>CM060614.1:33164973-33834973 GCA_030578255.1 Tiaroga cobitis
AGAGGTCAGAGGTCACTTACCTCCTTCTGAGCGATGCCCATCTTGTCTCTCCAGTGCAC
Source organism: Tiaroga cobitis (assembly GCA_030578255.1). Classification (NCBI taxonomy): domain Eukaryota; kingdom Metazoa; phylum Chordata; class Actinopteri; order Cypriniformes; family Leuciscidae; genus Tiaroga; species Tiaroga cobitis. The sequence continues at coordinate 33,165,033 of CM060614.1, forward strand.
CAGCACGAGGTCCGCCTTCTCCTTGGCGAACTTCTCCACCTCTTTCGCAGCCTTACCTGCCAGCCGCTGCCACTCGGGCACCTTGTTCCTCCCGAACTGGTCCTGCAGACACAGGCACTCATGCTTGTATAGCACTAACAGAGGATATTTCAGAACAGCTGTTCATCATCATTGATCATTATACCGTGGCAATCTTGACATTGTCCCGTATGTGCATCCTGTCGACGTCCTTCTCCGGCACGGGGTCGGGGCTGTCCAGATACGCCAGCAGGCCCGTGGGCTGAGCACACACAGAGGTCAAGCTTTCTGGGACACTTTCACAAGAAACTATTCATAATTGTACACACTAGGGTTGTCAAAATGGCTGAAAAGAACAAATATTTTTCAAATATTAGCAAAATTCAAATTATATTCGAATTCTAAAGGCATCTTAAAGGGTTAGTTCACCCAAAAATGAAAATTAAGTCAGTAATTACTCACCTCCATGCTGTACCAACCCCGTAAGACCTTAGAGACCGTAAGAGATTTCCACGACGCATGCGCGAGAATTGCGATCTCCTTCAACTACTTCAGTTCAGTTCTCGCGCATGCGTCGTGGAAATCTCTTGAAGTCTCGTTTCAGGCCTACAAGGAAGAAAAGGAATAGTCGAATAAAGTCGTTATTTTTGTTTTATTTCCGCACAAAAAGTATTCTCGTCGCTTGATAAACTTATAGTTGAGCCACTGTTGCGACATGGAATATTTAAACATTTTCTTCATTGACTTTCTGGGCCGTCAGGATTCATTCCCTTAGGGAGCCTATGTAGCAGTGATCCAGCTCTCACATTTAATCAAAAATATCTTCATTTGTGTTCCAAAGACGAACGAAGGCCTTACGGGGTTGCTACAGCATGGGGGTGAGTAATTAATGACTTAATTTTCATTTTTGGGTGAACTAACCCTTTAAAGATGACATATTATGCCCCTTTTCACAAGATGTAATATAAATCTATTGTATCCCCAGAATGTGTGTGTGTGAAACATCAGAGCAGAATCTCCCCAGATCATTTATTATAGCTTGTCAAATTTGCCCCTTTTTGGGTGTGAGCAAAAAGTTTTTTTTTGTGTGTCGCTTTAAATGCAAATGAGCTTTAGCTCCGCCTCTGTTCAGAAGAGGGCGGAGCCTTCCCACGAGCTTCAGAGACTCCGGCAATAACAACACAATAGCCAATAGGCAATAGCCAATCTAACTGATCCAGAATCAGGAGTAACCAGCAGCGAGTGCAGCCTTACGGAGAGACTCAGGGAGAGCTTCACTTTTACACGTTTCTGAATGTTAGCGGAGACATTTGTGTAGTTGTTGTGGAGTTACACTGATCATCTCCTCATCATGTTGAACTCTTCCACAAGTGTCCACAGTTCCTGAGGTGTTTATAAGACAGCGGTGACATGTTCTGGTCAATAGTGTTCAGTGTCGTCTGTGCTCAACCACAGAACAGTTTCAGGCTTTGCTGGATCTTCTCCAGTGCGTTAGAACTGGTCTCTGTCGGCGCTCGCCGAACCCAATGTCGCTGGTGTGTGTAAACGTGCAGATTAAGGGCCGGGAATATTATAAGATCCTCTTCATACGGCAGAAGGAACGAAATCTGATCGGCTTATTTTTAGACATGCTTGGAGAGAAAGACTCACCAGAACAGAGTTACTGGGTTTCAGTTTTCACGTTTTTCTGGGTTGGTAGAAGCAGCCGATTACAGCACTTACACACTGAAGGAATGAGATTTTCATGATATTTCCCCTTTAATGTGAGAGGATTAGAGTGCTGTATTGTCTCCTGTGTCCACAAGAGGGCTCAAGCGAGCTCAATTAGCAAATATAAACCAAATCAACTATCGCATCTTTTATTGAAATGACGTTCACTTTTTAAAAAGGTTTAACTTTTGAAACAATTGTTCTTGAAGTCGCCATGAAATGGAAGTTGCGATTGTCCTTTTTCCCCTATTGTGACGTATATCCGAGTGAAACAGCATCTGAAATGATAAAAAAATAATGTAGGGCGGGGCTTGATTTCATCCATCAGGAATTGATTGGATCGTTGGAAGTTAGGTGTTGCAAACAAAATGGAGGCAGATCTGAATGGCAGTTTGCACTCAGTTGTGGGATTCCTCTCCACGGACTCAGCGCACGCTCGACGGCAGCGGCGACAACCAGGACAATCAGCTAAAGCTTACGGACGCAATCAGCTATATTTATTCAAACCACACGCAGAAACGACAGCCCCGCCCACACGCCACAGCAGAAACGACAGCCCCGCCCACACGCCACAGCAGAAACGACAGCCCCGCCCACACGCCACAGCAGAAACGACAGCCCCGCCCACACGCCACAGCAGAAACGACAGCCCCGCCCACACGCCACAGCAGAAACGACAGCCCCGCCCACACGCCACAGCAGAAACGACAGCCCCGCCCACACGCCACAGCAGAAACGACAGCCCCGCCCACACGCCACAGCAGAAACGACAGCCCCGCCCACACGCCACAGCAGAAACGACAGCCCCGCCCACACGCCACAGCAGAAACGACAGCCCCGCCCACACGCCACAGCAGAAACGACAGCCCCGCCCACACGCCACAGCAGAAACGACAGCCCCGCCCACACGCCACAGCAGAAACGACAGCCCCGCCCACACACCACAGCAGAAACGACAGCCCCTCCCACACACCACAGCAGAAACGACAGCCCCGCCCACACACCACAGCAGAAACGACAGCCCCGCCCACACGCCACAGCAGAAACGACAGCCCCGCCCACACGCCACAGCAGAAACGACAGCCCCGCCCACATACCACAGCAGAAACGACAGCCCCGCCCACACACCACAGCAGAAACGACAGCCCCTCCCACACGCCACAGCAGAAACGACAGCCCCTCCCACACACCACAGCAGAAACGACAGCCCCGCCCACACGCCACAGCAGAAACGACAGCCCCGCCCACACGCCACAGCAGAAACGACAGCCCCGCCCACACGCCACAGCAGAAACGACAGCCCCGCCCACACGCCACAGCAGAAACGACAGCCCCGCCCACACGCCACAGCAGAAACGACAGCCCCGCCCACACGCCACAGCAGAAACGACAGCCCCTCCCACACGCCACAGCAGAAACGACAGCCCCTCCCACACGCCACAGCAGAAACGACAGCCCCGCCCACACACCACAGCAGAAACGACAGCCCCTCCCACACGCCACAGCAGAAACGACAGCCCCGCCCACACACCACAGCAGAAACGACAGCCCCTCCCACACACCACAGCAGAAACGACAGCCCCGCCCACACACCACAGCAGAAACGACAGCCCCGCCCACACGCCACAGCAGAAACGACAGCCCCGCCCACACACCACAGCAGAAACGACAGCCCCTCCCACACGCCACAGCAGAAACGACAGCCCCTCCCACACGCCACAGCAGAAACGACAGCCCCGCCCACACGCCACAGCAGAAACGACAGCCCCTCCCACACGCTACAGCAGAAACGACAGCCCCGCCCACACACCACAGCAGAAACGACAGCCCCGCCCACACACCACAGCAGAAACGACAGCCCCGCCCACACGCCACAGCAGAAACGACAGCCCCTCCCACACGCCACAGCAGAAACGACAGCCCCGCCCACACGCTACAGCAGAAACGACAGCCCCTCCCACACGCCACAGCAGAAACGACAGCCCCTCCCACACGCCACAGCAGAAACGACAGCCCCTCCCACACGCTACAGCAGAAACGACAGCCCCTCCCACACGCCACAGCAGAAACGACAGCCCCTCCCACACGCCACAGCAGAAACGACAGCCCCGCCCACACACTACAGCAGAAACGACAGCCCCTCCCACACGCCACAGCAGAAACGACAGCCCCTCCCACACGCCACAGCAGAAACGACAGCCCCTCCCACACGCCACAGCAGAAACGACAGCCCCTCCCACACACCACAGCAGAAACGACAGCCCCGCCCACACACTACAGCAGAAACGACAGCCCCTCCCACACGCCACAGCAGAAACGACAGCCCCTCCCACACGCCACAGCAGAAACGACAGCCCCTCCCACACGCCACAGCAGAAACGACAGCCCCTCCCACACACCACAGCAGAAACGACAGCCCCGCCCACACGCCACAGCAGAAACGACAGCCCCTCCCACACGCCACAGCAGAAACGACAGCCCCGCCCACACACTACAGCAGAAACGACAGCCCCTCCCACACGCCACAGCAGAAACGACAGCCCCTCCCACACGCCACAGCAGAAACGACAGCCCCTCCCACACGCCACAGCAGAAACGACAGCCCCTCCCACACGCCACAGCAGAAACGACAGCCCCGCCCACACGCTACAGCAGAAACGACAGCCCCGCCCACACGCTACAGCAGAAACGACAGCCCCTCCCACACGCTACAGCAGAAACGACAGCCCCTCCCACACGCCACAGCAGAAACGACAGCCCCTCCCACACACCACAGCAGAAACGACAGCCCCGCCCACACGCCACAGCAGAAACGACAGCCCCGCCCACACGCCACAGCAGAAACGACAGCCCCGATTACACACCACAGCAGAAACGATAGCTTAACGATACCCATCCCTAGAAATGATAGCCCCGCCCAGGCGACTTTAAATAAAATATAATTTCCTTAATGTGCATGCAAGGAAAATTAGGATACAATAGTGCATAAAACTGTGTTTGTGCATCAGTGACCTGAGAAAACACTCTTCAACACAGCGTAATGAACTACATGAACACACAACATCCATATTCCAACCAGAGGAACTGGATAAAAATTGTGAATGTTCTGATCCGATCTGACCTCTGACCTGTAATGCTGCCTGAATATGATCACACACTGTTCGCTCGTTGGCCAGAGGAGAACTGAGCGACTGAGTCTGGGTTCTCACGAGGGGTGGGGGAAAAAATCGATTCTTAGATGCATCGCGATGCGGACGTGGACGATTCTGAATCGATTCACAAATGTCAAAAATCGATTTTCAAAAAAAAATTTTTTTTTTAAGATATATATTTATAATAACTTAATATTGACGGAACGCAAAAGACGGAACTCTGAAGCGCGAAGTGCAGTGCCCGCCCGGACCGTCTGTGGCGTGCACATAACAGAGACGCTATGGCGCGCGAGATCCAAACACACTCGTTAAAAGCTGACGTGTGGAAATATTTTGGCTTCTGAAGTTGAAGGGGGAAAGGAGCTGGACAGTCAAGAGTCACACTAGTTGTAAGCTTTGTAGAATAAAACTAAAATATTTCGGAAACAATACAAATATGAGAAGCCATATGACGCGTTTCCACCCAGAGGAGGAAAAACACTCGGCTGTACCGGTCGTTGTTATACTATTAATTTACTACAAGTATGCTGCTAGTTCAGGCACACATTTATTTTCCTGTTGGTTCTTTGCAATGTTAATAAAATCTATTGTACGTTAATTCTTTATGGGTCATTACTTACTTTTAAAGCAAAGTATTTATAGTCACACAAAAAGATTCAGATAATCGATTTAGCATCGAATCGCAGCCCTCTGAATCGTAATCGAATCGAATCGTGGGGTGCCTAGAGATTCCCACCCCTAGTTCTCACGAGGGTTTCTCCATTCTGTCCCTGATGGAGTTTCGGTTCCTCTGTTGCCTTGGCTTTCGGCTGCTTAGTTGGGGACATTTAATATTCAACTATATTATTGATCTGCCTTACTTCAGGTGGACGATGACGCAATTTTCTTCTAGAAACAAACTTGTTGTATTATTTTCATGTTATCACTGTGAAGCTGCTTTGATAAAATCTGTATTGTAAAAAGCGCTATATAAATAAAGGTGACTTGACAATAGCTGCCATTCAGAAACACTTCTCTTACTATATCTACATATCGTTCATCAAAAACACCAAACCCTCTTGATCTGAGCGAGTGCTGAGCGCTTTCTGTTGACAGTGTTTCAGCCGATGAACACACACTCAGCTCTGACCGATGGTTTGGTCAAGTGTGTCGTTGCACCATTTTTGCCTCCAACTGAGAGGGTTTCGTCAGCAGGAAGAACCTTTTTCCGCCATTTTTCTCATATTAGCAACTGCGCTGTACTGGATAAGCTAACAGAAACACACCGCGTCAGTGACGTCATCATCATGTCTTGCGCGCCTCTCGACACACCAACAATTCGAATGCACTTTTTTTGCATTCTAATGTGCAGGTTTCTTTAAATTCGACGACTATTCGAAATTCAAATTGTTATTTGACAGCCCTAGTAGACCACTCGTGCGGCTCACCAGAATCCTCTTCAGGAGGTTCAAGGCAATGGGGTTTTCTGCCGTCCACAAGCCCACCAGATGTCGACTCAGCTGTCTGTGAGAGAAAGGGGATTATCAGTGTAAGAGGTCAGTGATGTCCTGCAGTGTAACTGTGATGTCCTGCAGTGTAACTGTGATGTCCTGCAGTGTAACTGTGATGTCCTGCAGTGTAACTGTGATGTCCTGCAGTGTAACTGTGATGTCCTGCAGTGTAACTGTGATGTCCTGCAGTGTAATAGGTCTGTGATGTCCTGTAGTGTAACTGTGATGTCCTGCAGTGTAAGAGGTATGTGATGTCCTGAAGTGTAACCGTGATGTCCTGCAGTGTAACCGTGATGTCCTGCAGTGTAAGAGGTCTGTGATGTCCTGTAGTGTAACTGTGATGTCCTGTAGTGTAACTGTGATGTCCTGTAGTTTAACTGTGATGTCCTGTAGTGTAACTGTGATGTCCTGTAGTGTAACTGTGATGTCCTGTAGTGTAACTGTGATGTCCTGTAGTGTAACTGTGATGTCCTGTAGTGTAAGAGGTATGTGATGTCCTGAAGTGTAACCGTGATGTCCTGCAGTGTAACCGTGATGTCCTGCAGTGTAACCGTGATGTCCTGCAGTGTAACTGTGATGTCCTGCAGTGTAACTGTGATGTCCTGCAGTGTAAGAGGTATGTGATGTCCTGCAGTGTAACCGTGATGTCCTGCAGTGTAACCGTGATGTCCTGCAGTGTAACCGTGATGTCCTGCAGTGTAACTGTGATGTCCTGCAGTGTAACTGTGATGTCCTGCAGTGTAAGAGCTATGTGATGTCCTGCAGTGTAACCGTGATGTCCTGCAGTGTAACCGTGATGTCCTGCAGTGTAACCGTGATGTCCTGCAGTGTAACCGTGATGTCCTGCAGTGTAACCGTGATGTCCTGCAGTGTAACTGTGATGTCCTGCAGTGTAACCGTGATGTCCTGCAGTGTAACTGTGATGTCCTGTAGTGTAACTGTGATGTCCTGTAGTGTAAGAGGAATGTGATGTCCTGCAGTGTAACCGTGATGTCCTGCAGTGTAACCGTGATGTCCTGCAGTGTAACCGTGATGTCCTGCAGTGTAACCGTGATGTCCTGCAGTGTAACCGTGATGTCCTGCAGTGTAACCGTGATGTCCTGCAGTGTAACCGTGATGTCCTGCAGTGTAACTGTGATGTCCTGCAGTGTAACTGTGATGTCCTGCAGTGTAAGAGCTATGTGATGTCCTGCAGTGTAACCGTGATGTCCTGCAGTGTAACCGTGATGTCCTGCAGTGTAACCGTGATGTCCTGCAGTGTAACCGTGATGTCCTGCAGTGTAACTGTGATGTCCTGCAGTGTAACCGTGATGTCCTGCAGTGTAACTGTGATGTCCTGTAGTGTAACTGTGATGTCCTGTAGTGTAAGAGGAATGTGATGTCCTGCAGTGTAACCGTGATGTCCTGCAGTGTAACCGTGATGTCCTGCAGTGTAACCGTGATGTCCTGCAGTGTAACCGTGATGTCCTGCAGTGTAACCGTGATGTCCTGCAGTGTAACCGTGATGTCCTGCAGTGTAACTGTGATGTCCTGCAGTGTAACTGTGATGTCCTGCAGTGTAATTGTGATGTCCTGCAGTGTAAGAGGTCTGTGATGTCCTGAAGTGTAACCGTGATGTCCTGCAGTGTAACCGTGATGTCCTGTAGTGTAAGAGGTATGTGATGTCCTGCAGTGTAACTGTGATGTCCTGCAGTGTAACTGTGATGTCCTGTAGTGTAAGAGGTCTGTGATGTCCTGCAGTGTAACTGTGATGTCCTGTAGTGTAACTGTGATGTCCTGCAGTGTAACTGTGATGTCCTGCAGTGTAAGAGGTATGTGATGTCCTGAAGTGTAACCGTGATGTCCTGCAGTGTAACCGTGATGTCCTGCAGTGTAACCGTGATGTCCTGCAGTGTAAGAGGTCTGTGATGTCCTGTAGTGTAACTGTGATGTCCTGTAGTGTAAGAGGTATGTGATGTCCTGAAGTGTAACCGTGATGTCCTGCAGATGTCCTGCAGAGTAACCGTAATGTCCTGCAGATGTCCTGCAGTGTAACCGTGATGTCCTGCAGTGTAACCGTGATGTCCTGCAGTGTAACCGTGATGTCCTGCAGTGTAACCGTGATGTCCTGCAGTGTAAGAGGTCAGTAATGGCCTGTAGTGGACTGTGATGAGCCTGACCTGTTGGTGAGCATCCGCTGGTCTGCGCTGACGGTGAACATGGAGGTGTGGAGGTGTCTGGGTAAAGCTCCTTCGCTCAGGGCCAGATCCTGCATCTTAGTGGCGATCTCCTTATCTCCTTCCTGACACACACACACACACTTTAATAGACTTATAGGGAACACAGACAAACACGCGACAGGAACTGCAGGTCTCACCTCAATGATGGCCTTCATGATCAGACCGGCTCCTTTCACGATGGCCATGGAGGGATGCTGTGGAGAAACACAAATATACACATCAAGGACGCATTAAATAGACCAAAAGTGACAATAAATGCTGTTCTTTTGAACTTTCTATTCATCAAAGAATCCATAAAATGTATCAGTTTCCACAGAAATCTGAAGCAGCAAAACTGTTTTCAAGACTGTTTTTACTGTATTTTTGATCAAATAAACACAGCTTTGAGCAGAAGACACTCTTTCAGAAACATGAACACATCTTCTGAACCCTGAACCGTAGAGACATTAGTGTGTGTGAAAGCTGCAGCTCCAGACCTGAAAGAGCTTGAAGAGCGTGCGCCCGTGCGACGCAGCCATCTCCAGCAACATGTCGAACTGCTGGCCCTCCGTGGTCTCGCTGTACGGCGCGCAGAGGGCAAAGGTCAGGAAGTCCAGCAGAGAGCTGATCACTAACGCCCCGGTGCCCTGATCCTGAGGACACACATACACTGAGTCAAACACTCACTCACACTCTCACTCTCTCACACTGAGACACTATCTCACACACTCACTCTCTCACTATCTCTCACACACTTGAGTGTGTGTGTGATCTCACTTTCTCTCACACTCTCATTATCTCTCACTATCTCTCACACTCTCACTATCTCTCACACTCTCTCTCTCTCACTCTCTCTCACACACTCACTCTCTCTCACACTCACTCACACTCTCACTCACAGTTACACTCTCTCACACTCACACTCACTATCTCTCACACTCACTCACTCACTCACACTCTCTCACTCACACTCTCTCACTCACACTCTCTCACTCACACTCTCTCACTCACACTCTCTCACTCACACTCTCTCACTCACACTCTCTCACTCACACTCTCTCACTCACACTCTCTCACTCACACTCTCTCACTCACACTCTCTCACTCACACTCTCTCACTCACACTCTCTCACTCACACTCTCACTCACACTCTCTCACACTCACACTCTCACTCACTATCTCACTCACACTCACTATCTCACTCGCACTCAATATCTCACTCACACTCAATATCTCTCTCACACTCACTATCGCTCTCTCACGCGCTCTCTCACGCGCTCTCTCACGCGCTCTCTCACGCGCTCTCTCACGCGCTCTCTCACGCGCTCTCTCTCTCTCACACACGCTCTCTCTCTCTCTCACGCTCTCTCACGCGCTCTCTCACGCGCTCTCTCACGCGCTCTCTCACGCGCTCTCTCACGCGCTCTCTCACGCGCTCTCTCACGCGCTCTCTCACGCGCTCTCTCAAGCGCTCTCTCACGCGCTCTCTCTCTCTCTCACACGCTCTCTCTCTCTCTCACACGCTCTCTCTCTCTCTCACACGCTCTCTCTCTCTCTCTCACACGCTCTCTCAAGCGCTCTCTCACGCGCTCTCTCAAGCGCTCTCTCAAGCGCTCTCTCACGCGCTCTCTCTCTCTCACACACGCTCTCTCTCTCTCTCACACGCTCTCTCTCTCTCTCTCACGCGCTCTCTCAAGCGCTCTCTCACGCGCTCTCTCTCTCTCACACACGCTCTCTCTCTCTCACACGCTCTCTCTCTCTCTCTCTCACGCTCTCTCACGCGCTCTCTCACGCGCGCTCTCACGCGCTCTCTCACGCGCTCTCTCACGCGCTCTCTCACGCGCTCTCTCACGCGCTCTCTCACGCGCTCTCTCACGCGCTCTCTCACGCGCTCTCTCACGCGCTCTCTCAAGCGCTCTCTCACGCGCTCTCTCTCTCTCACACACGCTCTCTCTCTCTCTCACACGCTCTCTCTCTCTCTCACACACGCTCTCTCTCACACGCTCTCTCTCTCTCTCACACGCTCTCTCGCTCTCTCACACGCTCTCTCTCACACACACTCTCACACTCACACGTGACACACCACATTGCTGATGAACTTCTCCAGCAGGTTCTCCAGGAACTTCTTTGAGGAGAGCAGAGAGGCCTTATTCAGCTGCTCCTCCTCAATATCTCTCTCACACTCACTATCGCTCTCTCACGCGCTCTCTCACGCGCGCTCTCTCACGCGCGCTCTCTCACGCGCGCTCTCTCACGCGCGCTCTCTCACGCGCGCTCTCTCACGCGCGCTCTCTCACGCGCTCTCTCACGCGCTCTCTCACGCGCTCTCTCACGCGCTCTCTCACGCACGCTCTCTCTCTCTCTCACGCGCTCTCTCACGCGCTCTCTCACGCGCTCTCTCTCTCTCACACACGCTCTCTCTCTCTCTCACACGCTCTCTCTCTCTCTCACACGCTCTCTCTCTCTCTCACACGCTCTCTCTCTCTCACACACGCTCTCTCTCTCTCTCGCGCTCTCTCTCGCGCTCTCTCACGCGCTCTCTCACGCGCTCTCTCACGCGCTCTCTCACGCGCTCTCTCACGCGCTCTCTCACGCGCTCTCTCACGCGCTCTCTCACGCGCTCTCTCAAGCGCTCTCTCAAGCGCTCTCTCACGCGCTCTCTCTCTCTCTCACACGCTCTCTCTCTCTCACACACGCTCTCTCTCTCTCTCGCGCTCTCTCACGCGCTCTCTCACGCGCTCTCTCACGCGCTCTCTCACGCGCTCTCTCACGCGCTCTCTCAAGCGCTCTCTCACGCGCTCTCTCTCTCTCACACACGCTCTCTCTCTCTCTCACACGCTCTCTCTCTCTCTCACACGCTCTCTCTCACACGCTCTCTCTCTCTCTCACACGCTCTCTCGCTCTCTCACACGCTCTCTCTCACACACACTCTCACACTCACACACACACGTGACACACCACATTGCTGATGAACTTCTCCAGCAGGTTCTCCAGGAACTTCTTTGAGGAGAGCAGAGAGGCCTTATTCAGCTGCTCCTGCCGCAGGTCGTAATCATCGTGCATCGGCTGCAGAAACACACACGTCACGATCTGCGCATTAATGTCAATCTGTCACGCTTTCATCATCATACTTACACACATCAGAGCACAGAGCATGTCTATGGCTGCGTGCGTTACACCGTTGTTGTTCCTCTTCAGCGCTTTTACAGTTTTTACTCCCAATTTCTCTCTAAACCTGCAACACAAAAATCAAGCAATTTACAAAAAAGACAAAAAAAATTTTACTCGCATATTTATAATATTATATTTGTAAAATGATATATGGCTCAGAAAAATCAATAAATGAAGATAGATAGGTGGATAGATAGAAACACTATATTGCCAAAAGTTTTGGGACGTCTGCCTTTACATGCACATTAACTTTACTGACATCCCATTCCTGATCTGTAGGGTTTAATATGGAGTTGCTCCACCCTTTGCAGTTATAACAGCTTCAACTCTTCTGGGAACGCTTTCCACAAGGTTCCCAAGTGTGTTTATGAGAATCTTTGACCATTTTTCGAGAAGCGCATTAGTGAGGTCCGGCACTGATGTTGGCCAAGAAGGCCTGGCTCACAGTCTCCGCTCTAATTCGTCCCAAAGCTGTTCTATCGGGTTGAGCTCAGGACTCTGTGCAGCCAGTCCAGTTCCTCCACACCAAACTCCTCATCCATGTCTTTATGGACCTGCTTTGTGCACTCGAGCGCAGTCATGCTGGAACAGGAACATCCCCAAACTGTTTCCACAAAGTGGAGCATGAAATTCTAGAAGCATTAAGAATTAAGAGTTCCTTTCACTGGAACGAAGGGGCCAAGCCCAACCCTTTGAAAAACAACCACAAACCATAATCCCCCCTCACCAAACTTTACACTTGGCACAATGCAGTCAGGCAAGTGGTGTTCTCCTGCCAACTGCCAAACCCAGACCCAGGCTGATCGCTGATCGATTGCTCCTGTCTGCCTCGCTGCCTGCTGTATGTTTGTTTGCTTCGAGGCTGTAAGCTCCGCCTGAGCCTCGTATTTCTTTATGTTTTGAGCCATCATTTACTATCTAGTTGTTTATACTGCTAAATACAGCTTACACAACATCTCAGATTAACCCTACATCTCTAGCTTCCGTTATTGTTAACACAGCACGCTAGTAACTCGCTAACGTTAGCCTGCTAACGCGCCACCCGTGTGCTAATTTATTTATCTATTTTCTCTCGCGCGGCCGCACCTTTGAGTCTTTGAACAAACACGGTGAGTAATATCTTCTTGTCCTGTTATTGTCACCTGTGTCACATGTCATATGTTTAGTATAGCCTTCTCCGATGGCAATATAGGATTTATATGTGATAAATGCAAGGAGACAGTCAGGCTGACGGAGAAGATTTCAGAACTAGAGACACGCATCCAAACTTTAATTGAGGATGGTAAGAATGCTAGATCTTTAGATAGTGTTTTGGATGCGCCTAGCATAGTGAACTCTTTACATGATTCGGTTACGGCTGAAGAGGAGCCCGTGCAGCAGGGCAGGTGGGTGACTGTCAGAGATCGCCCTAGTCGCGGATCAAAGAACCACTCTTCCGTTCCGATTCCCATAACAAACCGATTTGCCCCACTCAGTGAAACACCCACTGAGAATTATGTTGATTGTGCCCTGGTAATTGGTGATTCGATCACACGGAACGTGAAAATAGAGACACCAGCCACCATAGTCACATGTTTGCCGGGAGCCAGAGCGCCTGACATCAAAGCAAATTTAAAAGTGCTGGATAACGCTAATCGTAATTTCTCTAAGATCATTATTCATGTCGGCACTAATGATGTTCGACTCCGCCAGTCGGAGATCACCAAAATGAATATTAAAGAGGTGTGTGAACTCGCAAGTACGATATCAGGCACTGTAATTTACTCTGGCCCCCTTCCTGTACGCAGGAGTGATGAGATAGTTAGCCGATTGGCCTCACTGAACGGTTGGCTGTCGAAGTGGTGTTCGCAGAATAATATAAAATTCATAGACAATTGGAAAAGTTTTTGGGGCAAGCCTGATCTGTTGAAAAGAGATGGTATCCATCCCTCCTGGGCTGGTGCTGCTCTTCTCTCTAGTAATTTGGCTCATAGTCTTAGAGATAAAACAAGACAATCTGGGGCTCAGGTCCGGAAGCAGACAGACTGGCTAAACCGACCGTCTGCTAGCGGCCTCACGTCACCAAGGTCAGATAAATCCCATCACATAGAGTCTCTTTCACCTAGATGTCATCATATAGAGACTGTGTCTGTTCCCCGAATTTAGAAATCCAAAAAACGTCAGGTTAAACATTTAATTGATGTCAACAAATAAAAAACAGATATAATACAGATGAGCAAATGATAAAGCTTGGGTTGCTGAATATTCGATCCCTTACTTCAAAATCTCTCATAGTTAATGATATGATTTCAGATTATAATCTTGATATAATGTGTTTGACAGAAACCTGGCTAAAACCAAATGATTACATTACTTTAAATGAGTCAACCCCACAAGATTACAGTTATAAACATGAACCTCGTCTGAAAGGCAAAGGGGGAGGTGTTGCTGTAATTTATAGTAATATTTTCAAAACCACTAAGAAATCTAGTTTTAAATATACTTCTTTTGAAGTATTGGTGCTTAATGTAAAAATATATAGTGTAAACGATAAATCACATTTGAGAATTATGCTGGCTACTGTATACAGGCCACCAGGGCACCATAAAGATTTTATCAAAGAATTTGCGGACTTTCTATCAGAATTAGTATTGGCTGCAGATAAAGTACTAATTGTTGGTGATTTTAATATACATGTAGATAATAAAAAAGATGCATTGGGATTGGCATTTAAAGACATTGTAAACTCAATTGGAGTTAGACAATACGCGTCAGGACCTACTCATTGTCGTAATCATACTCTAGATCTAATATTATCACATTGAATAGATGTTGATGCCGTTGAAATTCTGCAGCAGAGCGATGACATCTCAGATCATTATCTAGTCTCATGTAAATTACATTTAGCCGAAGGCTGCAAAGCCGACTCCGTGTTATAAATACGTTAGACCTATAACTTCTGCCACTAAAGATTGCTTTATCAATAATCTTCCTAATCAGTTTAATCATCTCAGCATCCCGGATAGCTTAGAAGAACTTGATATTGCAACAGAAACGTTTAACTCTCTCTTTTCCAGCACTTTAGACGCAGTTGCTCCGTTGCGCTTAAAGACGATTAAAGAAAATAGTCCAACGCCGTGGTACAGCGAGCACACCCGGGCCCTTAAGAGAGCAGCCAGAAAAATGGAGCGCAACTGGAAGAAAACTAGAGGTATTTCGGATTTCGTGGAAAGAGAGCTCGATTGCTTACAGAGAGGCTTTAAAAGCTGCTAGATCTGCTTATTTTTCAACCCTATTAGAAGAAAATAAACATAATCCAAGGTATTTATTTGAAACAGTGGCTAAACTAACGAAAAAGAAAGCTTCAAGCTCAGAAGTGTCCAAGCAACACAGCAGTGATGACTTTATGAACTTCCTCACTTATAAGATTGATAATATCAGGGACAAAATTATAACTATGCAACCGTCTACTACAGTATCGCACCAGGGAGTGCATTGTAGTCTCCCTGAGGAAAAAATTGATTAATTTGTTGCTATAGGAGAGGAAGAATTCTGCAAACTCGTTAATTCATCTAAATCGACAACTTGTATGTTAGATTCTATACCGACTAAGCTACTGAAAGAGATGTTTCCAGAGGTCATTTATCCTCTTCTTAATATCATTAATTCCTCTTTGTCTCTAGGATACGTACCAAAAACCTTTAAACTGGCTATGATAAAACCGCTTGTTAAAAAAACACAATTTGATCCTACAGAATTAGTCAATTACAGGCCGATCTCGAATCTGCCTTTTCTGTCAAAGATATTAGAAAAAGCAGTATCTTCACAACTATGTTCCTTTCTAGAAAGAAATGATATCTGCAAGGATTTTCAGTCCGGATTTAGACCGTACCATAGTACTGAGACCGCTCTCATTAGAAAATCTCACAAATGATTTGCTCTTATCATCCGATCGTGGTTGTATCTCTCTATTAGTGTTACTCGATCTTAGTGCTGCATTTGACACAATTGACCACAACATTCTTTTAAATAGACTAGAAAACTATGTTGGCATTAGTGGAATTGCACTAGCATGGTTTAAATCATACTTATCTGACCGTTATCAGTTTGTAGCAGTAAATGAAGAGATGTCTTCTCGATCACAAGTTCAGTATGGCGTACCACAAGGCTCAGTACTAAGACCGTTGCTGTTCACTCTGTACATGCTACCATTAGGAGATATCATTAGGAAACATGGAGTTAGCTTTCACTGTTATGCCGATGATACTCAGCTGTATATTTCTTCAAAACCCAACAAAACTTACCAATTCACAAAATTAACGGAATGCATAGCTGATATAAAAAATTGGATGACTAGTAATTTCCTACTACTAAATTCTGAAAAGACAGAGATTCTAATTATTGGACAAAAAAACTTCCACACGTAATAACCCAGAATACTGTCTAACACTTGATGGCTGCTCTGTCAAGTCTTCGTCGTCGGTTAGGAACCTGGGTGTGCTCTTTGATACCAACCTTTCTTTTGAAAGCCACGTGTCTAGTATCTGTAAAACTGCATTTTTCCATCTTAAAAATATATCCAAAATACGCCATATGCTCTCATTGGGAAATGCGGAACAATTAGTCCAGGCGTTCATGACCTCAAGGCTAGATCATTGTAATGCTCTACTGGGTGGTTGCCCTGCACGCTTAATAAATAAACTACAGCTAGTTCAAAACGCCGCAGCTCGAGTTCTTACCAGAACCACGAAGTATGACCATATTAGCCCGGTTCTGTCAACACTGCATTGGCTCCCTATTAAACATCGTATACATTTTAAAATATTGTTGATTACTTACAAAGCACTAAATGGTTTAGCTCCGCAGTACTTGAGCGAGCTCTTAAACTCCGGCCAATTGATAATAACTAGAATATCTAAATCGACTGCTGGCGGTAGATCCTTTTCCTATTTAGCACCAAAACTTTGGAACAGTCTTCCTACCATTGTCCGGGAAGCAGACACACTCTGTCAGTTCAAAGCTAGACTAAAAACACATCTCTTTGACCTAGCATACACATAATACATTATAGACTTCTATAATTCAATGTTACGCTGCATAGATTAGGTCAGCCGGAACTGGGAACACTTCCCTTAAATCTTGATGTACTCGCTACATCATAAGAAGAATGGCATCTACGCTAATATTAGTGTCTTTGTTTATCCCGAGGTTTCCCCGCAGCCTGCCGGATCTAGGCCGTATCCAGATCTGACGAAGGAGATCCGCCTGGACCCGATGACAATGCAGTGCTGAAGTGTCCACTATCCTCTCCCTATGGAGGATCCCTTTCCCACTCTACAGATAAAGCGTTGTGAATTTCGGCTCGCGTACCCCGAAGTGATAAAATAAAACAAAATTCTGTATCAAAATGTATAGGCAAAACAAGTAGTTTGTTTAGGCTGGGTTGTATGGAATTACAAACCTGCGTACATAACTATAGCACATAACTATAGAATCAATTCTGAATGAGCATGTGAACGCCGTCAGCGTTCATCACAGGTTCGCGTTTAAAGTCTGATCATTTCGATGGAAGTGAATCAATCAAAATTAACTTTAGCTGGAAATAACATTATTCAAGAACCGCTATAAAGCCAAAACAATCTGTTACCTTAAATTATATGTTTATCCCTGTAAAGCTGCTTTGAAACAATCCATTGTTCAAAGCGCTATATACAGTTCCTCCAGAAAAACGCGATTATGCGATCGCTGAATTCAATGCATAATCAGCCAAAGTCCGCATATTTATGCGGGGGTCGCATTTTTTCAAATACTCCGCAATTTCGCCCCATAAATTGCTGATTTCCGCGCAAAATATGCGGGGCTTGCATGATTTCATAATCCCCGCATTTTTCGTCGCAAAAAAGTCACATATATCTTAGCAGAAAGTTGGAAAATGTTGCGTTTGCTTCACACAAGAGCAGCCGTTTCCCCCTGTTGCCATGGGAACGTTATGAAGTGACGTAATTACACGAGGCGAACATCATCGAAAAGCTGTAAAACAGGAGCACACTTTATTTTTAAATATTTCATTTATTAATTTTTACTGAAGTTGTAGCATATTCCTCTAGTAAAGCTACAGCACTTGTTTGATTCATCAATGTTTTGTAAGTTTGATGTGTTTATTAAGGTCTTGTAACGCGTTGTGTCGAGAAGAAAAATAGGGATAGCTCACAGATGAAGTTATTGCAGAGGCCAGACAGACTCACGGAGGCGATTGGCATCTCACAACTTGCACTTTATTCCCAAAACGAACTCGTAACTGTCTGTCACACGTACTACCGTCCACATCGTTACTTAATAAACAAAATAAGATAAAAGTAGCATCAAACAGAAATTACCCGCACACAAATGATTTAGCTGGTGGGAATGTTTGGGGACAGAGTGATGTGGCAGCTCCACCCATAATAGCATCTACACCTAGGAAATCTGATGTTGGAAATGGAAAAGAATTTCCTGATTTGTTTCCAGCATGTGCAGTTACGCGATCAATGGCTAAACCATTATCTGAAAGTCAAGTTGAAGTTCCACTGCATGACACCTTTTATACTGTTAATACAGGTGATCCAGGATCTGATGTGTCTAAATGTCTTAGGAAAAGAGACCTGAAGTCCTGCTCTTCGTTGTCTTCTGACCAGAAAGATTTGACAGTGCTGCAAAATGATTCTGCGGATACATCTCAGGTTCTGTCCACTCCTGAGAAAACAAATGTTGATCTCTCTGATGGTGATGACTGTTCTTTGACTACTTTGTTGCAGATTTCTCGAGAGGATTTAATTCGAGCTCAACAAAATGATGACAGTCTTAGACCTTTATTTTCTGCAGTAGGGTCTAAGAAGAGTTTTGATTCTCTCTCCCCTTCGTACTTTCTTGAAGATGGGTTACTTTGTCGGACAGTTGTCCTGCATAAAGATGTTTCTCAAGAACCTAAAAATCAGATTGTGGTTCCTTTTATAATGAGGGATTCTGTGTTGCATTTGGCTCATCAAGGACTTGCTGGTCATACAGGAGTTCGTAAAACGTACGATCGAGTCTTGCGGCAGTTCTACTGGCCTAAGGTGAAACGAGATGTGGCTAAACATATTCGATCTTGTCATACATGCCAGATCACCGGTAAGCCAAACCAAAAAGTTCCTGTTGCTCCGTTGCAACCTATTTCAGTCGTGTCCACTCCTTTTGAACATTTGGTAGTTGACTGTGTTGGTCCTTTGCCTCGGTCCAAGACTGGTCACCAATACCTTTTAACCGTTATGTGTCAGACTACTCGTTATCCGGCTGCTTATCCGTTAAGGTCCATTACTACTAAATCTGTCTTGAAGGCTCTCACTAATTTCATGTCGACCTTTGGAATTCCTAAAGTCATTCAGTCCGATCAGGGTTTGAACTTCATGTCGAAACAGTTCTCAAAAGCCCTGTGTCAACTTCGAGTAAACCACAATATTTCTAGCGCTTATCATCCGCAGAGTCAAGGAGTCCTTGAGAGGTTTCATCAAACCCTGAAGTCCCTTTTAAGGTCATATTGTGTGGAACTCGATGCGGATTGGGAGGAAGGTCTGCCGTGGATGTTATTAGCGATACGTGAGGTGATCCAAGAAAGTCTTGGGTTTAGCCCGAATGAATTAGTGTTCGGACATGTAGTGAGAGGACCTGCGGCTGTGTTAGCTGAGGAGTGGCGTTTGCCTAAACTGTCTGAAAACATTTCGGATTATGTGAGCGGATTCCGGCGTAGATTATATGAGGCAAGAGCTCTCGCTAAAAAGAAGTTGAGTAAGACTCAACTAAAGATGCGACAACGCTTTGACAGGAAAGCTAAGTTAAGAGAATTTCAGGTGGGTGATCAAGTACTTGCTTTGCTGTCCCTACCTGCTAATCCGTTTCAAGTTAAATTTACAGGCCCCTACAGTGTAGATAAACGTCTTTCTGATAACAATTATCTGTTGAATACTCCTGACCGGAGGAAAAAGGTACAAGTTTGTCACAGTAACCTGTTGAAATTGTATACAGCTCCTGTTCGTTCTGTTACTGTTAATGTGGTAAACCTTTGTGACTCTCTTTCAGAATCATCTCCTCTCTCTTACAACACGAGTGGGGATTCTTTGGAGAATGCTGATGAGGACGAGGGTTTTCTTTCTCGAGAAAAAGTTGACGGGTGACTTAAAAACTCTGAGATTATTTTTAACCTGTCCTCTCATCTTTCTTATCTGACAGAAAAAGAGAGGAGTGATGTCACTGAGTTGGTGATGTCATTTCCCTCTCTTTTCCTTGATGTTCCTGGTCGCACCTCTATCATAGAACATGATATAGACGTAGGAACCTCATGTCCCGTTAAACAGAATGCCTATCGAGTCAATCCTATTAAAAGAAATTTGCTGAAACAAGAGGTGAATAATCTGCTTGCTCATAATATGGCTGAATCTAGTTTCAGTTCGTGGAGTTCTCCTTGTGTTTTAGTAAATAAACCTGATGGCTCATATTCATTCTGCACAGATTATCGAAAACTTAACTCTGTGACAAAGCCGGACTGTTTCCCGTTACCTCGAATTGATGATTGCGTCGATCATGTCGGCTCTGCCTGTTATGTCAGCAAATTCGACCACTTGAAGGGGTATTGGCAGGTGCCTTTGACTAGTCGGGCGAAGGAATTATCTGCTTTCGTTACGCCTGATGCTTTCCTGCAGTATACGGTTATGCCTTTTGGGGTTCGAAATGCACCTGCGACTTTTCAGCGACTCGTAAACCGTATACTGTATGGAATGTCAGGATGTGAGGCATATCTTGACGACATTGTATTGTATAGTTCATCTTGGTCTGAACATCTTGACCAGATTAAAGAACTGTTTTCTCGTTTAGCCAAAGCTAATCTTACGGTTAATCTTGCTAAGTCCGAATTCGCGAAGGCAACCGTTACCTATTTAGGTAAGATAGTGGGAAATGGTTGTGTACGACCCATTGAGACTAAGGTCGAAGCTATCTGTAATTTTCCCGCTCCCACCACTCGTCGTGAACTGCGACGGTTCTTTGGAATGGTGGGATATTATCGGAGTTTTTGCGAAAATGTTGCCAGCGTAGTCTCACCTCTTACTGATTTATTGAGTCCGAAGTTGTCTTTCCAGTGGACTGAACCTTGCCAGCAAGCTTTCGAAAATTGCAAGGCTTTGTTGGCGTGTGCCCCTGTTTTAACAGCTCCAAACTTTGCCAAGCCTTTTATTCTTGCAATCGATGCAAGTGCTTGTGGTACGGGTGCTGTTCTCCTGCAGGAGGACTCGAACCAGGTTCAACATCCTGTAAGTTACTTTTCTAAGAAACTTAACCGACATCAACAGGTATATTCTACCATTGAGAAAGAAGCTCTAGCTCTAGTGTTGGCTGTTCAACATTTTGAAATATATCTAGGATCAATTGCTGCACCGATTATTATCTATACGGATCATAATCCTTTGGTCTTTTTGAATCGGATGAGAAATAGAAATCAGCGACTCATGCGATGGAGTCTTATCTTACAACCTTTCCATCTCGAGATCAAACATATTCGAGGAAAAGACAACGTTATAGCTGACGCACTGTCTAGAGTGTAACGTAATTTTTGTATTGTCCGTTCTTTCCTTTGCATCTCTAGGGCCCAGAGGTGTTGAAGAGTGAAGAGGAGACAACGTACCTCTAGATTACCAGAACTTTTATTGTTTTCTTCTGGGTAGTGCTTAACTGTTTTTTTTTCTTTGTTTTGTGTCTTAGATTCATTGCTGAATCTTTTTTTTTTGTAGGGAGGTGTTACGACCCTGCATTCCCCTTGCTCGCCTGCTGGGGGCGGTGTTCTTCAGGAGGGCATGGGAGATTGCACACCCCTGTTACCTGCTCTCGATTTGATTATGGAGAGGATAAACCTTGGATCCTACCCTCTCCACGCCACTTCGTCCAGGGGATTGGCAGCCTCTGGAGGAGTCACTTGTTTTGCGACGTTTATATTTGTTTACAGTCCATACCAACCTTTTCTTATTCCCCATCTGGATTATGATTTTGTCCCCTTATAATTTTGAACCCTAGACTTTGTTATACTAAGTTGTTTGCACTTTTGTTGTAAGCTAATAAAAACTCTTGCAAGTAATTTTGTTAAGTGTACTTGTATCCCTTTATGTACGGTCAAAACGAGCTGGCCGTAACACAACCGATCACGGTCCAACGCGTGAGTTCACTGAGCTATTGAGAGCGAACCGTTCTTTCACAGATGTGCGTAGAAGCGTTTACATGCCTAGTGCTTGATTAATACAACTGTGGCCATGAAAGTGAGTGAAACACCTGAATTCAATGATTTGGAGGGGTGTTCAATACTTTTGGCAATATAGTAGAGAGAGAGAGAGAGAGGTAGGTAGATAGATAGATAGATAGATAGATAGATAGATAGATAGATAGATAGATAGATAGATAGATAGATAGATAGATAGATAGATAGATAGATAGATATTTCTGGTAGTCCATTCAATATTTGCATGGTTCTAAACAAATACTGAATGAATTGTAGATGTATAAATAGAGGACAGGAACGCAACTAGTCAATTCATACATCTCAGTGACCCAGAGAAACACAATAGATTTATGACAGCTTCTTGACAGTTGAGAGAAAGAGAGAAAGCAGGTGTAAAGTGTTTAAAAAGGGGACATGTAAAACAGCAAGACAAATGAAGATTTCCTTAAAATGGTTTCAGATAGGAAGGCTGATGGAGAGACAGATGGACGGATGAGAGAAAGAAAGGGTACACTGAGATATATGGATAATATTTACATTGCAGGTTCGAGTCCACCCATGGGACCAGACCTTAGGACAACAGAGGGGTTTCATTACAGCCCAGACAAAACATGTGCAGATACAGAGAAGGGCAACGTGAGTGTGAACCGAGAGGATACGGTGAATAATCAAGCAGGAGTCGATCCGACTATACACACGAGTATCGCTGTCTCAGCTCAACACTGCATTAATCTCAAGCATCTAAACGCGATATAAACGGATTGATCTGGTGTGTGAATGCAGATAGTTTGTGTTTGTGCATCTCTGCAGCAGAGGTGTGGGACGAGCCGTACTTCGGGAGCTGTGTGAAGGCCTGGAAACCGGCTTTGGACGCCACGAGTCTCCTGATGGCCTGAAACTGAGCCTCCAGCTCCACGTTCGGCCCGGGCAGATCCACGTCCTGAGACAGCAGAGCCAGCACCGCATTGCTGATCAGCTTCTCTTTATTCTCTGAGAAAAGACCCTATAACACACAGAGCAGAAGGACGGGTCACACTGAAACCCAGTGAACACACACACACACACACAGAGAGAGAGCCGTGGGAACACACTCACGTCCTGAGTGACGGCGTGCAACACACCACTGTACGAGATGTTGGCGTTGAATCTGAACACGGCATCCGCAAAATTGCCATCTAGAATAAAAAACAAAAAACATTAGTTATATACATTTTTAGCTAACTGTGATTTTGTATATGTACATTTCTGAAATACATAACTTAGACAGTCACCTCTGATTACAGATCACTCTAAATTGTAACATGGACTCTGTAAAGCTGCTTTGAAACGATGTGTATTGGGAAAAGAGCAATACAAATAAATGTGAATTAAATAAAATTATTCAAAGTGAATGGGTTTCTGATCTAAAATAAAAAAAACAATGATGGCAGTTGAAATTATTATTTTTATTTTATTAATTTGAATCTTTACTTTTCAAACATTTATTTACTTAAGTTTTTAGTTTGTTTTAATTCTCCTTTTTATCATATCTGCCATTTTTGGTGATCAAAGCTGAATTTTCAGCATCATTACTCCAGTCTTCAGTGTCACATGATCCTTCAGAAATCACTCTAATATGATGATCTGATGCTCAAGAAACATTTATGATTATTATCAGTGTGGAAAACAGTCGTGCTGCTTCAGATTTCTGTGGAAACGTCATAAATTGTATTTTTCAGGATTCTTTGATGAATAAAGTTCAAAAGAACAGAATTTATTTGAAACAGAATCTTTGTGACATTATAAATGTCTTTACTGTCACGTCATTGCTGAATTAAAGTATTCATTTCTTTATTTAAACAACCCTCTTACTGATACTGACCTCAAACGTTTAAACGACTAGGAGTATACATACACGTATTCTGTATACATGCACACACACATTAACAATTAGAAGATAAATATCAATGTTCAGCCCTCCTGCTATTAAAAGCACAGCACTAAAGCCGATGACAGCATGAGGTTTGTGCATGAGTGCGAGTGTGTGTGTGTCGTACTGGGCGGTGCGGCGAGGAATCTGAGGTGAAGACTCTCCACCTCCTCGTCCACAGGAGTGCTGATCAGACCCCAGCGCTGACCCCGACGCGAGCTCGCCATCTTCACACACACATCCCTGTTCCCAGACGCACGCACGCTGTCCAGCAGACTCGCCAGCAGAGAGTCCCTTCAAACACACACACACACACGTCAAACACACGCTGACATCAGGAGAGCAGAGCAGAGAGTCCCTGCACACACAAACACAGACTCACACACACACCTGTCAGTGGAGCAGTACTTCCGGATCTGACCGCGGATGAACTCCATGCTGAAGACCTGAGGATTCTCCGCATCACAGATCAGAGCAAAGACCTGCACACAAACACAGACGGACAAGGACAGACGGACACACAAACACACTGCACGTCAGCACGTTAATGCACTAACTTCACAAGCAAGTTAGTGCATTAACTAACATTAACTGACAATTAGCAACACATTTTTTGCATTAAAAATCCAGCTGTTCGTTGTTCTCTTCGACGGGACCGACCGACCGACTCTTCGACGGGACCGACTCTTCGACGGGGCCGGCCGACCAGCCGACTCGGCGGGACTGATAGACTCTTCGACGGGACTGACTGACCGACTCCTCGGCGGGACTGATAGACTCTTCGACGGGACAGCCCGACCGACTCTTCGACGGTACAGCCCGACCGACTCTTCGACGGGACTGACTGACCGACTCCTCGGCGGGACTGATAGACTCTTCGACGGGACAGCCCGACCGACTCTTTGACGGGACTGACTGACCGACTCCTCGGCGGGACTGATAGACTCTTCGACGGGACCGAATGACCGACTCCTCGACGGGACCGACTGACCGACTCTTCGACGGGACTGACTGACCGACTCCTCGGCGGGACTGATAGACTCTTCGACGGGACAGCCCGACCGACTCTTCGACGGTACAGCCCGACCGACTCTTCGACGGGACTGACCGACCGACTCCTCGACGGGACTGACCGACCGACTCCTCGACGGGACTGATAGACTCCTCGACGTGATCAACCGACCGACTCTTCGATGGGACCGACCGACCGACTCTTCGACGGGACCGGGGACCGACTTACCCACTCCTCGACGGGACTGACTGACTGACCGACTCCTCGACGGGACAGGCTGACCGACTCCTCGACGGGACCGACTGACCGACTCCTCGACGGGACTGACCGACTCCTCGACGGGACCGACCGACCGACTCCTCGGCGGGACCGACCGACCGACTCCTCGGCGGGACCGACCGACAGACTCTTCGCGGGACCGACCGACCGACTCCTCGACAGGACCGACCGACCGACTCCTCGACGGGACCGACTGACCGACTCCTCGGCGGGACCGACCGACCGACTCCTCGACGGGACCGGCCGACCGACTCCTCGAGGGGACTGACTGACTGACCGACTCTTCGACGGGACCAGCCGACCGACTCCTCGACGGGACCGACTCCTCGGCGGGACCTACCGACCGACTCCTCGGCGGGACCGACCGACCGACTCCTCGACGGGACCGGCCGACCGACTCCTCGACCGACCGGCTCCTCGGCGGGACCGACCGACCGACTCCTCGGCGGGACCGACCGACCGACTCCTCGACGGGACCGACCGACCGACTCTTCGACGGGACCGACCGACCGACTCCTCGACGGGACCGGCCGACCGACTCCTCGACGGGACCGACCGACCGACTCCTCGGCGGGACCGACCGACCGACTCCTCGGCGGGACCGACCGTCCGACTCCTCGACGGGACCGACTGACCGACTCTTCGACGGGACCGACTGACCGACTCCTCGACAGGACCGACTGACCGACTCCTCGACGGGACCGACTGACCGACTCCTCGACGGGACCGACTGACCGACTCAAACACAGACGGACAAGGACAGACGGACACACAAACACACTGCACGTCAGCACGTTAATGCACTAACTTCACAAGCAAGTTAGTGCATTAACTAACATTAACTGACAATTAGCAACACATTTTTGCATTAAAAATCCAGCTGTTCGTTGTTCTCTTCGACGGGGCCGACCGACCGACTCTTCGACGGGACCGACTCTTCGACGGGGCCGGCCGACCAGCCGACTCGGCGGGACTGATAGACTCTTCGACGGGACTGACTGACCGACTCCTCGGCGGGACTGATAGACTCTTCGACGGGACAGCCCGACCGACTCTTCGACGGTACAGCCCGACCGACTCTTCGACGGGACTGACCGACCGACCGACTCCTCGACGGGACTGACCGACTGACTCCTCGACGGGATTGATAGACTCCTCGACGGGACTGACTGACTGACCGACTCCTCGACGGGACAGGCTGACCGACTCCTCGACGGGACCGACTGACCGACTCCTCGACGGGACTGACCGACTCCTCGACGAGACTGACCGACTCCTCGACGAGACTGATCGACTCCTCGACGGGACCGACTCGTCGGCGGGACCGACTCGTCGGCGGGACCGACCGACCGACTCTTCGCGGGACCGACCGACCGACTCCTCGACGGGACCGACCGACCGACTCCTCGACGGGACCGACCGACCGACTCCTCGACGGGACCGGCCGGCCGACTCCTGGACGGGACGGACCGACCGACTCCTCGACGGGACCGGCCGACCGACTCCTGGACGGGACCGGCTGACTGACTCCTCGAGGGGACTGACCGACTCCTCGACGGGACCGACCGACCGACTCCTCGACGGGACCGACCGACCGACTCCCCGACGGGACCGACCGACCGACTCCTCGACGGGACCGACCGACTGACCGACTCCTCGACGGGACCGACCGACTGACCGACTCCTCGGCGGGACCGACCGACCGACTCCTCGGCGGGACCGACCGACCGACTCCTCGGCGGGACCGACCGACCGACTCCTCGGCGGGACCGACCGACCGACTCCTCGGCGGGACCGACCGACCGACTCCTCGGCGGGACCGACCGACCGACTCCTCGGCGGGACCGACCGACCGACTCCTCGGCGGGACCGACCGACCGACTCCTCGGCGGGACCGACCGACTCCTCGGCGGGACCGGCCGACCGACTCCTCGACGGGACCGGCCGACCGACTCCTCGACGGGACCGGCCGACCGACTCCTCGACGGGACCGGCCGACCGACTCCTCGACGGGACCGGCCGACCGACTCCTCGACGGGACCGACTGACCGACTCCTCGACGGGACCGACTGACCGACTCCTCGACGGGACCGACTGACCGACTCCTCGGCGGGACCGGCCGACCGACTCCTCGACGGGACCGGCTGACCGACTCCTCGAGGGGACTGACTGACTGACCGACTCTTCGACGGGACTGACTGACCGACTCCTCGACGGGACCGACTGACCGACTCTTCGGCAGGACTTACTGACTGAGTCTTCAACATGACTTAGTTGTGAATTTTCTTATGGTGAGCAGAATGTCTGAACCATCAAAATAAAGCGTAGCCAAAATTAAACATGTTTTACTCAAAAAATATAAGATTACTAAAGTAAAATTAATTGAAAATAGTTATTCTGATCGTTAATGTAACAAATGTACTTAAAATGAAGATGTTTATGTGGTTGTGTTCGGTCTAGAGTGTGTGTTCATGTGCTGATGAGTCCGGTCACCTCTCCGAAGGGTTTAACGGTGACGATGTTGTAGGATGCAGGGTCTCTCTCCACCAGACACGTCTCAGTGAGGGCCAAGATCCTCTTCACCGGCTCCTGATCACACACAACCACCAGTCAGATCATAAGTCAGGTGACACAACGAGCTTGAGTGTGTTCGGTGGCTCATCTTACCCCATGCCGTGGCGTGAGCTTCTGCACGATAAACTCTGTGAGCGAGGTGATGCACTCGTCTGAGCTGTACTTCCCCAGGCGCTCACACACGAAGCTTTCGAACACCAGCGGGTCCTTACGCAGGCGCAGCGTAAGGCCGATGAAGCTGCCGGCGTGCTCAATCGCACTGCGGATGATCTCATCTCGGTGCTCAGACGCAAACAAGTGCTGAGAGAGAGAGAGAGAGAGAGAGAGTCAGTGTGTGTGTGTGTGTGTGTGTGTGTGTGGAGGATCTCATCTCGGTGCTCAGACGCAAACAAGTGCTGAGAGAGAGAGAGAGAGAGAGTCAGTGTGTGTGTGTGTGTGTGTGTGTGGATGATCTCATCTCGGTGCTCAGACGCAAACAAGTGCTGAGAGAGAGAGAGAGAGAGAGTCAGTGTGTGTGTGTGTGTGTGTGTGTGTGTGTGTGGAGGATCTCATCTCGGTGCTCAGACGCAAACAAGTGCTGAGAGAGAGAGAGAAAGAGAGAGAGAGAGAGAGAGAGAGAGTCAGTGTGTGTGTGTGTGTGTGTGTGTGTGTGTGTGTGTGTGTGTGTGTGTGTGGAGGATCTCATCTCGGTGCTCAGACGCAAACAAGTGCTGAGAGAGAGAGAGAGAGAGAAAGAGAGTCAGTGTGTGTGTGTGTGTGTGTGTGGAGGATCTCATCTCGGTGCTCAGACGCAAACAAGTGCTGAGAGAGAGAGAGAGAGAAAGAGAGAGAGAGAGAGAGAGAGAGAGAGAGAGAGAGTCAGTGTGTGTGTGTGTGTGTGTGTGTGTGTGTGTGTGTGTGCGTGTGTGTGTGTGTGTGGAGGATCTCATCTCGGGTGCTCAGACGCAAACAGGTGCTGAGAGAGAGAGAGAGAGAGAGAGAGAGAGAGAGAGTCAGTGTATGTGTGTGTGTGTGTGTGTGTGTGTGTGTGTGTGTGTGTGTGTGTGTGGAGGATCTCATCTCGGTGCTCAGACGCAAACAAGTGCTGAGAGAGAGAGAGAGAGAGAGGGTCAGTGTGTGTGTGTGTGTGTGTGTGTGTGTGTAAGTGTGTGTGTGTGTGTGTGTGAGTGTGAGTGTGTGTGTGTGAGAGAGACACACACCAGCCTGCCGAAGCCACCGTACAGCACACAGAATCCGCCCTGGTAGTCGGACACCTCGGCGAAGCCCTCCACACACCGGTAGTCGTACGAGCACAACACACGGTTGGTCTGCGGGTCGATCTGATCGATGCCGCCCGGAGTCACTTCCAGACACACACTCTTCCTCGCGTCGCTCCAGTGGTGCTTGAAGCAGTTGTAGCGCTGAGGACACACACACACACACACACACACTGACATCATGAACAGCAAAGGCTGTAGCCTCCCTTCACTTTCTTCACTCTTCTCCCCTAGAATTATCAGAAAGGCTAAAAACATCATATCGGACCACTCTCACCCTGCTCAACATCTCTTTAAACTACTCCCATCAGGAAGGAGATATAGGAGCATTAAGACTTCTACATCACGTTTTAGAGACAGCACTTTCCCTCTGGCTATCAGATATCTGAATTTGCACTGACGGCTAGCAGCACCTCATTAACTGTATGCACTGTGCACTTTCTCTGCCATGGGGTATCGCCCTTTTTAACGTCTGCAGGGTTTTGGTCCTATGTCCTATGGTTGCTGGGGATAGTTGGGTTCATTGTTGGTGTACTTATGATGTCTGTCTTTTGGTTATTTATGTCTGAGAGTTGTACCAAGACAAATTCCTATCAACTTAGTTGACATGGCAATAAATTATTGATTGATTGATTGATTGAAAACAGTTTCACTTTAGAGGAGCTACAGAAGGTGAAGGACATCAGGAGTGAAGCTCTGGTGGACGCTGATGGTTTCTAATGAGTTTTTTGTTACTTTTTATTTTATTTACCTTTAAATTATGAGATTTGATCAAATAATAAGTAAATATAAATTGAAACACATTCCTTATATTTGTTCAACTTAAATTCAAAATAACTCATAATTGTATGCATAACCCTGTTAATTCAGCCCAAAATATCTTACATTGGGAGTCTTTGCCGTCCTCTTGTGGGAAAAACTGATATGACATGATATCTCATGACTCTAGACACTAGATTGGCGTATAGCTCTATATGGAGCAGACGAGCTGTTCCGCTGGGTCCTAAAGTCAGGTCTCTTCAGTGTGCATTCAGATACACATTTAGTTTTTTGGTAACGTTTTAGCATTTTTAGTTTGAATTTTGAGCATTTTTAGGTTTTTCTATGTGAACTGAAGCATGTCTCACATTCCATTCATTCCTAAAGGCGTCAAATTTACCCACGAGGGAAGGATTTGTTACTTTTTTCAATTTCAACCACAACTCCTCGAATCCATTTAACTCCTCAAAAAAAAACAATGTTATTCAGCTAAACAGTTTCCAGCATTTCAGTAATAATCGTGTCCAGATTTAAAATGTGTTCAATACCTTGAAGTGCAACAGTTACCGTACGGTGCCTGGCAGGGGTCAAACAGCTCTTAGAAAACGACTTTTGGATATAAACTAGGATAGGAATTGCACAACCGGTGTGTGTGTCAAAAAAACTGTGTGAGATCCGGCTGGGGATTTTGACGCAGGTGGAGGGAGAAAAACACTGTTTACATGTAAGGATGAATTTCTGAGTGAAACAGCATCATTTCACGATCAGAAGGGATTATACTCACTCTCCCGGTGATCTT
Organism: Tiaroga cobitis; assembly: GCA_030578255.1. Taxonomy (NCBI): domain Eukaryota; kingdom Metazoa; phylum Chordata; class Actinopteri; order Cypriniformes; family Leuciscidae; genus Tiaroga; species Tiaroga cobitis. The sequence goes on from CM060614.1 coordinate 33,195,616, forward strand.
TCCCTCGGAGAAGTCCGTTCGGAACCTCTGAGGAGCAGACAGAGACAACATCAGCATTACAGGGGAGAGCCAGGGTCAGTGGGAAGAAGAGGAGTGATGAAGAGGTGTGATGTAGTGATGAAGAGGAGTGAAGAGGAGTGATAAAGAGGAGAAAAGAGGTGTGATGTAGTGATGAAGAGGAGTGATGTAGTGATGAAGAGGAGTGATGTAGTGATGAAGAGGATAGAAGAGGTGTGATGTAGTGATGAAGAGGAGTGATGTAGTGATGAAGAGGAGAGAAGAGGAGTGATGAAGAGAAGTGATGTAGTGATGAAGAGGAGAGAAGAGGAATGATGTAGTGATGAAGAGGAGAGAAGAGGAATGATGTAGTGATGAAGAGGAGAGAAGAGGAATGATGTAGTGATGAAGAGGAGAGAAGAGGAATGATGTAGTGATGAAGAGGAGAGAAGAGGAATGATAAAGAGGAATGATGTAGTGATGAAGAGGAGAGAAGAGGAGTGATGTAGTGATGAAGAGGAGTGATGTAGTGATGAAGAGGAGAGAAGAGGAATGATGTAGTGATGAAGAGGAGAGAAGAGGAATGATGTAGTGATGAAGAGGAGAGAAGAGGAATGATGTAGTGATGAAGAGGAGAGAAGAGGAATGATAAAGAGGAATGATGTAGTGATGAAGAGGAGAGAAGAGGAGTGATGTAGTGATGAAGAGGAGTGATGTAGTGATGAAGAGGAGTGATGAAAAGGAGTGATGTAGTGATGAAGAGGAGTGATGAAGAGGAGTGATGTAGTGATGAAGAGGAGTGATGTAGTGATGAAGAGGAGAGAAGAGGAATGATGTAGTGATGAAGAGGAGTGAAGAGGAGTGATAAAGAGGAGTGATGTAGTGATGAAGAGGATAGAAGAGGTGTGATGTAGTGATGAAGAGGAGTGATGTAGTGATGAAGAGGAGTGATGGAGTGATGAAGAGGAGTGATGTAGTGATGAAGAGGAGTGATGTAGTGATGAAGAGGTGTGATGTAGTGATGAAGAGGAGTGATGGAGTGATGAAGAGGATAGAAGAGGTGTGATGTAGTGATGAAGAGGAGTGAAGAGGAGTGATAAAGAGGAGTGATGTAGTGATGAAGAGGATAGAAGAGGTGTGATGTAGTGATGAAGAGGAGTGATGTAGTGATGAAGAGGAGTGATGGAGTGATGAAGAGGATAGAAGAGGTGTGATGTAGTGATGAAGAGGAGTGATGAAGTGATGAAGAGGATAGAAGAGGTGTGATGTAGTGATGAAGAGGAGTGATGAAGAGGAGTGATGTAGTGATGAAGAGGAGTGATGAAGAGGAGTGATGTAGTGATGAAGAGGAGTGATGTAGTGATGAAGAGGAGTGATGTAGTGATGAAGAGGAGAGAAGAGGAATGATAAAGAGGAGTGATGTAGTGATGAAGAGGAGTGATGTAGTGATGAAGAGGAGAGAAGAGGAATGATAAAGAGGAGTGATGTAGTGATGAAGAGGAGTGATGTAGTGATGAAGAGGAGTGATGTAGTGATAAAGAGGAGTGATAAAGAGGTGTGATGTAGTGATGAAGAGGAGTGATGTAGTGATGAAGAGGAGAGATGAAGTGATGAAGAGGAGAGAAGAGGAGTGATGTAGTGATGAAGAGGAGTGATGAAGAGGAGTGATGTAGTGATGAAGAGGAGTGATGAAGAGGAGTGATGTAGTGATGAAGAGGAGTGATGTAGTGATGAAGAGGAGAGATGAAGTGATGAAGAGGAGAGAAGAGGAGTGATGTAGTGATGAAGAGGAGTGATAAAGAGGAGTGATGTAGTGATAAAGAGGAGTGATGTAGTGATGAAGAGGAGTGATAAAGAGGTGTGATGTAGTGATGAAGAGGAGTGATGAAGAGGAGTGATGTAGTGATGAAGAGGAGAGATGAAGTGATGAAGAGGAGAGAAGAGGAGTGATGTAGTGATGAAGAGGAGTGATAAAGAGGTGTGATGTAGTGATGAAGAGGAGTGATGAAGAGGAGTGATGTAGTGATGAAGAGGAGAGATGAAGTGATGAAGAGGAGAGAAGAGGAGTGATGTAGTGATGAAGAGTAGTGATGATGATGATTATGATGAAGAGCATGAGGAAGAGTAGTGATGATGATGATGATGATTATGATGAAGAGCATGAGGAAGAGTAGTGATGATGATGATGATGATTATGATGAAGAGCATGAGGAAGAGGAGTGATGATGAAGATGAAGAGGAGTGGTCTCACCAGGGCTTCGGTCAGGAGCTCGGTCCGGTGTTCGGTGGAGAACTTCAGCGTCTCCGACTTCTTCCCGCTGCCCTTCCGGAAGGTGAGATTAAACTCTGAACCCTGACCTTTACCAGCCGGAGCGAGGCCACAGATGTCCCCGTACGGCCACTGAAACACACACACACACACACACACACACACACACACACACACACACACACCACAGAGGACACACACACATCACAGAGGACACACACGCACCACAGAGAACACACACACACCACAGAGAACACACACACACCACAGAGAACACACACACATCACAGAGGACACACACACACCACAGAGGACACACACACACCACAGAGGACACACACACATCACAGAGGACACACACACATCACAGAGGACACACACACACCACAGAGGACACACACACACCACAGAGAACACACACACATCACAGAGGACACACACACACACACACACACCACAGAGGACACACACACACCACAGAGAACACACACACACCACAGAGAACACACACACACCACAGAGAACACACACACACCACAGAGAACACACACACATCACAGAGGACACACACACACCACAGAGGACACACACACATCACAGAGGACACACACACCACAGAGAACACACACACACCACAGAGGACACACACATCACAGAGGACACACACATCACAGAGGACACACACACATCACAGAGAACACACACACACCACAGAGAACACACACACATCACAGAGGACACACACACACACACACACACCACAGAGGACACACACACATCACAGAGGACACACACGCACCACAGAGAACACACACACCACAGAGAACACACACACCACAGAGAACACACACACACCACAGAGAACACACACACATCACAGAGGACACACACACACCACAGAGGACACACACACATCACAGAACACACACACACCACAGAGAACACACACACACCACAGAGAACACACACACACACCACAGAGAACACACACACACCACAGAGAACACACACATTACAGAGGACACACACACATCACAGAGGACACACACACACCACAGAGAACACACACACACATCACAGAGGACACACACACACACACACACACACCACAGAGGACACACACACATCACAGAGGACACACACACACACACACACACACAAGCACAACAGAGGTTTTGTTTGCTTAATAATAGTTGTTGATGAATATAATGCAGCAACAAATAATAATATTAATGATGATAATAATAAAGAAGAATTATCGTTATCAGTATTATTATTATTAACACTAATACTATGAAAACAAGAAATATAATTTTATATATGTTACTGATGACAATAATAATACAAAATGAAAACACAACATTAATATAAAATAAATAATAATATTATTATTAATAATAAATTATTATTAATTGGCTGATTTTGTAATAATTGTACTGTAATTATGATGTGAGGCACAGCTGTAATCATCAGTACCTGGTTTGTAACCTCTAGGGTGGTGGGATTGTATGTGGTGATGCCATGAGTCCCGACGGAGAACACACGCTTGTACCTGAAGAAACACACACACACAGACACACACACACACACACACACACACACAAACACACACACATTGCAGGCTTTACTGCATCAAACTTCATAGTGAAACAAACCGTTTATATTAATGATAATAGTGTAATCTGTCTAATTCAGCAGCTCCTGTCCTATAGAGCAGGGGTTCCCAAACGTTTCCATTCCAGGACCCACGTAGACAAGAATAATCTATCTCAAGACCCACCAAAGTAATTTTAAAGACTGAATGTGGGGTGGCAGGCGTTAGTTCTCTTTAGAGCAGTTTTTTTCCTTGTCATCTGACATATAAGTTTAATTGCAATACAAACTTATGGTACATTATCAAAAAGTTTGAGAATTAAAATAGTAGCCTAGTGGCTGTTGAAATAATGTGAAGAATACTGAGTAGTTTTTGTCTGCTGACTCGACTGATTTACCCAAACATGGAAAAACAAATTTAAAGAAATGAAAAAGATTAAGCTTAATCTTAACCAAAGGTTTGATATAACAAAAAATCAGAATATAAAAAAAATAATAGACTAATAATTTTATTTGACAGCATGCCCAGGATCTAGAATTGTGTGTGTATACATTTTAAATGCTTTTTACATATATATTTTCCTTATGTGTTGGTAGGTATCAAAATGCACGCGAGGGAACACAAAACAACGCACTCTTACGATGACCATATCTCTGGAAGACAGCAGCGCTGTGTTGAACAGACGACAGAGATTAATGCGTTTCCCAAAAGCATCGTATGCCAAAGTAGATCGTAGAACCATTGCCACCAGGTCTCTGCAATCAGCTTAGCTCACGATGCTTCTGGGAAACGCAGCCCAGACCTGAATCAGGCTTTCGTGACATTTGAATTCTCCGGTGTAATGCGATCTCATGCAGAATGCAGTGCAGTGATTGGAGTAAACGAGTTTCTTAATGCGCCCCAAACTGCTTAATGAACCGAAACCGCTCTGAGACGGTGAAAATTATTATCACAAGTCGCACGCGCACGCTTCATGAAACACGATACTGACATATTTATCTAACTTTAAATCGCTCTAAGAAATATATAGCGGTTTCTATTTAACGCTGGTTCATCTTGCAACCTGTTTGTATGTGTCACTCATGAAACGTAAATTCAGCTGCAGCCAATATAGTGATTGCGCGACCCACCTCTTCCCAATCTGCGACCCACAGTTTGAAAACCCCTGACTTAGAATACATCAGAATAATCAGAGTTCAGTGTGTGTGTGTGTGTGTGTGTGTGTGTGTGTGCGTGTGTAATGTTTGAAACCCTATTCAAAGCACATTTCTGTAAATCGGTTTCAGTCTGACTGGATTTCACCTCGCTTTTCTTTATCATGCATGTATCAGTTTATCAGACTAGACTATCAGTTAATCAGACTAGTTTATCAGTTTATCAGACTAGTATATCAGTTTATCAGACTGGTTTATCAGTTAATCAGACTAGTATATCAGTTTATCAGACTAGTATATCAGTTTATCAGACTGGTTTATCAGTTTATCAGACTAGTTTACCAGTTTATCAGACTAGTTTACCAGTTTATCAGACAAGTTTATCAGTTTATCAGACTAGTATATCAGTTTATCAGACTAGTATATCAGTTTATCAGACTGGTTTATTAGTTAATCAGACTAGTTTATCAGTTTATCAGACTAGTTTACCAGTTTATCAGACTAGTTTACCAGTTTATCAGACTAGTTTACCAGTTTATCAGACTAGTATATCAGTTTATCAGACTAGTATATCAGTTTATCAGACTGGTTTATCAGTTAATCAGACTAGTTTATCAGTTTATCAGACTAGTTTACCAGTTTATCAGACTAGTTTACCAGTTTATCAGACTAGTTTGGCAGTTTATCAGACTAGTTTATCAGTTTATCAGACTAGTTTATCAGTTTATCAGACTAGTATATCAGTTTATCAGACTAGTTTATGAGACTAGTTTATCAGACTAGTTTATCAGTTTATCAATTTATCAGACTAGTTTATCAGTTTCAGACTAGTTCATCAGTTTTTCAGACTAGTTTATCAGACTAGTTTATCAGTTTATTAGACTAGTTTATCAGTTTATCAGACTAGTTTATCAGTTTATCAACTTATCAGACTAGTTTACCAGTTTATCAGACTGGTTTATCAGTTTATCAGACTAGTTTATCAGTTTATCAGACTAGTTTATCAGTTTATCAACTTATCAGACTAGTTTATCAGTTTATCAATTTATCAGACTAGTTTACCAGTTTATCAGACTGGTTTATCAGTTTATCACACTAGTTTATCAGTTTATCAGACTAGTATATCAGTTTATCAGACTAGTTTATCAGACTAGTTTATCAGACAAGTTTATCAGTTTATCAGACTAGTTTATCAGTTTATCAATTTATCAGACTAGTTTATCAGTTTCAGACTAGTTCATCAGTTTTTCAGACTAGTTTATCAGACTAGTTTATTAGACTAGTTTATCAGTTTATCAGACTAGTTTATCAGTTTATCAGACTAGTTTATCAGTTTGTCAGACTAGTTTATCAGTTTATCAGACTACTTTTTCAGTTTATCAGACTAGTTTACCAGTTTATCAGACTAGTTTACCAGTTTATCAGACTATTTCATCAGACTGGTTTATCAGACTGGTTTATCAGTTTATCAGACTAGTTTATCAGTTTATCAGACAAGTTTATCAGTTTATCAGACTAGTTTTCAGTTTATCAGACTAGTTTATCAGTTGATTAGACTAGTTTATCAGTTGATTAGACTAGTTAATGAGTTTATCAGACTAGTTTATGAGTTTATCAGACTAGTTTATCAGTTGATTAGACTAGTTTATCAGTTGATTAGACTAGTTTTCAGTTGATTAGACTAGTTTATCAGACTAGTTTATGATTATATCAGACTAGTTTACCAGACTGGTTTATCAGTTGATTAGACTAGTTTATCAGTTTATCAGACTATTTTACCAGACTAGTTTATCAGTTTATTAGACTAGTTTATCAGTTTACCAGACTAGTTTATCAGTTTATCAGACTAGTTTATGAGTTTATCAGACTAGTTTATCAGTTTATCAGACTAGTATATCAGTTTATCAGACTAGTTTATCAGTCTATTTTATCAGTTAATCAATTTATCAGACTAGTTTATCAGTTTCAGACTAGTTTATCAGTTTATCAGACTAGTATATCAGTTTATCAACTTATCAGACTAGTTTATCAGTTTCAGACTAGTTTATCAGTTTATCAGACTAGTTTATCAGTTTATCAGACTAGTTTATCAGACTAGTTTATCAGACTAGTTTATCAGACTAGTTTATCAGACTAGTTTACCAGTTTATCAGACTATTTCATCAGACTGGTTTATCAGTTTATCAGACTAGTTTATCAGTTTGTCAGACTAGTTTATCAGACTAGTTTATCAGACTAGTTTATCAGTTTATCAGACTATTTTACCAGACTAGTTTATCAGTTTATTAGACTAGTTTATCAGTTTACCAGACTAGTTTATCAGTTTATCAGACTAGTTTATGAGTTTATCAGACTAGTTTATCAGTTTATCAGACTAGTATATCAGTTTATCAGACTAGTTTATCAGACTAGTTTATCAGTTTATTAGAATAGTTTATCAGACTATTTTATCAGTTTATCAATTTATCAGACTAGTTTATCAGTTTCAGACTAGTTTATCAGACTAGTATATCAGTTTATCAACTTATCAGACTAGTTTATCAGTTTCAGACTAGTTTATCAGTTTATCAGACTAGTTTATCAGTTTATCAGACTAGTTTATCAGACTAGTTTATCAGACTAGTTTACCAGTTTATCAGACTATTTCATCAGACTGGTTTATCAGTTTATCAGACTAGTTTATCATTTTATCAGACTAGTTTATCAGTTTATCAGACTAGTTTATCAGACTGGTTTATCAGTTAATCAGATTAGTTTATCAGTTTGTCAGACTAGTTTATCAGTTTATCAGACTAGTTTATCAGTTTATCAGACTAGTTTACCAGTTTATCAGACTATTTCATCAGACTGGTTTATCAGACTAGTTTATCAGTTTATCAGACTAGTTTATCAGACTGGTTTATCATTTTGTCAGACTAGTTTATCAGACTAGTTTATCAGTTTATCAGACTAGTTTACCAGTTTATCAGACTATTTCATCAGACTGGTTTATCAGTTTATCAGACTATTTCATCAGACTGGTTTATCAGACTAGTTTATCAGTTTATCAGACTAGTTTATCAGACTGGTTTATCAGTTTATCAGACTAGTTTATCAGTTTATCAGACTAGTTTATCAGTTTATCAGACTAGTTTATCAGTTTATCAGACTAGTTTATCATCAGACTAGTTTATCATCAGACTAGTTTATCATCAGACTAGTTTATCATCAGACTAGTTTACCAGACTAGTTTATCAGACCAGTTCATCAGACCAGTTCATCAGACCAGTGGTGGCCATTGGGTCTGTGAAAGCGCTATATATAAATGCTAGGGCTGTAACGATACGCGATAAAAAATCGAAATCGCTATACTCAGGTCCACGATCCTGTATCGCGATGTGAGAAGGCAGAATCGCGATCACACCCCTTCCAACTCCCAGAGTTATCCTTCCTGTCCAGAACCAGGGCTTGAATTTCGGCGCGGGTATTGCGCATAATTCTAATCATTCCCGCAGGTCTCCCATTTATAATGCGGGAAATTCCCGCAATCGTAATCCATACAGATAATAAAATCAAATCATTCTTTTAACAACTATCTTCCAGACGCAATTTCACAAACAGCTTGAGTGTTCAGCGGTGCCGCGCGCGTCTTCTATCTCTTCTCTCATAATGTGTTGTGCAAGGCAGGCGCTGCATGCGGCAATAATACACACTCGCGTTTTGGAGTCGGGACCATAGACTGTAAAAGTCTTTTTAAGTCTTACCAGTTTAAACATTCAAGCAATTTTAAACTAATCAGTGCTCGCGCGCTCTCTGAGAGATTATTTTCTATGCGCACATTCATAGAAAATCCGCCTCAAAAACAGCTGGCCAGTAACTATTTTTCGCGGATTATATTGCTTTAACACGCAAAATTGTCAATTTCGGTCTTTGTGAGTAGGCTATACTCTAAACATAGTCGGTTTTGTCTTTAATAGGCATAAAACGCATGCCAGTATAATGAACACAGGATCCGAGCACTAGCTCTTAAAGTGACGGAAGCCATATGTGTCTGTCATTAATTTTGTTGTCAAAACAACAAAAGACGGCTTTAAGTTAAAGGAATCAGGATTAATAGCCTATGTATTTAATTTATTCAGGACTAAAATACTACCCAGTGTTATTTTCCATTTGATTACTTTATTCAGTTTCTGTATGTGAATACTAGTGTTAGACCTATTCAAAAACTTTTCTCTTTAATTGTCTTTATTTGTATCTTTATTCTATTGTATTTATTTGTGCTACTTTTTTCAATTTAATTAAACAATTTAAATCAAGCTTCCTTGTGATGTGTAAATTCTTAACAACAATATTACCCCCATTGTAAAAATGCAATGAGCGTAAACATTTAGGCAAGATAAATGTAATAATTTTGTTTGGAAAAAATGATATTCTGCTGTTCTCAACACAAGGCCAGTTCCTTCGGTCTCTGTGAGCTTGCAGAAGAAAACAGGCTCGTCACAAGACTGGTTAATTATTCATTGAGTGGCTTTTAACATCTTCCCCTGAACGAGAACATCACACACACTCCATCACATGACTGGACCCAACAAATGCTCCTGTCATCTGATTAAACATCTCCAGCTTTCTTTATTTCCACCTGCTGTATCTGCACTAAAGCTCAAGCTCAGAGACGGGTCATAAATGAGGGCAAAATCACTCAAATAACTTTATCTTGACGAATCTTCACAGACTTTACTCTTATTGGCTGTTGCTCCCGAAATTCACTCTTTATTTGCATAAAGTTCAACATATCTCATCTTTCGGCCTACAGTCACTGTCGCTGGAAATCGCCAGCTCTCCATTGAAATTAATAGAATATTGTCGCTGCGTGTCATTTACATACACACACACACACGCACACATATATATATATATATATATATATATATATATATACACACACACACACACATATATATATATATATATATGGAGGACCAGCTCTACCATATTTAAAAATAAATACATAAATAAATAAATGCTCAATAAATAAATAAGCATTCAATTAATTGACCCAAAAAATACAATAAACAAATAAATGTAGGTAGAAATTAGATTATACAGTGAGACATAAATGTATATATCTCTTAATTCGCTTCTTTATTCACCTTTGTAATAATTACCTTATTTATTTATGTGCATGTTATAATATCTTTGTCTGTTTTATTCTTCCTTTGTATTTTTTTACCCTATTTATTTCTTCAATGCTATTTATTTCTGCCTGTCGTTTTTACATTTCTGTATGCATTTCTCCCTCATTATGCAAATGAGGAGGGGCTGTCTTAGGGGGTCAACTTCTGCCCATTGGTTGGTTAGCATTTTACTGCGTCGGTCGAATCTACATGGCTTTTCCCCGCCATAAAGCATTGTTTAGTAATGTCAAACTCAGCAGGCAGACGTTCAGTGTCCGACCTCTTAAGGGAAGCTGCTAATAGACTGGAAGAATTAGAACGCTGTAAGTTTGAGATCTGAAATGTTTCCTCGGGTTGCACACCACTGATACTCGAACTGGAAGCTGTTTATGTAAAAGTAAAGTAAAAGTTAAAAAGAATGTTCAAAGGACCACAGAAAAACATTTCAGATCTCAAACTTACAGCGACATCACTAAACAATGCTTTATGGCGGGGAAAAGCCATGTTCGACCGACGCAGTAAAATGCTAACCAACCAATGGGCAGAAGTTGACCCCCTAAGACAGCCCCTCCTCATTTGCATAATGAGGCAGAAATGCATACAGAAATGGAAAAACGACAGGCAGAAATAAATAGCATTGATGAAATAAATAGGGTAAAAAAATACAAAGGAAGAATAAAACAGACAAAGATATTATAACATGCACATAAATAAATACTAAAAAATACATAAAAAATAAGCAATTAATAAATAAAGTTGAAGATTATAATGGACAATAAATAAATAAGGTAATTATTACAAAGATGAATAAATAAAGAAGCTAATTAAAAGAGATATATACATTTATGTATCACTGTATAATTTAATTTCTACTTACATTTATTTGTTTATTGTATTTTTTTGGGCAATTAATTGTATGCTTATTTATTTATTGAGCATTTATTTATTTCTGTATTTATTTTTAAATATGGTTGAGCTGGTCCTCCATACATATATATATGTATATGTGTGTATATATATGTATATGTGTGTGTGTATATATATATATATATATATATATATATATATATATGTATGTGTGTATGTGTGTGTGTGTATATGTATATACACACTGTATCATTTATAAAATACTGTATTTTTTTTGTAATGGTATGACTGAACTCCAATTGCTGAATTAAATATATAATATAATAAGGTCATGTGACAATTTAGTTTCAAAACTTCAGTTTGAAATGTTTTTGCATGATAAACATTGTTTCACACACTGTTAATAATAGTATCCTGCACTACGATAGTTTTCCATACTAGAGGTTTACATAAAGCCAAAGTACATGAAGACACTAAAATCAGGAACTGAAAGAAAGTACTTCACAGTCTTGGCCACAGTGTGTAACCAGTAATGTCTGACAAAGAGAAAAGCCTGAAGTGTGAAACTGAGCAGCGCTGAGATTTCAGAAGCTCAATCCCCAGATAACAGCAGATCTGAGATCATCTGAAGATCAGCTGGAAGATAATATAACCCTGAAGAACAGGTGGAAGATTATACACTGAACAAAATCATAAACGAAACTTGTTTTTGCCCCCATTTTTTAATGAGCTGAACTCAAAGATCTAAGACTTTTTCTATGTACACAAAAGGCCTATTTCGCTCAAATATTGTTCACAAATCTGTCTAAATCGGTGTTAGTGAGCACTTCTCCTTTGTCGAGATGATCCATCCACCTCACAGGTGTGGCATATCAAGATGCTGATTAGACAGGAGGATTATTGCAGAGGTGTGCCTTAGGCTGGCCACAATAAAAGCCCACTTGATAATGTACAGTTTTACTGTATTGGTGGGGATGGATCCGAAAACCAGTCAGTATCTGGTGTGACCACCATTTGCCTCCCGCAGTGCAACACATCTCCTCTGCATAGAGTTGGTCAGGTTGTTGATTGTGGCCTGGGGAATGTTGGTCCACTCATCTTCAATGGCTGTGCGAAGTTGCTGGATATTGGCAGATCCTGGAACACGCTGTCGTATACGCCGATCCAGAGCATCCCAAACATGCTCAATGGGTGATATGTCCGGTGAGTGTGCTGGTCATGCAAGAACTGGGATGTTTTCAGCTTCCCGGAATTGTGTACAGATCCTCCAACATGGGGACGTGCATTATCATGCTGCAACATGAGCTGATGGTCGTGGATGAATGGCACAAAAATGGGCCTCAGGATGTCGTCACGGTATCTCTGTGCATTCAAAATGCCATCAATAAAATGCACCTGTGTTCGTTGTCCATAACATACGCCTGCCCGTATCATAACCCCACCGCCACCATGGGCCACTCGATCCACAGCGCTAACATCAGCAAACCGCTCACCCACATGACGCCACACACGCTGTCTGCCACTGCCCTGTACAGTGAAAACCAGGATTCATCCGTGAAGAGAACACCTCTCCTAAAGCGCCAGACGCCATCGAATGTGAGCATTTGCCCACTCATGTAGGTTACGACGACGAACTGCAGTTAGGTGGAGACCCGATGAGGACGAGGAGCATGCAGATGAGCTTCACTGAGACGGTTTCTGACAGTTTGTGCAGAAGTTCTTTGGTTCTGCAAACCGATTGTTGCAGCCGTTGTCCGGGTGGCTGGTCTCAGACGATCCTAGAGGTGGAGATGCTGGATGTGGAGGTCCTGGGCTGGTGTGGTTACACGTGGTCTGCAGTTGTGAAGCCTGTTGGATGTACTGCCAAATTCTCTGAAATGCCTTTGGAGCGGGTTATGGTAGAGAAATGAGCATTCAATTCACGGGGAACAGCTCTGGTGGACACTCCTGCAGTCGGCATGCCAATCGCACGCTCCCTCAAAACTTGCGACATCTGTGGCATTGTGCTGTGTGATAAAACTACACATTATCCACCTTATTCTGCTCTAAACAACGTTGTTTCGTTGAACAACGTTGTTGATCACGTTGTTTTTTATTAAATCACAGATAAAAACAAAATTAACTTTTTTCTTTTCTTCATAACTTCAAAAGGATAGTTGATGCATGACAGCACGATCTCCCTAATCCAGCAATACATGAACATCCGACAGTTTCTATCACCCTCGACTGCTGCAGAATAACCCAAGCAATGAGCTTAGGCAGGTTAGTCCTTTGACTCCTGTCTACCTCTGCTTTCAAAGATGCCTAGTCTATATATTTCTCAGGCCTGTGAGGTAGGCTACATTATACGCCGAGTTTCGGTTCATTTATGAGACCAGAGTCCAGTTTGTGCGCCGGCGCCTCCGTCATGATGATCTATTTTCTACTATATTTACTTCTTATTAGGGCTGCAACTAACGATTATTTTGATAATCGATTAATCGGACGATTATTTTTTCGATTAATCGATTAATCGGACCGAAATTAAATTAGATTTTTATTTTTTTTTATAACTAAATAAAACCGTAAATCAGGGTATTTATGTGTAAAAGTGTACTTTAGAAAGTGCAAAAGCCACACATTGAGTTTTACTAATATCAATATTTGCATTGTTTTTAATGATAATTGCTGATGGCAAGTTGACAAACATGATTATTGTTAAAAAAAATGATATCCAACATATTATGTTTTAACACAATTTTTGTTAAAACAAATTTACACAGACATGTTGTTCAGATGTGAATATCTGAACTAAAAACAAACTAAAAACATCTAAAATATATAATTCATTTAATTTTTATTTAAAATTAATTATATATAAGGAATATAAGGATAAAGAATATAATATATATAATATATAAAAGAATATAATATAAGGATAAATTGATTACCGTAAAACTTCAAATAGTAGCCCGGGCCTTTATTTTCCCAAATCGTCGAACTGCACCGGCTTGTATTTGAGACAGGCGTCTATATGAGACAGGCCTTTATAATTTAGTGTTGAGATGTTGTTCATTGAGTGTTTAGGCCTGTCTCTAATCTCTAAAAATCTCCAAATGCTCCACGTGAAACTGCGGTCTTCCGACTATTCTTCCGACCTTTTCCTATCGCGTCGTCAATTGATTTTGATTAATATATGCGCGAGGGAGAGAGAGCAAGACAGCGCTCGTGTTGTTTGAAGACGTGAGAGTGCGCGCGCGCGGCCGGGGCTCTCTCTCTCTCTCTCTCTCTCTCTCTCTCTCTCTCTCTCTGTCGGGCGCACCAGTCATTCTATTCTACATCACTCATCGATCAAAAAAGGCTTAGTTTGGAGGGAAAAAAAATTGCTTTGGCGGCCGCCAAAAAGCGGACGATCTGACGGTTTTAGAGGATTAAATACATCCCCAAACTAAAAAACAGACCCGGCCTCTATTTGAGACCGGCCTTTATTTACCCAAACCTGCAGCCACACCAGGCGTGTAAAAGAGACAGGCGTCTATTTGGGACTCGGCTATTATTTGAAGTTTTACGGTAAATAAATATAGAAAGACTGAAAACAATTGTGTAAACGTAGAGCCGCAGTAGATCGCGTTTGACAAACAATTAAAACTTAATATTAGACTAATGCTATAAAAAGAGAACGTAATGGAGGTAACGTTACCCAGCAAGCTAACAGGCTTGAGTAAAGGACAGGAGAAATGATGCATTAGTGCACAAGCATTCGCTGAAAACCACTGAGTACAGTGACTAAAAAACAATATTTTACTGCTGCTGTTATTAACTGCCTTTGTATTTAGTGCTTCACTTTGTAAACACCATTTTAATTTAACCTATTTCTGCGGTAGCGCTATTTTAATCCATCACTTACGTTGCGAGCGAACTGATTGCGCAACCTGATGCTCGAGACAAAATACAGACATCCCAAGATCCCGGAAGTCCCGGGAGTCTCCCTCATATTGATTGCGGCTCCCTGATGCCCGCGAATTAGTTAAAACTCCCGAAATCTAGAGCGCGCAAGCAAGAGCGCGCATGCGAGACAGAAGAGACTGCTCCAAACCGTGTAGCGCGCGCGCTCGGCAGAGAGAGACCTTGCGTGTGTGTGCGTACCAGTAAACGCTCCCCGTGACGTAAGCAGACCAACTAATCGATAATGACATTCGTTGACAACGATTTTCATAATCGATTATAATCGATTTTATCGATTAGTTGTTGCAGCCCTACTTCTTATTTATTAAAACCAGGCAATTGGTTGATGAAACATTGATTGAAATAAAGATACAATTAATAAAAAACGAAATTCATTTCAAAGAAAGGCTTTGTGGTTTCTCTTTAAGATCTCTGAGAAAGTTTTAAAGTCGCTATTAGAGCGGTCATGTCCGTAATGGAGAACTGTCACGTCCGTCACATTGTTTTTTTTTTCTCATAAATGCGAACACGAAAAATAAAATAAAAAGAATATTTTATGTTCTGTGGAGGCCGACCCTTCTTCATCCGGTTAGTAGGCTAGTACTTTTGTTTCGCAAAAGTGTAATTCATAGAATTACTAAAAAATATTTTGCCACCTAAAAGTTACAGATTTGTTGTGTTATGTGTATTTCACTCATATTAAATATAAAACGCATGTGTAGACTGATATGTTTCTAATGTCTGGACTAGAGCGCTTGCATTCTATGTAAACAAATACTTCAACCGGAAGTAGAAAACCGCTTAGTCCGGTTTAGTCAGTTGAACCCGCTATGATTCATGGGAAATAGAACGGGCACAGAAAAAGGTGGATAGAGTGGCCTTTTATTGTGGCCAGCCTAAGGCACACCTGTGCAATAATCACGCTGTCTCATCAGCATCTTGATATGCCACACCTGTGAGGTGGATGGATTATCTCGGCAAAGGAGAAGTGCTCACTAACACCGATTTAGACAGATTTGTGAACAATATTTGAGCGAAATAGGCCTTTTGTGTAAAAATTCTTAGATCTTGGAGTTCAGCTCATGAAAAATGGGGGCAAAAACAAGTGTTGCGTTTATAATTTTGTTTAGTGTATAACCCTGAAGAACAGCTGGAAGATTATATAACCCTGAAGAACAGCTGGAAGATTATATAACCCTGAAGAACAGATGAAAGATTATATAACCCTGAAGATCAGATGGAAGATTATATAATCCTGAAGATCAGCTGGAAGATTATATAATCCTGAAGAACAGCAGGAATTATATATAGTAATATATATAGTAATCCTGAAGAACAGCTGGAAGATTATATAATCCTGAAGATCAGCTGGAAGATTATATAATCCTGAAGAACAGCAGGAATTATATATAGTAATATATATAGTAATCCTGAAGAACAGCTGGAAGACTTGCTTTAACATTTCTAGAGACAACAGCCGAGACAACAAGTGAACAGCTCTATAACACTAACAAAACCTAACCTGTAATTCTTCCAGTTTAGTTTGACTGTTTTATGTACTAATAAAGAGTCATTACAGTTTTCATATGAACACAATACATGTATGCTTGGGTGAAGTTGAGATGTTCTGCATCAATAACACTCATGGCATATTGCATTGCAGGAGTGTAACTGAGCCTGGAGAGATAATGGACCCTGAAAGCATTCACAGGGAAAGTACAGTAACAATACAGTAAGAGTACAGTAACCCAGAGCCGTGTCTGACTGTACAGGGGAAGCAGATCTGCTCGATCATCAGAGCTGGTTTTACTTTCGATTCGAGCCTCTATGTTTGTTTCAACAGCTACAGGACACATTTTGTACTTTTCTTTTATAAGGGAAACTGATATCCGACCATCTGCCCCAAACCAACCAACCAACTCTTTCCCATAATCTGACATACTAAAATGATGACAACAGGGTTGCTATATTCTCAAGGCCGGATGAGTCCCAGGGTTTCTGTCCATACAAAGAAAGTCAATGAGGTCCAAAAGATTTTTTTTTATTGCATTTTTGCAGAAGAAAGTCCTACAGGTTTGGAAAGACATGAAGGAGAGTAAATGATGACAATGATAATTTTTGGATGCACTAACACTTAACATTATCTACTACTATCTTCCTGACAACTAGAGCTGCAGGATAGATGCGATCTGATTCCTATATGACAGTGATTCGGCTCAGTTTATGAAACCTTAGACAGGGGGGGATCACAGTGAACACTCAGATCGGTGTTCAGATCCAGAGAGAGCCGTTGTCATGTACAGTATGAAACACTGGGTCTCATTTACTATTATCACTAAGCATGTGTATTGCGTATGAGCAAATCATGATTCATCAAAAATGTTCGTATTAAAATGTATCCTGAATTTACGAAAAAATGTATGCTAGAACAGGTTTGTAGTGGATAAAAGCAGGATGACAAATAAGTTAACCGTGATTAAACTAAATTACACCTGTTCTATCTCTATTCAGCATATATGTTCTCTGTGCGCACTATTGTCCGACGCCGGGTCGAGCTGAACACCGCTAGAAGAGTTTCAGTGCGAGAGATGGTCCTGGTTTGTATGAGCTCTTGAAGCTCCGCCCTCTTCTGGAAAGGGGGCGGGGAGCAGCAGCTCATTTGCATTTAAAGGGACACACACAAAGAGTGCGTTTTTGCTCACCCCCCAAAAAAGGCAATTGTAACATGCTATAAAAATGATCTGTGGGGTATTTTGAGCAAAAACTTCATATACACACTCAGAGGACATCAGAGACTTATTTTTCATCTTGTAAAAAGGGACATAATAGGTGCCCTTTCAGAAGTTGTATTTCATCTAAACTTAACTATAATTATATTATATTAAAAATAAATAATACAATTTAATCTTAAATATTTTTATCATATACAGTGTTTTTTGTTTCTCAATTTATCCAGAATCGAGCAGCTAATTACTGACAACCATTGTAGAGTTGTTGCATAATTTACCCTCGGTTTGTCGGAAGTGAAAGTCTGACTGTACAGCTGTGTGTGTCTGCGTGTGTCTGTGTGTGTCTGTGTCAAGTCAAGTCAAGTCAAATATATTTATATAGCGCTTTTCACAATACAGAATACAGATTGTATCAAAGCTGCTTCACAGTATCAATCAAAACAACTTAACAATGTTTGTTTATTACTGGAAAAAAGACATCCAAGTTTGGTAGAGCTGATCAATGGTATGATTGGTTAATTAATTTGAATATCCCCAACTGAGCAAGCCAAAGGCAACAGTGGCAAGGAACCGAAAAACTCCATCCAGTGACCTAAAGGTGTCCTAACACACCATCAGATGACCCAATGGAGGAAAACACACCTTGGGAGAACCCAGGCTCAGTCGGGGGCCAGTTCTCCTCTGGCGTTTATGAACTAGAGGCCGAATTTACAGTAACTGTAAGATAAAAAATGTATATGAATGCCTGGCTAAATAGATGCGTCTTCAGTCTAGTTTTAAACTGTGAGAGCGAGTCTGAGCAACGAACAATATCAGGAAGGCTATTCCAGAGCTTCGGAGCTAAATGTGAAAATGCTCTGCCTCCTTTGGTGGATCTGGATATCCTAGGAATGACCAGAAGCCTCGAATTTAGTGATTTTAAAGAGCGCGATGGATTGTAGGGCGATAGAAGATCCGTTAAATAAACTGGAGCTAAACCATTTAGAGCTTTATAAGTCAAAAGCAATACCTTGTAATTGATACGGAACTTGATAGGTAACCAATGAAGTGATGATAAAATCGGTGTTATATGATCATATTTTCTTGATCTAGTAAGAACTCTAGCGGCTGCATTTTGGACTAACTGTAGCTTGTTTATTGAAGATGCAGGACAACCAGCTAATAAAGCATTACAGTAATCTAGTCTCGAGGTCATGAATGCATGAACTAACTTTTCTGCATCAGAGACTGATAGCATGTTACGTAGCTTAGCAATGTTTCTAAGGTGGAAAAAGGCGGTTTTTGTAACATATGAAATATGTCAAAAGACAAGTTACAGTCTAATGTAACACCCAGGTCTTTTACTGTAGCGGATAAAGTAACAGGGCATCCTACTATGCTAAAGTCGTGCTGTGAAAGGTTTTGTGGACGGTTTTTACAACCGATAAGTATTACCTCTGTCTTGTCTGGATTTAATAAAAGAAAATTACGCGTCATCCAATCTTTTATATCTTTAACACAATCTGTCAATTTGGATAATTTAGCGTATTCATCTGGCCGTGATGAAATATATATTTGAGTGTCATCAGCATAACAATGGAAACTAATTCCATGTTTCCTTAGAATATTACCAAGTGGCAGCATATTCTGTGTGTCTGTGTGTGTCTGTGTGTGTCTGTGTGTGTGTGTGTGTCTGTGTGTGTGTGTGTGTGTGTGTGTGTGTGTGTGCTTGTTTTTGTGATATATGAGGACACAAATGTGTATAATGACATGCATATTACACTGGTATTACAACCTACACGTGATATATGAGGACATTGCATGAGTCCTCATATTTCAAATAGCTTAAAAAACAAAGTGTTTTTTTTTATGTAAAACTGCAGCATGTCTCCTGTGATGGGTAGGTTTAGAGATAGGGGCAGTGTAGGGGGATAGAATATACAGTATGTCCAGTATAAAAGTCATTACGCCTATGGAATGTCCTCATATATCACAAAAACACAGCTGTGTGTGTGTGTGTGTGTGTGTGTGTGTCTGTGTCTGTGTCTGTGTGTGTGTGTGACCGAAACACAGAGCAGAAAGCACTTACTTGCCCCTCCAGGAGTGTTTGGTTGTGTAGAAACAGGCCAAGTCTCTGTTGTCTTTGAGGACGTTCATCTTTAGACAGCGCCTGTGAAAAGAGAAGAGGAGATTCACGTCTGTAACTCTCATTTACTTCCTGATTAAAGATGACAAAGGCAAGGTTTATGATCACGTATAATATAAGCTGTCATGGGGAAATCTGGAAAGACATCTAGCAGTGACACTGTGGACTAGACATCACTAGACGCTCACAGATCAGTTCATTTTTTAAAAGTTAAAGATTCACCCAAACATCATCTACACTCAGATGCCTACAGGTTCCAAACACTCAAGACTTTTGCTCATCTTCAAAACTCAAATGAGGATTTTTTCATTAATCCAATGAATGACTTGTGAACAGTCGAGTGAACGCAGACTCCGCTGAGGTCCACAGACTCGGTCCGGGAAGAGGACGCCGGATAAACACACTCGTCTCAGACTCTGCTCAGGTCAACCTCGCAGAAATAAGAACATACACTGAGACTGTGCTGAAACTCCTGGAGTAACTTTACACAGTTAGTGTGTGTGTGCTGTGCGTTTACTGTAGAAACAAAGCATGTGCACACAAACATTCATTTAGAAATATAATACAGACTCTTCCACCATGGTTTTCTTAGTTTATTATTATGCATTTAAGTTTAAGTTTGATAATTAGAGTTGATTCAGTGGAGATCTGCTACTGAGAACACTAAAGTAGAGATGCACGATATATCGGCCACCAGTATATCGGTATTGGTCGTTATCGTTATAGGCCCAATAAAAAAAATTGGCCAATATATTAAAGCCGATAAATAATGTATTTTTCCTTCAACTGAGAGAATGCGCACTGTTCATCATGATGGTTTTGAATTGCTTGAAATATGATTGATCACTTCAAAAAGGAAAATACAGTGAAGTGCAACAGTTAAGTCTGTCATATCGGCTACATAACATTATAATGAGAACCTTATAATTGTGTGTTTGGGACATGGATTTTAATGGTGAGACTTGTTTTTGAAATCAGGCTCTAAAAAATTATATAAAAACTTTAGATTTAGATTTATCGGCCAATATATCGGTTATCGGCCGAAATGTTCCTCTCGGTGCATCCCTGATTCCCTACACTGAAGCACAGAAGCGCTGAGTAAAGACAGCTTTTATGACTGGAGCAGAGGCCGTGTTGCAGAAGCCCATGATGATCCTGGAAACATCCCCCAGCACACTACACACTGATCCACACATCACACTCAAACTAGTGTTCTGAGCCTGAAGCCATGGAAAAACACTGAGGCTTTATGGGTAATTCTGACAAGTGAAAACACAGATGTAAAATGAAAATTTTAACCTAAAGTAGGTTATGAGTTTCACTCCGGAATTAAATATAATGCAAACAACATTTAAATTGTATTCTGAGAAAAAGGCACGTAAACATGCGATGGGAGGAAAGGGAAGCGAGGGTCATGTTCACTGAGAGCCACAGCTCACACAGACGAGGACACGGGAAGAGGAGGGGAAGAGGTGCTGATCTGTGAACAGTGTTGAACATGAATGTCTCTGTCAGCAACACTGACTCCTTCCTTCCTCTCCTCAGCCCAACACTAAACCCGTACAGCAGCTCAGGACTCCTGACTCGCAGTATCAGCTAAAGCTAATCGTTCATCAGTCCACCGCCGCTCCCAACACTGCACCCGTACAGCAGCTCAGGACTCCTGACTCGCAGTATCAGCTAAAGCTAATCGTTCATCAGTCCACCGCCGCTCCCAACACTGCACCCGTACAGCAGCTCAGGACTCCTGACTCGCAGTATCAGCTAAAGCTAATCGTTCATCAGTCCACCGCCGCTCCCAACACTAAACCCGTACAGCAGCTCAGGACTCCTGACTCGCAGTATCAGCTAAAGCTAATCGTTCATCAGTCCACCGCCGCTCCCAACACTGCACCCGTACAGCAGCTCAGGGCTCCTGACTCGCAGTATCAGCTAAAGCTAATCGTTCATCAGTCCACCGCCGCTCCCAACACTGCACCCGTACAGCAGCTCAGGGCTCCTGACTCGCAGTATCAGCTAAAGCTAATCGTTCATCAGTCCACCACCGCTCCCAACACTGCACCCGTACAGCAGCTCAGGACTCCTGACTCGCAGTATCAGCTAAAGCTAATCGTTCATCAGTCCACCGCCGCTCCCAACACTGCACCCGTACAGCAGCTCAGGACTCCTGACTCGCAGTATCAGCTAAAGCTAATCGTTCATCAGTCCACCGCCGCTCCCAGCACTGCACCCGTACAGCAGCTCAGGGCTCCTGACTCGCAGTATCAGCTAAAGCTAATCGTTCATCAGTCCACCGCCGCTCCCAACACTGAACCCGTACAGCAGCTCAGGACTCCTGATTCGCAGTATCAGCTAAAGCTAATCGTTCATCAGTCCACCACCGCTCCCAGCACTGCACCCGTACAGCAGCTCAGGACTCCTGACTCGCAGTATCAGCTAAAGCTAATCGTTCATCAGTCCACCGCCGCTCCCAACACTGAACCCGTACAGCAGCTCAGGACTCCTGATTCGCAGTATCAGCTAAAGCTAATCGTTCATCAGTCCACCACCGCTCCCAGCACTGCACCCGTACAGCAGCTCAGGACTCCTGACTCGCAGTATCAGCTAAAGCTAATCGTTCATCAGTCCACCGCCGCTCCCAACACTAAACCCGTACAGCAGCTCAGGACTCCTGACTCGCAGTATCAGCTAAAGCTAATCGTTCATCAGTCCACCGCCGCTCCCAACACTGCACCCGTACAGCAGCTCAGGACTCCTGACTCGCAGTATCAGCTAAAGCTAATCGTTCATCAGTCCACCGCCGCTCCCAACACTGAACCCGTACAGCAGCTCAGGACTCCTGACTCGCAGTATCAGCTAAAGCTAATCGTTCATCAGTCCACCGCCGCTCCCAACACTGCACCCGTACAGCAGCTCAGGACTCCTGACTCGCAGTATCAGCTAAAGCTAATCGTTCATCAGTCCACCACCGCTCCCAACACTGGGAAGAACTGCGGCTTTACAATGGAACTACTAACCCAGGGTCAGATCTAAGCTCGGGTTAATCTTAACCTGGGATATCTTGTTCCATTATTGGGTAGTCAGATTTTGAGATTTTACATTGTACACTGGTAAACTTAAGCTAAGGTTCTAATTTGCATATTTGGTACAAACTCAATTAGAAAATTATCGTCATTTAAATGTAAAAAAAATATCTGAACGTTTTTTGATCTAGAGATATGAACGCTAGAGTAACATCTTTCCAAAATGACTAAAGTATAAATGTCTAAATTAATTAACAAGAGAAATTGATTTTGAGAAATGGAAAATGTGTTAAAAATGCAATCAATTAAAAATATTTAAAAAAATGCTTTTCATGGCCAGTCTCCTCGATTCATTGAGCAAGTAAATTGTAATTAAATAAAGGAAGCGCTGGAGGAAGATGCGGTAATCTCAGTCTGCACAACAGGACAACTAAACTAAAGCACGCCAACTAAAATGAAAGTAATTAATGATAAACCCACGATCTGGATTAAAACGCTGCAGGCCATCAGTGGCAGAAAGTGCACGTATCTGTGACCAGTAATCCCACTGGTGTTCTGAGAGCCGATGGGATTACAGCACTCGGATGCGACGCATTAATAACGTAAGCATGTTAAAAATCCAGCGCCAATTCCAGGATGAGGTCACATGATCGATCTCAACAGCTCAGCACGGATCAATACAAGCGGTTTAAAACGACACAGAAACACACTTTCTTTAAGAGCCGTCCTTCGTTCTGCACTGAAGCATCACAGAAATACAGAAAACAATTGCCACACACCGAGAGTGAGTCTGTGCCTCTTCTGTACAGGTTTGCCCTACGCTGGAGGATTTCTGCAAAACTGCTGAAACTGAGGGTTTTATGAATACAAAGCTCAACCGTAATGCTGACACTGAAAGCAATAAAGGTTGTGATGAATCTGCTCCTGTATCTGCATGCTTCAATAAAACACGATCACAGTCAAGATCGTGTTGCATGACATTTACACTAGCATTTCTGCTAGCATAACTGCTCACGACGAGCTCGAGGGCTTATTGCCTGTCAGTTATTACACACTCAAGTTTATATCCTTCTAAGTTTATAAATAGTTTTGCACAATTTCAGTTACACAACATTTTCAGTTACACCATACACTTGATCATGTGTGTGTAACTGAAATTGTGCAAAAGTACTACAACTATTTACACTTTCATTTTTTGCATTCACTTCTGCAATAATCTGTCTTCTTTTAAAAGAGACCAACCTCAGGTCTGCATTCATTAGTTAATAAAGTTCAGATCTGTGCTCAAAAGAGTAGACAGTAGTGAACGGGTTAAGAGTAGACAGTAACAAACAGGTTAAGAGTAAACAGTAGCGAACAGGTTAAGAGTAGACAGTGGTGAACGGGTTAGGAGTAGATAGTGTTTAACGGGTTAAGAGTAGACAGTAGCGAACGGGTTAGGAGTAGACAGTGTTTAACGGGTTAGGAGTAGACAGTGTTTAACGGGTTAGGAGTAGACAGTGTTTAACGGGTTAAGAGTAGACAGTGTTTAACGGGTTAAGAGTAGACAGTAGCGAACGGGTTAGGAGTAGACAGTAGAGAACGGGTTAGGAGTAGACAGTAGCGAACGGGTTAGGAGTAGACAGTGTTTAACGGGTTAGGAGTAGACAGTGTTTAACGGGTTAAGAGTAGACAGTAGCGAACGGGTTAGGAGTAGACAGTGTTTAACGGGTTAGGAGTAGACAGTGTTTAACGGGTTAGGAGTAGACAGTGTTTAACGGGTTAAGAGTAGACAGTAGCGAACGGGTTAGGAGTAGACAGTAGAGAACGGGTTAGGAGTAGACAGTAGCAAACGGGTTAGGAGTAGACAGTGTTTAACGGGTTAGGAGTAGACAGTGTTTAACGGGTTAAGAGTAGACAGTAGCGAACGGGTTAGGAGTAGACAGTGGTGAACGGGTTAGGAGTAGACAGTAGCGAACGGGTTAAGAGTAGACAGTGTTTAACGGGTTAGGAGTAGACAGTAGAGAACGGGTTAGGAGTAGACAGTAGAGAGCGGGTTAAGAGTAGACAGTGTTTAACGGGTTAAGAGTAGACAGTAGCGAACGGGTTAGGAGTAGACAGTGTTTAACGGGTTAGGAGTAGACAGTGTTTAACGGGTTAGGAGTAGACAGTGTTTAACGGGTTAAGAGTAGACAGTAGCGAACGGGTTAGGAGTAGACAGTAGAGAACGGGTTAGGAGTAGACAGTAGCAAACGGGTTAGGAGTAGACAGTGTTTAACGGGTTAGGAGTAGACAGTGTTTAACGGGTTAAGAGTAGACAGTAGCGAACGGGTTAAGAGTAGACAGTGTTTAACGGGTTAAGAGTAGACAGTAGCGAACGGGTTAGGAGTAGACAGTGTTTAACGGGTTAGGAGTAGACAGTGTTTAACGGGTTAGGAGTAGACAGTGTTTAACGGGTTAAGAGTAGACAGTAGCGAACGGGTTAGGAGTAGACAGTAGAGAACGGGTTAGGAGTAGACAGTAGCAAACGGGTTAGGAGTAGACAGTGTTTAACGGGTTAGGAGTAGACAGTGTTTAACGGGTTAAGAGTAGACAGTAGCGAACGGGTTAGGAGTAGACAGTGGTGAACGGGTTAGGAGTAGACAGTAGCGAACGGGTTAAGAGTAGACAGTGTTTAACGGGTTAGGAGTAGACAGTAGAGAACGGGTTAGGAGTAGACAGTAGAGAGCGGGTTAAGAGTAGACAGTAGCGAACGGGTTAGGAGTAGACAGTATTTAATGGGTTAACCCCCTCTTCTTTCATTGAAGTCGCAGGTGTGTACGTTTTTTGGATTTCCAGTGAGTTATGTTGACAACGTTAGCGCTTCAAAAAAGCCACAGTTTACTTTGCAGACATCCCAAGTCTCGCGGAAGTTCCGGGAGTCTCCCGCATATTGATAGCGGCTCCCTGATGCACGCAAATTAGTTAAAATCTCCCGGAATCTAGAGTGAGCGAGCAAGCAAGAGCGCGCATGCAAGACAGAAAAAAACTGTGCTCCAAACTGTATAGCGCGCACACGGCAGAGAGGGAGAGAGTGAGAGACCTTGCGTGTGTGCCTCATGAAGCGCATGTAAGACAGAGAGCATCCTGATAGGCCGGTTTCGGCTTTAAAAAAAATAAATGTAAAAATCGAGAATCGAATCGAACCGTGACCTTAGAATCGAAAATGTAATCGAATCGAGGATATGGAGAATCGTGACACCTCTAGTTAAGAGTAGACAGTGTTTAACGGGTTAAGAGTAGACAGTGTTTAACGGGTTAAGAATAGACAGTAGAGAATGGGTTAAGAGTAGACAGTAGCAAACGGGTTAGGAGTAGACAGTATTTAACTGGTTAAGAGTAGACAGTGTTTAACGGGTTAAGAGTAGACAGTGTTTAACGGGTTAAGAGAAGACAGTAGCGAACGCACGGGTTAAGATTAGAAAGTAGCGAACGCACGGGTTAAGATTAGACAGTAGCGAACGCACGGGTTGAGAGTAGACAGTGTTTAACGGGTTAAGAGTAGACAGTAGCGAACGGGTTAGGAGTAGACAGTAGAGAACGGGTTAGGAGTAGACAGTGTTTAACAGGTTAAGAGTAGACAGTAGCGAACGGGTTAAGAGTAGACAGTAGTGAACAGGTTAAGAGTAGACAGTAGTGAACAGGTTAAGAGTAGACAGTAGCGAACGGGTTAAGAGTAGACAGTAGTGAACAGGTTAAGAGTAGACAGTAGTGAACAGGTTAAGAGTAGACAGTAGCGAACGGGTTAAGAGTAGACAGTGGAGAACGGGTTAAGAGTAGACAGTGGAGAACGGATTAAGAGTAGACAGTGGTGAACGGGTTAAGAGTAGACAGTAGTGAACGGGTTAAGAGTGGACAGTAGCGAACGGGTTAAGAGTAGACAGTAGTGAACAGGTTAAGAGTAGACAGTAGCGAACGGGTTAAGAGTAGACATTGGTGAAAGGGGTAAAGAGTAGACAGTGGTGAACGGGTTAAGAGTAGACCGTAGTGAACAGGTTAAGAGTAGACAGTGGTGAACGGGTTAAGAGTAGACAGTAGCGAACAGGTTAAGAGTAGACAGTAGCGAACGGGTTAAGAGTAGACAGTAGCGAACGGGGTAAGAGTAGACAGTAGCGAACGGGGTAAGAGTAGACAGTGGAGAACGGGTTAAGAGTAGACAGTTGCGAACAGGTTAAGAGTAGACAGTTGCGAACAGGTTAAGAGTAGACAGTGGTGAATGGGTTAAGAGTAGACAGTGGTGAATGGGTTAAGAGTAGACAGTGGTGAATGGGTTAAGAGTAGACAGTGTTTAAAGGGTTAATAGTAGACAGTAGTGAACGGGTTAAGAGTAGACAGTAGCGAACGGGTTAAGAGTAGACAGTAGCGAACGGGTTAAGAGTAGATATTGGTGAACGGGTTAAGAGTAGACATTGGCGAACAGGTTAAGAGTAGACAGTAGTGAACGGGTTAAGAGTAGACAGTAGCGAACAGGTTAAGAGTAGACAGTAGCGAATGGGTTAAGAGTAGACAGTGTTTAACGGGTTAAGAGTAGACAGCAGCGAACAGGTTAAGAGTAGACAGTAGCGAACGGGTTAAGATTAGACAGTGGTGAATGGGTTAAGAGTAGACAGTGGTGAACGGGTTAAGAGTAGACAGTGGAGAACGGGTTAAGAGTAGACAGTGGAGAACGGGTTAAGAGTAGACAGTGGAGAACGGGTTAAGAGTAGACAGTGGAGAACGGGTTAAGAGTAGACAGTGGAGAACGGGTTAAGAGTAGACAGTGGTGGACGGGTTAAGAGTAGACAGTAGCGAACGGTTTAAGAGTAGACAGTAGCGAACGGGTTAAGAGTAGACAGTGGAGAACGGGTTAAGAGTAGACAGTGGAGAACGGGTTAAGAGTAGACAGTGGTAAGAGTAGACAGTGGTGAACGGGTTAAGAGTAGACAGTAGCGAACGGTTTAAGAGTAGACAGTAGTGAACAGGTTAAGAGTAGACAGTAGTGAACGGGTTAAGAGTAGACAGTAGCGAACGGTTTAAGAGTAGACAGTAGTGAACAGGTTAAGAGTAGACAGTAGTGAACGGGTTAAGAGTAGACAGTAGCGAACGGTTTAAGAGTAGACAGTAGTGAACAGGTTAAGAGTAGACAGTAGTGAACGGGTTAAGAGTAGACAGTGGTGAACAGGTTAAGAGTAGACAGTAGTGAACAGGTTAAGAGTAGACAGTAGTGAACAGGTTAAGAGTAGACAGTAGTGAACGGGTTAAGAGTAGACAGTGGTGAACGGGTTAATAGTAGACAGTAGCGAACGGGTTAATAGTAGACAGTAGCGAACGGGTTAAGAGTAGACAGTAGTGAACAGGTTAAGAGTAGACAGTAGTGAACAAGTTAAGAGTAGACAGTAGTGAACAGGTTAAGAGTAGACAGTAGTGAACGGGTTAAGAGTAGACAGTGGTGAACGGGTTAATAGTAGACAGTAGTGAACGGGTTAAGAGTAGACAGTAGCGAATGGGTTAAGAGTAGACAGTGGAGAACGGGTTAAGAGTAGACAGTGGAGAACGGGTTAAGAGTAGACAGTGGTAAGAGTAGACAGTGGAGAACGGGTTAAGATTAGACAGTGGTGAATGGGTTAAGAGTAGACAGTGGTGAACGGGTTAAGAGTAGACAGTGGAGAACGGGTTAAGAGTAGACAGTGGAGAACGGATTAAGAGTAGACAGTGGTGAACGGGTTAAGAGTAGACAGTAGTGAACGGGTTAAGAGTGGACAGTAGCGAACGGGTTAAGAGTAGACAGTAGTGAACAGGTTAAGAGTAGACAGTAGCGAACGGGTTAAGAGTAGACATTGGTGAAAGGGGTAAAGAGTAGACAGTGGTGAACGGGTTAAGAGTAGACCGTAGTGAACAGGTTAAGAGTAGACAGTGGTGAACGGGTTAAGAGTAGACAGTAGCGAACAGGTTAAGAGTAGACAGTAGCGAACGGGTTAAGAGTAGACAGTAGCGAACGGGGTAAGAGTAGACAGTAGCGAACGGGGTAAGAGTAGACAGTGGAGAACGGGTTAAGAGTAGACAGTTGCGAACAGGTTAAGAGTAGACAGTTGTGAACAGGTTAAGAGTAGACAGTGGTGAATGGGTTAAGAGTAGACAGTGGTGAATGGGTTAAGAGTAGACAGTGGTGAATGGGTTAAGAGTAGACAGTGTTTAAAGGGTTAATAGTAGACAGTAGTGAACGGGTTAAGAGTAGACAGTAGCGAACGGGTTAAGAGTAGACAGTAGCGAACGGGTTAAGAGTAGACATTGGTGAACGGGTTAAGAGTAGACATTGGCGAACAGGTTAAGAGTAGACAGTAGTGAACGGGTTAAGAGTAGACAGTAGCGAACAGGTTAAGAGTAGACAGTAGCGAATGGGTTAAGAGTAGACAGTGTTTAACGGGTTAAGAGTAGACAGCAGCGAACAGGTTAAGAGTAGACAGTAGCGAACGGGTTAAGATTAGACAGTGGTGAATGGGTTAAGAGTAGACAGTGGTGAACGGGTTAAGAGTAGACAGTGGAGAACGGGTTAAGAGTAGACAGTGGAGAACGGGTTAAGAGTAGACAGTGGAGAACGGGTTAAGAGTAGACAGTGGAGAACGGGTTAAGAGTAGACAGTGGAGAACGGGTTAAGAGTAGACAGTGGTGGACGGGTTAAGAGTAGACAGTAGCGAACGGTTTAAGAGTAGACAGTAGCGAACGGGTTAAGAGTAGACAGTGGAGAACGGGTTAAGAGTAGACAGTGGAGAACGGGTTAAGAGTAGACAGTGGTAAGAGTAGACAGTGGTGAACGGGTTAAGAGTAGACAGTAGCGAACGGTTTAAGAGTAGACAGTAGTGAACAGGTTAAGAGTAGACAGTAGTGAACGGGTTAAGAGTAGACAGTAGCGAACGGTTTAAGAGTAGACAGTAGTGAACAGGTTAAGAGTAGACAGTAGTGAACGGGTTAAGAGTAGACAGTAGCGAACGGTTTAAGAGTAGACAGTAGTGAACAGGTTAAGAGTAGACAGTAGTGAACGGGTTAAGAGTAGACAGTGGTGAACAGGTTAAGAGTAGACAGTAGTGAACAGGTTAAGAGTAGACAGTAGTGAACAGGTTAAGAGTAGACAGTAGTGAACGGGTTAAGAGTAGACAGTGGTGAACAGGTTAAGAGTAGACAGTAGTGAACGGGTTAAGAGTAGACAGTAGTGAACAGGTTAAGAGTAGACAGTAGTGAACGGGTTAAGAGTAGACAGTGGTGAACGGGTTAATAGTAGACAGTAGCGAACGGGTTAATAGTAGACAGTAGCGAACGGGTTAAGAGTAGACAGTAGTGAACAGGTTAAGAGTAGACAGTAGTGAACAAGTTAAGAGTAGACAGTAGTGAACAGGTTAAGAGTAGACAGTAGTGAACGGGTTAAGAGTAGACAGTGGTGAACGGGTTAATAGTAGACAGTAGTGAACGGGTTAAGAGTAGACAGTAGCGAATGGGTTAAGAGTAGACAGTGGAGAACGGGTTAAGAGTAGACAGTGGAGAACGGGTTAAGAGTAGACAGTGGTAAGAGTAGACAGTGGAGAACGGGTTAAGATTAGACAGTGGTGAATGGGTTAAGAGTAGACAGTGGTGAACGGGTTAAGAGTAGACAGTGGAGAACGGGTTAAGAGTAGACAGTGGAGAACGGGTTAAGAGTAGACAGTGGAGAACGGGTTAAGAGTAGACAGTGGAGAACGGGTTAAGAGTAGACAGTGGAGAACGGGTTAAGAGTAGACAGTAGCGAACGGTTTAAGAGTAGACAGTAGCGAACGGGTTAAGAGTAGACAGTGGAGAACGGGTTAAGAGTAGACAGTGGAGAACGGGTTAAGAGTAGACAGTAGCGAACAGTTTAAGAGTAGACAGTAGCGAACGGGTTAAGAGTAGACAGTGGAGAACGGGTTAAGAGTAGACAGTGGTAAGAGTAGACAGTGGAGAACGGGTTAAGAGTAGACAGTGGAGAACGGGTTAAGAGTAGACAGTGGTGAACGGGTTAATAGTAGACAGTAGCGAACGGGTTAATAGTAGACAGTAGCGAACGGGTTAAGAGTAGACAGTAGCGAACGGGTTAAGAGTAGACAGTAGTGAACAGGTTAAGAGTAGACAGTAGTGAACGGGTTAAGAGTAGACAGTGGTGAACGGGTTAATAGTAGACAGTAGTGAACGGGTTAATAGTAGACAGTAGCGAACGGGTTAAGAGTAGACAGTAGTAAACAGGTTAAGAGTAGACAGTAGTGAACGGGTTAAGAGTAGACAGTGGTGAACGGGTTAATAGTAGACAGTAGTGAACGGGTTAATAGTAGACAGTAGGGAACGGGTTAAGAGTAGACAGTAGTGAACAGGTTATAAGTAGACAGTATTGAACAAGTTAAGAGTAGACAGTAGTGAACGGGTTAAGGGTAGACAGTGGTGAACGGGTTAATAGTAGACAGTCGCGAACGGGTTAAAAGTAGACAGTAGTGAACGGGTTAAGAGTAGACAGTGGAGAACGGGTTAAGAGTAGACAGTGGAGAACGGGTTAAGAGTAGACAGTAGCGAACAGGTTAAGAGTAGACAGTAGCGAACGGGTTAAGATTAGACAGTGGTGAATGGGTTAAGAGTAGACAGTAGTGAACGGGTTAAGGGTAGACAGTAGAGCTGAAACAACTAATCGATTAAAATCGATTATTAAAATAGTTGTCAACGAATGTCATTATCGATTAGTTGGTCTGCTTACGTCACGGGAAGCGTTTACTGGTGATTGGTTGAAACGGGCCAATCATGATGCTCTCTGCCTTACATGCGCTGCGCTTCATGAGACACACGCAAGGTCTCTCTCCCTTCGCCGATCTGTCGTGCGCGCAGAGACCGAGATCTTGTTTACAGTCTATGTTTGGAGCAGTCTCTTCTGTCTCGCATGCGCACTCTTGCTTGCGCGCTCTAGATTCCGGGAGTTTGAACTAATTTGCAGGCATCAGGGAGCCGCTATCAATATGCGGGAGACTCCCGGATCTTCCGCGAGACTTGGGATGTCTGTATTTTGTCTCGAGCATCAGGTTGCGCAATCAGTTCGCTCGCAACATAAGTGATGGATTAAAATAGCGCTACCGCAGAAATAGGTTAAATTAAAACGGTGTTTACAAAGTGAAGCACTAAATATAAAGGCAGTTAATTACAGCAGCAGTAAAAGATTGTTTTTAGTCACTGTACTCAATGGTTTTCAGCGAATGCTTGTGCACTAATGCATAATTTTTCCTGTCCTTTTAATCAACCCTGTTAGCTTGCTGCGTACCTCCATCCCGTTCTCTTTTTATAGCATTTGTCTAGTATTAAGTTTTAATTGTTTTTCAAACGCGATCTACCGCGGCTCTATGTTCACACGCTTGTTTTCAGTCATTCTATATTTATTTTATCTATTATCCTTATAATTCAATTAATTTAAAATAAAAACTAAATGAATTATATATTTGAGATGTTTTTAGTTTATATCTTCACATCTGAACAACATGGCTGTGTAAATTTGTTTTAACAAAAATTGCTAAAACATATGTTGGATATAATTTTTAATTAATTTTACATTAATCATGGTTGTCAACTTGCCATTAGCAATTATCATTAAAAACAAAGCAAATATTGATATTAGTAAAACTCAATGTGTGGCTTTTGCACATTTTAAAGTACACTTTTACACATAAATACCCTTGTGGCGAGCAGGACGAGGCCGAGGGACGTGAGAGGCCGGTGGCGTGAGTGATAATGAACGACACCTGTGAGACGCACCGGTCTCGCATCTCTCACGTCCCTCGGCCTCGTCCTGCTCGCCACAACCCTGATTTAGGGTTTTATTTAGTTACAATAAACAAAAAATCTAATTGGAGTGTTTATCCGATTAATCGATTAATCAAAAAAATAATCGCCCGATTAATCGATTATCGAAATAATCGTTAGTTGCAGCTCTAGTAGACAGTGGTGAACGGGTTAATAGTAGACAGTAGTGAACGGGTTAAGAGTAGACAGTAGTGAACATGTTAAGAGTAGACAGTAGCGAACGGGTTAAGAGTAGACAGCAGTGAACAGGTTAAGAGTAGACAGTAGCGAACGGGTTAAGAGTAGACATTGGTGAAAGGGGTTAAGAGTACACAGTGGTGAACGGGTTAAGAGTAGACAGTGGAGAACGGGTTAAGAGTAGACAGTGGAGAACGGGTTAAGAGTAAACAGTGGTGAACGGGTTAAGAGTAGACAGTTGCGAACAGGTTAAGAGTAGACAGTAGCGAACGGGTTAAGAGTAGACAGCAGTGAACAGGTTAAGAGTAGACAGTAGCGAACGGGTTAAGAGTAGACATTGGTGAAAGGGGTTAAGAGTAGACAGTGGAGAACGGGTTAAGAGTAGACAGTGGTGAACGGGTTAAGAGTAGACAGTGGTGAATATGTTAAGAGTAGACAGTGGTGAATGGGTTAAGAGTAGACAGTGGTGAACGGGTTAAGAGTAGACAGTGTTTAAAGGGTTAATAGTAGACAGTAGTGAACGGGTTAAGAGTAGACAGTAGCGAACGGGTTAAGAGTAGACAGTAGCGAACGGGTTAAGAGTAGACAGTAGTGAAAGGGTTAAGAGTAGACAGTAGCAAACGGGTTAAGAGTAGACATTGGTGAACGGGTTAAGAGTAGACAGTGGTGAACGGGTTAAGAGTAGACAGTGGTGAACGGGTTAAGAGTAGACAGTAGCGAACAGGTTAAGAGTAGACAGTAGCGAATGGGTTAAGAGTAGACAGTGGTGAACAGGTTAAGGGTAGACAGTGGTGAACGGGTTAAGAGTAGACAGTGGTGAACGGGTTAAGAGTAGACAGTGGTGAACGGGTTAAGAGTAGACAGTGGTGAACGGGTTAACAGTAGACAGTGGCGAACGGGTTAAGAGTAGACAGTAGCGAACAGGTTAAGAGTAGACAGTAGCGAATGGGTTATGAGTAGACAGTAGAGAACGGGTTAAGATTAGACAGTGGTGAATGGGTTAAGAGTAGACAGTGGTGAATGGGTTAAGAGTAGACAGTGGCGAACAGGTTAAGAGTAGACAGTAGCGAACGGATTAAGAGTAGACAGTAGTGAACAGGTTAAGAGTAGACAGTAGGGATGGGGAAATTAAGCAATGAGGCTTTCCCCTGACTGTTCTGGAAAAAGATTCAAAGCTTCGCGAGTGTAGAGAACAGCGCCATCTGGTGCTTAATTAAAATAAAGCAGCCAGAAGCCTGTGTAAGAAGCAGATGAAGCATCCACAACACACTCCATAGTTTCAATGTTATGTGATCAAATAAAAGCCTTACACGTTTCTGTTTGATTTGTCCATTAAATAAATTCCTTTACCCATTAAAGTGTGACAATAAAATATAAAATGGGCTTATATGATTCAATAAGATCTGAAGTAGGCCTACTATCTCTCTCTCTACACACACACACAGTGAATAAGGACATTGAGATTGTGTGCACACACACATGTGCTTATGACACTTGGCAGTGAAAGTGCTTATGTAACTGTAGGAATGACAGAAAGGTGATTAAGTTTTAAATTATTTTTATAAAGAAATAAAAGCTGTTTCACAGTGTTGGAGTCTATTTCTCCTCTTAGATAGTACTTCCCCAGCCTTAGAGAACACTTCACATGACCCAGAGGAGGCTGGGGTACAAGGAAACTGTAATGCCAATGTACTGTATATAGATGGGGGTAGACAGTATATGCATTCTCCAGTATTTAATCAAGTGGAGCTTCAGCTCTTTGTATGTTTGTCTCTGTAAGGTATTTATCCACTTCTATGATCGCATCAGAAGTGGCATTTGAGCTTTGTTTGTGCTGGTCTACAGCACTGTCGGACAGAAGACAGGTTTCCACCTCAGAAGTGTGCGGAGAACAAAAAAAAAATGATTGGGAGTGACTGTACATGTACATTGACTGAACATAAGACACACCAACGGTCAACAATTATAAAATACAACAATAAAATAGGCCTAAGTAAAAATTTTAATAATAAATAAATAAATATTTTTTCTTCTTTTTTTTTAGAAATGCATAGACTATATACATTGGAAGCTATCAGCTCAAAATATTCCCAGATAGGGGAAGTCTTCCTTTTTTTGTCTGTTGCCAAACAAACCCTTCACCAAACACCAACACCCCATCCCCTCTCCCATAAGCCCTCCCTATCCCCAAAAAACACTAATAATACCTAAAAAACACCAAAAGTGTAAAGATTTTACAAAAACAAAAAAATACACAACAACAACAAAAAAGAATAAGTAGTTTTGATTCTTTAAATGTAATGTATTGATTAACTTTCAAAGTACAGCACTCTTCGTCCTCACAAATCCATCTACCAGACTGAGCCAACAAAGACTCGTAAGTAAGATCTGGGGTTCGAGCCTTCTGACACCCAAAGCGAAACGCGCACGTGATTGGACAGAAAGTGAGGCTTCATTTGTCATCGATCACGTGACTCTGGGAAACCAATACACACCCCGATACGGGGCTTCAATAGAAATTGCGTCGCATTTGCGATACGCACATCAAAGCTTCAGTTTCATACGTAACATCACTAGTAGACAGTAGTGAACGGGTTAAGAGTAGACAGTAGTGAACAGGTTAAGAGTAGACAGTAGTGAACGGGTTAAGAGTAGACAGTAGTGAACGGGTTAAGAGTAGACAGTAGCGAACGGGTTAAGAGTAGACAGTAGTGAACGGGTTAAGAGTAGACAGTAGTGAACGGGTTAAGAGTAGACAGTAGCGAACGGGTTAAGAGTAGACAGTAGTGAACGGGTTAAGAGTAGACAGTAGTGAACGGGTTAAGAGTAGACAGTAGTGAACGGGTTAAGAGTAGACAGTAGTGAACAGGTTAAGAGTAGACAGTAGCGAACGGGTTAAGAGTAGACAGTGGTGAACAGGTTAAGAGTAGACAGTGGTGAACGGGTTAAGAGTGGACAGTGGTGAACAGGTTAAGAGTAGACAGTGGTGAACGGGTTAATAGTAGACAGTGGTGAACAGGTTAAGAGTAGACAGTGGTGAACGGGTTAAGAGTGGACAGTAGGGCTGTCACTTTTGAGAAAAATCAAATTCGAACGGATATCAAATATCAAGCAATGTATTCGAATATATTCGAATATCTACGAAACTAAAAGGACTGCGCATGTGCAATGACGTATTACGCACGGCGCGAGCTGTTCTTCCTGTTGAATAGAGTGTCATAAATGAGTGTTCCGTTATTAAAAAATTCTTATTTCACTCAGCGTCTGTGAAGTGAAGCAGGACAACGTCCCACCAGCGCTTGTTTCAGATTATCATCCACGGACGACTGGTTTTGGGCGCAGGGTTTTACTGCGTGATCAATATAAGCAGGCAAGCAGCACGGCAAATCATGCTCATCGTCTCCAAATCATGACCAGAGACGGATAAATATCAAGTCTGCTGTTTAAAACAAATAAAGAACCAATAGATGAGAATAGTTATGCGCGAACAGCGGCATATTCGTGCAGTGTGCGCATGTCAAAAAATCAATTCGGATTTGAATCTTGTGACATATAACGCGCACATTACTTTATGTATCGTTCATGTAAACATGTTCATGTTCGGATTCATCAATCGGATTGTCCATTTCCAGACACTACTTTTTAGATGAGTTGGGGTAGAAATTGTCCGCTCAGGCTGGCCGTTCTGTGTGTTATCTTCCATTTTCAAAACAGGGTGGCTATTGGCTATTATTCGCTTGATTTGGTCATGAGTTTACGCTACAATACGTTTAGAGTGCCCGCTACTGGATGAGATGGCAAACAATAAAATGAAAAACAAACAGTCTAATCATAGACTGTAAAAAATGCGCTAAACATGGCACTTTAAAAACCGGTTAGTTTATTTATAGTTCGATTACGGATATTTCACGTCATGTTCGAATGCATATTCGAATATCGAATAAAAAGTGACAGCCCTAGTGGACAGTAGCGAACAGGTTAAGAGTAGACAGTGGTGAACGGGTTAAGAGTAGACAGTAACGAACGGGTTAAGAGTAGACAGTAGTGAACGGGTTAAGAGTAGACAGTAGTGAACGGGTTAAGAGTAGACAGTAGTGAACGGGTTAAGAGTAGACAGTAGCGAACGGGTTAAGAGTAGACAGTAGTGAACGGGTTAAGATTAGACAGTAGTGAACAGGTTAAGAGTAGACAGTAGTGAACAGGTTAAGAGTAGACAGTAGTGAACGGGTTAAGAGTAGACAGTGGTGAACGGGTTAAGATTAGACAGTAGTGAACAGGTTAAGAGTAGACAGTAGTGAACGGGTTAAGAGTAGACAGTAGTGAACGGGTTAAGAGTAGACAGTAGTGAACAGGTTAAGGGTAGACAGTGGTGAACGGGTTAAGAGTAGACAGTAGTGAACAGGTTAAGAGTAGACAGTAGTGAACGGGTTAAGAGTAGACAGTAGTGAACGGGTTAAGAGTAGACAGTAGTGAACGGGTTAAGAGTAGACAGTAGTGAACGGGTTAAGAGTAGACAGTAGAGAACGGGTTAAGAGTAGACAGTAGGGAAACGGGTTAAGAGTAGACAGTAGCGAACGGGTTAAGAGTAGACAGTAGCGAACGGGTTAAGATTAGACAGTAGCGAACGGGTTAAGAGTAGACAGTAGCGAACGGGTTAAGAGTAGACAGTAGCGAACGGGTTAAGAGTAGACAGTAGCGAACGGGTTAAGATTAGACAGTAGCGAACGGGTTAAGATTAGACAGTAGCGAACGGGTTAAGATTAGACAGTAGCGAACGGGTTAAGAGTAGACAGTAGCGAACGGGTTAAGAGTAGACAGTGGTGAACGGGTTAAGAGTAGACAGTAGTGAACAGGTTAAGAGTAGACAGTAGTGAACAGGTTAAGGGTAGACAGTGGTGAACGGGTTAAGAGTAGACAGTGGTGAACGGGTTAAGGGTAGACAGTGGTGAACGGGTTAATAGTAGACAGTAGTGAACGGGTTAATAGTAGACAGTAGTGAACGGGTTAATAGTAGACAGTAGTGAACGGGTTAAGAGTAGACAGTAGCGAACGGGTTAATAGTAGACAGTAGTGAACGGGTTAATAGTAGACAGTACTGAACGGGTTAAGAGTAGACAGTAGAGAACGGGTTAATAGTAGACAGTAGTGAACGGGTTAATAGTAGACAGTAGTGAACAGGTTAAGGGTAGACAGTGGTGAACGGGTTAAGAGTAGACAGTGGTGAACGGGTTAAGAGTAGACAGTGGTGAACGGGTTAATAGTAGACAGTGGTGAACGGGTTAATAGTAGACAGTAGTGAACGGGTTAATAGTAGACAGTAGTGAACGGGTTAATAGTAGACAGTAGTGAACGGGTTAAGAGTAGACACATGATGCTTCTATTATTAAAATAAAACATTACTCTCTAACTATGATCAACCTTACAAACCATTGTTTCTGTCAAAATACCATAGTTACCCATTCATAGGACATTCATCAACACAGTAAAGACATACAGATGTAAAAGCGCTTTATATTCTCTAGGGTTTGATGGTTTACTGTGGTATTTACAGTAAACGCGCGCTGCCTGTCAGGCGTCACTGGCCCGATCGCGCGGTGAATGCAGTGCCGGAGAATGAGGAGAATGAGTGTGTTTTACCTGGATCTGTGGTGTCAGAAGCGGCTCGGTTCGGTCCCTCGGCCCTCCGCCCTCCTCTATACGAGTCTGCTTTAACTCAATGATCCAGAACTGAAGCCCAAACTGGCCGAACGCGCTTCCCTCAGTAAGAAACCCAGGACGCCGCCATCTTCCTTCTGCCACCAGCAGGGCACTGCGCATGCGCACGACGGCACTCTCACGCGTGTG
Source organism: Tiaroga cobitis (assembly GCA_030578255.1). Lineage (NCBI taxonomy): Eukaryota > Metazoa > Chordata > Actinopteri > Cypriniformes > Leuciscidae > Tiaroga > Tiaroga cobitis. The sequence continues at coordinate 33,234,306 of CM060614.1, forward strand.
TCAGCTGACGGGCTTGACAGGAAGTAGAGATTCTAGATCTGCAATCTCTCAGATCCTGACAGCTAGAACTCTACACACTGATCTGAGAAACATGAACATGCTACTATAAAGGTGTAAAGTGTTTAGAATATATAAAAAATATTATATACAATTTTAAAACATTTAGTTTTTAAGCAAGATGTATTTTATTTATTTATTATAAAATTATTCATTATTATTTATTTATTTAAATCATATTTCAAATATGTTAATACATTTTTATTTTTATAATTTATTTTAATTACTTATAGTAACTTGTAGTTACTTAATTAGTTATTTGTTTTTATACAATTAATTTTATTTATTTAAATCCAATTGAATTTCTTTTTAATCATTTTTATTTATTCATTTTAAACAATTTTTTTAAAAATATTTTTTATTTAGTTAGTTATTAATTGTATATAAAAAAATATTTATATTAACTAATTTTGTAATTGTAATCAAATTAAGTTAGTTTAGCCCGGGCCGTCTGAGAGAAACAGTGCGTCTGAGAAGAACATGTACAGATCAACAGCTGCTCGCTGACGTGAGGAGGACATTACTAGAGAAGTGCGTGTCTGCAGAACAGTAAACTCAACCGAGTAACAGCGACTCTAAACCTAACTTTGTTCATTTACATTTTTCATTGGCATGCTTTTTGTTACATGTCCTAATAATCTACTGATGTTCTTCTCCACTCATAACGGGTTCCACATTAATTAACATAAATTAGAATTTATTTCCAATACCATTTTAATAATAAAATAAATGATAAAAAAATAGTGTCCATTACAGTTAATTAATGAAATAAAATGTATTTAATGCATAAATTGAATCCATTCTGGCTTGTGTTGTCTGGTGATGAGGATAGGTGAGCCGCTTCTGGCGGTCGAGTATTTTTGTCTGTATTTTGTTGCTGTTTGTGTTCGACTCGCCATTTTGATTCCAGAGTTTCAGTGACACCTAAATAATGTCAAAAAGCAAAAGCTCACTGATAAAGAACGACAGAAAGATCTACAGTGTTGTTGCACTGAATTCAAAGAAGTGCGTGAATAAATACTGCAGAGTTTAATGGGATTGTCCTCTTGTAAAACAGTTCAGTGAGAATCAGGGGTTCAGGGGCCACGATGGTAGTCGAACAAACTCAGGGTTACAGGGTCAGTTTCCAGTTCACAAAACCAAACCAATCCAACCTTTGTTGGTCCCATGATGCTGATCATCAACTTTATCATCAGGTTTATCCTGAGTGTAGGAGTTCAGCTGTGTCATCAGGAGCCAACAGCCAATCACACGCTGAGAACGAGGAGTTCAGCTTTGACATCAGGAGCCAACAGCCAATCACACGCTGAGAACGAGGAGTTCAGCTGTGACATCAGGAGCCAACAGCCAATCACACGCTGAGAACGAGGAGTTCAGCTGTGACATCAGGAGCCAACAGCCAATCACACGCTGAGAACGAGGAGTTCAGCTGTGACATCAGGAGCCAACAGCCAATCACACGCTGAGAACGAGGAGTGCAACTGTGACATCAGGAGCCAACAGCCAATCACACGCTGAGAACAAGGAGTTCAGCTGTGACATCAGGAGCCAACAGCCAATCACACGCTGAGAACGAGGAGTTCAGCTGTGACATCAGGAGCCAACAGCCAATCACACGCTGAGAACGAGGAGTTCAGCTGTGACATCAGGAGCCAACAGCCAATCACACGCTGAGAACGAGGAGTTCAGCTGTGACATCAGGAGCCAACAGCCAATCACACCCTGAGAACGAGGAGTTCAGCTGTGTCATCAGGAGCCAACAGCCAATCACACGCTGAGAACAAGGAGTTCAGCTGTGACATCATGAGCCAACAGCCAATCACACGCTGAGAACGAGGAGTTCAGCTGTGACATCAGGAGCCAACAGCCAATCACACGCTGAGAACGAGGAGTTCAGCTGTGTCATCAGGAGCCAACAGCCAATCACACGCTGAGAACGAGGAGTTCAGCTGTGACATCAAGAGCCAACAGCCAATCACACGCTGAGAACGAGGAGTTCAGCTGTGACATCAAGAGCCAACAGCCAATCACATGCTGAGAACGAGGAGTTCAGCTGTGACATCAGGAGCCAACAGCCAATCACACGCTGAGAACGAGGAGTTCAGCTGTGACATCAGGAGCCAACAGCCAATCACACGCTGAGAACGAGGAGTTCAGCTGTGACATCAGGAGCCAACAGCCAATCACACGCTGAGAACGAGGAGTTCAGCTGTGACATCAGGAGCCAACAGCCAATCACACGCTGAGAACGAGGAGTTCAGCTGTGACATCAGGAGCCAACAGCCAATCACACGCTGAGAACGAGGAGTTCAGCTGTGACATCAGGAGCCAACAGCCAATCACACCCTGAGAACGAGGAGTTCAGCTGTGACATCAGGAGCCAACAGCCAATCACACGCTGAGAACGAGGAGTTCAGCTGTGACATCAGGAGCCAACAGCCAATCACACGCTGAGAACGAGGAGTTCAGCTGTGACATCAGGAGCCAACAGCCAATCACACCCTGAGAACGAGGAGTTCAGCTGTGACATCAAGAGCCAACAGCCAATCACACGCTGAGAACGAGGAGTTCAGCTGTGACATCAGGAGCCAACAGCCAATCACACGCTGAGAAACGAGGAGTTCAGCTGTGACATAAAGAGCCAACAGCCAATCACACGCTGAGAAACGAGGAGTTCAGCTGTGACATAAAGAGCCAACAGCCAATCACACGCTGAGAACGAGGAGTTCAGCTGTGACATCAGGAGCCAACAGCCAATCACATGCTGAGAACGAGGAGTTCAGCTGTGACATCAAGAGCCAACAGCCTATCACACGCTGAGAACGAGGAGTTCAGCTGTGACATCAGGAGCCAACAGCCAATCACACGCTGAGAACGAGGAGTTCAGCTGTGACATCAGGAGCCAACAGCCAATCACACGCTGAGAACGAGGAGTGCAACTGTGACATCAGGAGCCAACAGCCAATCACACGCTGAGAACGAGGAGTTCAGCTGTGACATCAGGAGCCAACAGCCAATCACACGCTGAGAACGAGGAGTGCAACTGTGACATCAGGAGCCAACAGCCAATCACATGCTGAGAACGAGGAGTTCAGCTGTGACATCAGGAGCCAACAGCCAATCACACGCTGAGAACGAGGAGTTCAGCTGTGACATCAGGAGCCAACAGCCAATCACACGCTGAGAACGAGGAGTTCAGCTGTGACATCAGGAGCCAACAGCCAATCACACGCTGGAGAATCAACGCGGAGATTCACGTCTCTCTGCAGAATATTACCAGATTGAAAAATATTAGGAATTTAAACAAATTTACACAGCAAGAAGAAAATGGCTGTCTATGAAAGAGGACAACTACTGTATATCAGTGCAAGTAAATTTGTGAAGTTAGTTTATACATTTGATAGGTAAATTTAACATTTAAGCTCACATGTAGTCATTTTATAGCTTTATCTATTGATTCTAAAGCGTATTTATATTACCTTTATATATTTATTCAATGAAACTGTGCGTAATAATAATTGATAAACTAAAATTGTACATGTGTGATCAATTAAGGGTACAATAATTACATACGTAAATAATATCTAAATCATACAAAAATATTATTCTAAATAAGCATTACTAAAAGCCGGAAGATTTTGTTTTTAAAACTCATCTGCTATGTAGTGACTAAATGGTGGTGACTTTATCGCATCAGACATGTGACACTTTGCTCACAGCTGATTGGTCCAAGTTGGGTTGGTAGTTCTGGAGCATCACCTGACCAGGGTAGCCGTGGAGCGTCAGTTACTATGGCGGTGAAATGGTAAATGGACTGCATTTATATAGTGCTTTCACAAACTCGCTTTACATTTTTGCCTCACATTCACCCATTCACACACTCATTCATACACCGACGGCAGTATCAGCCATGCAGCGCCATCCAGCTCGTCGGGAGCAGCTGGGGTTAGGTGTCTTGCTCATGGACACCTCGACACTTGGTCAGGTGGAACCGGGGATTGATGAACACTGCTAAAAGCCAAACCACTTTCATGGTTCCTAAAATCCAGGATTGGCGCAAACTAAACTGAAACACATCGGGCTAGCCACCTAAACCGGCTTCATGGAATCCAAGTGTGTTTAAACCCATCAAACTCGTGACGGAAGAGCTGAACTCTTCATATCCTCACAGAAGCTGCACTGAAAGAACAACCACAGGTTCTGGTTGTGGGGAAAAGATCATATAAAGTGATTTAGTAAACAAAGCCAGAGGAATCAGGTCAGGGAACCACACATGATACTGTGACTGATTGAATGTAATCAATAAGAAGAGGTCATGACCCGTAGGAGACGAGAAACACTGGTTTCCTCAACATCAGTGACGTATATCAATCGCTCCCTTTGTGCTTCAGCTTTAGAAACGGACGCTTCTCGGCACATAAGACTGCTTTAGACGGGCCATTCTCCTCAGTCACAGCACAAACACACACATCACACTTCAGAGATCACACACTTCTGTCTATACTGTATACTGACAGTATAGAGTCTTACTTTTAAGATTTTGCAAATGACTATAGTTTATTTGTTTACATTTAAAAACTAATGAAATTGGCCAGTATGAAAAATAAAGGATTCAGTAAATAAATCGGCAAACAGAAAGTCTGTGTCTATTTCAAATAAACAACTAAAACTGTCACTACACTAAAGAAAGCGTGTTACTTGCTTAGAAAAAACAATGAAAATGTTCCTCTGTCAACAGCCATCAAAACCAAGACATATGATAATGATTCTTTTTTGAAATGTAACCTATATTATCACAAATGGTCAAATCTTCTACTCTACATCATTCTCACAGGCCTGTGTTGTTTCAAATCCATGAGAACATCCGGTTGATCTCTCAGATCATCAGTCATGGTAAGAAGAAGCAGCGGATCATTAGATCATGTGATGGTCAGATATTTCTCCTCAGATCCATGAGTGTATATAGTAAACCTGAGGAACTCACCGAGACTGAAGGTAGAGAGGAAACATGCTGTCGTCTGCGTCGGCTCCACATGAGCAGTGATGGACCGTACACAGCATCTGATCTCGAGCATGTGCTGCCCGTTACACTAATGCAGTTAGTGACCCACCGACACACAAAACACACATTCAGACAGTCTCGGCCTCTACTGACGGATGTGGAGCGCTGCGAACTATATCAGCTTCACATGGAGTCAGTGTAGAGTACAGTAGAGTATAGTAGAGTACGGTAGAGTACAGTAAAGTGCAGTAGAGTAAAGTAGAGTACAGTACAGTACACTAGAGCTGTAGAGTAGAGTAGAGTAGAGTAGAGTAGAGTAGAGTAGAGTAGAGTAGAGTACAGTAATGTAGCATGTGCTGCCCGTTACACTAATGCAGTTAGTGACCCACCGACACACAAAACACACATTCAGACAATCTCGGCCTCTACTGACGGATGTGGAGCGCTGCGAACTATATCAGCTTCACATGGAGTCAGTGTAGAGTACAGTAGAGTATAGTAGAGTACAGTAGAGTAGAGTACAAAGAGCACAGTAGAGTGGAGTAGAGTACAGTAGAGTACAGTAGAGTGGAGAAGAGTAGAGTACAGTAGAGTAGATTAGAGTACAGTACAGTACCATAGATCACAGTTCAGTAGATTACAGTACAGCAGAGCAGAGTACAGTAGAGTACAGTACATTAGATTAGAGTCAAGTAGAGTATCTTAGAGTACAGTAGAGTAGAGCTGTACAGTAGAGTAAAGTAGAGTAGAGCTGTACAGTAGAGTACAGTAGAGTAGATTAGAGTACAGTAGAGTAGAGTACAGGAGAATAGAGCTGTACAGTAGAGTACAGTAGAGTAGAGCTGTACAGTATAGTAAATTATTAGAGTACAGTACAGTATAGTAGAGCTGTAGAGTATAGTACAGTAGGGTAGATTAGAGTACAGTAGAGTAGAGCTGTACAGTAGAGTAGAGTAGAGTAGAACTGTACAGTACAGTACAGTAGAGTAGAGTACAGTAGAGTACAGTAGAGTAGAGCTGTAGAGTACAGTGGAGTACAGTAGAGTAGAGCTGTAGAGTACAGTAGAGTAGGTTAGAGTACAGTAGAGTAGAGCTGTCCAGTAGAGTACAGTACAGTAGAATACAGTAGATTAGAGTACAGTAGAGCAGAGTACAGTAGAGTAGAGTACAGTAGAGTAGAGTACAGTAGATTAGATTATAGTGGAGTACAGTAGAGCTGTAGAGAGTACAGTAGAGTAGCGTAGAGTACAGTAGAGTAGAGTACAGTAGAGTAGAGTACAGTAGATTAGATTAGAGTACAGTAGAGTAGACCTGTAGATTAGAGTAGAGTAGAGTACAGTAGAGTAGAGTACAGTAGAGTAGAGTACAGTAGATTAGATTAGAGTATAGTGGAGTACAGTAGAGCTGTAGAGTACAGTAGAGTAGAGTACAGTAGATTAGAGTACAGTAGAGTAGAGCTGTACAGTAGAGTAGACCTGTAGATTAGAGTAGAGTAGAGTACAGTAGAGTAGAATACAGTAGAGTAGAGTACAGTAGATTAGATTAGAGTATAGTGGAGTACAGTAGAGCTGTAGAGTAGAGTAGAGTACAGTAGAGTAGAGGAGTGTACAATAGAGTAGAGTACAGTAGATTAGATTAGAGTATAGTGGAGTACAGTAGAGCTGTAGAGTACAGTAGAGTAGAGTACAGTAGAGTACAGTAGAGTACAGTAGAGTAGAGTAGAGTAGAGTACAGTAGATTAGATTAGAGTACAGTAGAGTACAGTAGAGTACAGTAGATTAGATTAGAGTACAGTAGAGTAGAGCTGTACAGTAGAGTACAGTAGAGTATATTAGAGTACAGTAGATTAGATTAGAGTACAGTAGAGTAGAGCTGTACAGTAGAGTACAGTAGAGTATATTAGAGTACAGTAGATTAGATTAGAGTACAGTAGAGTAGAGCTGTACAGTAGAGTAGAGTACAGTAGATTAGATTAGAGTATAGTGGAGTACAGTAGAGCTGTAGAGTACAGTAGAGTAGAGTACAGTACAGTAGAGTAGAGTACAGTAGATTAGAGTATAGTGGAGTACAGTAGAGCTGTAGAGTACAGTAGAGTAGAGTACAGTAGATTAGATTAGAGTATAGTTGAGTACAGTAGAGTAAAGTAGAGTACAGTAGATTAGATTAGAGTACAGTAAAGTAGAGCTGTACAGTAGAGTACAGTAGAGTATATTAGAGTACAGTAGATTAGATTAGAGTACAGTAGAGTAGAGCTGTACAGTAGAGTAGAGTACAGTAGATTAGATTAGAGTAGAGTACAGTAGATTAGATTAGAGTACAGTAGAGTAGAGCTGTACAGTAGAGTAGACCTGTAGATTAGATTAGAGTAGAGTACAGTAGAGTAGAGTACAGTACAGTAGAGTACAGTAGAGTAGAGTACAGTAGATTAGATTAGAGTATAGTGGAGTACAGTAGAGCTGTAGAGTAGAGTAGAGTAGAGTAGAGTACAGTAGAGTAGAGAAGAGTACAGTAGAGTAGAGTACAGTACAGTAGAGTACAGTAGATTAGATTAGAGTATAGTGGAGTACAGTAGAGCTGTAGAGTACAGTAGAGTAGAGTACAGTAGAGTACAGTAGAGTAGAGTACAGTAGATTAGATTAGAGTACAGTAGAGTACAGTAGAGTACAGTAGAGTACAGTAGAGTACAGTAGATTAGATTAGAGTACAGTAGAGTAGAGCTGTACAGTAGAGTAGAGTAGAGTATATTAGAGTACAGTAGATTAGATTAGAGTACAGTAGAGTAGAGCTGTACAGTAGAGTAGAGTACAGTAGATTAGATTAGAGTATAGTGGAGTACAGTAGAGCTGTAGAGTACAGTAGAGTAGAGTACAGTACAGTAGAGTAGAGTACAGTACAGTAGAGTAGAGCTGTACAGTAGAGTAGAGTACAGTAGATTAGATTAGAGTATAGTGGAGTACAGTAGAGCTGTAGAGTACAGTAGAGTAGAGCTGTACAGTAGAGTACAGTAGAGTATATTAGAGTACAGTAGATTAGATTAGAGTACAGTAGAGTAGAGTACAGTAGAGTAGAGTACAGTACAGTACAGTAGAGTAGAGTACAGTAGATTAGATTAGAGTATAGTGGAGTACAGTAGAGCTGTAGAGGACAGTAGAGTAGAGTACAGTAGATTAGATTAGAGTATAGTGGAGTACAGTAGAGTACAGTAGAGTACAGTAGAGTAGAGCTGTACAGTAGAGTACAGTAGAGTATATTAGAGTACAGTAGATTAGAGTACAGTAGAGTACAGTAGATTAGAGTAGAGTACAGTAGAGTACTGTAGAGTAGAGCAAAAGCACACTGAATTAACATTTAATTAGTTTGCGAAGCACTGTAAAGAAAAATTCCCTTTTGAAGACATTCCTCACCTGTTTATAAAGAGAAACCATCATCATCATCATCATCATCATCAGCCTCATTCATTTATCCAGATTAATGAACATCTGTCAGTAACCATAAAACACTCCAGAATTCACACTGTAAGACTGACTTCAGATAAATACATATATTGATTTCAATATTCTCATTCAATACTGTCACACTAAGGATTTTACTGTATACAAGTTATAAAACATTAATGAAAACAGCTGCAATTATTTTCATTAATAAGTAGCTGGAAAATATTGAAATGCTGAGAATACAAAGACACAATACAAAACTAAATGAAGTTGTAAAGGTTCTGGAAGGAAGGAGCCAATCATTCGTCTTTACACACGTTCAGTTTCCAGCCTTTGAAAACAACATGATCCTCAGACCTCGAATCATCCACACTGAGCTCAGCATGAACACAACTAAAGTCTGTTAAGAAACAACATCTGAAAAGATATTATGATATCTTTAACGCAAAACATAACGCACAAAGTTCTTTTTCCCACTGTTGAACTGTCCCTGTTGGCATATAATGAGACACAGATGACTAAAGTTGACAGATTGGACTAGATCTGCCAATATCTGTGTAAAAATAAAATAATGATGCTTATCCTAATGTAATTTGGCTCCAAATCTCCAAACCCTTCTCTACAAAACAGCGGATTAGTAAATATTCAGTAAACATTTAAAGTGGAATATATCAATGGTTTAACCTTAGCGTATTTATTCCATGATTGATTCATTCTGACTTGATCATGCTGTGTTGAGTCAGGAAATGTGCTGATGGCGCCCTTTTGTGCATATATAATTAATGTTATTCTTTACCTTAGAAATGGTTTTAGAATGCTTTAATTCATAGCTAATATAATGCACATAAATAATGTACATAATCTCACAAACAACAAGTAGGTTACTTCATTTTTGTAATCTGATGACATTGGCTAATCTACACTGTAAAAAATGATCGTGATTTTAAAGGTAAAACACTGTAAAAATGCTACAGTGAAAAACTGTTAATTGGTTAACAGAAAGTTTCCTTATTATATACGGTAAATAACTGTGATATATATAATGGTACATTTAATTAAATTTTACTGTAAAATACTGTTAAATTTACAGTTTTTGGAAGTGAAAAAGAACAAGTCATTGTATAATTTACAGTGAAAAAATGTAAATTGACATCACTGTTAGAGTAATCACTGTTTCTTCATAATTTTCTTAGTTTTTTTCTAATCAGTTATGTACATTAGGGTTTTATGTTACATTTAATGTTGTTAAATTAATGCTTATTGCATTTTTTAAATTTCAACATGTTACCATGATGGTGTTTAATGTTTGTGTGAATGAGACTGTGCAGCTTCTGTAAATTAGTATTAACTCTCTTGTGGATGAGCTGCTTAAAGGGATAGTTCACCCAAAAATGAAAATTCTTTCATCATTTACTCACCCTCAAGTTGTTCCAAACCTCTATGTGTTTATTTGTTCTGCTGTACACAAAGGAAGATATTTGGAAGAATGTTTTAATCAAACAGATCTCAATCCCCACTGACTTCCATAGTAGGAAAAAATACATACTATGGAAGTCAATGGGGATTGAGATCTGTTTGATTGAGAGCTTTGGTTGACCATTTGACTCTCATCACTGCTGTGATTGTTGGCTGTCAGTGTATTACAATGGGAAAAAACAGATATTAATACTTCAAAAAGTCAGTATATTAACATTATATCAGATAATGAAATACGGTTTATCGCTGTAAAATAATATACGGTTAAAAGTTGTAAAACCTAAAACGTTGCTACCGTATTTTTAACAGGAAAACTCTGGTAACCACAGCTGCCAGGGTTTTCCTGTAAATTTAACGTTTTTTTTTTTTTACAGTGTAGATAAATGTGATATCAGTTCCAGAGTAACCCACGTACTGCGCCTTTAACACAGATGAACTCTAGTGCACTTCTGTCGCACCCTACATACTGTCGCCCTCATCAGGTCACGGAGAACATAACTCATAACCTCCAGCACAATATATAGAGCTGTGTATTATTACCATACGGAGATTATTGAGTTGATGTCCGTCACAGTCGCTGCCTGGTTTTCTATAAAGCCGATTTGAAAGAATGAAAGCGTTGCATAAACATGAACTGAAGGTGTTGGGTTGATTCTGTTGTGAGAGGAATGACCCAAATCAGAGGAAACACATGATGGAGACTTTCCTGAAACACAAAGAAAGAGGGACCGTTGTCAAGAGAATAAATCCACAGAGAGAGAAAGAGAGAGAGAGTGCAGTGAAGAGACACGAGGAAGAGTAACACGTGCACACACACACACACACACACACACACGGGAGATGAGGAGGAAAGGGTTATCGCCTTCATCTTCCTCTTCATCATCTGGAGCCTCTCTGTGCTCTGAAGTGCAGAATTGCTGGATCTCATGCCTGTCACTGTAGGAAAAGCCCTGGACTAACCCTGGAATAATCCTGGACTAACCCTGGAATAATCCTGGACTAACCCTGGTATAACCATGGACTAACCCTGGAATAACCATGGACTAACCCTGGAATAATCCTGGACTAACCCTGGAATAACCATGGACTAACCCTGGAATAATCCTGGACTAACCCTGGACTAACCCTGGAATAACCATGGACTAACCCTGGAATAACCATGGACTAACCCTGGAATAATCATGGAATAACCCTGGAATAACCATGGACTAACCCTGGAATAACCATGGACTAACCCTGGAATAATCATGGAATAACCATGGACTAACCCTGGAATAACCATGGACTAACCCTGGAATAATCCTGGACTAACCCTGGAATAACCATGGACTAACCCTGGAATAACCATGGACTAACCCTGGAATAACCATGGACTAACCCTGGAATAATCATGGAATAACCCTGGAATAACCATGGACTAACCCTGGAATAACCATGGACTAACCCTGGAATAATCCTGCACTAACCCTGGAATAATCCTGGACTAACCCTGGTATAACCATGGACTAACCCTGGAATAATCCTGGACTAACCCTGGAATAATCCTGGACTAACCCTGGAATAACCATGGACTAACCCTGGAATAACCATGGACTAACCCTGGAATAATCATGGAATAACCCTGGAATAACCATGGACTAACCCTGGAATAACCATGGACTAACCCTGGAATAATCATGGAATAACCATGGACTAACCCTGGAATAACCATGGACTAACCCTGGAATAACCATGGACTAACCCTGGCATAATCATGGAATAACCCTGGAATAACCATGGACTAACCCTGGAATAACCCTGGAATAATCATGGAATAACCATGGACTAAACCTGGAATAATCCTGGACTAACCCTGGAATAACCCTGGACTAACCCTGGACTAACCCTGTTCGACACTTTATGGGTTGATTGTCATGTAATATTTCCTTGCCTGAAGGCTTACTCCTGTAAACAGGATCCTCTAACAAACATTAAAAACACTGGGCTTTTACCTCTTATCTTTGACGGAGTATTTGTTATTGATTTTTTGTTAAAATTATTATTTTCAGATTTCAAATTTTGGTATCTAACATAAAAAAGTAACATGTGAAAAAGTAATAGGACTTAGGCCTAATAGGTTGATTTTTTTTTTTGCATTTAATACATTCCAATGCCGTCACATTTCTATTTTGAAAAGACAATTACAAGAACAAGCGTAGCCTACCATACAAAATACATTGCGTGTGTGTGCGTGTGTGCGTGCGTGCGTGCGCGTATGTGTGTTATATTCCAGGTTCTCTGAGTGTGAATCTGTCTGCAGTCCCTGCGGATCGGGAGAGTCTGATGACACTGATGAGATGTTACTCACTCGATGAAGGTTTGAGAGCAGCGCCTCAGAAACACAGTACACGAGTATATCTGCTATGAAGAGAAGTGAGAGTGAACGCTCACACATGTTATTACCATTCAGAAGCAGACCATATGATCAAAGCTTATGGTTCAGTTTTGGCGTCTGTCGCTTTAAATGCAGGAGCTCTTTAGAGCAGGATGGATTCTGATTGGCTGTCAGTGTTTTATCGTTCATCAGGGGCACGTTCAAGTCATGTGCTGCGTCCCAATTCGCCTACTTATACTACGCCCTAAAAGTATATACTCTTTTTGTGAAGAAAAAGTACATACTTTTGAGTGTGTAGCAAAAGAGTAGGCAAGCTTTGGGACATACTACTTCGCCATCTTTAACGGACAGCTCTGTCGCGTGCATCCTGTCACCGTAAACTGCCGCCCTGTCAATCATATCGTCACAGTTAAAATCCTCCATTCAATCTAATATAACTTCTTACCATTTCGGAGAGAATTGTTGTCGCACGTTCATCTGCCAGTCATGGGGCTTCCATGCCGAGACTCTCCTCATGTGTTTGGAATTTGAATATAATAATGCATTTAAAAGTTAATGGCTAAACGTATCTTTGCAAAAGTTCACAATGCTGCAGATGCAATATAATCTGGACAACATTGAATAAATACATTTTCGTGAGGTTAGATACTGATAATTAATCACTCAAACCCCTTTTTCTAAATCTCTACATAACCGCCGGACTCGCGCGTCCTCCATGTCTGTAGTTTTTGAACACTTTCAGTCGTGTTTGTAGTTCTAACCGAATCCTCGTCCAGCGCGCGATGGGTTGTGGGCAATATCAGCCGTTAGAGTGCGCATCGATCTCAAGGGGGTAATCCATCAGCCGGAAGTTGAAGCCTCGCGGGCGCCGCCATTGTAGCAGAACTTCACCTGCTGTTAGCATCCCATTGACTCCCATTCATTTTGGCGTCACTTTGACAGCGAATAACTTTACATCTGAGGCGTCCAAAGGCTTAATTTGTCGATTATTTATTTCTAAAGAAACACGAAAATGTATAAAATGCTCCATTACTTTGTATCTTACGTTACGACCCTGTAGAAGCCATTTTTGTAAAAAATAGGCTAAAGATTGCGTCATAACCACGGGACTTTCTGTCGCACAATAGAGACATTACCGTATAGACAGGAGGAGAACCTCGCGGCAATCTTTTACTGTCTATGAGGCAATCGGGGGAACATGAAGGCACAAAGTCAAGGTAGAAGCCCATAAATAGAGAGTCCATAAAAGCAACGGGACAAAATATTTCAACAACGTTTTTGAGGAATTAGGTGATTCAGATTTGTTTTGGCACAGCTACTAGAAGATTTTCAACTGTCAGACTGTCGTCACGCTCAGTTTGAGCCAGCGCAGTCGCTCAGACATCAGACAGGAAGTGCAATAATCGGGCTTCAAGTCTTCTCCGTTGAAATCAATGGGGTCGCTGTGTCCATTTCTTTTACTGTCTATGATCGATCTGCACTTCGGATTCTGACCGGATATAGTAGACCATCCGGGTCTCTTTGGGACACTCATTTCAACATACTACGATTTGGGACGTACTAATTCTATTTTCGAATACTATTTAGGACGGATAGTATGCGAATTGGGACGCAGCAATGGTTCAAGTTCAAAACGGTGCGCAACGTTTTGCTACGGTTTCCGGGTTGAACGTCATGTTTCCTGGAAACGGCGCGCACCGGTGTGCAACGGGGTTTTGCGTTTTCTCTTGTTTGGTGGGTGTGTCAGCAGTCCAATCAGCAGCAACATGTATATAAAGCACGCGGTATTAAAGTGAACTTACACAATGGGTTCAAGGAAAGTAATTTACAAATTAGTGTTCGATGCAGCTCGGTATACCAACAACTGAGGATATAAGAAGACATGTTTGTCGTAAGTTTTATTGTAGAAATATAGGATATCAACATAATGATGTAGTTGTTTATATTTTTAGCATTATTGCAAGTGTATGACATTTGGTATAGAAATAAACAATGGTAATTAAGTGCTTTTCCTAAAAATGAGAAAGAAAATACAGGGTATTAAAACAGTATGAACTACAATTAAAGTCAGTATGTGAGGCTAAATAGATGTGTTTAAGGCTGAATTAAGATGTGTGCTTCCATTTCAGTTTCCACAAATCCCTTCACTCGATTGGGATGTTCTCTTGTGTTCTGGGCGGCAAGTGCAGCAACTGTAACATCGGGCATATTTTGTAGTATTAAACACATATTTATACCAACTTCATCAGGCTCCGAAAATTCTTCACAAAGAATGGCCTTCTCAGCTGCTGTAGTTGCAACTCTTGCGTCATCATAGAACAGTGTGTTCAACGCATCACCGTTTCTGTTTAAGAAACGTTGTGCAATGTTTTGTCGGGGCTGAACGCAGCCCAGGCATTCTGGAAAATATTTCAGTGATAGGGTTCGTTATCGTTATAGTTGTGAAAGCGTCATAACTACGCTTTCAGAGATTTAAAGAACCATTTTCTCTCATCAGCTGCATTAATATTCAACATGTTATTTACTGTAGAGATAGGGTTATGTTTGGTCTAAATAGTTGTGAGTCATTGAATAGTAAGTTGTGCTTGTGTTTGTACTAAAGTTTAACTAAATACAAGTCACTTATAAAATGTTGAATATATATATATATATATATATATATATATATATATATATATATATATATATATATATATATATATATATATATAGGTACTGGTTAAGTACTATTGAAACTATGGTTAAATACTATTAAGTAGTAAAGTGTTTTATACCACATGATTGTCATTTGCTGACCACAGGTGAAGCGTTATACATCATCTTTATTGTATGATGAGCTCAAGAGATGGAGACAGAGATCGAACCCTCCGGCGTGAAGAAGCGCTCGACTGCATGATGGGTTTGTGGACACGCGTACAGTGCAGATATTATTACAGTGGGTTTGCCAAGCAAAAAATACAACAAAAACATTCTATGAACACTTTGTGTTTTGTTTCATGCTAAGTGAAATGATTAAATGCTTGCTTCGTAATGATTCTGTAATTTGCCATTCTTTAAAACATTGTTCACTTTCAGCCCAGAAAACCTAATCCATAATAAGAAATCATTTCTAAATCATTCTGTCATTTTGGGAAAACAATCTCATCGATCCTTCAATATCTGATTACAGCAAAACTCTATTGTGGATCTGGACTGTTGATTTTTCACCCAACAATCAAATTCTACAACCATTGGGACTTACATGATGGGAGCAAAGCATTATTTTTACTGTATGGTGATGATGATCCATATGTTGATCTTTTCCTGTTGTATGATACTTCACAAGTCTCATACAACAGAAAACACATTGTTAAAGGATACTAATGTGAATATCTCAGTCTTTACTGTCACTTTTGAAAGTTTTAGATTGCTAAGAATTTTTAATGACGCCTTTTCTGCTCACCAAGGCTGCATTTATTTTAATCCAAAATACAGCAAAAACAGATAAAAAGTCACAATTAACTTTTTTATTTTTTATTCTGTGTCGGAAACAAGCTTCCATAGAAAGCAGATTAGGGTGAACTCACACGAGGCGATCTGGACCGTGCCAAACGCGTGTGACCCCCAGAGTCTGGTTCGGTTCACTAGTGTGATCGATTCTGCACTGTTCCAGTGAGGCGCGGCTGCGGTACGCATGTAGTGTGATCGCTAACCACAGCTAACACTGTTGAGTGCGCTACTGTCATCATTACGACAGCAAGCATCTTCTATTACAACCAACCTGGACTTTTCAATGAATTGAATTAAATCAAGTATATTTAGGTTTATAACGGGTCTGGTTCCCTCCTAATTGATGAACAGGAATTGTAGTTTGCAAGTAAAGCTGCAAATTCCTCCATCAAAGTCATCTTCTGATACGTGCAGCATAATCAACATCGCTGCGCGGCATAAATGATAAATCCACTAAGCAGTCTATTAGCGAAAGTGCTTTTCTTCCTGTTTACTTTAAAACAAAAAGTTGCATGGTAAATGGCGTTAGCGTGCTCCGGCCCAGAACGTTGTATAGGGGGACAATCGCGCCAGGGCTCGGGACAAGACAACCGTGCCTAGTGTGAGTACACCCTTAGCTTGCAATAATATTTTACAATACAACTCTTTTACTGTACAAATGCAGTCTTGGTGAGGAGAAGAGACTTCTTTTAAAAACATCTTATCGATCTAAAACTTTTGAACGGTGTCCTGAAGGCATTGTAGTAAAAAATTACATGTTAGATTAGACATGGTGCCGACTGTCACAGATTGACATTCAATTCTTGTACCTATTTCTTTCATTTTCACTTTTACTTGGTTTGCAACCCAAATTTGTGCAAAATACAACACAAATATCAAACAGACACGAGATTTAGGACACAGCTGGCCAGCAGCTAATCAGTCAGAGAACCTTTGATACCCGAGCTGCCTCATCAGGAACCCACAGGTGTGCTCTATGAGTCTGATGTCTCTCCTTGGCAGGTTTCGCCTCCATATGTTGATGTTGGCTGGTGATATGTCCCCTTCATACATCAAGTTATACAAGTTTGTGGAGGTGGTGAACATGAGCTGATTCAGGGCTGAGGGAGATACGGGGACTCCGAGGAAGGAGTGTATTTTCTCGGCTGTGTCCTGAGGATAATCTACAACATCCTCAAACCTGACCTGAAGAAAGGACTCTTCGGATAAGGTGGACGTGACTCTGAGGACGGCGGCCGTGTGGGCGAGCCACAAGTGGGCCAGCAACAGCACAGGATCGGTCTCTGAACGAGATATGAGGAGCCACAGCGTTCTGAACTCGGCTGCGAATGCGGTCGGACACCCGTCACTAACCGTATCTTCTTTGAAAAGGAGGGCTAGATGCTGAGGAATGTTCTTGAGCGAGTAAAGGCTAGGTTTGCTATTATACAGCATCAGATAAACCCACGCACGAGGGTCCCTGATGACGTAGATGGCCCTCAGAGATGGGCCGAGGACTTCTTGGAGAAAGGGCAGCTTTAGAGCCCAGCTCCCGCTGCACAGGTTGAGGACGACACGGGCATTAGGGTAGTCCACCGTGTGTCTCCTCAACTCCCTCACATACTCCACATCCCTGTCCACTCGCACACGACCTTTCATTTCAGCCCTGGACTCTCGTCTCCTCAGTCTCTTCCTCTTGTCCTGGGAGAGACTGACTCTTTGGGCCGGCTTCATGTGGCTGGTGTCATGGAGTGGGATATTTTGCAGAAATAAGTGGGTGTTGTGGACCAGTGAATGTAGCCAGCCCTGAATCATTTTAAAACGCCCATACTGTGCTTCTGAGCGTGTCCATTCACAAGCATCTACTAAAGAGTCAAACTCAAACTCTGTTTCAGGTATATCCAAGTGTTCTGTGGGGATGCGTAGGTAGACGAAGTCTGTGTTGTTGTAGAAAAGGTGCTTAAGGATGTCGGACCCGGAGCCAGGCAGCGATGTCATCAATACAGTGGGGAGAGGGAGTTGATGCTGGTCATAAAGTGTCATTTGTTTGCTGAGCTCCGGGTCTGTGGCAGATCCGTGCCACTTTACTCCACATAGGAGCTGATCGCAGCTGTTGGAGACGAACAGGAGCTCACTTATCCACAGCATTAAGACAGAAAGCAAAGCATAACGCATCAGTCTGCTAAAGCAAACGTAAAACTTACGCTGTAGGGTCAGGAAAACAATCGCCACACACAGTATTACCCCAGCTGCAACATTCACCGTAACTCCAAAGTCGAACAGATGATTGTGTAACTTGGTCTGTTTGGGGACAAGCTGTCTCCCCAAGCCAAACCGGACTATCTGATGTCTGTCTTCCACCTTAGCGTAACCCCCAAACCCCAGATAGCTTGAACGTGCCCCAATGTCTTTGTGATTGGTTACTATCGAAACTATTTTCTCAGTATTGTTGATGGTGAGAGAAAGTTTGAGCCCATTTTTACTGCTTTCAATGAACCTACAGTCGGAAACTTTCACGTAAGGCCCGTGCATCACGTACGCCATTCTACTGACCGAATCAGTGAAAGGAAAGGAGACATTAATAAACTGTGTCCACCTCTTTTTAAACTCTGCCTCCTGCTCAGCCTCCTGTATTTGAGTATCAGGACTGTGTCCCTGACTGTCAAACCAGAACATCTTGTAATGAGCATCCCAGACGTCCATCAGCGCCCCATTGTACCTGTCTGAGAAACTATGGGGCACATACTTAAAGTCGATATCCAGGTTGTGAAAGAACGCACTGGCCATGTTCACTGGCGAGTCGTGTCTTTTCTCAACATGGTCGACCACCAGGAGAGTCTGTGAGTTGAGGAGCACCAGGGCTCGGTACACACTCTTCAGTCTCATGGCTGAGGAATACGCATTGGCCGCTTCGCCGCTCACGAACATGGTGTCTCCGTGGGCAGAAGCGGCGACCAGCTCTCCTGCCGAGTCTCCGACCCCGCCGTCGGTCCAGCGCAGCCACTTCGCACATTCGCCAAGCTGACCTTCCCAGGGGATGTTACACTGGCTTGTCGGGGAAGGGCTGAACACTAACACGTTGTTTAGGAAGCTGTATTTGGGCCCGTATAAAGCCTCGGAAACAAATACTTGTCCATTAGGGGCGAAAGTGAATGAGTTTTGGTCTGGGTGCTCGTGACCAGGGTTGAAGCTGTTCCACCCGTTCACCCATGAGTAAGGCTTAGCATGGACGATGTCAAACACTGCCCGGCCACCAAGCTTTCCAGATTTAAATGAGACAAAGGTGTTGCCCTGAGCCACAGATAAACCCGCGCCGTACGTCACCACGCCCCAGTTGGAGAATATGTGCATCTTGGCCTTACTGTGACCGTAAGGGGGTTGTGGCGTGAGGTCAGCATTATACCAGATAAACTCTGTGTGAAGCGTAGTCCAGCGCTGGGCCAAGGACTGACCCATGGGACCGTCTCTAGGCCTGTGCTTCCTAATCTGCTGTGCCAGCCAATTCCCCGACCCGTTTTTGATCACAAAAGTATCTAAAAAGACTAACTGGCTCTCTGGTCCGTAGAACCAGTTATAGTTGGAGTCCCCTATACCAACCGTTCTCTGGAACCCGGGAAGCAACGTGGCGTAATAAAACCAGAAGTGAGTGCGCAGCCAGTTGTTCTGTGTGTGGTCTATGTTGAAGTGGCGCTGCGCTAGGAAAACATACTGCGTAACGGACTTAGCTGTGTAGCTCCCGTACGCAACTCCCTCGTCCAAAGAGCCGTCTACAACATGATTCAACAGAAACATTGTCTTCTCCATGTAATTTACAGAAACATGTTTCCAAACCATGGACTCAGTGACGTCATGTGCGCCCACGACTATTGCTCCGGTCAGAATAGCCAGAATGTTAGTGGTCTGGTGGTTCTGAAGGAATTGTTTCCCCCAGCCCCGGTACTTCGATGCCTCGTACAGCTCTCTGGTTTCAGCACAAATCTTCTTCAAGTACAGGTCTCTGCGCTGCTGGTCCAGGAACGAGTAGATGAAGTCAAAAGCAGTAGCAAATCCAGTGAGCGAATGAGCCATTGGACCTTCATCATTGGGTGCACTGGTTACTCTCCAGTCCGGATATTCCGACATTCGGTCCATGAACTTCCTCAGGAAGAGCAGGGCAGAAGAGTCCTCGGGATACAGTAAACAGTACAGGGCCAGCGCTGGGAGGTTGTTTCCATAAATCTCATTCCATTTGCTGGTGAACTCCTCATGCTTTGTGGGTGGCATGTAGAGTGGGCCGGTCGAGAGCATCGTCATCACAGCGGTCCGGATGACTTTAAAAATCTGGCTATGAGTTGTAGTTGACCTTTGTCTCAACAGTGGTACATCGTCTTGGTTAAAGTACAAGTTAGGATGGAGATTAGAGACTTGGAGTTTCCGTAGCTCCGCTGGGCCTTTCTCGTCGAGCTGGAACTCTCCAAAGTCACTAAAAATATCTTTTCCTAAGGCATTAAATACTCCGGAGAATGCAGGTCCCACTGCTAGAAATAGGGACGCTACAAATGTAGGCCACGCTATGGACCTCAGAACCACCGTCCACAACATGTTTCTGTTCGTCCGTGTTTGTCTGGCTATAGCGCTTCTGGTTGGATCTGGGACGCCTCTCCCCACTTTAACTTCTCATTCAAAGGGAGTTTCTTCATGGTATAAATTCAGTTGTTATTGACTTCGTTTTCTTTGGCCTCCACAGCCTGATACGCTGTTGAAAAATAGAAACAAAATATGAGCGAAATTCTTGCAATTCAACAATATTAAAAATCAATGTGATGTTAAAGGGGTTATGACAGGGGAGGAGGGGAGGGTGATATGACCAAAATCCTATGTTGTTTATTTTTATTTTACTTAATATGATTTTTTTTCATTTGCTGGAATAATTATACCAAAATGTTGGATACCAGTTTAATTTCACAATTTTCCACACCAATTTCGACATCACAGCAAAAACTACACTAACTAATGTCGGTAAAATGTCCATTATTGAAGTAAATTATCAGTAATAAAACAACAGAAGCAAATAACAAACAATATGATGAATAAATTAAATAGAACAAAATAAATAAATACAAAATAAACGAACAGTGCTTTAAGTTTTTCAGGTCGCTCCAACAGTTTCATCCAGGAAAGAAATTCTACAGAAATTGATAAAAGCTGCATTATTTTCTCTGTACGAATACAGTGCATTACTTCTCTGCTCCTGGAAATGGAAACCCATGTCTCCACATCAGAGGGATCAATATTAAGAAAGAGCTGAAGGTTATTATAACGAAGCACCTGATCAAAGTGCAGTATTGTGTGGTTCAGCACAGACTGTTTATGAACCATGAAGAAGGCTTTGCAAATAACCTGTCATTGGATGGAAACTGATCCTGGACTGACAGCAAACCGCTGCTTTCGCTCTAATGTTTCATTCTGATCTGCTGATGTAATATTTATGGCTTTTGAGTCAGAATATGCTGACTTTCAGTGTTATTGGTGTTTGTTTCGGTGTGTAATGCTTCAGCAGACTGTAGTATTTGTACTTTAGAGATGATCAAGGTCAGTTTATATATGGCTGTATTTGAGCAGTAGCAATTATTCACCATCGTTGGGTTATAAATGAACAAAGACATTTGTGTTCCCATTACAGCTCCCTCTTTCTTAACTAATTCACCATTTTGAGTTCCTAAAGTCACAAAGGTGATGTTTAAACATGGGAGGTTTGCTGATTGCCAGCCTGATGATTGGCTACATAAAATTAAAAAGAGAACATCATTATAATTGTGTGTTTGGGACATGGCTTTCAATAAGGAGACTTTTGTTTTTGCAATCAGGCTCTCAAAAATTTGGATTTAGTTTTATCGGCCAATATATCGGTTATCAAATATAAAGAATCATTGGTTATCATTGGTGCATCCCTAATATATATGTGAGAGAGCGTGTGTGTGTGTTTAAACATCTAAACCAATAGATCTCGATCACAATCAGCACTTTTGAGAATATAGAAACTAAAATGGCCCTCTTTTTTTCTTTGATTAAGTGCATCATGGGTATCTGAAGTGCACTGTGAACACACTAATCACACTATTTATACTACAATGCAGCAATAGTGCAAAGTATGCAAACTGGGACGCAATTCAGTTTATTCTAATGCAATAGATAGCATTATGTTAACAGTTATAGTCAAATTCTAGATATGCTCAAACTGCTTATTCCCGTTGTTGATATTAGTAGCAGAGGCTGAAACAGACAAGAAATGTCCAGGGTTTTTGTTTTTATACTATTATACTCTTATTTTCTTCTTGATTTCATAATTTCTACATGAAGCACTATACCATGATGAAGGGTTTGAAAACACCTCCACGTCACGGTCCTTCATTTCTCATGCAAAGACAGCAGCCAATCAGAACACTGGCTGTTCACACTGAAGTGCCGCTCGAAACAGACAGAAAATGGTCATGTATTACTAAATAAATGTTAAAAATTCCTGTCATAACCCCTTTAACACCAGTCTGTGAACTTACATGTGGCAAAGAGCTCAGGAAATGTCCAATCTGAGATCAGCAGAGGAAGAGATGAAGAGGAATGATGTGCAATAATGAGGTGCGACTCGTTAATCCATTCATTTGTCAGAAAAATCCGACCTAGTTGTCAGTAATCCATTAAACTGAGCTGTCAGGTGATGTGTGCGCGTGTGCACGAGCATCTGCCCATCATCATCATCATCATCGATCCTCCATCAATCACTGACCTCTGATCAGAACACACACACACAAACACGACAGCACCATGATGCATCACTCAGGCTCGGGTCTGTGTTCCTGGGGAGTGAAAACATGTCGGCGCCTGATATCCGCCCGCGGGCGCGCGCATTCGCCGTGCACTGCAGACAGATGTAGAGAAACAGCGCAAGTTAATGGAAAGTTCGAGTAGAAATGGAGAAAAGGCACAATCCACTGCATCTTCAATCACGGATATTCAAGTGTCCGCCTAATAATCCTCGGAGATGAGAGTTCTGGTGTGTGTGTGTGTGTGTGTGTGTGTCTGTTACCGCGGGATCTCATCGAGCCTGATGTTCTTCTGCCATTAGTGTCTGCGGCTCCGTCTGACGTTACCATAGCGACCGCTGACAGTAGAGGGCGCTCAGCCGCTCTCTCACACACACACACACGCACACTCTCTCTCTCCCTCTGTCTGTCTCTTTCACACTCTACTCTCTCTCTCTCTCTCTTTCTCTTTCACACTCACACACTCTCTCTCACACACACACTCTCTCTCTCTCTCTCTCTCTCACAGACAGGACACACTCTCTCTCTCTCTCTCTCTCACACTTCTCTCTCTCACACGTACACACACACACACACACTCTCTCGCTCTCACACACACACTCTCTCACACACACACACACACACACACACACACACACACACACACACACACACACACACACACTCGCTCTCCCTCTCTCTCACACACGCACACACTCTCTCTCACAAACTCACGCACATGCTTCCTCTGGTCGTGTGTGTGTAACAGTATGTGCTGTTATTAAGCCAACATCATGTCAGATATACTGTACACACACACACACACACCATCTGACTGACATCATGTGTCGTTCTGTTTGTGTGTTGATGAGTCGGCTGTGTGAATTAACGGCCAAACATATTGAACATCAACACAATAGACGTCATGTATGATTATTAAACCATCATCGTGGCTCTTCTGATCTGATCTCTGACCCAGTCCTTCAGATCCAGGTTTCTCCCGTTTCTCCGGCTCCGGAATCCTCACGACTCCAGCACTGACACACGATCCGATCGCCCTCCTCACGACTCCTGCACTGACACGCGATCCGATCGCCCTCCTCACGACTCCTGCACTGACACGCGATCCGATCGCCCTCCTCACGACTCCTGCACTGACACGCGATCCGATAGCCCTCCTCACGTCTCCTGCACTGACACACGATCCGATCGCCCTCATCACGACTCCTGCACTGACACACGATCCGATCGCCCTCATCACGACTCCTGCACTGACACACGATCCGAACGCCATCCTCACAACTCCTGCACTGACATGCGATCCGATCGCCCTCCTCACGACTCCTGCACTGACACGCGATCCGATCGCCCTCCTCACGACTCCTGCACTGACACACGATCCGATCGCCCTCATCACGACTCCTGCACAGACACGCGATCCGATCGCCCTCATCACGACTCCTGCACTGACACACGATCCGATCGCCCTCCTCACGACTCCTGCACTGACACACGATCCGATCGCCCTCATCACGACTCCTGCACTGACACGCGATCCGATCGCCCTCATCACGACTCCTGCACTGACACACGATCCGATCGCCATCCTCACGACTCCTGCACTGACACACGATCCGATCGCCATCCTCACGACTCCTGCACTGACACGCGATCCGATCGCCCTCCTCACGACTCCTGCACTGACACACGATCCGATCGCCATCCTCACGACTCCTGCACTGACACACGATCCGATCGCCCTCATCACGACTCCTGCACTGACACACGATCCGATCGCCATCCTCACGACTCCTGCACTGACACACGATCCGATCGCCCTCATCACGACTCCTGCACTGACACACGATCCGATCGCCATCCTCACGACTCCTGCACTGACACGCGATCCGATCGCCCTCCTCACGACTCCTGCACTGACACACGATCCGATCGCCATCCTCACGACTCCTGCACTGACACGATCCGATCGCCCTCATCACGACTCCTGCACTGACACGCGATCCGATCGCCATCCTCACGACTCCTGCACTGACACACGATCCGATCGCCCTCATCACGACTCCTGCACTGACACACGATCCGATC
The DNA here is from genome assembly GCA_030578255.1 of Tiaroga cobitis. Lineage (NCBI taxonomy): Eukaryota > Metazoa > Chordata > Actinopteri > Cypriniformes > Leuciscidae > Tiaroga > Tiaroga cobitis. The sequence continues at coordinate 33,259,002 of CM060614.1, forward strand.
GCCATCCTCACAACTCCTGGACTGACACACGATCCGATCGCCATCCTCACGACTCCTGCACTGACACATGATCCGATCCCCATGCTCACGACTCCTGCACTGACACGCGATCCGATCGCCGTCTTTACGACTCCTGCACTGACACATGATCCGATCCCTATCCTCACGACTCCTCCACTGACACACGATCCGATCGCCCTCATCACGACTCCTGCACTGACACACGATCCGATCGCCATCCTCACAACTCCTGGACTGACACACGATCCGATCGCCATCCTCACGACTCCTGCACTGACACATGATCCGATCCCCATGCTCACGACTCCTGCACTGACACGCGATCCGATCGCCCTCTTTACGACTCCTGCACTGACACATGATCCGATCCCTATCCTCACGACTCCTGCACTGACACACGATCCGATCGCCCTCATCACGACTCCTGCACTGACACACGATCCGATCGCCATCCTCACAACTCCTGGACTGACACACGATCCGATCGCCATCCTCACGACTCCTGCACTGACACATGATCCGATCCCCATGCTCACGACTCCTGCACTGACACGCGATCCGATCGCCCTCTTTACGACTCCTGCACTGACACATGATCCGATCCCCATGCTCACGACTCCTGCACTGACACGCGATCCGATCGCCCTCTTTACGACTCCTGCACTGACACATGATCCGATCGCCCTCCTCACGACTCCTGCACTGACACGCGATCCGATCGTCATCCTCACGACTCCTGCACTGACACACGATCCGATCGCCCTCATCACGACTCCTGCACTGACACGCGATCCGATCCTCCTCCTTACGACTCCTACACTGACACGCGATCCGATCGTCATCCTCACGACTCCTGCACTGACACACGATCCGATCGCCCTCATCACGACTCCTGCACTGACACGCGATCCGATCCTCCTCCTTACGACTCCTACACTGACACGCGATCCGATTGCCCTCCTCACGACTCCTGCACTGACACGCGATCCGATCGCCCTCCTCACGACTCCTGCACTGACACGCGATCCGATCGCCCTCCTCACGACTCCTGCACTGACACGCGATCCGATCGCCCTCCTCACGACTCCTACACTGACACGCGATCCGATCGCCCTCCTCACGACTCCTGCACTGACACGCGATCCGATCGCCCTCCTCACGACTCCTGCACTGACACACGATCCGATCGCCCTCCTCACGACTCCTGCACTGACACGCGATCCGATCGCCCTCCTCACGACGCCTGCACTGACACGCGATCCGATCGCCCTCCTCAAGACTCCTGCACTGACACGCGATCCGATCGCCCTCCTCACGACTCCTGCACTGACACGCGATCCGATCGCCCTCCTCACGACTCCTGCACTGACACGCGATCCGATCGCCCTCATCACGACTCCTGCACTGACACACGATCCGATCGCCCTCCTCACGACTCCTGCACTGACACACGATCCGATCGTCCTCCTCACGACTCCTGCACTGACACGCGATCCGATCGCCATCCTCACGACTCCTGCACTGACACGCGATCCGATCGCCCTCATCACGACTCCTGCACTGACACGCGATCCGATCGCCCTCATCACGACTCCTGCACTGACACGCAATCCGATAGCCCTCTTCACGACTCCTGCACTGGCACGCGATCCGATCGCCCTCCTCACGACTCCTGCACTGACACACGATCCGATCGCCCTCATCACGACTCCTGCACTGACACGCGATCCGATCGCCATCCTCACGACTCCTGCACTGACACACGATCCGATCGCCCTCATCACGACTCCTGCACAGACACGCGATCCGATCGCCCTCATCACGACTCCTGCACTGACACGCGATCCGATCGTCCTCCTCACGACTCCTGCACTGACACGCGATCCGATCGCCATCCTCACGACTCCTGCACTGACACGCGATCCGATCGCCCTCATCACGACTCCTGCACTGACACGCGATCCGATCGCCCTCATCACGACTCCTGCACTGGCACGCGATCCGATCGCCCTCCTCATGACTCCTTCACTGACACACGATCCGATCGCACTCATCACGACTCCTGCACTGGCACGCGATCCGATCGCCCTCCTCACGACTCCTGCACTGACACACGATCCGATCGCCCTCATCACGACTCCTGCACTGACACGCAATCCGATCGCCATCCTCACGACTCCTGCACTGACACACGATCCGATCGCCCTCATCACGACTCCTGCACTGACACACGATCCGATCGCCCTCATCACGACTCCTGCACTGACACGCGATCCGATCGCCCTCCTCACGACTCCTGCACTGACACGCGATCCGATCGCCCTCCTCACGACTCCTGCACTGACACGCAATCCGATAGCCCTCCTCACGACTCCTGCACTGACACGCGATCCGATCGCCCTCCTCACGACTCCTGCACTAACACACGATCCGATCGCCCTCCTCACGACTCCTGGACTGACACGCGATCCGATCGCCCTCCTCAACGACTCCTGCACTGACACACGATCCGATCGCCCTCATCACGACTCCTGCACTGACACGCGATCCAATCGCCCTCCTCACGACTCCTGAACTGACACGCGATCCGATCGCCCTCCTCACGACTCCTGCACTGACACGCGATCCGATCGCCCTCCTCACGACTCCTGCACTGACACGCGATCCGATCGCCCTCCTCACGACTCCTGCACTGACACACGATCCGATCGCCCTCCTCACGACTCCTGCACTGACACACGATCCGATCGCCCTCCTCACGACTCCTGCACTGACACATGATCCGATCCCCATGCTCACGACTCCTGCACTGACACATGATCCGATCGCCCTCCTCACGACTCCTGCACTGACACGCGATCCGATCGTCATCCTCACGACTCCTGCACTGACACACGATCCGATCGCCCTCATCACGACTCCTGCACTGACACGCGATCCGATCCTCCTCCTTACGACTCCTACACTGACACGCGATCCGATCGTCATCCTCACGACTCCTGCACTGACACACGATCCGATCGCCCTCATCACGACTCCTGCACTGACACGCGATCCGATCCTCCTCCTTACGACTCCTACACTGACACGCGATCCGATTGCCCTCCTCACGACTCCTGCACTGACACGCGATCCGATCGCCCTCCTCACGACTCCTGCACTGACACGCGATCCGATCGCCCTCCTCACGACTCCTGCACTGACACGCGATCCGATCGCCCTCCTCACGACTCCTACACTGACACGCGATCCGATCGCCCTCCTCACGACTCCTGCACTGACACGCGATCCGATCGCCCTCCTCACGACTCCTGCACTGACACACGATCCGATCGCCCTCCTCACGACTCCTGCACTGACACGCGATCCGATCGCCCTCCTCACGACTCCTGCACTGACACGCGATCCGATCGCCATCCTCACGACTCCTGCACTGACACGCGATCCGATCGCCCTCATCACGACTCCTGCACTGACACGCGATCCGATCGCCCTCATCACGACTCCTGCACTGACACGCAATCCGATAGCCCTCTTCACGACTCCTGCACTGGCACGCGATCCGATCGCCCTCCTCACGACTCCTGCACTGACACACGATCCGATCGCCCTCATCACGACTCCTGCACTGACACGCGATCCGATCGCCATCCTCACGACTCCTGCACTGACACACGATCCGATCGCCCTCATCACGACTCCTGCACAGACACGCGATCCGATCGCCCTCATCACGACTCCTGCACTGACACGCGATCCGATCGTCCTCCTCACGACTCCTGCACTGACACGCGATCCGATCGCCATCCTCACGACTCCTGCACTGACACGCGATCCGATCGCCCTCATCACGACTCCTGCACTGACACGCGATCCGATCGCCCTCATCACGACTCCTGCACTGGCACGCGATCCGATCGCCCTCCTCATGACTCCTTCACTGACACACGATCCGATCGCACTCATCACGACTCCTGCACTGGCACGCGATCCGATCGCCCTCCTCACGACTCCTGCACTGACACACGATCCGATCGCCCTCATCACGACTCCTGCACTGACACGCAATCCGATCGCCATCCTCACGACTCCTGCACTGACACACGATCCGATCGCCCTCATCACGACTCCTGCACTGACACACGATCCGATCGCCCTCATCACGACTCCTGCACTGACACGCGATCCGATCGCCCTCCTCACGACTCCTGCACTGACACGCGATCCGATCGCCCTCCTCACGACTCCTGCACTGACACGCAATCCGATAGCCCTCCTCACGACTCCTGCACTGACACGCGATCCGATCGCCCTCCTCACGACTCCTGCACTAACACACGATCCGATCGCCCTCCTCACGACTCCTGGACTGACACGCGATCCGATCGCCCTCCTCAACGACTCCTGCACTGACACACGATCCGATCGCCCTCATCACGACTCCTGCACTGACACGCGATCCGATCGCCCTCCTCACGACTCCTGGACTGACACGCGATCCGATCGCCCTCCTCACGACTCCTGCACTGACACGCGATCCGATCGCCCTCCTCACGACTCCTGCACTGACACACGATCCGATCGCCATCCTCACGACTCCTGCACTGACACACGATCCGATCGCTCTCCTCACGACTCCTGCACTGACACGCGATCCGATCGCCCTCATCACGACTCTTGCACTGACACGCGATCCGATCGCCCTCATCACGACTCCTGCACTGACACGCGATCCGATCGCCCTCCTCACGACTCCTGCACTGACACGCGATCCGATCGCCCTCCTCACGACTCCGGCACTGACACGCGATCCAATCGCCCTCCTCACGACTCCTGAACTGACACGCGATCCGATCGCCCTCCTCACGACTCCTGCACTGACACGCGATCCGATCGCCCTCCTCACGACTCCTGCACTGACACGCGATCCGATCGCCCTCCTCACGACTCCTGCACTGACACACGATCCGATCGCCCTCCTCACGACTCCTGCACTGACACACGATCCGATCGCCCTCCTCACGACTCCTGCACTGACACGCGATCCGATCGCCCTCCTCACGACTCCTGCACTGGCACGCAATCCGATCGCCCTCCTCACGACTCCTGCACTGACACACGATCCGATCGCCCTCATCACGACTCCAGCACTGACACGCGATCCGATCGCCATCCTCACGACTCCTGCACTGACACACGATCCGATCGCCCTCATCACGACTCCTGCACTGACACACGATCCGATCGCCATCCTCACGACTCCTGGACTGACACACGATCCGATCGCCATCCTCACGACTCCTGCACTGACACATGATCCGATCCCCATCCTCACGACTCCTGCACTGACACGCGATCCGATCGCCATCCTCACGACTCCTGCACTGACACGCGATCCGATCGCCCTCATCACGACTCCTGCACTGACACGCGATCCGATCGCCATCCTCACGACTCCTGCACTGACACGCGATCCGATCGCCCTCATCACGACTCCTGCACTGACACGCGATCCGATCGCCCTCATCACGACTCCTGCACTGACACGCAATCCGATAGCCCTCCTCACGACTCCTGCACTGACACGCGATCCGATCGCCCTCCTCACGACTCCTGCACTGACACACGATCCGATCGCCCTCATCACGACTCCTGCACTGACACGCAATCCGATCGCCATCCTCACGACTCCTGCACTGACACACGATCCGATCGCCCTCATCACGACTCCTGCACTGACACACGATCCGATCGCCCTCATCACGACTCCTGCACAGACACGCGATCCGATCGCCCTCATCACGACTCCTGCACTGACACACGATCCGATCGCCCTCCTCACGACTCCTGCACTGACACGCGATCCGATCGTCCTCCTCACGACTCCTGCACTGACACGCGATCCGATCGCCATCCTCACGACTCCTGCACTGACACGTGATCCGATCGCCCTCATCACGACTCCTGCACTGACACGCGATCCGATCGCCCTCATCACGACTCCTGCACTGACACGCGATCCGATCGCCCTCCTCACGACTCCTGCACTGACACGCGATCCGATCGCCCTCCTCACGACTCCTGCACTGACACGCGATCCGATCGCCCTCCTCACGACTCCTGAACTGACACGCGATCCGATCGCCCTCCTCACGACTCCTGCACTGACACGCGATCCGATCGCCCTCCTCACGACTCCTGCACTGACACGCGATCCAATCGCCCTCCTCACGACTCCTGCACTGACACACGATCCGATCGCCCTCCTCACGACTCCTGCACTGACACACGATCCGATCGCCCTCCTCACGACTCCTGCACTGACACGCGATCCGATCGCCCTCCTCACGACTCCTGAACTGACACGCGATCCGATCGCCCTACTCACGACTCCTGCACTGACACGCGATCCGATCGCCCTCCTCACGACTCCTGCACTGACACACGATCCGATCGCCCTCCTCACGACTCCTGCACTGACACACGATCCGATCGCCCTCCTCACGACTCCTGCACTGACACGCGATCCGATCGCCCTCATCACGACTCCTGCACTGACACACGATCCGATCGCCATCCTCACGACTCCTGCACTGACACACGATCCGATCGCCCTCATCACGACTCCTGCACTGACACACGATCCGATCGCCATCCTCACGACTCCTGGACTGACACGCGATCCGATCGCCCTCCTCACGACTCCTGCACTGACACACGATCCGATCGCCATCCTCACGACTCCTGCACTGACACACGATCCGATCGCCCTCGTCACGACTCCTGCACTGACACGCGATCCGATCGCCCTCCTCACGACTCCTGCACTGACACGCAATCCGATCGTCGTCCTCACGACTTCTGCACTGACACGCGATCTGGGGTGCGTTTCCCCAAAGCATCCGTCGTTATCAGCAGTTCAACGAGTCTTGTTCCCGGAAACCATCATTCAAATGAACATTCGCAAACAGCATCGCAGAGTTGTGTGTTTGAGCGACAGATCTTGAGCTGCGGTTTGAAGCAGAGTTTCTAGATTGCATGACATGTGGACTCAATAAATCCTTATCTGAGCAAAATAAACAAGCTGACATTCAGTTCAACATGTGTCTATTATTCAGAATACATACAAATTTCATTTACGTCTTAAAGAGATTTAAAGCACCGTTTCTGAAGAGTGGGCATGTGTGAACGTGCTCTACTGTGTCAGAACGAGCCAATGATTGAATCTGGAAATAAAGCCAAATAACTGAAAAAAAATGAGAAAATATTGAATGTTGTGGTCAATGGCATCAAATGCAGCACTAAGATCGAGTAACACTAATAGAGAGATACAACCACGATCGGATGATAAGAGCAAATGATTTGTGACTCTAATGAGAGCGGTCTCAGTACTATGGTACGGTCTAAATCCGGACTGGAAATCCTCGCAGATATCATTTCTTTCTAGAAAGGAACACAGTTGTGAGGATACTGCCTTTTCTAGTATCTTTGACAGAAAAGGCAGATTCGAGATCGGCCTGTAATTGACTAATTCTGTAGAATGTGTGTTTTTTAACAAGCGGTTTAATCATAGCCAGCTTAAAAGTTTTTGGTACGTATCGTCGAGACAAAGATGAATTAATGATATTGAGAAGAGGATCTATGACATCTGGAAGCAACTCTTTCAGTAGCTTAGTGACATACATGTTGTCGATTTAGATGATTTAATGAGTTCAGACAATTCTTCCTCTTCTATAGCCATGAATGAATGGAATTTCCTCAGGGAGACTACAAAGCACTGCCTGATGCATAGTTATAATTTTCTCCCTGATATTATCAATCTTGTAAGTTAAGGTCATAAAGTCATTACTTTCACGAGTTCAGACTTACATATAATTAGACTGGATAAGATTTAATGCGTATTTGGCGTGCTGTCCGGGGGAGGGCTCCGAGCTTGGCCCAAACCCAGAGACTCCCCCCTATGTAAATGGTAAATGGACTGCATTTATGTAGCGCTCAGCCATGCAAGGCGCCATCCAGCTCGTCGGGAGCAGCTGGGGTTAGGTGTCTTGCTCATGGACACCTCGACACTTGGTCAGGTGGAACCGGGGATCGAACCACCAACCTTCTGGTTTGTAGACAATCTACATGAACCACTGAGCCACTGCCGCACCACTATGTAAGTGTTTAGACTGGATGTGTGGAGAAGGGGCGGTGGAGGGATGCTGCTAAACTATCAATGGAGTGAGGTGAGATTGCTGAATCTATATATACACCTCTTATCATTGATTGCTGAGTGCACTCCACTCGTGTTAATTAACTGAACGTGCTCCTCCCGAACTTTGTTAATAAAACATCATGTTGTACTGCTTGGAAACTTCTGGGCTTGAAGCTTTATTTTTCATTAGTTTAGCGAGTTAGTTAGCGAGAGTTAAAAGTTTTTGTTGCAATATCAAGTTCTTCTAAGCTATCTGGGATGCTGAGATGATGAAACTGATTAGGAAGATTATTGATAAAGCAATCTTTAGTGGCAGAAGTTATAGGTCTAACGTATTTATAACACGGAGTCGGCTTTGCAGCCTTGGCTAAATGAAGTTTACACAAAACTAGATAATGATCTGAGATGTCATCGCTCTGCTGCAGAATTTCAACGGCATCAACATCTATTCCATGTGATAATATTAGATCTAGAGTATGATTACGAGAATGAGTAGGTCCTGACGCGTGTTGTCTAACTCCAATTGAGTTTACAATGTCTTTAAATGCCAATCCCAATGCATCTTTTTCATTATCTACATGTATATTAAAATCACCAACAATTAGTACTTTATCTGCAGCCAATACTAATTCTGATAGAAAGTCCGCAAATTCTTTGATAAAATCTTTATGGTGCCCTGGTGGCCTGTATACAGTAGCCAGCATAATTCTCAAATGTGATTTATCGTTTACACTATATATTGTTACATTAAACACCAACACTTCAAAATAATTATATTTGAAACTAGACTTCTTAGTAATTTTGAAGATATTACTATAAATTACAGCAACACCTCCCCCTTTGCCTTTCAGACGAGGTTCATGTTTATAACTGTAATCTTGAGGGGTTGACTCATTTAAAGTAATGTAATCGTCTGGTTTTAGCCAGGTTTCTGTCAAACACAGCATATCAAGATTACATCCAGTCTGTGCTTTAAACCAGTATAAACCAGCCTGTGCTTTAAACCAGTGTAAAATAGAACTTCGTAGAACTGTACAACCATTCTAAAACCACCTTCATTAAAATTGTAACCCTTCTCAATTTATGAATTTGATTCAATCAGTTTTATTTTATTTTATTAAAAAACATAATTGTGCTCAGATCAAACAGTTATGTGATGGATCTTTTGATTGGCAGTCGCTATCAGTCATGAGGAGATCAGTCTGTGGCGACTCCCACGAATAATAATTTGGATCATTAATTAAACACACTGACTTAATGAACGTGTTCAGCGTAAACTGTCAGTATTACAGTAACCCAGGATCAGCCCTGAAAGCCATCGGTTATACACAATATTTTCTCCTCACCAACAATAAATGCTCAAGAAAGAACAGTTCTTTGTTCAGTTTCCAATTATACTGTTGCAATAATCAGTCGATCCACTAGAACACAGGAAACCTTGGACATTAGTCACAAAGAGTGAAGTGAAATGTCTTTTTAAAAATGCTTTAACATATTGGAAATCAATATTAATATTGGATATAATTGTAACACTTGGAGGACTAATAAATGTCATTTTAATTGAAAGCTGGTTTTACTGTGATGACATACGTATGTGTGGAGACAGGGGCGTAGCCACCATTTCAAAAGTGAGGGGGACAGAATGTAGAGTGTAATACCAGTTATTTTTCTTCAGACTTTTGTTGAGGTTTTTGCTTAATTAGCTTAATATGCTATTTATTTTTAAAACAATAAAACAGAAAGAAAGTTGTCCAGTTCTTTATATTGCACATGCAGGGTTTTTCCTGCCTTAAAATGAGGCGGAGGTTGTAAAATCGTGATCATGTATTTTAATAAGATAATAAAATGTGTGTTTTTCGTAGATCATCATATAATCTGCTGTGGCACAGTACTTTTGTAGGTGGATCTCGGTACCTCTAGGGGGGTCTGGGGCCATGCCCCCCTGTGAGAAAATGTTGTACATTTTAAAGATAAATTCATTAATCTGGTGCACTTTGAGTCCCCCGAATCCACTGTTAAAAATAAATAATCCAACTGGCCAAACATATGATATTCTTTGATTTAGATATCTGATCATCGCATTACAATTATTCAAATTATCAGTGTTAAGCATGATAATATGGTTAAATATCACACTGGAGCTGATTTAAAAATAACATTTACTTCAAATTAAAGTTCTTTTTTTGGCAAAATTACATTTTCTTACTAGCCAAAGTCTGTCTTACTAAACTAAAACTTTCTAATTGAAAACCTTCAAACTTCAAGCTTTTAAAACTACTTCAAACTTTCTAGTTAGGCTTTTTCAAGAGAACTTAAAGTTTGTCTAATTGTAAAGTGTTACCAAATTATGATAAACATCATGTACACGTTACCACGCTGCCTGATTCAAGCAGATCGTGGCTGTTGATGCATGAAAATACAAATTTAGCATTAACATTTAGCATGACTTCTTGTGTATTCTAATTTGAAGGGCTTTGATAACATATCTGTGAAAATAAAATGCATTACGAGTAAAATAGATTGAAAATATTGCATGTTTGTTCGGGTAGTGAATTTACAACAAAACCTGTTAATTATTCAACAAGAGAAATAGGCGGAGTTATTCATCATTGTGCAACACAATTCGGATACTACATGACAACTTACTTACAGTGCTTGACTTTGTCGTGAAAAAGGAGTGAAGAGTTTTTTGCCATTTTGAACTCTATGAAACTGATGGATTCGGCGCGGGTGCGCGCATGGGCGTGTCGTAGTCTAATGCAAGAGTGACTGATTACCATGGAAACGTGAAAGTCACGTATGTAGATAGACTATTCTTGACTCTTTGGATTGTAAATCTCGATGTAGGGTTTACACACCCGCGAAAACCTCAGCTTGTCGTAGACTCACTTGCCCTATGAAAAAGTGCGGGGGACGAATTTACATTGTATAAAAAGTGGGGGGGACACGTCCCCCCCGTCCCCCGCGTAATCTACGCCTATGTGTGGAGATGTTCATTAGTCTGGGATGTGAAATAAAGGCCTGGTTTAGACAGAACATATTTGTGCTTTAATCTACAATAATCTGTGCAGATCCTGCCTTCACACTCGTGAACGAAACCCCGAACCAGAAGCGGTTTATGGCGTGAGTGCCACGTTACCGTGACATCTGGACGTGGCAAAAAAGTGACTATTTTGGGTTCTCCCAAGGTTTTTTTTTCTCCATTGGGTCATCTGATGGTGTGCTAGGACCCCTTTAGGTCACTGGATGGAGTTTTTCGGTTCCTTGCCACTGTTGCCTTTGGCTTGCTCAGTTGGGGATATTCAAATTAATTAACCAATCATACCATTGATCAGCTCTACCAAACTTGGATGTCTTTTTTTCCAGTAATAAACAAATATTAAGTTGTTTTGATTGATACTGTGAAGCAGCTTTGATACAATCTGTATTGTGAAAAGCGCTATATAAATATATTTGACTATTTTACTGTCCTTGTTACATTCACCGCTGTCTCGTGTGGTCTGTGTTTGGAGCTCCGTCGAATTGATTCATTAATCCTTGATTTTCTTCTTTACCACTCATTTATAAACAAGCACTTTCTATTTTTATATCATGTGAACTTATCCTCGATACTATTCCTTATAAAAAACAATCGGACTGGTTTGATATTGCTACTTCCAACTTTGCGAATCTCGGCTACTAGCCTTTAGTCCGCTAGCATTTCACGCGTGGCCTCGCGCCTACCGACCGTCTCATTTTACCCGTTTCACTGAAAGGATACAGGTTATATCCAGCTTTTCAGTCCTAAATTAGTAGTGATATTGGTAGTATCACTACTAACTTACTGTTCATCTGTTATAATGGCGACCATATCGGATGTGTGTCTAACGTTACCTCTGAGTGCAGGTGAGGACACATTCGAGCTGATTTCGGTACAATTTGAGCTGGAATCGGTGGAGAAACAGATCCGTGGTCTGCTGGAGAAACAAGCCGAGCTGCGGGATCGGCGATCAGCGCTTGAAACGTCACGCGCCGATGCTCACAAGTCAGTGGTTAGTAACTTTTTCACTCTGACTTCGTCTACTCCGTGCGTTTCTCTGCCCAGGAGGACGCGATCATCTCTGGCATCATTCACTCCGGCACCAACCCAACACCATGGACCCTGGGTGATCCCACAGCGGAAGACACGAGCCAGGACCAGAGCAAGAACCTCTCCGCCCCTCCCGGTCTTCGAGATCTCCACCCGGAACCGCTTCTCCCCTCTTCGCGAGTCGGAACGCGACGACGCCGTGATCATCGGCACTTCCATGGTCCGTCATGTCCGTGCTACCTCAGGTAAGGGTAAGGTGCGCACTCACTGCCTTCCTGGTGCTCGTGTTCTTGATGTCGCCACACAGGTTCCCGAGATCCTGAACGGTGAAGAGCGCGTCGGAGCTGTGGTGCTTCACGCTGGAACAAACGATATCAGGCTGCGGCAGACGGAGGTTCTGAAGAAGGACTACAGGAGCCTGATCGAGACGGTACGCAGCACAGCGCCTGAGGCAACGATCATCGTGTCTGGACCGCTTCCCACGTACGGACAAGGACAGGAAAGGTTCAGTAGATTATTTGCACTAAATGAATGGTTAATGTCATTGTGTAATGAACAAAAACTGCTCTTTGTAAATAATTGGAATCTGTTCTGGGAGCGACCTAGGCTCTACTGTGCTGATGGCCTGCACCCCAGCAGAATCAGGGCGGCTGTTCTGTCGGACAACATCTCCAAGACGTTACACACCGTATGACTAGAAAATCAAATTTCAAATCACAGTCTTTGCTGTGCCAATTTAATTGATATAAGTAGTGTAGAACATTATATAGAAACTGTATCTATTCCTCGTTTAGTGAGGCCAAATAATAAATCTACTGTAGGATCTAGGAAAAATCTTATTGTAATTAAACCTGAAAATCTAAATATCAGTGAACAAAAACAATTTCTAAAACTAGGTCTTTTAAACATTAGATCGCTCACACCTAAGGCGGTTATTGTAAATGAAATGGTCACAGATAATAGCTTCGATGTACTTTGCCTTACTGAAACCTGGCTTAAACCAAACGAGTATTTCGGTCTAAATGAGTCTACCCCGCCAGGATACTGTTATAATCATGAGCCCCGTCTGATCGGTCGTGGCGGCGGTGTTGTAACAATCTATAGAGATATTATTAATGTTACTCAGGAAACAGGTCACAGGTTTAATTCGTTTGAAGTACTTGTGCTAAACGTTACGCTCTTAGATGTAAGAAAGAAATCCCTATTATCTCTAGCCTTGGCTACTGTATATAGACCTGCAGGACCTTACGCTGATTTCCTTAAAGAGTTTGCAGACTTTCTCTCAGATCTCTTGGTCAATACCGATAAAGCAATAATTGTTGGAGATTTTAACATACACGTAGATAACACAAATGATGCGTTAGGGACTGCGTTTACAGATTTATTAAACTCCTTTGGGGTCAAGCAAAACGTCAGTGGTCCCACTCATCGTCTAAATCATACACTAGACTTAATTATATCATACGGAACCAATCCAACCGATATAGATATTATACCGCAAAGTGACGATCTTACTGATCATCACATGGTAACTTGTATAATACGTACTGCTGAAATTTGTCATGTTGCGCCACGTTATAGACCAGGCAGAACAATCCTTCCGACCACTATAGATAGATTCTCAAATAGCTTACCTGATCTATCTCTGCTGCTCAGTGAACCCAAACAAACAGATGAGCTAGAGGAAATGACCAGCAGTTTGAGCACCATTTTCTCTAGTACATTAGATATTGTTGCACCAATTAGATCAAAAAAGGTTAGAGAGAAAACTAAAGCACCATGGTACAACAGTGCTACGCATGCTATCAAGAGAGAAACTCATAACCTAGAGCGTAAATGGAAACAAACTAATTTAGAGGTCTTTAGAATCGCGTGGAAAGACAGTATGTCACGTTATAAAAAAGCTCTAAAAGCAGCCAGGGCTGAGCATCTCAGCAAACTAATAGAAAATAACCAAAATAATCCAAGGCTTCTATTTAACACAGTGGCTAGACTAACAAATAAACAGACATCACCAGAGCAAAATATTGCGTTACAGTATAGCTGTAATGATTTTATGAACTACTTCAATGAGAAAATAGAAAGCATCAGAAACACAATTGTAAATGTACAATCCTCTATGGTGTCTTATGATTCAGCCTCAACTATGGCCCCTCTGGAACAACTACACTGCTTTACAACTATAGGACAGGAAGAGCTAAATAAACTTATCATTGCATCTAAACCAACAACATGTTTATTAGATCCAATACCAACTAAATTTCTGAAAGAAGTGTTACCTGTAGTGGAAGAGCCTCTTCTCAATATTATTAACTCGTCTTTATCTTTAGGTCATGTTCCAAAAATATTCAAGCTGGCAGTAATACAACCTCTCATTAAGAAACCACAATTAGATCCATATAACTTCTGTATTGTAAAAAGCGCTATAAATAAAGGTGACTTGACTTGACATTTAATCACTACAGTAATAATTATATATTATGCATGATTTCATGCAACTGAACCAAAACTCTATTCCTAACCCTACAGTAAGTACAAGTTACTTAATATTACTCAGTATTTAAATACAAAAGTACACTATAACAAGAACATTAAAATAAAGTGTAAGCCAAAACTTTTGCTAATTAAAGAGCCGACACATCTTACCCGACTCTGCCCCAACCATATCTATCAAATAACACATATAAGACTGCATATTAAATAAAAAACAGCAGTCTATTATTACATTACATTTCATTACCATTATCAAACACAGATCTCACATTCAGCTAACTATGATTGCATACAAAAAGTCTACATTATCATGATATGGATGTGAGGGAAGAACACAGGAGATATAGAGACAAAGAAACTTTTAATGAACAGATCACAAACAGTAAGACGATTGATCTGCCAAAATATGAGGATCATTAGGAGGCATTGAAGGGAATGTGAAGGCAAAGTTAGCGGAGACGTCAACATTACATCATTACTGAAGGCTGATGCATGTTCAGCATCCACACACAAGAGGGCGCTCTTCAGCTGTGGCTCAAACGGCAAACAACACCTTGGAAAAGTGTGTGTGTGAGAGATCAGCGGCCTTACTTACACACACTTACTCACTTACACACAAACTCTCTCTCTCTCTCACACACACACACTCTTTCTCTTTCTCTCTCTCACACACACATACACACACACACTCTCTGGCTCACACACACTCTCTTTCTCTCTCTCTCACACACACACACACACACACCTTGTAACAGCAGCTCCGCTCCATCCGTCTCCTTGCACTGTATGTTGTGTCACACACACACTTACACAACGGTCAGAATATCTGCTGAAGTTTTGGGTCTTCATTTTTCATGAATGCAATAAAGTTTCTGAGTAAATGTTGGTAATCTGTTGAGAACAGCTGACATATAAAGCCTTCTCTATCTATAAAACACAAGCGGACACGGGATAGACGCAGGATAGCACCTTACAGGAGGAAAGCCACGAGTGCTTCGCTGCAGAAGCTCGTCTAATCTCGGATGTGTGCAGTGCATATGATCGGCTGAGAAAACTCTTGCCATCGCCATTAGATTATTCCCAAGCAAAAAGCAAAAGCACTGATGTGTGGTCATTATTTCTGAAAAGGCCAATTAATCTCATGCAAGACAATCCTCTGTAGATAAAGTCTTTGATACAACAATAACTGCACTTTCTCATAAAAAAAAAGACAACAAAACAAAGTGTGTCCATTCAGATATCAATCGTTTTCGCATGTTTTAACCGTTGGAGGATTTACAGTGACTGTAGATCATGGATAATAAGGGCACATTACAATAATGAGTATTAATAAGCAGAAAGGCCTAATGTCACTTAACTTTAAAACAGTGTTTGTTTCGGTCCATGTGTGTTTTGTAAATCATACGTGGAGCTCTGTTGCTCGTCTCGAAGCTGTCGCAGTCAAATCTTTCAATTTGATGAACAATAAGGGAAATTATGAAAATAAAGAAATAGCATAATGAAAATAATCCCATGAAAACATGTGAGGAAATTCTATGCCATGGTTTCCTCTTCCGAGGCGTTCGCTCCCTCCGCTTGCTTCTCCACCTTCGTTAATCAACCTTTTTTTCACTTGGATTCTTGTGTTGAACCGGTTCTCCGTGGTCTTCTGCGTGTGGCGTTCCCTCAGTGAGTCTCTGCTCCTCCTCCTCCTCCTCCTCTTCATCGGTGAGGGCTTCTCTCTTCATCATGTCCTCGGACCCGTCGTCAGACTCGGCCGTACAGATGCCGTAACACATCAGGCTGATGACGCCGAGGGGCAGACCGAAGAGAAAGCAGCCGAGCAGCGGAGAACTGCGGAACACAGACTGAGCAGAGAGGCACGCTTTTAAAGGGCTAGCTATTTAAACTTTTCACATTAACAATGTTTCCAGGAGAAATAATCAAATATCAATTATTCCATTACACAGTTACACTTAAATATACATTTGCAAACAGCTATCAATAAACATCACAAATGCATTGATTTATTCCCCATTTGAATTTAAACATTTCCTTGTCATTGACCAGTTTATAGAAAGTAAATTCTATTTTAGTACGAGATTTTAGTAAACCCTTTAAAATGGACACCACATCAGTTGAGAGACAGAGAGAAATGAGTGAGAAATCATGCTCCACTCGAGCTCTTAAAATGTAACAATTTTTTTTACCTCTAGAGAGAACCAAAATCGACTGAACCTACATTAAATTGAAGATAAAAACGTTTTGCTTACTTACGTAACCTCGGTTCCCTGAGATAACTGGAATTCAGCTCATTTCGCCAGTCGTGAAGCGCAATAGCACGGCCGTCAACGCAATACTCGTTCCTGCTAACTCAGGCAACCGAGGTTACGCAAGAAGCCGAGACATGAGGATTTGTGCCTGCAGCGCAGGGACCTCCAGATTGTAAAATCTGCTGAAGGTGGACGGCGAGGACCAGCCGCCGCACAGATGTCACCAATAGACGCTCGTCTTCTGAATCTGGAAGAGCACAGCGTAATCACTTGTTCACTGAACGGAGTATTAAGCACTTTGGGCACGTAGCCATGCCTTGGCTTGAGGACGACCTCATAGTCGTTAGGACCAGACTCGAGGCAAGAAGCGCTGACGGAGAGCACTTACAGGTCACCCACTCGCTTGGCCGATGCTAATGCGATGCTATGGAGTAGTGCGGTCTTAAGCGAAAGCTGACTGTAGCGGTTCGAGCCCTGAGGACTGTGGATAGGTCCCATGGGGTGTGGTCAGAGGCCGAGGAGGGTTGAGCCTCTTGCCCCTTTCAGGAAGCGGAGCCAGGTCGCTTCTACCCAGAGACTGGCCGGCCACAAGAGTGTGGTGCGCTGCTATGGCCTCCACATAGACTGAGCGTGGAGGGGGTGCAACCCGCGTCCATCAGCTCTTGGGGAGAGTACCAGAGGTAATTCGCATGATAAAGGGGCCTGGTTCTGGACTGAACACCAGTCAGAGAAGACGGACCACTGACTGAGCGTAGAGACGTCTCGTGGACGGAGCTCTAGTCTCTGAGAGAGCAGTCAGGACTCTCGCTGGGAGGTCCGTAAGCTCCCGTTGAGGGGCCATGTGTAGAAGGCCCACATCTTGGGTCGGGATGCCGGGAAAGGAGGTCTTTCCTCCGGGGAATTGGCCACAGGGCTGCAATCTGCTGAATCAACTCGGGGAACCACGGTTGGGTCCACCAGAGAAGGCTCACCAGAAGGACAGCACGCCTGTCTTCTCTGATCTGTAAGTTGGTCTGCCTTCGCACAGAGCTCCCCAACCTGTGTTTGCGGCGTCCGTGGAGATCACCTTCCTCCTCCAGACCAACCCCATGCTTACTCCAGGGCTCTGATGCAGACGTGGAGGCGACCTGAACGCCACGAGTGAGCTGGGGCCTGGGTCTTCAGCCAGAACTGTAGGGGGCGCATGTGTAGCAGGCCCAGCAGAAGTACTGGCGATGCAGAGGCCATAAGGCCTAGTCTAAATGGTAGGACCGTATACTGCTGGTATGCCACCCTTTTGAACGCGAATCTCAAAGCGGTCTGTGACGGGGGCTATTTGGATATTGTAGGAGCCACATTAAAGTTTCTAATGTTTTGTTTTTTGTGCATTTTGTGAGGGTGCACCCCCTTTAGGTGGTAACTGGTGTCACCCAACCTGGCTAAAAGAGATGCCACCTGCGCATGACAGGGGAAGAGCAGGCCGCAGAGAGACCGTTCTTGACCTCGCCCGCTCAAACACCTGCCTGACACGCTGCTCTTGTGCTGACATTGTCTGGCAATTAAACTCTTATCATTTTTGCATCTCATTGCATCTTTTGTTTGTATTTTATTTTTATTTGTAATAATAAAACTGGCATATTCTCGGACAAAACCATCTCGTTGGATTATTGGGTGCGAGTCAAAACACTGTGAATTACCTGCCTTCTCAACTCTGGGAAAAAATTGTATAAAGCTACAGGAAAAGCCAGAATCCATTTTTTATTATGGCCAGTACAGATATAAAAGTATGCATTTTTCGGATCCACTGAGAAAAAAAAAGGGTAATTTGGGTAATTTTGTTATCCATCAAATTAAATAATTCGCACTGCAAAATTACAACTGCAATAAATAATGTTATTAGATTGATGTTTTAAATAAATGTTTGAATATACAAATAAAAAAAAATGCAATACTTAAACATGAAACGAAACCGCCAATAGGTGGCGGCAAGTGACCGTCTTAATTAGTGAGTCATTGAGTCATTCATACAAATGATTCGTTCAAAACGCTGAATCATTCAGTAACAAAACACCGCGCTGCTGTTGCTTTCCTGTGGAACTATTAATTTCGTCTGTGAAATAGAACAAAAACAGTTGATATTGTTTGTGTCTAAAATGTAAGTAGCTTAATAATAAATATTAACTACGCTACTTGTTTATTGAACTATAAATTCAATGTAACATTTTCAATCGTGATAATAATATTCAGAAAAACAGCTCCCTTAGTTGTTTTATTTATAACATAAGATTTAGTTTAACATAACACAACTATTCAAATTTTTACCTCAGTACATTTCTTCTGTGAGTTTTCTGTGTGCTGTTTCACTCAGTTGTTTTGATTTCTCCAGAATGTATCTCTAACAAAGAGCCTCAACGCGACGTTGTTACCAGAAATACACAACCCATTATCAATCGCTGTTTACATTGAATGTAATAAAATCACATTCATTCTTGCGTTTCAATGCTTCCCTGGTTATTTTTTGTCACTAAAATGTCCGGTCGGGCAAGTAAAATGATCTTTCACTTGTCCCGGACAAGCGTTAATGTCGAGCCCTGAGTTCATTCATGATTTTTGTCGAGCTGTAAAGCGGAACAGGTGATCGATTCACAGCGATCTGAGTGACTGCATCATCAGAGCGCCAAAAAGATCACAATAGCTCGAAAGACGTCTATGCTCTCACGTCTAATTAGCACATTCCCAATTATTATTGTGAAGTTTACCGAAGTTTAACCCCCGACCACCTGAAAAAAAAAAATCAGCGGATCTACACGATTCCCATAAATTAATTTTTTTTATTCAAAACGGCGAATTTCGCCGAAAAGCGACTAGTTTGCAGGTATGCATCACAGTATAATGCACTTGTTTCAGAAGTTCATGTCTGAATAAAACACTTAAGCAGCAGCTGGTATTCTCTAGTGAGCGTCAAGCTTCGGTGGTGCATGATCCAATAAATCAGGCGAGCTAGAGTCTTCACTGCGTAACAACTGTAGAGCTCAGACTCAGCGTTAGTTTCAACCTTTAGTTCTAGTGAAAAGTTAAACACCGATCACGGTAATTGTTTAATTAAAGCCAGGTTCAACCAGTAACATCAACTCCTTCAACTGTCATTCAGCGTAAAGAATATAAATCATATTTTAATTAACAGTTCAATATAACTTCTCCATGAATTAAGTTAGTTTCTTAACCTCGACTCACCATTATTGTGGATCGGGCATCAAACGCCACACGCTTTATCCTCTGGAATATTCCATCTCCTCCATAAGCCTGTTGGGAATATGATGCACGATGTTAATCATTTGGAATTGGATGAAATGAACTAGTCTCATTTAATTAACACTTTGCAATAGGGTCATTCCGTGTCAACTCAACCAGAGGTCCCCAGCTCAAATTTTTGATTTTGTTAATATTTTTTGTGTAGAAAGACAACCATAAATAGTGAAGAAAGCCAATATATTAAATGTCACAGATGGATATTTACTAAGAAATCCACTATTTTGTAGAGGAGGGTCAAAATTACAATTTTCACCTGAGATTTGGAGCCAACTTACAGGAGGGTAAAATGACTTTATAGCAGCATCATTTATCTATCAGCGGATCCCTCTATCAGTTAGTAGTGGGAAGTTCGGATCATTTTACTGACTCGGATCTTTGAGTCTCGTTCAGCAAAATGAACGAATCTTTTTTCGAGTCATTTTGTTCATTTCAGCATAATATAATTAAAATGGCATGTTAAATATCCCAACACATCTAGTACTTATGAAAATGTTGATTAAATTTGTATAAAATAATAAAAATACACTATAGGGTAATTCAGCCAAAGCCAAATTATAAGAAACCGAAATTTGTATTAATTGATTAGTTGTTGGGTCTTAAGTTCAGGCTATTGCAGTCTGATTCTGTTAGTTCACCTCACCTCCTGATCCGAGACGTTCTTTCCTTTGCAACTTCATATTTATCAGGTTTGTTCTCCTCCTTTCGTGTCTCGAGACGTTGTCGACTCGTCAGTGTCTGACTCTGATCTGTGCTGTCTGCTGGGCCGTGCCGTGTGTGATACAGCAGGGCCGGAAAGAGTAATGATTAGTTCATCTTTCGAGTTCGGGTTCGGCCGGGTCCGAGTCTTTCGTTCTTCCTGTCAGTCCCATAGAGGCTCTGCTGTCAGTACCGGAAAGAGAAATGATTAGTTCATTTTCTTCGAGTCTTCGGGTTTGAGTCTTTCGTTCTTTTGTCACGTGATCGCTGGTATTTCGCATCAAATACAACATTAGGTTCGTATTATTGAGTGCGTCTGAATTGTATATTTTTTTATGTTTAGGAATTAAAATACAAAATATGTTAAATAAACATTATCTGAAAAATAAAAGTTCCATCTTATTATTGTCCCAGTTTGTCTCTTTTCTGAAATGTTTCTTGTGCATCTGTGGTGTGTTTTATTATATATTATACATTAATTAACTACTATTATATTATACATTAACTATGTGCTTGTTTGTAAAAAGGTTGTGAATTAGTAGGCTATTCAAAACGGTGACAAGTCACGTGACAAAAGAACGAAGGACTTAAACTTTCTTTTACTGTCTATGCTCAAACCCGAAGACTCAGAAAATGAACTAATCATTACTCTTTCCGGTACAGACAGCATAGTCTCTATGGGACTGACAGGAAGAACGAAAGACTCGGACCCGGCCGAACTCGAGACTCGAAAGATGAACTAATCATTACTCTTTCCGGTACAGACAGCATAGTCTCTATGGGACTGACAGGAAGAACGAAAGACTCGGACCCGGCCGAACTCGAGACTCGAAAGATGAACTAATCATTACTCTTTCCGGTACTAGTCTCTATAGGACTGACAGAAAGAACGAAAGACTCGAAATATGAACTAATCATTACTCTTTCCGGTACTGACAGCATAGCCTCTATGGGACTGAACTAATCATTACTCTTTCCGGTACTAGTCTCTATAGGACTGACAGAAAGAACGAAAGACTCGAAATATGAACTAATCATTACTCTTTCCGGTACTGACAGCATAGCCTCTATGGGACTGACAGGAAGAACGAAAGACTCGGACCCGTCCCGAACCCGAAGACTCGAGAGAGATGAACTAATCATTTCCAGTACAGATTCAGATTCAGAAACCATATGTTGCGCAATGCGCATGCGTGGTCAACACAAAATGAACGAATCACTCTCTGAGACAACTCGGTAGTCCCGAGTCATATTAAAGATTCGTTCAAAATGAACGAATCGTTCATGAACGACACATCACTACTATCAGTGGATATATTAGGGATCAGCTTGTAGACGCCGCTGTCAAACGCTCCTGTGGGTATCTGCATAAGCGCTCGGGAAAGAGCGTCAAAGATGTCATTGTTGATCATTGTAGCCAATCACAGACATGTACTGTATGCTGAGCGCGTGAACACAATGGCCAATCAGAGGTGTTTAAACATCCAGCGCTCAAAATGCTAGAGGGAAATACTGGAAATACATTCCATTTTTTAAATTTAAGTACCGACTTGGTAGCGAATCAGCGACACTAATCAGCTGTAATAATAGGTATGCAAACTTGAGGCAAAAAAAAACATAGACTGTAAAAAAAATATGGACGTAGTGTCCGTGACGTCACCCGTAGGTTTCTGAAGAGCGTTTTTGAAGCCTAAAGTGGGCGTCGCCGACCGTCGCCATCACCTCTCGTCACTCCCGGATAACATAAAATGGGCAAAGAGGCGGGACGTGGGTGGAGCTGAGGTGCTAATGCTATATGCTACTGGCCTCGCGCTAAAGTGACAGCTGATTGAAGAAGTAAAGCCAATAGTTAAAGTTAATGTTTTTGCCCTTCGAAATACTACAATAGTTAAAAGACGTAACTAAAAGGGAGACTATTTACTTTACTTTTTTATCAACTTTATTAATCCCACAAGGGGCAATTAGTTAAGAGCAGCATGTATACAACAGTACATAACACAGATCACACACATTTCTCACGACATACAAGCAGTCAACTATGTGTATCGTGATGCATTATTATTCTGCTAGTTAAAAATGTATTATCATGCAGACAGTAACTTACAATATTGCTCTGAGCTTGTGCGTGTGACAGTGATTCGTGCTCATACATGTCAGTCAGCAGGGCATCGCACGTCAAGTTCGTAAAGAGCTTTATTCAGTCGTATAATACGTGTATTAAATTGTATGAAATAATCCCGAAAAAAGCACAAACACAGCTGAGGGTGATGCTAACAGACAGCAGACAAACGACTAGCAGTGACAGCAGCGGCAATCCACCTGTCACTCAAGTGGCCACGCCCTTAATTATGCAGAACTTTAAGGCTTAATATAATTTAAACGGATGAGTTGTAAAAAAATTCACCCCCCTCACAGTCGTCATGAAGGGCAAAATTAGTTATATAGACCAAAACAACTATTTGCCACCAGGCTGTAAACATGTTTTTTTCTGCTGTGAAGTTGGGCATTTTAACATGCGGGAGATGCAAATTTGACTCACTTTTGCTGTCAGCCTCAAGCGGCCAGTCGATGAATTGCAGTTTAATTCACTTCCGTGTTGGTTTTAAGAGAGAGACGGGGAGGTTGCCGCTTGAAAAAAACACAAGAAGTGCCTTTTCCCTTTTTTGAACGCTCACCGCTGGCATATACTGATTAGGGCTGAGTTTCGATTCAAATTTCAAGAATCGATTCGATTCCGATTCTCAAGATCTTGAATCGATTATCATCATTCGATTCGATTCGATTCGATCTGATCTTCGAGATTTAGATCAGTGTTTTTGAAAAAAGCATTTTTTTTTCAGCTGTTACCTGAAGGACTGTATGCAACATACTGATACTATTATTATAGACGTTCAACTGAGTATGGATGGTTGTAAAGAACAATCCCCCTTCCAGAGTGTTGATACAACTGCTTTCACAAACTTGCACTGGTGTAGACGACAGAGGACGCAGTATATCAGCAGCAGTAGTAGGCCTGACGCGATATCCGCAATCTTATAGTACCACACACTGACAAGTCAACCGCAGAGGATTGCAAGTAACCGCAGCAATATTCACGGTTTTTTATAAGGCTATACCCTTCTTGTTTTGAACTTCATGCATGTGTATTGAATGTTGAACAAGTTCATAATGATAATAAGACTGTTTATCATGGTGATTTGTAGCCTACGGCTTCCCACAGACAGTGAATGAGAGAGATCGGCAGAGCGCGTGCGATTACCTGCGTCTGTCTTTGAAGTCATATTCGTGGAAAGGTTGCCGTGTCAAAGGAAAGCGAAATATTTGTCGTATAGTCCTTTTAACGTTCACGTCACGGAAATGCGCGTCAGCAGCAGCGCTGGTCAGCTTCCCACAGCGCGAGGAAGCCGCGGGGAAATAAACTCAGCGCGTCGCGCACTGAATCAATGCCATATTGGTCTTTAATAAATGAAGCATTTTCAGCGTTACCCATGCGACGCATCGCTGCTTAGCTGAGCCTTGAAAAGTGAAACTCAAAGTTAAAAATAATTAACACCTTGTTTCATTATCTCTTTTAATGAATCAGCTTTTCTGAACGTGTTCGTTGAATGAACGGTTTAGTGACTCACTCAAAGTCCATTGTCGTAACAATGTGTGCGCTGAGTGAAAGCCTTTCAATGCGCATAGGGATCTCCCAGTCGCAGCAAGTTAAAGTTCACAGGGAAAATGTAAGCCTATTATTAAATCGATCCTCTGAGTTACGGATCGATCTTTAGAAATTTATATGAAAATCGATTCAGAATTGGTGAATCGATTTTTTCAACACAGCTCTAATACTGATACAAAGATTGCTAAAGTAAATAGATTTCACTAATAGAGCTAGCAATCTCTATGTGAAAATAAAATCATGATGCTACCATCTTTCTAAAGTCATTTTTACACCTGTAATTTGGCTCCAAATCTCAGGTGAAAACTGTCATTTTGACCCCCTCAACAAAAAAGTGGACTACTCAGTAAATATACATCTGTGACTAGGGATGGGAATTGAAAACCAGTTCCACTCGAGAACCGGTTCTAAGTTTTACGATCCATCGATATTGTATGTCCTCGACGTTAACGAGTCCTCTTATCGATGCTCAGCCATAGTATGTAGGCTACAGACCGTGAACTCAGCAAGGCGAAATAGGCTTCACCGTCTCAAAACTAAGCGCTGTCTTGCTCTCTCCCTCGCACATATTAATCAAAATAAACAACACGATGGTAAGGTCGGGAGACTACCGTTTCATGTGGAGCATTCGGAGATTTGTTTTTCCTGAATTACCGCTGGGTGTGAATTGTGCTAAACTACGTTGCCTTATCTTCTCTGAAAAGCGTTCCGCACATTCAGCTGACATAAACCACACTTCAAATAAACGGAAAAAAACGATCCAGTGATGAAATGTTTTCTGTGATGACACACATCTTGTGTGTCATCAACGCGCACACGTCCGATAATGACACGTCCAATTCGCGAACTAATGACTCATTTGAACCGATTCGTTTTAATGAATGGTTAAAACAACTGACCTTTCCAACACTGAACTCACGGGATGTTTAATCGGTGTATAACTAATCGGTAACACTTTACAATAAGGTTCCATTCATTACATAAATTACATAAAAAGTACAGTTTGCTTAGTCAAGTGTAAGCTTTAAAACAAATAAAACCACTTGTTTTTTCCCCCGAAAAAGCATATGACAACTTTTTCCCACACAGTGCTATCAGGAATCGATAAGAGAATAGTTAAAGACTCGGATCGATAAGCAGAATCGTTAGTGGCATTGATATTGATAAAATCTTATCAATTCCCATCCCTATCTGTGACATTTAGTACTTTGGCTTTCATCCCTATTTATGCTAGTCTTTCAACAGAAAATTAACAAAATTTAAAATTGAAGTTTGTTACCAATATTAAACTATATTGGTAAACAAACTAATAGTAAAAATTACTTCTAAAGCATGTATTGATCTGAGTTGATGTTAGCTGCGAGCGAAAGACGGAGTGAGAATGAGCTGTTCACCGGAGCGCTGCCGTCCAGAACACTGGTGAAGAACATCAGCATCTGCTCCAGACTCTCCACCGGCTCCTCCGGCACAAAGTACTGCTCGTTCGAGGTGTTGAGGATGAGGAGGCTGGGCACCGGCACCTCACTGCAGACACACGAGATGAAGAGCGTGGGTGCTGAGATTACAGTATAACCATCTCCCCCTCACACTTGTGCACCTTCAGTAAATCAGGAAGATGAGTGAGTCTGTGCCATCATCTGATCCAGACACTCACCTCATGATCAGGCTGTTGATGTAGTCGTTACCGTCCATGTGGCCAAACTGGAAATCCCTGGAACGCAGAAAGACAGCATGAGAAAATAATATGGTGAAACTTTGAAAATGTGCAGTATTTGTGCTCCACATGTGGAATCTCATGTGTTTTTCTGTCGGGGTCTTTTTCTCTTGATTGACAGTAACATGTTAACTCAATGGAGGCCCTGAACCGAGGATCTAAACCGAGGCCCTGGACCGAGGATCTGAAACAAGGCCCTGAACGTAGGATCTGAACCGATGCCCTGAACCGATGCCCTGAACGTAGGATCTGAACTGATGCCCTAAATCAAGGATCTGAACCGAGGATCTGAACCGAGGATCTGAACCGAGGCCCTGAACCGAGGATCTGAACCGAGGCCCTGAACCGAGGCCCTGAACAGAGGATCTGAACCGAGGCCCTGAACCGAGGATCTGAACCGAATCCCTGGACCGAGGATCTGAACCGAGGCCCTAGACCGAGGCCCTGAACCGAGGATCTGAAACAAGGCCCTGAACCTAGGATCTGAACCGAGGATCTGAACCGAGGATCTGAACCGAGGCCCTGAACCGAGGATCTGAACCGAGGATCTGAACCGAGGCCCTGAACCGAGGATCTGAACCGAGGATCTGAACCGAGGATCTGAACAGAGGCCCTGAACCGAGGATCTGAACCGAGGATCTGAACTTAGGCCCTGAACGTAGGATCTGAACCGAGGATCTGAACCGAGGCCCTGAACCGAGGATCTGAACCGAGGCCCTGAACCGAGGATCTGAACCGAGGATCTGAACCGAGGATCTGAACAGAGGCCCTGAACCGAGGATCTGAACCGAGGATCTGAACTTAGGCCCTGAACGTAGGATCTGAACCGAGGATCTGAACCGAGGCCCTGAACCGAGGATCTGAACCGAGGCCCTGAACCGAGGATCTGAACCGAGGATCTGAACCGAGGATCTGAACAGAGGCCCTGAACCGAGGACCTGGACCGAGGCCCTGAACCGAGGACCTGGACCGAGGCCCTGGACCGAGGCCCTGGACCGAGGCCCTGGACCGAGGCCCTGAACCGAGGATCTGGACCGAGGCCCTGAACCGAGGCCCTGGACCGAGGACCTGAACCGAGGCCCTGGACCGAGGCCCTGAACCGAGGATCTGGACCGAGGCCCTGAACCGAGTCCCTGGACCGAGGCCCTGGACCGAGGCCCTGGACCGAGGCCCTGGACCGAGGCCCTGGACCGAGGCCCTGGATCGAGGCCCTGGACCGAGGCCCTGAACCGAGGATCTGGACCGAGGCCCTGAACCGAGGATCTGGACCGAGGCCCTGGACCGAGGATCTGGACCGAGGCCCTGGACCGAGGCCCTGAACCGAGGATCTGGACCGAGGCCCTGAACCGAGGATCTGGACCGAGGCCCTGAACCGAGGATCTGGACCGAGGCCCTGGACCGAGGATCTGGACCGAGGCCCTGAACCGAGGCCCTGAACCGAGGCCCTGGACCGAGGCCCTGGACCGAGGCCCTGAACCGAGGATCTGGACCGAGGCCCTGAACCGAGGCCCTGGACCGAGGCCCTGGACCGAGGCCCTGAACCGAGGCCCTGGACCGAGGCCTTGGACCGAGACCCTGAACCGAGACCCTGAACCGAGGCCCTGGACCGAGGATCTGAACCGAGGCCCTGGACCGAGGCCCTGAACCGAGGATCTGAACCGAGGATCTGAACCGAGGATCTGGACCGAGGCCCTGAACCGAGGCCCTGGACCGAGGCCCTGAACCGAGGCCCTGAACCGAGGCCCTGAACCGAGGCCCTGGACCGAGGCCCTGAACCGAGGCCCTGAACCGTGGCCCTGAACCGAGGCCCTGGACCGAGGCCCTGAACCGAGGATCTGGACCGAGGCCCTGGACCGAGGCCCTGGACCGAGGCCCTGAACCGAGGCCCTGGACCGAGGCCCTGAACCGAGGCCCTGAACCGTGGCCCTGAACCGAGGCCCTGGACCGAGGCCCTGAACCGAGGATCTGGACCGAGGCCCTGGACCGAGGCCCTGAACCGAGGATCTGGACCGAGGCCCTGAACCGAGGCCCTGGAGCTGAACTCGAGGGCTGGTGTTGGTCAAACGGAGAGTTTCTGAGTCTCTCACCTGTTGAACTGATCCCTGTGCTCCGCAGCCACTCTCTGGATCAGACCTTTTAACCTTAAATACAGGGAACCAATTCTATAGTCAATTCTTCAAGCACTAAAGAAAAGGTCAGACATCGCTTCACTCCAGGGCTGTCTGTACCTCATGCTTTTCTCTGTCGGATCCTTCTCGTCAGTAACGGCAATCGCCACCAATTTACCTGTCGCACAGAACAGAAAGAAAGGAAACCAATAGACATTTTCTTGACCAAAACAAAAACGGCTCTTGTTGACCAACTTTCACCAATTTACATTCATCAAGGAGATAAAGAAACGCACTCTAAGCTGTTATATGCATGTGATGTGATCAGAGCTAAAGACTATAACGGAAACCACTTCATAACAACAATAATTTCCAAAAGTATGTTTACACATAAAAGCGAGCTTTCTATCCAACATATGCTCTTCTAACCCTAATGCTTTTCAACAGTTGTGTTAAAGCTCATGTCGCGGTCACTCACCGGTTTCTCCCAGCTCATACAGCGTGAATCCATCGATCGGCAGATAACTCTGGAAACGCTCGCGATTTACCCAGGATGACAAGCTACCATCTTCATACTCTGAAACATGAATCTGCTGTTATTATGAAATGAAGAATCTGTGAACTGCTCTGCCAAACGATGCTGACTTTCCACAGGCTAAACAAAAACCGGCATTAAGTTTGAATAAAGTCTCGCGCTTCGCTTCGAAGCGGCACTAAAGGCCCGCTCAACCCAAGAACGATAACTATAAAGATAAATATATTAGCGTCCACACCAGCGGACGATATCGTTCTGTTTATTCTAAGCGCGTGCTTGTCTGCCTCTTTAAATGCTCAAGCTCGTTAGCTCGGATGGATTCTGATTGGCTGTCAATGTTTTTATCGTTCATCAGCTGGATAAAATCGCTCTGAAAGTGATTCCATTGATATCGTTTCTCAGTGCCGTTATCGTTATAGCTGTGGCTCTGCTATTCTTTAATATTGAGGATGATTTTTAGCACTACATCTTTATCGTTATCTTTATAGTTATCGTTCTTGGCGCGAACGGGCCCTTAAGCTTTATCGCACTTTCGATTTCAGTTTGTTTCACAGATACGTTTTAAAAACAATGGCACAAAACACAATGTTAGAGATCTTTTATATAATTGCGATGTGAAGTGTAAAAATATTGAGCTTCATTATGTAACTGTGGTGGGCCAGTAGAGCCCA
Organism: Tiaroga cobitis; assembly: GCA_030578255.1. NCBI lineage: Eukaryota > Metazoa > Chordata > Actinopteri > Cypriniformes > Leuciscidae > Tiaroga > Tiaroga cobitis. The sequence continues at coordinate 33,288,713 of CM060614.1, forward strand.
GAAAGAATTACTGGGAAACTAACTAGTAGTAAATAAAGAGGAAGAGATGAACTGTTCTCGAGCCGCTACAGCGACTGAGCAATCACACATTAAAGACTTACATAAACAAAAACTAGACGATGGTTCAGTTTTTTTTCACTTACCATCATACGTGAAATAGTTTCCATCTTTAAAGACGACCACTGAAGGCAATTCAGGCAGAGTCACAGACTGCAGTAGAAGACATTTATAGAGAGCTTTCATGTGACGAGTGTTTAAACAAACAGACATGGATATATGAATTATGAAAGTACGAGCAGCAGTATCTGAAAATGATTCGCTTCACCTCTGTTAAGGCGTCTTCAGACGCAGAGAAGAAATACGTGTAGACAATGAGCTCAGCCGCCACCTCGATGTATTTCTCCTGAAATCACAACAGCAACACTAACGTGATTGATAGAAGAGTTAAAGGTGTGTGTGTGTGTGTCTGTGTGTGTGTGAGAGAGAGAGAGAGAGAGAGAGAGAGAGAGAGAGAGAGAGAGAGAGTGTGTGTAAAGCAAGATTTAGCACATTTATATTTGACCAGGAACATCACTATTAATTACAATGAATTAAAAAAGTATTCAGATTCCTACAGTTTATGTTGCCAAAAAATGCTTTATATATTTTCTGACCAGCTGAATTTTAGCCACCTCAGTTCAAGCTCAATATCTTCCTCTTTACTACTAGTTACAGCACCAAAAAAAAAACATGAATGAACATCAGAAGGAATGTTGATCGGTATAGAACAACTTTGAGATGAACACTAACGCAACTGTTAATTTACTTTGTTTTTTTACTTTTCTGACAATGTATATTTGTCTCAGTGAAGTAATTGTCTTCACTCTTTAGCCTGTATAAACAGACTCCCTCTGTCAGTCACGCTATTCATTTCAATATATCACGCTTTGTCCATTTATTGTGCCAATTGTTAACATTACTGTTGCAGTTTTATTGCGGTGTCTTGGCTCTGGTTCAGTGTAGATATTGAAGATCAGCTCACTTTAAGAGGAGATTCCCCTCCGACATACACAAACAGAACACTGTGCCTCTTCAAGACGTGCTCAAACATCTGTCGACTCGGGAGCGATCGCACGGCCGGTCTGAAACACACACACACACACACTAATGAGAACATGACTCCAGCAAATTGGCTCAAAAGGGAAATATGAATAATTAATCATAACTTGTTATAATTATAAACATTTGGATCAGTTACTTTAATGAACTTGATGTAGCTGAACTAATATTACAATCAATTAATCTGTCCGTCCAGCAAACACTCCGTATTAATCATCTCTTAACTCTCAGAAAGGATATTTTTCGTGGCCACAGAAAAATAGCATGCTTCTTAGCATGTTGCTGTGATCATAATCGTCAAATTGATGTTGATTCACAAGCAGTGACCAGAATCAACAAGCATGAATGTACACAAAGTTTTATTTAACTAAATAACAAATAAACACATTCACACAGACCTAACCTAAGACCTAACCAAAGCCATGGAAGAGTCTTTAACCATCTCAACAGAACCATCAGTTTCTGACTTCAAAGCTTCAGTTAGGAGTCGTCGGCCGCTTATAATAAACCTCTGCTTCGTCAACTAATCGTACAATACTTGTATTGCCTTAGACATTGAAAAAGCTTCCGGATACAGTTTCAGAAGAAAGTCTTGATGGTTCTGTGGGTCGATGGTGTTGAAGTTGAAATCTGTTTCTTCCGCGTTGAATGAAGAAATTATGAACTTATGATTTTAGTCTGGCTCTGCTTAAACTTAAGCTGCGTTTACATGGACCCTAACAATCTGATTGTAATCGGACTAGTAGCACAATCGGAAAAGTCACATGTAACCACATCAATCGGAATGAATTGGCCAGATCTGATTAAAATTTAATTCAGATTGTAAGGGGTGGTTTATTCCTTTTGTTATCCGATTGAGAGTACATATAAACACTTGAAAGGATTGAAAACCAAAACTGGAGAGTCCTGCGTAATGAGTAATGACGTAGAAATAGCGTAATGGCGTATGACGTGTGGAACGAGCAGTTCTTTCTTTTGAATAAAGTGTCATAAATGAGTTTCCTGTCATTCTGAAATTCTCTTCACAGACTGAGTGGAAAGATGTGCGGGACGTCCCACCAGTCCTCGTCACAGACGCTTCTCCCAGGAGTCAGGGAGCCCATGCTAACTTAAAGGGTTAGTTCACCCAAAAATTAAAATGATGACATTAATGACTCTCCCTCATGTCGTCCCAAGCCCGTCAGACCTCCGTTCATCTTCGGGACACAGTTTAAGATATTTTAGATTTAGTCTGAGAGTTTTCCATTGTAAATGTATGTACGGTATACTGTCCTTTAGGGATGTCCCGATCAGGTTTTTTTGCCCTCGAGTCCGAGTCCGAGTCATTTGATTTTGAGTATCTACCGATACCGAGTCCCGATCCGATACTTATATAATACATCAAAAAAGAATAAAGAAGAGAGAAAAAACAGATTTTTTTTAAAATTAACCTTATTTTAACATTCAACAACTCTGTTAACAAACAGAGCACGTCTGTGAGGTAGCTTGAACAATCAAGTAATAAATAACATAAAATCTTCACTTTTGGACTTTAGTGCAACAGAAAATATAGAAAAAGTCTAATATAAAAACAAATAGCACCTCAACTTAAAATACCCGGCAGGCATGTAAACAAAAAATAAAAATGTTTTAAAAGTGTATAAAAAAATTATGAGAATATAACTAATATATATATATATATATATATATATATACACACACATACATTAGGGGTGTAATGGTTCACAAAATTTGCGGTTCGGTTCGGTTCGATACAGCAAAAAGAAAGAAATGCCAGAGAAATGTCCTGTTTATTGAAAGAAAAACTATTTTTCAATAAGTTTGAGTTTTCCTACATCTTGAAACTTTCAGGTTTATAAATGGGGGTAATCTTTGAAGTATGAACAAATAATGTTTTGGTAATCACATTAAAAATAACATTTAAATATATATTTATATAATATTTGAGTTTTGAAGTGCAACAATAAATCCATGTTCATTCACGGCACAATGTTTCTCCTGGTTTCCACGTCAGCGCTGTTTGATCTGTGGCGAATTCAAATGTTTTCTTCACTGGATCTCTTAGCACAGTGTCGCTTGATCTCGCGCTCCACAGATGTTGCTGGTCCGAACTGATAAATGGTCCGTTAAGCACAATATAATGAGTAGCGCTGTTTCGTTCCGCTTTCAGTACATTTGCCATTTGATGTTGCGCAACGTTGTGGTGATCGCGCCAGCGCGGATTTTGTCTGCAGGAAAAATGGTCGTAGGAATCGTTCGGTTTGTATGCGTACCGAACCGGAATAATTACGAATACATGTACCGTTACACCCCTAATTTACATATATCCGAGTCCTGATCGAGAGGTAACGGCCGATTCCGATCGAGTCTGAAACCACGTGATCGGGCCCGATTTCCGATCGCGTGATCGGATCGGGACATCCCTACTGTCCTTGTCCAGAAAGGAAATAAAGACATCATCAAAGTAGTCCATGTGACATCAGTGGGTTAGTTAGAGTGTGTTGAAGCATCGAAAATACATTTTGGTCCAAAAATAACGAAAACTACCCCTTTATTCAGCATTGTATTGTCTTCCGGTTCTGTTGTGGATCCGCGTTCAGTGACGCCGCTGACGTAAGACGCTGCTGACGTGTGTCTGGTGCGTCCGTGTGTTCGGGTTCAAATAAATATGGCTGGGCAAAAAAATGCAAGTCTTCCTCTGTGTGGAAATCCTTAGACATGTTGAAGATTGTTTTGTTTCCAGCGTGCGTCTCCCTCAGACTGTAACCGAAGCTCGGGCGCACCAGACACACGTCAGCAGCGTCTTACGTCAGCGGCGTCACTGAACGCGGATCCACAACAGAACCGGAAGACAATACAATGCTGAATAAAGGCGGAGTTTTTGTTATTTTTGGACCAAAATGTATTTTCGATGCTTCAACACATTCTAACTAACCCACTGATGTCACATGGACTACTTTGATGATGTCTTTATTTCCTTTCTGGACAAGGACAGTATACCGTACACACATTTACAATGGAGGGACAGAAAGCTCTCAGACTAAATCTAAAATATCATATAGCATGCATAAAATGGCACACAATACAAAAGACACTATACAAGACAGCAGTAATTATACACACAATGTCCTGGAGATATGCATGTTCCTTCATAGAATGTTTCCTATGAGTGAATGTGGAAGAGTCCTTTATGGGCATTATGTGTGTTTCAATATATGAATGGAGTGAGTCGACTCTTTCACATTCTTTTTGGTCATAAAACCATGGACCAGAGGCCTGGTTCTATCATTTTGGGGGGTGTCACAGGTACCTTGTTTTGTGGTTGGGTGAAAAGTTTTAAAGATTATTTGTTAAATATAAGAAGTGTCTGATTTGTCTCAGGCACTACATGGCATTGCAATCATTACCTGAGGATCTTTCAGGTTTAACTATGCCATGAGTGTCCAATCCTGCACCTTAAACCTGCTTCCCCTACTTATAATGGGCCCTAAAACTATGTACTCTTTGTGTGAATAAAAAGTACAAACCTTTGAGTGTAACAGAAGTAAGCAAGTTTTGGGACAACGTCATAAAAATGCCTTGAAACCACAGACCATTTTGGCATTTAGTTACACACATTCTGTCACCGTAACCCGGCCTGTCAATCATCCTGTCACAGTTAGTGTCCTCATTTACACACTACACATTCAATTTATACTACTTAATTCTTCCTACCATATTGGAAAGAAAACAAGCAGCCTGTTGATCTGCCGGTCGTGGGTCGTTCACGCAGAAACTGCTCATGTTTACTGCACAATGATGCCGTTCATAGTCAATAGCCAAACGTGTCTGTTTCGCTGATGTGATTTTGCTGCCCTTTGTCACCAGTTCTATTCATAAATTTAAATGGACAGAATCTCTAGGCGCAGCCAGGGGCCGGAGGGTGTCCGGTTTGGGGACCACACGATTTCGTCTCTGCTCTTTGCGGATGATGTTGTCATGTTGGCCCCATCAGACCAGGACCTTTAGCATGCACTTGGACGGTTTGCAGCCGAGTGTGAAGCGGCGGGGATGAGAATCAGCACCGCCAAGTCCGAGGCCATGGTCCTCAGTCGGAAAAGGGTGGCTTGCCCACTTCAGGTTGGTGGAGAGTTCCTGCCTCAAGTGGAGGAGTTCAAGTATCTTGGGGTCTTGTTCACGAGCGAGGGAGGAATGGAACGGGAGATTGACAGACGGATCGGTGCAGCTTCTGCAGCAATGCGGTCGATGTACAGGTGTGTCATGGTGAAGATGGAGCTGAGCTGCAAGGCAAAGCTCTCGATTTACCGGTCAATCTACGTTCCTACTCTCAGCTATGGTCATGAGCTGTGGGTCATCCGTTAGAGATAGGGTGAGGAGCTCGGTCACCTGGGAGGAGCTCAGAGTAGAGCCGCTGCTCCTCCACATCGAGAGGGCCCAGCTGAGGCGGCTCGGGCATCTGTTCCGGACGCCTTCCCGAGAAGGTGTTCCCAGCGCGTCCCACCGGGAGGAGACCCCGGGGAAAACCTAGGACACGCTGGAGGGACTATGCCTCCCCGGCTGGCCTGGGAACGCCTCGGTGTCCCCCCGGAAGAGCTGGAGGAAGTGTCCAGGGAGAGGGAAGTCTGGGCGTCTCTGCTTAGACTGCTGCCCCCGCGATCCGGCCCCGGATAAGCGGAAGATGATGGATGTTTTTGCAGATGACATTTTTTTATCAGGTTAGATATTTATTTTTAATCACTCAAACTCCCTTTCAGGGCATCTCTACTTAACCGTCAGTCCCACAAACATTCAGGCTCTGCGTAAAGAAGGCCTTGCAGGAACAGGACGAATCTCTCAGAATTGGTGACGACATAAGATAACTGACTTATATATGCAGTTTATTCCTACTCTCTACCCACATTCACTTGTAAAAAGATAGTAGTATTCACACAAATCACTGGTTTAATATGAACTCAACAACTTAACAGGACAATCTTGCTGCAAAAACAACATTCTGCAGGAAATAATGCAAATATGGTTTATAACCATACATTGAATTAATGTCCGATAGCTTTTAAAACTTTAAGAAGGTAAGAAAAAATGTAATAAAAAAAAAAAAAAATGTAGCTAAAGGTTCAACAGTATCTGTATTAATTTCTCACCCAGCCACTCTGTTGGCGAACTCGATTATGTCGTCTTTGGTTCTCGGTCCTTTGTAATTGTATGCCAGCTCGCCCTTCAGCCTGAGAAAAAGAGATAGAGAGAGAGAGAGAGAGAGAGAGAGAGAGAGAGAGAGAGAGAGAGAGAGAGAGAGAGAGAGAGAGAGAGAGAGAGAGAGAGAGAGAGAGAGAGAGATAGAGAGATAGATAGAGATAGAGATAGAGAGAGAGATAGAGAGAGATAGAGAGAGATAGAGAGAAATAGAGATAGAGAGAGAGAGAGAGAGATAGAGAGAGAGAGATAGAGAGATAGAGAGAGAGATAGAGAGAGTTTAAGAAACAAATCTTTATTTAATCAACAATGTAAGCAAATGTAATGGATAAGCCATGACTAGCTGTGCATTGTCGACGGACGAACCACCGATGCATTCAGATCATGTAATTCACACCTACAGTGTGTGTAAAAGTCTACACTGTTAAAACTGCAGCTCTCTGAGATTGTCATATCTTTTTACACCTTTAATGTAATATTGAAACCAAAATTCATGTAACAAAAAAAAAAAAAACGTTTAAGGAAGAGATGATCTGTTCGCATAAGTATGCTCATCTTTCTAGTAACGCTGAAGAGCTTGATCCGCTTGCTCATGTGTCTGATGGGTCTAAACTCTGCAAGCCCTTCACAGCGGGACACGGGTTACACAGGTTTGCACTGCACAGCATCAGAAAGATCAGGCCTTTCCTATTGCTGAACATTCAACTACTTCTCGTCCAGGACCTCGTCATTTCTAGGCTGCAATGCTCTTCTGGCCGGACTTACAACATGCGCAATTAAACCTCTACATATCATCCAGAAATCAGCAGCACTACTGGTCTTCAACGAGTCCAAGAGAGCCAAGTCACACCGCTGTGTGTGTATTAGATGTATTAACCCTCCACTGTCATGCAAATGATGCAATGCATCCTAAGATATCGCTCCAGCAACTGTTGTGCATTTAACACCCATAAAGGAATGATTTCTATGGTTACAGAAGTACACAAGACTATTCCCGTAATCTCCAGAGAGCATGAAGTCACTGACAACATCCCAGTCCTGCTCTCTGCTCACTGTCAGCGTCTCACACACTCAACAAGACAACACACTCTGACAGATCTGTGCTTTATATGAATCCTAAACGTTTAGCTGCTGGATGGAGGTTTATGATTGACAGAAATAAAATAGAAACCCCAGGGTGCCAATAAAAGCAATAATATAACAATTGAAATGAATACATATAATGATAAACATGTGATTTGACGCCGTTTTCTTGGGGGAGAGATTTTGTCCTTCATTAGGCAAAGCATTAGCCTCAGGGGGAGTTTCATCAACACCTGCCTCCCCTGAACCCAGAATCCCACGGGAATGAGCTACACTCCCGACTCCATACAGAGAAACACAGATACCAGCTTGACCAGCTTAATGGTAGCGAAAGTCACCAGCTTCAAGCTTTAACCATAAACAATATTAGTACAACTGCTGTAATGGATGCTAATATGACTTCATCATCTGACAAACACTGATTTATATATAAACGATTAACGGCAGCATATTAAGGTGTAGACAATGTATAGGGATGGGTTCCTATAGTCACCTAGTTGTCCATCAATTGACTAATCAATTAGGTTCACTAGTTATCTGATTTTTTTTGTAGACACAGTGAATACTGTATCAGTGTAGACAGCGTCAGTCATTATAATCTGAACACACACTGTATACTGTATCAGTGTAGACAGCGTCAGTCATTATAATCTGAACACACATCTGTATACTGTATCAGTGTAGACAGCGTCAGTCATTATAATCTGAACACACACTGTATACTGTATCAGTGTAGACAGCGTCAGTCATTATAATCTGAACACACATCTGTATACTGTATCAGTGTAGACAGCGTCAGTCATTATAATCTGAACACACACTGTATACTGTATCAGTGTAGACAGCGTCAGTCATTATAATCTGAACACACATCTGTATACTGTATCAGTGTAGACAGCGTCAGTCATTATAATCTGAACACACACTGTATACTGTATCAGTGTAGACAGCGTCACTCATTATAATCTGAACACACATCTGTATACTGTATAAGTGTAGACAGCGTCAGTCATTATAATCTGAACACACACTGTATACTGTATCAGTGTAGACAGCATCAGTCATTATAATCTGAACACACACTGTATACTGTATCAGTGTATCAGCGTCAGTCATTATAATCTGAACACACACTGTATACTGTATCAGTGTATCAGCGTCAGTCATTATAAGCTGAACACACACTGTATACTGTATCAGTGTATCAGCGTCAGGCATTATAATCTGAACACACACTGTATACTGTATCAGCGTCAGTCATTATAATCTGAACACACATCTGTGTACTGTATCAGTGTATCAGCGTCAGTCATTATAATCTGAACACACATCTGTATACTGTATCAGTGTAGACAGCGTCAGTCATTATAATCTGAACACACATCTGTATACTGTATCAGTGTAGACAGCGTCAGTCATTATAATCTGAAAACACATCTATATACTGTATCAGTGTAGACAGCGTCACTCATTATAATCTAAACACACATCTGTATACTGTATAAGTGTAGACAGCGTCAGTCATTATAATCTGAACACACACTGTATACTGTATCAGTGTAGACAGCGTCAGTCATTATAATCTGAACACACACTGTATACTGTATCAGTGTAGACAGTGTCAGTCATAATAATCTGAACACACACTGTATACTGTATCAGCGTAGACAGCGTCAGTCATTATAATCTGAACACACATCTGTATACTGTATCAGTGTAGACAGCGTCAGTCATTATAATCTGAACACACATCTGTATACTGTATCAGTGTAGACAGCATCAGTCATTATAATCTGAACACACACTGTATACTGTATCAGTGTATCAGCGTCAGTCATTATAATCTGAACACACACTGTATACTGTATCAGTGTATCAGCGTCAGTCATTATAAGCTGAACACACACTGTATACTGTATCAGTGTATCAGCGTCAGGCATTATAATCTGAACACACACTGTATACTGTATCAGCGTCAGTCATTATAATCTGAACACACATCTGTATACTGTATCAGTGTAGACAGCGTCAGTCATTATAATCTGAACACACATCTGTATACTGTATCAGTGTAGACAGCGTCAGTCATTATAATCTGAACACACATCTGTATACTGTATCAGTGTAGACAGCGTCAATCATTATAATCTGAACACACATCTGTATACTGTATCAGTGTAGACAGCGTCAGTCATTATAATCTGAACACACATCTGTATACTGTATCAGTGTAGACAGCGTCAGTCATTATAATCTGAACACACATCTGTATACTGTATCAGTGTAGACAGCATCAGTCATTATAATCTGAACACACATCTGTATACTGTATCAGTGTATCAGTGTCAGTCATTATAATCTGAACACACATCTGTATACTGTATCAGTGTAGACAGCACCAGTCATTATAATCTGAACACACATCTGTATACTGTATCAGTGTATCAGTGTCAGTCATTATAATCTGAACACACATCTGTATACTGTATCAGTGTAGACAGCGTCAGTCATTATAATCTGAACACACATCTGTATACTGTATCAGTGTAGACAGCGTCAGTCATTATAATCTGAACACACATCTGTATACTGTATCAGTGTATCAGTGTCAGTCATTATAATCTGAACACACATCTGTATACTGTATCAGTGTAGACAGCACCAGTCATTATAATCTGAACACACATCTGTATACTGTATCAGTGTAGACAGCGTCAGTCATTATAATCTGAACACACATCGGTATACTGTATCAGTGTAGACAGCACCAGTCATTATAATCTGAACACACATCTGTATACTGTATCAGTGTAGACAGCGTCAGTCATTATAATCTGAACACACATCTGTATACTGTATCAGTGTAGACAGCACCAGTCATTATAATCTGAACACACATCTGTATACTGTATCAGTGTAGACAGCGTCAGTCATTATAATCTGAACACACATCTGTATACTGTATCAGTGTAGACAGCGTCAGTCATTATAATCTGAACACACATCTGTATACTGTATCAGTGTAGACAGCGTCAGTCATTATAATCTGAACACACATCTGTATACTGTATCAGTGTAGACAGCATCAGTCATTATAATCTGAACACACATCTGTATACTGTATCAGTGTATCAGTGTCAGTCATTATAATCTGAACACACATCTGTATACTGTATCAGTGTAGACAGCGTCAGTCATTATAATCTGAACACACATCTGTATACTGTATCAGTGTAGACAGCGTCAGTCATTATAATCTGAACACACATCTGTATACTGTATCAGTGTAGACAGCGTCAGTCATTATAATCTGAACACACATCTGTATACTGTATCAGTGTATCAGTGTCAGTCATTATAATCTGAACACACATCTGTATACTGTATCAGTGTAGACAGCGTCAGTCATTATAATCTGAACACACATCTGTATACTGTATCAGTGTAGACAGCGTCAGTCATTATAATCTGAACACACATCTGTATACTGTATCAGTGTAGACAGCGTCAGTCATTATAATCTGAAAACACATCTATATACTGTATCAGTGTAGACAGCGTCACTCATTATAATCTAAACACACATCTGTATACTGTATAAGTGTAGACAGCGTCAGTCATTATAATCTGAACACACACTGTATACTGTATCAGTGTAGACAGCGTCAGTCATTATAATCTGAACACACACTGTATACTGTATCAGTGTAGACAGTGTCAGTCATAATAATCTGAACACACACTGTATACTGTATCAGCGTAGACAGCGTCAGTCATTATAATCTGAACACACATCTGTATACTGTATCAGTGTAGACAGCGTCAGTCATTATAATCTGAACACACATCTGTATACTGTATCAGTGTAGACAGCATCAGTCATTATAATCTGAACACACACTGTATACTGTATCAGTGTATCAGCGTCAGTCATTATAATCTGAACACACACTGTATACTGTATCAGTGTATCAGCGTCAGTCATTATAAACTGAACACACACTGTATACTGTATCAGTGTATCAGCGTCAGGCATTATAATCTGAACACACACTGTATACTGTATCAGCGTCAGTCATTATAATCTGAACACACATCTGTATACTGTATCAGTGTAGACAGCGTCAGTCATTATAATCTGAACACACATCTGTATACTGTATCAGTGTAGACAGCGTCAGTCATTATAATCTGAACACACATCTGTATACTGTATCAGTGTAGACAGCGTCAATCATTATAATCTGAACACACATCTGTATACTGTATCAGTGTAGACAGCGTCAGTCATTATAATCTGAACACACATCTGTATACTGTATCAGTGTAGACAGCGTCAGTCATTATAATCTGAACACACATCTGTATACTGTATCAGTGTAGACAGCATCAGTCATTATAATCTGAACACACATCTGTATACTGTATCAGTGTATCAGTGTCAGTCATTATAATCTGAACACACATCTGTATACTGTATCAGTGTAGACAGCACCAGTCATTATAATCTGAACACACATCTGTATACTGTATCAGTGTATCAGTGTCAGTCATTATAATCTGAACACACATCTGTATACTGTATCAGTGTAGACAGCGTCAGTCATTATAATCTGAACACACATCTGTATACTGTATCAGTGTAGACAGCGTCAGTCATTATAATCTGAACACACATCTGTATACTGTATCAGTGTATCAGTGTCAGTCATTATAATCTGAACACACATCTGTATACTGTATCAGTGTAGACAGCACCAGTCATTATAATCTGAACACACATCTGTATACTGTATCAGTGTAGACAGCGTCAGTCATTATAATCTGAACACACATCGGTATACTGTATCAGTGTAGACAGCACCAGTCATTATAATCTGAACACACATCTGTATACTGTATCAGTGTAGACAGCGTCAGTCATTATAATCTGAACACACATCTGTATACTGTATCAGTGTAGACAGCACCAGTCATTATAATCTGAACACACATCTGTATACTGTATCAGTGTAGACAGCGTCAGTCATTATAATCTGAACACACATCTGTATACTGTATCAGTGTAGACAGCGTCAGTCATTATAATCTGAACACACATCTGTATACTGTATCAGTGTAGACAGCGTCAGTCATTATAATCTGAACACACATCTGTATACTGTATCAGTGTAGACAGCATCAGTCATTATAATCTGAACACACATCTGTATACTGTATCAGTGTATCAGTGTCAGTCATTATAATCTGAACACACATCTGTATACTGTATCAGTGTAGACAGCGTCAGTCATTATAATCTGAACACACATCTGTATACTGTATCAGTGTAGACAGCGTCAGTCATTATAATCTGAACACACATCTGTATACTGTATCAGTGTAGACAGCGTCAGTCATTATAATCTGAACACACATCTGTATACTGTATCAGTGTATCAGTGTCAGTCATTATAATCTGAACACACATCTGTATACTGTATCAGTGTAGACAGCGTCAGTCATTATAATCTGAACACACATCTGTATACTGTATCAGTGTATCAGTGTCAGTCATTATAATCTGAACACACATCTGTATACTGTATCAGTGTAGACAGCACCAGTCATTATAATCTGAACACACATCTGTATACTGTATCAGTGTAGACAGCGTCAGTCATTATAATCTGAACACACATCGGTATACTGTATCAGTGTAGACAGCACCAGTCATTATAATCTGAACACACATCTGTATACTGTATCAGTGTAGACAGCGTCAGTCATTATAATCTGAACACACATCGGTATACTGTATCAGTGTAGACAGCACCAGTCATTATAATCTGAACACACATCTGTATACTGTATCAGTGTAGACAGCGTCAGTCATTATAATCTGAACACACATCGGTATACTGTATCAGTGTAGACTAGGGGTGTAACGGTACATGTATTCGTATTGAACCGTTTCGGTTCGAGGCTTCCGGTTCGGTACGCATACAAACCGAACGATTCCTTGGACCATTTTTCCTGCCGACAAAATTCGCGCTGGCGCGATCACCACAACGTTGCGCAACATCAAATGGCAAGCGTAATGAAAGCGGAACGAAACTGCACTACTCATTATATTGTGCTTCACGGATCGTTTATCCGCTCGGACCAGCAACATCTGTGCACAGCGCGAGCCGATCTCGATCAAGCAACACTGTTACAACACAGCGCTAAGAGATCCAGTGAAGGAAACATTTGAATTCGCCACTGAAGTAATAACATCGCTGCGAGATCTAGTGAGAAGCATTCACATTTCTCCGTTATTAACCGTAGATCTCTATTACTAGATCAAACAGCGCTGACGTGGAAACCAGGAGAAACATTGTGCCGTGAATGAACTAATACTTTACGTCCACAGACCAGCAACATTCACTATGGATTTAATATAGTAACACTCACTGTAGCCAGTTTGGCTGGAATAGTGAAATGCTTTCAAGTACTTCACACATCTTTTTCCAGCACTTCAAAACTCAAATAATATATAAATAAAATAAAAAAAATAAAAAAATATAATATATATATATATATATATATATATATATATATATATATATATATATTTAAATGCTATTTTTAATGTGATGACCAAAACATTATTTGTTCATCCTTCAAAGATAACCCCCATTTATAAACCTGAAAGTTTCAAGATGTAGGAAAACTCAGTTATTTAAAAATATTTTTTTCTTTTAACAAATAGGACATTTCTATGACATTTCTTTCTTTTTGCTGTATCGAAAACGTACCGAACCGTGACTTTAAAACCGAGGTACGCACCGAACCGTGATTTTTGTGTACCGTTACACCCCTAGTGTAGACAGCATCAGTCATTATAATCTGAACACACATCTGTATACTGTATCAGTGTAGACAGCGTCAGTCATTATAATCTGAACACACATCTGTATACTGTATCCGTGTAGACAGCGTCAGTCATTATAATCTGAACACACATCTGTATACTGTATCAGTGTATCAGCTCCAGTCATTATAATCTGAACACACATCTGTATACTGTATCAGTGTAGACAGCGTCAGTCATTATAATCTGAACACACATCTGTATACTGTATCAGTGTAGACAGTATCAGTCATTATAATCTGAACACACATCTGTATACTGTATCAGTGTATCAGTGTCAGTCATTATAATCTGAACACACATCTGTATACTGTATCAGTGTATCAGCGTCAGTCATTATAATCTGAACACACATCTGTATACTGTACCAGTGTATCAGCTTCAGTCATTATAATCTGAACACACATCTGTATACTGTATCAGTGTATCAGTGTCAGTCATTATAATCTGAACACACATCTGTATACTGTATCAGTGTAGACAGCATCAGTCATTATAATCTGAACACACATCTGTATACTGTATCAGTGTAGACAGCGTCAGTCATTATAATCTGAACACACATCGGTATACTGTATCAGTGTAGACAGCACCAGTCATTATAATCTGAACACACATCTGTATACTGTATCAGTGTAGACAGCGTCAGTCATTATAATCTGAACACACATCTGTATACTGTATCAGTGTAGACAGCGTCAGTCATTATAATCTGAACACACATCTGTATACTGTATCAGCGTAGACAGCGTCAGTCATTATAATCTGAACACACATCGGTATACTGTATCAGTGTAGACAGCACCAGTCATTATAATCTGAACACACATCTGTATACTGTATCAGTGTAGACAGCGTCAGTCATTATAATCTGAACACACATCTGTATACTGTATCAGCGTAGACAGCGTCAGTCATTATAATCTGAACACACATCTGTATACTGTATCAGCGTAGACAGCGTCAGTCATTATAATCTGAACACACATCGGTATACTGTATCAGTGTAGACAGCACCAGTCATTATAATCTGAACACACATCTGTATACTGTATCAGTGTAGACAGCGTCAGTCATTATAATCTGAACACACATCTGTATACTGTATCAGCGTAGACAGCGTCAGTCATTATAATCTGAACACACATCGGTATACTGTATCAGTGTAGACAGCACCAGTCATTATAATCTGAACACACATCTGTATACTGTATCAGTGTAGACAGCGTCAGTCATTATAATCTGAACACACATCGGTATACTGTATCAGTGTAGACTAGGGGTGTAACGGTACATGTATTCGTATTGAACCGTTTCGGTTCGAGGCTTCCGGTTCGGTACGCATACAAACCGAACGATTCCTTGGACCATTTTTCCTGCCGACAAAATTCGCGCTGGCGCGATCACCACAACGTTGCGCAACATCAAATGGCAAGCGTAATGAAAGCGGAACGAAACTGCGCTACTCATTATATTGTGCTTCACGGATCGTTTATCCGCTCGGACCAGCAACATCTGTGCACAGCGCGAGCCGATCTCGATCAAGCAACACTGTTACAACACAGCGCTAAGAGATCCAGTGAAGGAAACATTTGAATTCGCCACTGAAGTAATAACATCGCTGCGAGATCTAGTGAGAAGCATTCACATTTCTCCGTTATTAACCGTAGATCTCTATTACTAGATCAAACAGCGCTGACGTGGAAACCAGGAGAAACATTGTGCCGTGAATGAACTAATACTTTACGTCCACAGACCAGCAACATTCACTATGGATTTAATATAGTAACACTCACTGTAGCCAGTTTGGCTGGAATAGTGAAATGCTTTCAAGTACTTCACACATCTTTTTCCAGCACTTCAAAACTCAAATAATATATAAATAAAAAAATAAAAATAAAAAAATATAATATATATATATATATATATATATATATATATATATATATATATATATATATATTTAAATGCTATTTTTAATGTGATGACCAAAACATTATTTGTTCATCCTTCAAAGATAACCCCCATTTATAAACCTGAAAGTTTCAAGATGTAGGAAAACTCAGTTATTTAAAAATATTTTTTTCTTTTAACAAATAGGACATTTCTATGACATTTCTTTCTTTTTGCTGTATCGAAAACGTACCGAACCGTGACTTTAAAACCGAGGTACGCACCGAACCGTGATTTTTGTGTACCGTTACACCCCTAGTGTAGACAGCATCAGTCATTATAATCTGAACACACATCTGTATACTGTATCAGTGTAGACAGCGTCAGTCATTATAATCTGAACACACATCTGTATACTGTATCCGTGTAGACAGCGTCAGTCATTATAATCTGAACACACATCTGTATACTGTATCAGTGTATCAGCTCCAGTCATTATAATCTGAACACACATCTGTATACTGTATCAGTGTAGACAGTATCAGTCATTATAATCTGAACACACATCTGTATACTGTATCAGTGTATCAGTGTCAGTCATTATAATCTGAACACACATCTGTATACTGTATCAGTGTATCAGCGTCAGTCATTATAATCTGAACACACATCTGTATACTGTACCAGTGTATCAGCTTCAGTCATTATAATCTGAACACACATCTGTATACTGTATCAGTGTATCAGTGTCAGTCATTATAATCTGAACACACATCTGTATACTGTATCAGTGTAGACAGCATCAGTCATTATAATCTGAACACACATCTGTATACTGTATCAGTGTAGACAGCGTCAGTCATTATAATCTGAACACACATCGGTATACTGTATCAGTGTAGACAGCACCAGTCATTATAATCTGAACACACATCTGTATACTGTATCAGTGTAGACAGCGTCAGTCATTATAATCTGAACACACATCTGTATACTGTATCAGTGTAGACAGCGTCAGTCATTATAATCTGAACACACATCTGTATACTGTATCAGCGTAGACAGCGTCAGTCATTATAATCTGAACACACATCGGTATACTGTATCAGTGTAGACAGCACCAGTCATTATAATCTGAACACACATCTGTATACTGTATCAGTGTATCAGCTCCAGTCATTATAATCTGAACACACATCTGTATACTGTATCAGTGTAGACAGCGTCAGTCATTATAATCTGAACACACATCTGTATACTGTATCAGTGTATCAGCTCCAGTCATTATAATCTGAACACACATCTGTATACTGTATCAGTGTAGACAGTATCAGTCATTATAATCTGAACACACATCTGTATACTGTATCAGTGTATCAGTGTCAGTCATTATAATCTGAACACACATCTGTATACTGTATCAGTGTATCAGCGTCAGTCATTATAATCTGAACACACATCTGTATACTGTACCAGTGTATCAGCTTCAGTCATTATAATCTGAACACACATCTGTATACTGTATCAGTGTATCAGTGTCAGTCATTATAATCTGAACACACATCTGTATACTGTATCAGTGTAGACAGCATCAGTCATTATAATCTGAACACACATCTGTATACTGTATCAGTGTAGACAGCATCAGTCATTATAATCTGAACACACATCTGTATACTGTATCAGTGTATCAGTGTCAGTCATTATAATCTGAACACACATCTGTATACTGTATCAGTGTAGACAGCGTCAGTCATTATAATCTGAACACACATCTGTATACTGTATCAGTGTATCAGTGTCAGTCATTATAATCTGAACACACATCTGTATACTGTATCAGTGTAGACAGCGTCAGTCATTATAATCTGAACACACATCTGTATACTGTATCAGTGTAGACAGCGTCAGTCATTATAATCTGAACACACATCTGTATACTGTATCCGTGTATCAGCGTCAGTCATTATAATCTGAACACACATCTGTATACTGTATCAGTGTATCAGCTCCAGTCATTATAATCTGAACACACATCTGTATACTGTATCAGTGTAGACAGTATCAGTCATTATAATCTGAACACACATCTGTATACTGTATCAGTGTATCAGTGTCAGTCATTATAATCTGAACACACATCTGTATACTGTATCAGTGTATCAGCGTCAGTCATTATAATCTGAACACACATCTGTATACTGTACCAGTGTATCAGCTTCAGTCATTATAATCTGAACACACATCTGTATACTGTATCAGTGTAGACCGTATCAGTCATTATAATCTGAACACACATCTGTATACTGTATCAGTGTATCAGTGTCAGTCATTATAATCTGAACACACATCTGTATACTGTATCAGTGTAGAAAGCATCAGTCATTATAATCTGAACACACATCTGTATACTGTATCAGTGTAGACAGCATCAGTCATTATAATCTGAACACACATCTGTATACTGTATCAGTGTATCAGTGTCAGTCATTATAATCTGAACACACATCTGTATACTGTATCAGTGTAGACAGCGTCAGTCATTATAATCTGAACACACATCTGTATACTGTATCAGTGTATCATGTCAGTCATTATAATCTGAACACACATCTGTATACTGTATCAGTGTAGACAGCGTCAGTCATTATAATCTGAACACACATCTGTATACTGTATCAGTGTAGACAGCGTCAGTCATTATAATCTGAACACACATCTGTATACTGTATCAGTGTAGACAGCGTCAGTCATTATAATCTGAACACACATCTGTATACTGTATCAGTGTACATAGCGTCAGTCATTATAATCTGAACACACATCTGTATACTGTATCAGTGTAGACAGCGTCAGTCATTATAATCTGAACACACATCTGTATACTGTATCAGTGTACATAGCGTCAGTCATTATAATCTGAACACACATCTGTATACTGTATCAGTGTAGACAGCGTCAGTCATTATAATCTGAACACACATCTGTATACTGTATCAGTGTACATAGCGTCAGTCATTATAATCTGAACACACATCTGTATACTGTATCAGTGTACATAGCGTCAGTCATTATAATCTGAACACACATCTGTATACTGTATCAGTGTAGACAGCGTCAGTCATTATAATCTGAACACACATCTGTATACTGTATCAGTGTAGACAGCATCAGTCATTATAATCTGAACACACATCTGTATACTGTATCAGTGTATCAGCGTCAGTCATTATAATCTGACCACACATGTGTATACTGTATCAGTGTATCAGCGTCATTCATTATAATCTGAACACACATCTGTATACTGTATCAGTGTAGACAGCGTCAGTCATTATAATCTGAACACACATCTGTATACTGTATCAGTGTATCAGCGTCAGTCATTATAATCTGAACACACATCTGTATACTGTATCAGTGTAGACAGCGTCAGTCATTATAATCTGAACACACATCTGTATACTGTATCAGTGTAGACAGCGTCAGTCATTATAATCTGAACACACATCTGTATACTGTATCAGTGTAGACAGCGTCAGTCATTATAATCTGAACACACATCTGTATACTGTATCAGTGTAGACAGCGTCAGTCATTATAATCTGAACACACATCTGTATACTGTATCAGTGTAGACAGCGTCAGTCATTATAATCTGAACACACATCTGTATACTGTATCAGTGTAGACAGCGTCAGTCATTATAATCTGAACACACATCTGTATACTGTATCAGTGTAGAAAGCGTCAGTCACTATAATCTGAACACACATCTGTATACTGTATCAGTGTAGACAGCGTCAGTCACTATAATCTGAACACACATCTGTATACTGTATCAGTGTAGACAGCGTCAGTCACTATAATCTGAACACACATCTGTATACTGTATCAGTGTAGACAACGTCAGTCATTATAATCTGAACACACATCTGTATACTGTATCAGTGTAGACAGCGTCAGTCATTATAATCTGAACAAACATCTGTATACTGTATCAGTGTAGACAGCGTCAGTCATAATAATCTGAACACACATCTGTATACTGTATCAGTGTAGACAGCGTCAGTCATTATAATCTGAACACACATCTGTATACTGTATCAGTGTATCAGCGTCAGTCATTATAATCTGAACACACACTGTATGCTGTATCAGTGTAGACAACGTCAGTCATTATAATCTGAACACACATCTGTATACTGTATCAGTGTATCAGCGTCAGTCATTATAATCTGAACACACACTGTATACTGTATCAGTGTAGACAGCGTCAATCATTATAATCTGAACACACATCGGTATACTGTATCAGTGTAGACAGCGTCAGTCATTATAATCTGAACACACATCTGTATACTGTATCAGTGTAGACAGCGTCAGTCATTATAATCTGAACACACATCTGCATACTGTATCAGTGTAGACAGCGTCAGTCATTATAATCTGAACACACATCTGTATACTGTATCAGTGTATCAGCGTCAGTCATTATAATCTGACCACACATCTGTATACTGTATCAGTGTAGACAGCGTCAGTCATTATAATCTGAACACACATCTGTATACTGTATCAGTGTAGACAGCATCAGTCCTTATAATCTGAACACACATCTGTATACTGTATCAGTGTATCAGCGTCAGTCATTATAATCTGACCACACATCTGTATACTGTATCAGTGTATCAGCGTCAGTCATTATAATCTGAACACACATCTGTATACTGTATCAGTGTAGAGAGCGTCAGTCATTATAACCTGACCACACATCTGTATACTGTATCAGTGTAGACAGCGTCAGTCACTATAATCTGAACACACATCTGTATACTGTATCAGTGTAGACAACGTCAGTCATTATAATCTGAACACACATCTGTATACTGTATCAGTGTAGACAGCGTCAATCATTATAATCTGAACACACATCTGTATACTGTATCAGTGTAGACAGCGTCAGTCATTATAATCTGAACACACATCTGTATACTGTATCAGTGTAGACAGCGTCAGTCATTATAATCTGAACACACATCTGTATACTGTATCAGTGTAGACAGCGTCAGTCATTATAATCTGAACACACATCTGTATACTGTATCAGTGTAGACAGCGTCAGTCATTATAATCTGAACACACATCTGTATACTGTATCAGTGTATCAGCGTCAGGCATTATAATCTGAACACACACTGTATACTGTATCAGCGTCAGTCATTATAATCTGAACACACATCTGTGTACTGTATCAGTGTATCAGCGTCAGTCATTATAATCTGAACACACATCTGTATACTGTATCAGTGTAGACAGCGTCAGTCATTATAATCTGAACACACATCTGTATACTGTATCAGTGTAGACAGCGTCAGTCATTATAATCTGAACACACATCTGTATACTGTATCAGTGTAGACAGCGTCAGTCATTATAATCTGAACACACATCTGTATACTGTATCAGTGTAGACAGCGTCAGTCATTATAATCTGAAAACACATCTGTATACTGTATCAGTGTAGACAGCGTCACTCATTATAATCTGAACACACATCTGTATACTGTATAAGTGTAGACAGCGTCAGTCATTATAATCTGAACACACACTGTATACTGTATCAGTGTAGACAGCGTCAGTCATTATAATCTGAACACACACTGTATACTGTATCAGTGTAGACAGTGTCAGTCATAATAATCTGAACACACACTGTATACTGTATCAGCGTAGACAGCGTCAGTCATTATAATCTGAACACACATCTGTATACTGTATCAGTGTAGACAGCGTCAGTCATTATAATCTGAACACACATCTGTATACTGTATCAGTGTAGACAGCATCAGTCATTATAATCTGAACACACACTGTATACTGTATCAGTGTATCAGCGTCAGTCATTATAATCTGAACACACACTGTATACTGTATCAGTGTATCAGCGTCAGTCATTATAAGCTGAACACACACTGTATACTGTATCAGTGTATCAGCGTCAGGCATTATAATCTGAACACACACTGTATACTGTATCAGCGTCAGTCATTATAATCTGAACAAACATCTGTGTACTGTATCAGTGTATCAGCGTCAGTCATTATAATCTGAACACACATCTGTATACTGTATCAGTGTAGACAGCGTCAGTCATTATAATCTGAACACACATCTGTATACTGTATCAGTGTAGACAGCGTCAGTCATTATAATCTGAACACACATCTGTATACTGTATCAGTGTAGACAGCGTCAGTCATTATAATCTGAACACACATCTGTATACTGTATCAGTGTAGACAGCGTCAGTCATTATAATCTGACCAAACATCTGTATACTGTATCATTGTATCAGCGTCAGTCATTATAATCTGACCACACATCTGTATACTGTATCAGTGTAGACAGCGTCAGTCATTATAATCTGAACACACATCTGTATACTGTATCAGTGTAGACAGCGTCAGTCATTATAATCTGAACACACATCTGTATACTGTATCAGTGTAGACAGCGTCAGTCATTATAATCTGAACACACATCTGTATACTGTATCAGTGTAGACAGCGTCAGTCACTATAATCTGAACACACATCTGTATACTGTATCAGTGTAGACAGCGTCAGTCATTATAATCTGACCACACATCTGTATACTGTATCAGTGTAGACAGCGTCAGTCACTATAATCTGAACACACATCTGTATACTGTATCAGTGTAGACAACGTCAGTCATTATAATCTGAACACACATCTGTATACTGTATCCGTGTAGACAGCGTCAATCATTATAATCTGAACACACATCTGTATACTGTATCAGTGTAGACAGCGTCAGTCATTATAATCTGAACACACATCTGTATACTGTATCAGTGTACACAGCGTCAGTCATTATAATCTGAACACACATCTGTATACTGTATCAGTGTATCAGCGTCAGTCATTATAATCTGACCACACATCTGTATACTGTATCAGTGTAGACAACGTCAGTCATTATAATCTGAACACACATCTGTATACTGTATCAGTGTAGCCAGCGTCAGTCATTATAATCTGAACACACATCTGTATACTGTATCAGTGTAGACAGCATCAGTCATTATAATCTGAACACACATCTGTATACTGTATCCGTGTATCAGCGTCAGTCATTATAATCTGACCACACATCTGTATACTGTATCAGTGTATCAGCGTCAGTCATTATAATCTGAACACACATCTGTATACTGTATCAGTGTAGACAGCATCAGTCATTATAATCTGAACACACATCTGTATCCTGTATCAGTGTAGACAGCGTCAGTCATTATAATCTGAACACACATCTGTATACTGTATCAGTGTATCAGCGTCAGTCATTATAATCTGAACACACATCTGTATACTGTATCAGTGTAGAAAGCGTCAGTCATTATAATCTGAACACACATCTGTATACTGTATCAGTGTAGACAGCGTCAGTCATTATAATCTGAACACACATCTGTATACTGTATCAGTGTAGACAGCGTCAGTCATTATAATCTGAACACACATCTGTATACTGTATCAGTGTAGACAGCGTCAGTCATTATAATCTGAACACACATCTGTATACTGTATCAGTGTAGACAGCATCAGTCATTATAATCTGAACACACATCTGTATACTGTATCAGTGTAGACAGCGTCAGTCATTATAATCTGAACACACATCTGTATACTGTATCAGTGTAGACAGCGTCAGTCACTATAATCTGAACACACATCTGTATACTGTATCAGTGTAGACAACGTCAGTCATTATAATCTGAACACACATCTGTATACTGTATCAGTGTAGACAGCGTCAATCATTATAATCTGAACACACATCTGTATACTGTATCAGTGTAGACAGCGTCAGTCATTAT
Source organism: Tiaroga cobitis (assembly GCA_030578255.1). Lineage (NCBI taxonomy): Eukaryota > Metazoa > Chordata > Actinopteri > Cypriniformes > Leuciscidae > Tiaroga > Tiaroga cobitis. Next base: position 33,312,776 of record CM060614.1, read on the forward strand.
AATCTGAACACACATCTGTATACTGTATCAGTGTAGACAGCGTCAGTCATTATAATCTGAACACACATCTGTATACTGTATCAGTGTAGACAGCGTCCGTCATTATAATCTGAACACACATCTGTATACTGTATCAGTGTAGACAGCGTCAGTCATTATAATCTGAACACACATCTGTATACTGCATCAGTGTAGACAGCGTCAGTCATTATAATCTGAACACACATCTGTATACTGTATCAGTGTAGACAGCGTCAGTCACTATAATCTGAACACACATCTGTATACTGTATCAGTGTAGACAGCGTCAGTCACTATAATCTGAACACACATCTGTATACTGTATCAGTGTAGACAGCGTCAGTCATTATAATCTGAACACACATCTGTATACTGTATCAGTGTAGACAGCGTCAGTCATTATAATCTGAACACACATCTGCATACTGTATCAGTGTAGACAGCGTCAGTCATTATAATCTGAACACACATCTGTATACTGTATCAGTGTATCAGCGTCAGCCATTATAATCTGAACACACACTGTATACTGTATCAGTGTAGACAACGTCAGTCATTATAATCTGAACACACATCTGTATACTGTATCAGTGTATCAGCGTCAGTCATTATTATCTGAACACACACTGTATACTGTATCAGTGTAGACAGCGTCAATCATTACAATCTGAACACACATCGGTATACTGTATCAGTGTAGACAGCGTCAGTCATTATAATCTGAACACACATCTGTATACTGTATCAGTGTAGACAGCATCAGTCATTATAATCTGAACACACATCTGTATACTGTATCAGTGTATCAGCGTCAGTCATTATAATCTGAACACACATCTGTATACTGTATCAGTGTAGACAACGTCAGTCATTATAATCTGAACACACATCTGTATACTGTATCAGTGTAGACAGCGTCAGTCATTATAATCTGAACACACATCTGTATACTGTATCAGTGTAGACAGCATCAGTCATTATAATCTGAACACACATCTGTATACTGTATCATTGTATCAGCTTCAATCATTATAATCTGACCACACATCTGTATACTGTATCAGTGTAGACAGCGTCAGTCATTATAATCTGAACACACATCTGTATACTGTATCAGTGTAGACAGCATCAGTCATTATAATCTGAACACACATCTGTATACTGTATCAGTGTAGACAGCGTCAGTCATTATAATCTGAACACACATCTGTATACTGTATCAGTGTAGACAGCGTCAGTCATTATAATCTGACCACACATCTGTATACTGTATCAGTGTAGACAGCGTCAGTCACTATAATCTGAACACACATCTGTATACTGTATCAGTGTAGACAACGTCAGTCATTATAATCTGAACACACATCTGTATACTGTATCAGTGTAGACAGCATCAGTCATTATAATCTGAACACACATCTGTATACTGTATCAGTGTATCAGCGTCAGTCATTATAATCTGAACACACATCTGTATACTGTATCAGTGTAGACAGCGTCAGTCATTATAATCTGAACACACATCTGTATACTGTATCAGTGTATCAGCGTCAGTCATTATAATCTGAACACACATCTGTATACTGTATCAGTGTAGACAGCGTCAGTCATTATAATCTGAACACACATCTGTATACTGTATCAGTGTAGACAGCGTCAGTCATTATAATCTGAACACACATCTGTATACTGTATCAGTGTAGAAAGCCTCAGTCATTATAACGGCTTCAGTTCGATTATGACGCAATGCTCATATCCAGTGAGCGCAAATGTCAGCCGTTACTTGACTGAACGCCAGTGTGAAGCCTTTAATGCCAGTGGGCGGAGCCTATGGTGTGATGTATAACTATTGGTCGATGTCTTACTCTGGAGGCAGCCATATGCAAATATATTTGCCTATGTGACATCACAGATATCGCAATATCAAAACAAGCTGTTTTTGGAGCTTGAATAAATAAATGCTTTGTTTAAAATAAAAGGAAGATGTTTTAATGGTACAAAGAACTCTTATATGTCTAAAGATGTCATTATCCCTTTTAGATCAATTAGCTGCCAAACTCTTCAACTTTGAGCACAGAGATTTTAAAATGTTAATAATGTTGAGGACAGACTCACAGTTTAATGGTGGGATATCCTCGCACGCCGAACTCTGAGGCCATTCCTGCATCAACACATCAACAACCAGTCACATGACACAGCAATAACTGTTATTACCATGTAAACAGCACCTGTCAACATTTCATTGGGATTTTCATATAATCTGTGTTCTCCTCTTATGTTCTGCTGCCTATGAGATCCATATCGAGTTAAAAACATGCAGTTACGTCTAAGTGAATGTAAACTGTTGGTGAAAAGAGGATTCAACAGTATTTAGATCTTCAGTTTTCACATTGTGTTATGTTGCAGCTTTATGCTGATGTTTTCTCTTCAATCTCACTCGTCCCCGATAACGAGTGTTTCTTCAGATCTGTAGTGCAGTCACAGTCCCGCTGCCGCTGTCCCTGAAGTTAGGGTTACTTCATTAGGATCTTTCTTCTGTTGTATTCATATGTCCTAAGTAAGCAATGAGGTACTAGCCTCGAGTACCTTATTGCTTTTATGAAACGGTTACCACACAATACAAATATTAAAGCCGAAAATATGTATCTATGCAACTTTAAAGAAGTAAAATCACTAAAAGCCTTCCTTCCGCTGGATAAAATAGTCCCTGGCCGTAAACCGCAACAGAAGTTACATACATTATTTCGCCATTAGATGGCGGCAAACACTGTGTTTATGAGTGCGTCAGTCAGTAGAGAAGACTTTTACATTGAAAGGACTTAAACATGTGATCACGGAGAAGGAAGACTATCGGCTCGGGAAACCCCTGAACTGTTAAAAGGATATCGCACATTCAAACGGATTTTTTTTATTATGAATGTAGGACTGACCTGAAGGAAAATGCTGTCTACTGTAGAGCAGGTACACTCGCTTACTCGATCTCTCACAATACTTTACTATACAATGAACAATATCAATAGATCAAACATATGTTTGCCAAGTTACCAAGAGCGGTTGCTAGGGGTGTTGTGTAGTGATACATAGCCGTGTTTTATCATGAATAAAACACAGCTATTGACCAATCAGAATCAAGGATTGGAACTAACCGTTTTATAATGCTTCTTGTTCTTCGGTTTTATGATGAACTGTTAAATTGTTTTCAGAAACTGAATGAGGACCACTTGTATTTATTTCTGCCGTGATATATCGGCATTGAAAATTGTAAAAATGTCCCAACTGTAAACCTATTCCTTTTTAATGTCAATCACTTTTTTTACTAAAACAAATCTGATCTCCAGGCATTCCTGAGCTTGAGTTTCTGTGACGGCAGACTGTGTGACAGAGTCGAGCTACGCAAGAAAAACTACCATTCACTCGCAGTCTTGTGTGGAAACCTGCTTGGAAACCACTAATGACGACACTGCTGTGTGTGTGTGTGTGTGTGTGTGTGTGTGTGTGTGTGTGTGTGTGTGTGTGTGTGTGTGTGTGTGTGTGTGTGTGTGTGTGTGTGTGTGTGTGTGTGTGTGTGTGTGTGTGTGATCGATCACCCGAGTATGCAGTGGCGTCCATCTTCCCGACGCGCACCGGAGACCCGGAGTGTGTGAGTTCTGCTCCGACCTCCTGCCAGACCGGCTCCAGCTTCTTACAGTATCCACACCACGGGGCATAGAACTACACACACACACACACACATCAGACACACAAAGCACGGGGCATAGAACTACACACACACACACACATCAGACACACAAACCACGGGGCATAGAACTACACACACACACACACACACACACATATCAGACACACAAACCACGGGGCATAGAACTACACACACACCACGGTGCATAAAACTAAAGCACAATACACAGCTCAGACACAAACACACACACACACACTCACTCGTCAGACAAAACACACACTCATCAGACACACACCGCATACAACTACAGCCAGCACACAGCTCACACACACACTACAGTAACATCATCTGCAAGAAGGGTCACTCACATCCACCAGCCAGACGTCGACCATTCGGTTCTCCTTAAACCTACGGGAAACACAAGATCTGCATTTACTGAAGACGCTAACAGCAGTCCGACTGTAACGCTTCGTTTTCTGCTCTTAAACACTGATCAGAGGAACACAATGAAGAACACAATGAAGAACACAATGAAGAACACAATGAAGAACACAATGAAGAACACAATGAAGAACACAATGAAGGACACAATGAAGGACACACTGAAGGAACACACTGAAGGAACACACTGAAGGAACACACTGAAGGAACACACTGAAGGAACACACTGAAGGACACACTGAAGGACACACTGAAGGAACACACTGAAGGAACACACTGAAGGACACACTGAAGGAACACACTGAGGAACACACTGAAGGAACACACTGAAGGAACACACTGAAGGACACACTGAAGGACACACTGAAGGACACACTGAAGGACACACTGAAGGAACACACTGAAGGAACACACTGAAGGACAAACTGAAGGAAAACACTGAAGGAAAACACTGAAGAACACACTGAAGGAACACACTGAAGGAACACACTGAAGGAACACACTGAAGGAACACACTGAAGGAACACACTGAAGAACACACTGAAGAACACACTGAAGAACACACTGAAGGAACACACTGAAGAACACACTGAAGGAACACACTGAAGGACACACTGAAGGAACACACTGAAGGAACACACTGAAGGACACACTGAAGGACACACTGAAGGAACACACTGAAGGACACACTGAAGGAACACACTGAAGGACACACTGAAGGAACACACTGAAGGAACACACTGAAGGAACACACTGAAGGACACACTGAAGGAACACACTGAAGGACACACTGAAGGAACACACTGAAGGAACACACTGAAGGACACACTGAAGGACACACTGAAGGAACACACTGAAGGACACACTGAAGGACACACTGAAGGAACACACTGAAGGACACACTGAAGGACACACTGAAGGAACACACTGAAGGAACACACTGAAGGAACACACTGAAGGACACACTGAAGGAACACACTGAAGGAACACACTGAAGGACACACTGAAGGACACACTGAAGGAACACACTGAAGGAACACACTGAGGAACACACTGAGGAACACACTGAAGGACACACTGAAGGACACACTGAAGGAACACACTGAAGGACACACTGAAGGAACACACTGAAGGACACACTGAAGGAACACACTGAAGGAACACACTGAAGGAACACACTGAGGAACACACTGAAGGACACACTGAAGGAACACACTGAAGGAACACACTGAAGGACACACTGAAGGACACACTGAAGGAACACACTGAAGGAACACACTGAGGAACACACTGAGGAACACACTGAAGGACACACTGAAGGACACACTGAAGGAACACACTGAAGGACACACTGAAGGAACACACTGAAGGACACACTGAAGGAACACACTGAAGGAACACACTGAAGGAACACACTGAGGAACACACTGAAGGACACACTGAAGGAACACACTGAAGGACACACTGAAGGACACACTGAAGGAACACACTGAAGGAACACACTGAAGGACACACTGAAGGACACACTGAAGGAACACACTGAAGGAACACACTGAAGGAACACACTGAAGGAACACACTGAGGAACACACTGAGGAACACACTGAAGGAACACACTGAAGGACACACTGAAGGACACACTGAAGGACACACTGAAGGACACACTGAGGAACACACTGAGGAACACACTGAGGAACACACTGAGGAACACACTGAGGAACACACTGAAGGACACACTGAAGGACACACTGAAGGACACACTGAAGGACACACTGAAGGAACACACTGAAGGACACACTGAAGGAACACACTGAGGAACACACTGAAGGACACACTGAGGAACACACTGAAGGACACACTGAAGGACACACTGAAGGACACACTGAAGGAACACACTGAAGGACACACTGAAGGACACACTGAGGAACACACTGAGGAACACACTGAGGAACACACTGAGGAACACACTGAAGGAACACACTGAAGGACACACTGAAGGACACACTGAAGGGCACAATGAAGGAACACACTGAAGGAACACACTGAAGGACACACTGAAGGAACCCACTGAAGGACACACTGAAGGACACACTGAAGGACACACTGAAGGAACACACTGAAGGACACACTGAAGGAACACACTGAGGAACACACTGAAGGACACACTGAAGGACACACTGAAGGACACACTGAAGGACACACTGAAGGAACACACTGAGGAACACACTGAAGGAACACACTGAAGGAACCCACTGAAGGACACACTGAAGGACACACTGAAGGACACACTGAAGGAACACACTGAAGGACACACTGAAGGAACACACTGAGGAACACACTGAAGGACACACTGAAGGACACACTGAAGGACACACTGAAGGAACACACTGAGGAACACACTGAAGGACACACTGAAGGACACACTGAAGGACACACTGAAGGAACACACTGAGGAACACACTGAGGAACACACTGAAGGAACACACTGAAGGACACACTGAAGGACACACTGAAGGAACACACTGAAGGACACACTGAAGGAACACACTGAAGGACACACTGAAGGAACACACTGAAGGACACACTGAAGGAACACACTGAAGGACACACTGAAGGAACACACTGAGGAACACACTGAAGGACACACTGAAGGACACACTGAAGGACACACTGAAGGACACACTGAAGGACACACTGAAGGATCACACTGAAGGATCACACTGAAGGAACACACTGAAGGAACACACTGAAGGACACACTGAAGGAACACACTGAAGGAACACACTGAGGAACACACTGAGGAACACACTGAAGGAACACACTGAAGGAACACACTGAGGAACACACTGAAGGAACACACTTAAGGAACACACTGAAGGACACACTGAAGGAACACACTGAAGGACACACTGAAGGACACACTGAAGGACACACTGAAGGAACACACTGAAGGACACACTGAAGGACACACTGAAGGAACACACTGAAGGAACACACTGAAGGAACACACTGAAGGACACACTGAAGGACACACTGAAGGACACACTGAAGGAACACACTTAAGGAACACACTGAAGGACACACTGAAGGAACACACTGAGGAACACACTGAAGGACACACTGAAGGAACACACTTAAGGAACACACTGAAGGACACACTGAAGGAACACACTGAAGGACACACTGAAGGAACACACTGAGGAACACACTGAAGGAACACACTTAAGGAACACACTGAAGGAACACACTGAAGGAACACACTGAAGGACACACTGAAGGACACACTGAAGGACACACTGAAGGACACACTGAAGGAACACACTGAAGGAACACACTGAAGGAACACACTGAAGGAACACACTGAAGGACACACTGAAGGACACACTGAGGAACACACTGAAGGAACACACTGAAGGAACACACTGAAGGAACACACTGAAGGAACACACTGAAGGAACACACTGAGGAACACACTGAAGGACACACTGAAGGACACACTGAAGGACACACTGAAGGACACACTGAAGGACACACTGAAGGAACACACTGAAGGACACACTGAAGGAACACACTGAGGAACACACTGAGGAACACACTGAAGGAACACACTGAAGGAACACACTGAAAGACACACTGAAGGACACACTGAAGGAACACACTGAAGGAACACACTGAAGGAACACACTGAAGGACACACTGAAGGACACACTGAGGAACACACTGAAGGAACACACTGAAGGACACACTGAAGGAACACACTGAGGAACACACTGAAGGACACACTGAAGGAACACACTGAGGAACACACTGAAGGAACACACTTAAGGAACACACTGAAGGACACACTGAAGGAACACACTGAAGGACACACTGAAGGAACACACTGAGGAACACACTGAAGGAACACACTTAAGGAACACACTGAAGGACACACTGAAGGAACACACTGAAGGACACACTGAAGGAACACACTGAAGGAACACACTGAAGGAACACACTGAAGGAACACACTGAAGGACACACTGAAGGACACACTGAGGAACACACTGAAGGAACACACTGAAGGAACACACTGAAGGAACACACTGAGGAACACACTGAAGGACACACTGAAGGACACACTGAAGGACACACTGAAGGACACACTGAAGGACACACTGAAGGAACACACTGAAGGACACACTGAAGGAACACACTGAGGAACACACTGAAGGAACACACTGAAGGAACACACTGAAGGACACACTGAAGGACACAATGAAGGAAAACACTGAAGGAAAACACTGAAGGAAAACACTGAAGGACACACTGAAGGAACACACTGAAGGACACACTGAAGGAACACACTGAAGGACACACTGAAGGACACAATGAAGGACACACTGAAGGAACACACTGAAGGACACACTGAAGGACACACTGAAGGAACACACTGAAGGAACACACTGAAGGACACACTGAAGGACACACTGAAGGAACACACTGAAGGAACACACTGAAGGAACACACTGAAGGAACACACTGAAGGACACACTGAAGGAACACACTGAAGGACACACTGAAGGAACACACTGAAGGAACACACTGAAGGAACACACTGAAGGAAAACACTGAAGGACACACTGAAGGACACACTGAAGGACACACTGAAGGACACACTGAAGGAACACACTGAAGGAACACACTGAAGGACAAACTGAAGGAACACACTGAAGGACACACTGAAGAACACACTGAAGGAACACACTGAAGAACACACTGAAGGAACACACTGAAGGACACACTGAAGGAACACACTGAAGGAACACACTGAGGAACACACTGAAGGACACACTGAAGGACACACTGAAGGACACACTGAAGGACACACTGAAGGAACACACTGAAGGACACACTGAAGGAACACACTGAAGGAACACACTGAAGGAACACACTGAAGGACACACTGAAGGACACACTGAAGGAACACACTGAAGGAACACACTGAGGAACACACTGAGGAACACACTGAAGGACACACTGAAGGACACACTGAAGGAACACACTGAAGGACACACTGAAGGACACACTGAAGGACACACTGAGGAACACACTGAAGGACACACTGAAGGACACAATGAAGGACACACTGAAGGAACACACTGAAGGACACACTGAAGGACACAATGAAGGACACACTGAAGGAACACACTGAAGGAACACACTGAAGGACACACTGAAGGAACACACTGAAGGAACACACTGAGGAACACACTGAAGGACACACTGAAGGACACACTGAAGGACACACTGAAGGACACACTGAAGGACACACTGAAGGAACACACTGAAGGAACACACTGAAGGACACACTGAAGGAACACAATGAAGGACACACTGAAGGAACACACTGAAGGACACACTGAAGGAACACACTGAAGGAACACACTGAAGGAACACACTGAAGGACACACTGAAGGACACACTGAAGGAACACACTGAAGGACACACTGAAGGACACACTGAAGGAACACACTGAAGGAGGAACACACTGAAGGAGGAACACACTGAAGAACACACTGAAGGACACACTGAAGGACACACTGAAGGAACACACTGAAGGACACACTGAAGGAGGAACACACTGAAGGACACACTGAAGGAGGAACACACTGAAGAACACACTGAAGGACACACTGAAGGAACACACTGAAGGAACACACTGAAGGAGGAACACACTGAAGAACACACTGAAGGACACACTGAAGGAACACACTGAAGGAACACACTGAAGGAGGAACACACTGAAGAACACACTGAAGGACACACTGAAGGAACACACTGAAGAAACACACTGAAGGACACACTGAAGGAACACACTGAAGGAACACACTGAAGGAACACACTGAAGGAACACACTGAAGGAACACACTGAAGGAACACACTGAAGGACACACTGAAGGAACACACTGAAGGAACACACTGAAGGACACACTGAAGGACACACTGAAGGAGGAACACACTGAAGGAGGAACACACTGAAGGAGGAACACACTGAAGGACACACTGAAGGACACACTGAAGGAGGAACACACTGAAGGAGGAACACACTGAAGGAGGAACACACTGAAGGAGGAACACACTGAAGAACACACTGAAGGACACACTGAAGGAACACACTGAAGGAACGCACTGAAGGACACACTGAAGGAACACACTGAAGGACACACTGAAGGAACACACTGAAGGACACACTGAAGGACACACTGAAGGACACACTGAAGGAACACACTGAAGGACACACTGAAGGAACACACTGAGGAACACACTGAAGGAACACACTGAAGGAACACACTGAGGAACACACTGAAGGAACACACTGAGGAACACACTGAAGGAACACACTGAAGGACACACTGAAGGAACACACTGAAGGAACACACTGAAGGAACACACTGAAGGACACACTGAAGGAACACACTGAAGGAACACACTGAGGAACACACTGAAGGAACACACTGAAGGAAAACACTGAAGGACACACTGAAGGAACACACTGAAGGACACACTGAAGGAACACACTGAAGGAACACACTGAGGAACACACTGAAGGAAAACACTGAAGGACACACTGAAGGAACACACTGAAGGAAAACACTGAAGGAACACACTGAGGAACACACTGAAGGAAAACACTGAAGGACACACTGAGGAACACACTGAAGGAACACACTGAAGGAACACACTGAAGGAACACACTGAGGAACACACTGAGGAACACACTGAAGGAACACACTGAAGGAACACACTGAAGGAACACACTGAAGGAAAACACTGAAGGACACACTGAAGGAACACACTGAAGGACACACTGAAGGAACACACTGAAGGAACACACTGAAGGACACACTGAGGAACACACTGAAGGACACACTGAGGAACACACTGAAGGAACACACTGAAGGACACACTGAAGGAACACACTGAAGGACACACTGAAGGAACACACTGAAGGAACACACTGAAGGAACACACTGAAGGAACACACTGAGGAACACACTGAAGGACACACTGAGGAACACACTGAAGGACACACTGAAGGAACACACTGAAGGACACACTGAAGGACACACTGAAGGAACACACTGAAGGAACACACTGAAGGACACACTGAAGGAACACACTGAAGGAACACACTGAAGGAACACACTGAAGGAACACACTGAAGGAACACACTGAGGAACACACTGAAGGACACACTGAGGAACACACTGAAGGACACACTGAAGGAACACACTGAAGGAACACACTGAAGGACACACTGAAGGAACACACTGAAGGAACACACTGAAGGAACACACTGAAGGAACACACTGAAGGACACACTGAAGGAACACACTGAGGAACACACTGAAGGACACACTGAAGGAACACACTGAGGAACACACTGAAGGACACACTGAAGGAACACACTGAGGAACACACTGAAGGAACACACTGAGGAACACACTGAAGGACACACTGAAGGAACACACTGAGGAACACACTGAAGGACACACTGAAGGAACACACTGAAGGAACACACTGAAGGAACACACTGAAGGAACACACTGAAGGACACACTGAGGAACACACTGAAGGACACACTGAAGGAACACACTGAAGGACACACTGAAGGAACACACTGAAGGACACACTGAAGGAACACACTGAAGGACACACTGAAGGAACACACTGAAGGAACAAACTGAAGGAACACACTGAAGGAAAACACTGAAGGACACACTGAAGGAACACACTGAAGGACACACTGAAGGAACACACTGAAGGAACACACTGAAGGACACAATGAAGGACACACTGAAGGAACACACTGAAGGACACACTGAAGGACACACTGAAGGAACACACTGAAGGAACACACTGAAGGAACACACTGAAGGACACACTGAAGGAACACACTGAAGGAACACACTGAGGAACACACTGAGGAACACACTGAAGGACACACTGAAGGACACACTGAAGGAACACACTGAAGGAACACACTGAAGGACACACTGAAGGAACACACTGAAGGACACACTGAAGGAACACACTGAAGGACACACTGAAGGAACACACTGAAGGAACACACTGAAGGAACACACTGAAGGACACACTGAAGGACACACTGAAGGACACACTGAAGGAGGAACACACTGAAGGAGGAACACACTGAAGGAGGAACACACTGAAGGACACACTGAAGGACACACTGAAGGAACACACTGAAGGACACACTGAAGGAGGAACACACTGAAGGAGGAACACACTGAAGGAGGAACACACTGAAGAACACACTGAAGGACACACTGAAGGAACACACTGAAGGAACACACTGAAGGAACACACTGAAGGAACACACTGAAGGAACACACTGAAGGAACACACTGAAGGACACACTGAAGGAACACACTAAAGGAACACACTGAAGGACACACTGAAGGACACACTGAAGGACACACTGAAGGAGGAACACACTGAAGGAGGAACACACTGAAGGAGGAACACACTGAAGAACACACTGAAGGAACACATTGAAGGACACACTGAAGGAACACACTGAAGGACACACTGAAGGAACACACTGAAGGACACACTGAAGGACACACTGAAGGAACACACTGAAGGACACACTGAAGGACACACTGAAGGAACACACTGAGGAACACACTGAAGGAACACACTGAAGGAACACACTGAGGAACACACTGAAGGAACACACTGAGGAACACACTGAAGGAACACACTGAAGGACACACTGAAGGAACACACTGAAGGAACACACTGAAGGAACACACTGAAGGACACACTGAAGGAACACACTGAAGGAACACACTGAGGAACACACTGAAGGAACACACTGAAGGAAAACACTGAAGGACACACTGAAGGAACACACTGAAGGAACACACTGAGGAACACACTGAAGGAAAACACTGAAGGACACACTGAAGGAACACACTGAAGGAAAACACTGAAGGAACACACTGAGGAACACACTGAAGGAAAACACTGAAGGACACACTGAGGAACACACTGAAGGAACACACTGAAGGAACACACTGAAGGAACACACTGAGGAACACACTGAGGAACACACTGAAGGAACACACTGAAGGAAAACACTGAAGGACACACTGAAGGAACACACTGAAGGACACACTGAAGGAACACACTGAAGGAACACACTGAAGGAACACACTGAAGGAACACACTGAAGGAACACACTGAGGAACACACTGAGGAACACACTGAAGGAACACACTGAAGGACACACTGAAGGAACACACTGAAGGAACACACTGAAGGAACACACTGAAGGAACACACTGAAGGAACACACTGAAGGAACACACTGAGGAACACACTGAGGAACACACTGAAGGAACACACTGAAGGACACACTGAAGGAACACACTGAAGGAACACACTGAAGGAACACACTGAAGGAACACACTGAGGAACACACTGAGGAACACACTGAAGGAACACACTGAAGGAAAACACTGAAGGACACACTGAAGGAACACACTGAAGGACACACTGAAGGACACACTGAAGGAACACACTGAAGGACACACTGAAGGAACACACTGAAGGAACACACTGAGGAACACACTGAAGGAACACACTGAAGGAAAACACTGAAGGACACACTGAAGGAACACACTGAAGGACACACTGAAGGAACACACTGAAGGAACACACTGAGGAACACACTGAAGGAAAACACTGAAGGACACACTGAGGAACACACTGAAGGAACACACTGAAGGAACACACTGAGGAACACACTGAGGAACACACTGAGGAACACACTGAAGGAACACACTGAAGGAACACACTGAAGGACACACTGAAGGAACACACTGAAGGACACACTGAAGGAACACACTGAAGGAACACACTGAAGGAACACACTGAAGGAACACACTGAGGAACACACTGAGGAACACACTGAAGGAACACACTGAAGGACACACTGAAGGAACACACTGAAGGAACACACTGAAGGAACACACTGAAGGAACACACTGAAGGAACACACTGAGGAACACACTGAGGAACACACTGAAGGAACACACTGAAGGACACACTGAAGGAACACACTGAAGGAACACACTGAAGGAACACACTGAAGGAACACACTGAGGAACACACTGAGGAACACACTGAAGGAACACACTGAAGGAAAACACTGAAGGACACACTGAAGGAACACACTGAAGGACACACTGAAGGACACACTGAAGGAACACACTGAAGGACACACTGAAGGAACACACTGAAGGAACACACTGAGGAACACACTGAAGGAACACACTGAAGGAAAACACTGAAGGACACACTGAAGGAACACACTGAAGGACACACTGAAGGAACACACTGAAGGAACACACTGAGGAACACACTGAAGGAAAACACTGAAGGACACACTGAAGGAACACACTGAAGGAAAACACTGAAGGAACACACTGAGGAACACACTGAAGGAAAACACTGAAGGACACACTGAGGAACACACTGAAGGAACACACTGAAGGAACACACTGAAGGACACACTGAAGGAACACACTGAAGGAACACACTGAAGGAACACACTGAGGAACACACTGAAGGACACACTGAGGAACACACTGAAGGACACACTGAAGGACACACTGAAGGAACACACTGAAGGACACACTGAAGGAACACACTGAAGGACACACTGAAGGACACACTGAGGAACACACTGAAGGACACACTGAAGGACACACTGAAGGACACACTGAAGGACACACTGAAGGACACACTGAAGGAACACACTGAAGGAACACACTGAAGGACACACTGAGGAACACACTGAAGGACACACTGAGGAACACACTGAAGGACACACTGAAGGAACACACTGAAGGAACACACTGAAGGAACACACTGAGGAACACACTGAAGGACACACTGAGGAACACACTGAAGGACACACTGAAGGACACACTGAAGGAACACACTGAAGGACACACTGAAGGAACACACTGAAGGACACACTGAAGGACACACTGAGGAACACACTGAAGGACACACTGAAGGACACACTGAAGGACACACTGAAGGACACACTGAAGGAACACACTGAAGGACACACTGAAGGACACACTGAAGGAACACACTGAAGGACACACTGAAGGAACACACTGAAGGACACACTGAAGGAACACACTGAAGGAACACACTGAAGGAACACACTGAAGGAACACACTGAAGGAACACACTGAGGAACACACTGAAGGACACACTGAAGGAACACACTGAGGAACACACTGAAGGACACACTGAAGGAACACACTGAAGGAACACACTGAAGGAACACACTGAAGGACACACTGAGGAACACACTGAAGGACACACTGAAGGAACACACTGAAGGACACACTGAAGGAACACACTGAAGGACACACTGAAGGAACACACTGAAGGACACACTGAAGGAACACACTGAAGGAACCAACTGAAGGAACACACTGAAGGAAAACACTGAAGGACACACTGAAGGAACACACTGAAGGACACACTGAAGGAACACACTGAAGGAACACACTGAAGGACACACTGAAGGACACACTTAAGGACACACTGAAGGACACACTGAAGGAACACACTGAAGGAACACACTGAAGGACACACTGAAGGACACACTGAAGGACACACTGAAGGACACACTGAAGGAACACACTGAAGGACACACTGAAGGAACACACTGAAGGAACACACTGAAGGAACACACTGAAGGACACACTGAAGGACACACTGAAGGAACACACTGAAGGAACACACTGAAGGACACACTGAAGGAACACACTGAAGGAACACACTGAAGGAACACACTGAAGGACACACTGAAGGAAAACACTGAAGGACACACTGAAGGAACACACTGAAGGAAAACACTGAAGGACACACTGAAGGAAAACACTGAAGGACACACTGAAGGAAAACACTGAAGGAACACACTGAAGGAACACACTGAAGGAACACACTGAAGGACACACTGAAGGAAAACACTGAAGGACACACTGAAGGAACACACTGAAGGAAAACACTGAAGGACACACTGAAGGAACACACTGAAGGAACACACTGAAGGACACACTGAAGGAACACACTGAAGGACACACTGTAGGAACACACTGAAGGAACACACTGAAGGAACACACTGAAGGACACACTGAAGGAACACACTGAAGGAACACACTGAAGGAACACACTGAAGGACACACTGAAGGACACACTGAAGGAACACACTGAAGGAACAAACTGAAGGACACACTGAAGGACACACTGAAGGACACACTGAAGGAACACACTGAAGGAACACACTGAAGGACACACTGAAGGACACACTGAAGGAACACACTGAAGGACACACTGAAGGAACACACTGAAGGAACACACTGAAGGAACACACTGAAGGACACACTGAAGGACACACTGAAGGAACACACTGAAGGAACAAACTGAAGGAACACACTGAAGGAAAACACTGAAGGACACACTGAAGGAACACACTGAAGGACACACTGAAGGAACACACTGAAGGACACACTGAAGGAACACACTGAAGGAACACACTGAAGGAACACACTGAAGGACACACTGAAGGACACACTGAAGGAACACACTGAAGGACACACTGAAGGAACACACTGAAGGAACACACTGAAGGAACACACTGAAGGAACACACTGAAGGAACACACTGAAGGAACACACTGAAGGAACACACTGAAGGACACACTGAAGGAACACACTGAAGGACACACTGAAGGAACACACTGAAGGACACACTGAAGGAACACACTGAAGGACACACTGAAGGACACACTGAAGGAACACACTGAAGGACACACTGAAGGAACACACTGAAGGACACACTGAAGGAACACACTGAAGGAACACACTGAAGGAACACACTGAAGGAACACACTTAAGGACACACTGAAGGAACACACTGAAGGACACACTGAAGGAACACACTGAAGGACACACTGAAGGAACACACTGAAGGACACACTGAAGGAACACACTGAAGGAACACACTGAAGGAACACACTGAAGGACACACTGAAGGAACACACTGAAGGACACACTGAAGGAACACACTGAAGGAACACACTGAAGGAACACACTGAAGGAACACACTGAAGGACACACTGAAGGAACACACTGAAGGACACACTGAAGGAACACACTGAAGGACACACTGAAGGACACACTGAAGGAACACACTGAAGGACACACTGAAGGAACACACTGAAGGAACACACTGAAGGAACACACTGAAGGAACACACTGAAGGACACACTGAAGGAACACACTGAAGGACACACTGAAGGAACACACTGAAGGAACACACTGAAGGAACACACTGAAGGAACACACTGAAGGACACACTGAAGGAACACACTGAAGGACACACTGAAGGAACACACTGAAGGAACACACTGAAGGAACACACTGAAGGAACACACTGAAGGAACACACTGAAGGAAAACACTGAAGGACACACTGAAGGAACACACTGAAGGACACACTGAAGGAACACACTGAAGGACACACTGAAGGAACACACTGAAGGAACACACTGAAGGAACACACTGAGGAACACACTGAAGGACACACTGAAGGAACACACTGAAGGAACACACTGAAGGAACACACTGAAGGAACACACTGAAGGAACACACTGAAGGAACACACTGAAGGAACACACTGAAGGAACACACTGAAGGAACACACTGAAGGAACACACTGAAGGAACACACTGAGGAACACACTGAAGGACACACTGAGGAACACACTGAAGGACACACTGAAGGAACACACTGAAGGAACACACTGAAGGAACACACTGAAGGAACACACTGAAGGACACACTGAAGGAACACACTGAAGGAACACACTGAAGGAACACACTGAAGGAACACACTGAAGGAACACACTGAGGAACACACTGAAGGACACACTGAAGGAACACACTGAAGGACACACTGAAGGAACACACTGAAGGACACACTGAAGGAACACACTGAAGGACACACTGAAGGAACACACTGAAGGACACACTGAAGGAACACACTGAAGGACACACTGAAGGAACACACTGAAGGAACACACTGAAGGAACACACTGAAGGACACACTGAAGGAACACACTGAAGGACACACTGAAGGAACACACTGAGGAACACACTGAAGGACACACTGAAGGAACACACTGAGGAACACACTGAAGGAACACACTGAAGGACACACTGAAGGAACACACTGAAGGACACACTAAAGGACACACTGAGGAACACACTGAAGGACACACTGAAGGAACACACTGAAGGAACACACTGAAGGAACACACTGAAGGACACACTGAAGGAACACACTGAAGGAACACACTGAAGGACACACTGAAGGACACACTGAAGGAACACACTGAAGGACACACTGAGGAACACACTGAAGGACACACTGAAGGAACACACTGAAGGAACACACTGAAGGAACACACTGAAGGAACACACTGAAGGAACACACTGAAGGAACACACTGAGGAACACACTGAAGGAACACACTGAAGGACACACTGAAGGAACACACTGAGGAACACACTGAAGGACACACTGAAGGAACACACTGAGGAACACACTGAAGGAACACACTGAAGGAACACACTGAAGGAGGAACACACTGAAGAACACACTGAAGGAACACACTGAAGGAACACACTGAAGGAACACACTGAAGGAACACACTGAAGGAACACACTGAAGGACACACTGAAGGACACACTGAAGGAACACACTGAAGGAACACACTGAAGGAACACACTGAGGAACACACTGAAGGACACACTGAAGGACACACTGAAGGAACACACTGAAGGAACACACTGAAGGAACACACTGAAGGACACACTGAAGGAACACACTGAAGGAACACACTGAAGGACACACTGAAGGAACACACTGAAGGAACACACTGAAGGAACACACTGAAGGACACACTGAAGGAACACACTGAAGGACACACTGAAGGACACACTGAAGGAACACACTGAAGGACACACTGAAGGACACACTGAAGGAACACACTGAAGGACACACTGAAGGAACACACTGAAGGAACACACTGAGGAACACACTGAAGGACACACTGAAGGAACACACTGAAGGACACACTGAAGGACACACTGAAGGAACACACTGAAGGACACACTGAAGGACACACTGAAGGACACACTGAAGGACACACTGAAGGACACACTGAAGGAACACACTGAAGGACACACTGAAGGACACACTGAAGGAACACACTGAAGGACACACTGAAGGAACACACTGAAGGAACACACTGAAGGACACACTGAAGGACACACTGAAGGAACACACTGAAGGAACACACTGAAGGACACACTGAAGGACACACTGAAGGACACACTGAAGGAACACACTGAAGGACACACTGAAGGACACACTGAAGGACACACTGAAGGACACACTGAAGGACACACTGAAGGAACACACTGAAGGACACACTGAAGGACACACTGAAGGACACACTGAAGGAACACACTGAAGGACACACTGAAGGACACACTGAAGGACACACTGAAGGACACACTGAAGGACACACTGAAGGAACACACTGAAGGACACACTGAAGGACACACTGAAGGAACACACTGAAGGACACACTGAAGGACACACCTGAAGGACACACTGAAGGACACACTGAAGGACACACTGAAGGACACACTGAAGGACACACTGAAGGAACACACTGAAGGACACACTGAAGGACACACTGAAGGAACACACTGAAGGACACACTGAAGGACACACTGAAGGACACACTGAAGGACACACTGAAGGACACACTGAAGGACCACACTGAAGGACACACTGAAGGACACACTGAAGGAACACACTGAAGGAACACACTGAAGGAACACACTGAAGGAACACACTGAAGGAACACACTGAAGGAACACACTGAGGAACACACTGAAGGAACACACTGAAGGAACACACTGAAGGAACACACTGAAGGAACACACTGAAGGAACAAACTGAAGGAACACACTGAAGGACACACTGAAGGAACACACTGAAGGACACACTGAAGGAACACACTGAAGGACACACTGAAGGACACACTGAAGGACACACTGAAGGACACACTGAAGGACACACTGAAGGACCACACTGAAGGACACACTGAAGGACACACTGAAGGAACACACTGAAGGAACACACTGAAGGAACACACTGAAGGAACACACTGAAGGAACACACTGAGGAACACACTGAAGGAACACACTGAAGGAACACACTGAAGGAACACACTGAAGGAACACACTGAAGGAACAAACTGAAGGAACACACTGAAGGACACACTGAAGGAACACACTGAAGGACACACTGAAGGAACACACTGAAGGACACACTGAAGGACACACTGAAGGACACACTGAAGGACACACTGAAGGACCACACTGAAGGACACACTGAAGGACACACTGAAGGACACACTGAAGGACCACACTGAAGGACACACTGAAGGACACACTGAAGGAACACACTGAAGGAACACACTGAAGGAACACACTGAAGGAACACACTGAAGGAACACACTGAGGAACACACTGAAGGAACACACTGAAGGAACACACTGAAGGAACACACTGAAGGAACACACTGAAGGAACAAACTGAAGGAACACACTGAAGGACACACTGAAGGAACACACTGAAGGACACACTGAGGAACACACTGAGGAACACACTGAAGGACACACTGAAGGAACACACTGAAGGACACACTGAAGGAACACACTGAAGGAACACACTGAAGGACACACTGAAGGAACACACTGAGGAACACACTGAGGAACACACTGAAGGACACACTGAAGGAACACACTGAAGGACACACTGAAGGAACACACTGAAGGAACACACTGAAGGAACACACTGAAGGAACACACTGAAGGACACACTGAAGGACACACTGAAGGACACACTGAAGGACACACTGAAGGACACACTGAAGGACACACTGAAGGACACACTGAAGGACACACTGAAGGAACACACTGAAGGACACACTGAAGGACACACTGAAGGAACACACTGAAGGACACACTGAAGGAACACACTGAAGGAACACACTGAGGAACACACTGAAGGACACACTGAAGGAACACACTGAAGGACACACTGAAGGACACACTGAAGGAACACACTGAGGAACACACTGAGGAACACACTGAAGGAACACACTGAAGGAACACACTGAAGGAACACACTGAAGGACACACTGAAGGAACACACTGAGGAACACACTGAAGGACACACTGAAGGAACACACTGAAGGAACACACTGAGGAACACACTGAAGGACACACTGAAGGAACACACTGAAGGACACACTGAAGGAACACACTGAAGGAACACACTGAAGGAACACACTGAAGGAACACACTGAAGGACACACTGAAGGACACACTGAAGGAACACACTGAAGGACACACTGAAGGACACACTGAAGGAACACACTGAAGGAACACACTGAAGGAACACACTGAAGGAACACACTGAAGGACACACTGAAGGACACACTGAAGGAACACACTGAAGGAACACACTGAAGGACACACTGAAGGACACACTGAAGGACACACTGAAGGAACACACTGAAGGAACACACTGAAGGAACACACTGAAGGAACACACTGAAGGAACACACTGAAGGACACACTGAAGGACACACTGAAGGAACACACTGAAGGACACACTGAAGGACACACTGAAGGAACACACTGAAGGAACACACTGAAGGAACACACTGAAGGAAAACACTGAAGGACACACTGAAGGAACTAGGGGTGTAACGGTACACAAAAATCACGGTTCGGTGCGTACCTCGGTTTTAAAGTCAGGGTTCGGTACGTTTTCGATACAGCAAAAAGAAAGAAATGCCAGAGAAATGTCCTATTTGTTAAAAGAAAAAAATATTTTTAAATAACTGAGTTTTCCTAAATCTTGAAACTTTCAGGTTTATAAATGGGGGTTATCTTTGAAGGATGAACAAATAATGTTTTGGTCATCACATTAAAAATAGCATTTAAATATATATATATATTTATTTATATATTATTTGAGTTTTGAAGTGCTGGAAAAAGATGTGTGAAGTACTTGAAAGCATTTCACTATTCCAGCCAAACTGGTTACAGTGAGTGTTACTATATTAAATCCATGGTGAATGTTGCTGGTCTGTGGACGTAAAGTATTACTAGTTCATTCACGGCACAATGTTTCTCCTGGTTTCCACATCAGCGCTGTTTTATCTGGTAATAGAGATCTACGGTTAATAACGGAGAAATGTGAATGCTTCTCACTAGATCTCGCAGCGATGTCATTACTTCAGTGGCGAATTCAAATGTTTTCTTCACTGGATCTCTTAGCACAGTGTCGCTTGATCTCGCGCTGCACAGATGTTGCTGGTCCAAGCGGATAAACGATCCGTGAAGCACAATATAATGAGTAGCGCAGTTTCGTTCCGCTTTCATTACGCTTGCCATTTGATGTTGCGCAACGTTGTGGTGATCGCGCCAGTGCGAATTTTGTCGGCAGGAAAAATGGTCCAAGGAATCGTTCGGTTTGTATGCGTACCGAACCGGAAGCCTCGAACCGAAACGGTTCAATACGAATACATGTACCGTTACACCCCTAGAAGGAACACACTGAAGGACACACTGAAGGAACACACCGAGGAACACACCGAGGAACACACTGAGGAACACACTGAAGAACACACTGACACTGAATGACAGCCTGAATTAAACCTGTTCATCATATAAAGCGATCAAGTCTCTTCAGAAGAATTGGATTTAATGCTCCATTAATAAGGATTCATGATCGTTTCGAAGCGTCAGAGTTTATGGATATGTTTGTGTTTGTCTTCAAGAGAACGTTAGAGTAATGGATGACAGATTTTCATTTTTGGTTGATCTATCCTTTACATAAAGATGAGCATCTCATTCAGCGTCTGAAGAATCCGCCAGCTTTCAGAAAACACGTCAGTACAGAAAAGAAAACTACTTGTCAAGCAATTTCATGAGTTTCATTTCAAACAATGCAAACTGTAATCATGAGCTTTATGGCTGAATTACGCATAAAAGCACAATCCAGTTTCTTAAAGCAAGATATAAGCAGAAACTCAAGATAAAACACATACAGCCATATTTATCAAACACAGACATGAATCATGTATCTGTCATGTGATCATACAGATATTAATGCATCAGATCATCATACACACCTTAACTTTTCAATAGTTTCATTCAAACTGCAATAACCTCAGACTGTTTCAAGTGAGCCTTACAATTGTCGACATTTCTCTTAAATATTGTTCACCCTAATGAAAATTAATTTGAAAAAAAAAAAAAATAGCAAACGGGACGGACTATCTTACCTGTCATCGAGATCCTGCACATGAGCCACGAGCAGCGGACTGAAGAGAACACAGGAGAAAACTGCAAACACACACAGGCACACCATCACTTCATGATAATGATATCTCAGATATGATCATGAGTTATGAATAAAGCATCTGTACCAGCAGTGAGCAGCGCCATGACTGCGCCGAGAAGAAGAAGGAGAAGAAGAAAAAGAAGAAGAAGAGCATCAACAGGAAGTGCAGACAGTAGTGGAGCCCGCGCATGCGCACTGACCCAGGGGAGCTGACGCTGACGTCATGCTGCTGACGTCACGGTGCCTGTGTCTCAATTCGTCACGCGTGCTTCCTCCATAGTGGACGACATACACTACATAGAGAATGTGTTTTCATATTGAAACCAGACAAATCTGCAAATAAACAGGCATCAGAGAAACACATACTAACAAAAGACAGATCTTGAACATAATGTGGCTGCAGAAATGTAAATAAAAAGCTAATCACTAAATAAGTAACTAAATGTGTACAAGGACAAGTGGAAGCTTCAAGCTTCAGAGCATTGAAATCATTCAATGTATTTGGTTATTAGCTTTGCTTGATGGCTGTTGTGTTTCTGTCTCATATGTCTGGATTTGAGCCGTTTTTCCAACTACATTCATATGATCCTTCAGTTTTTGAGGCTCAAACTATATTGTTTATTAAGTCAAGAAAACCCGGCCTTTAGAGTTAGCGTGAAGAGTTTTCAGGAGGAATGTATGTGTCAGGACTGTGCGTGTGATTCAGAGAGATGTGTGTGTGGTGTGCAGTGCTGTGTGAGATGTGTGTGTGTGGTGTGCAGTGCTGTGGTGTGTGAACAGTGACACACAGGCACTAGAGGGCAGCAGAGCTGTTATCATGACGGATGAACATTTGTGTTGTGGAGCACATCTGGCCTTCAGCGACACACACTCATTTACTCACGCTGAGGGAATCACGGAGCAAAGAGAAGATGCGGACAACACAGAGTAGGTTACTGTTGATGAAACAACTCCTGAATTCAAATTCGGTCAATTTTATTATTATTTTAAACACCGTTTTGGCGCTTGTAAATGTGACGTGCAGATCGCCGACAGATCTCCGTTCAGGCACGCGATCATCTCTTACTCTTTACTACTACCCAGCAAACAAGGGACGTCCCCCGGACTTTTGAAACGTCCCCTTACGTCCGCATTAGGTCCGCTTTGTAACGTTCCCGAGCGGACGTTCGGAGGACGTCCGCACTTGGTCCCCTTCTTAACGTTCGCTGACGGACATTCCGATGACGTTCGCATTGGGTCCCCTTTGTAATGTTCGCTGGCGGACCTTCCGATGACGTTCGCATTTGGTCCATTTTATATGCTGACGGACGTTCTGAGGACATTTGTCCGGGCCAGTTTGCAAAGGTTTTTGTTTTCAAAATGTTGTCCCTCACCTGGCATTCCCGTGACAACACTTGCAAAATCCAGTCGCCCATGCTTTTGCTCATCAACTGACACTTTGCAACTCAGACAAACGAATAATTCAACTAAAATATAAATGCAAATATTTGCATTGATTATAAAATTAAGTTCATGCTAAAAAATGTTCATGTTTTGATGTTAAGATAACTTTCATGTTACTTCATAAATTATTTTTTAATATTATATTGCAAAGAGCCAACTAAACCAGTTTACATTTGTACATAGAAATTGTACTGTTTTAAAAATGAATAAAAATATCGGAAGCCATGTAAGGCTAATTGTTTAGCTACATTAAATAATTTCCTCCACCATTATGATTTTTAAAAACTGTCTATTTAATGTAAATCACAGTAAACATATTCATGCAATAGTTAAAAGAATCCACCATATAAATATCTTTGCATCCTCCTCCCAAATATGAAGTGCTGTGAAAAATAATTGTCACATAGCAAATCTCCACACAAGCACATTAAATCAAGATAAAACAAACTTGACTGTACAACTATAACCAAAATGGAAAACACTTTTATTATTGCTAAGGGTTCAAAATGTAAGCAGAGTAATGCAAACAGAAATGCAGATTGACAGCCGCTGAATCAGATGAAAGCAATGACTTCAAATGCAGGAGGCGCCAAAAAGGATGGAAACGAGTCCAATTGCTGAAAGAAAAAAAAGAAAGAAAACAATGCAGGTAAGATATACATTCTTATGTAATTTTGGCCTATATCATATTCCACAACCATAACAAATTTAATCTGACAAACTGTTGGTCAGGCTGCAAAAGGTTTGTTGCTTGTAATGTTTTTTTTTTGTTTTTTTTTCAATGATGAATGTGTATTTAAAATTGGTCATTTATGTATTAGAAATGTGAATTTTTATACTTCTACACTGAGAAAAGCCAGAAAATAATGTATTTTTTAGCTTAAGTGGATGAAAAACAACTCCCAGAATGCATTTGCTTCGCTGTCCGAGGTGGCCACGCCTACCTGTAAGAGAGCGCAATTAAACAAGAAGGCTAGCTACTAGTGAGTCTCCGTGATGAGTCTGACAAGGATTTCGAGATCGCCCAAATGTCTGGGATTCGGCTTTTGTGTTCTACAGTCTCCATTCATTATTCTACTGATACAAAGCTTAAAGCTAAATTCTGAAGTATCTCTTTAAAGGGCCCCTATTATTGAATCTTGAAATTTTTGAAATTAGCTTTCATGTAGTGTGTAACAGATCTAAGTGAACCAAAGTAAAGTTTTAAATATGAAAGTTCACCATTGCAGAGTTTGTGGTAGTAAATATGATCTGTAACCACTGAGTTAGTCCAAACCGTGGGTTTTATTCAACAGTTATGCTCTTAGGGAGTGACCTTTTTTTTGCACTGCTCTTGCTATAGAACTATCAAAGATGAAGAGCAATTTATACAAATATTAATTTATCCCTTGTACACTCAGATTGTTTAATACTCAGAATAGTATATATTAATATTTTAAATGTATATTAGCATTCTGTTGTGTGTTCTTATTTATCTTGTTTTATATTATGGTGTATATTTTTATGTGTTTATAATGCTGCATACAAATTGCCCGGGATCTTAATAAAGTAAACTGGAACTACTTCGATACACAAATCATAATACATAAATAATAAACATAAACAATGGCGGGTTAGTGAATGGTGACATGAGAAGTAGAAAAGATCACAGGATCAATAACATCCCGCCGGATAGCCTGAATCCATTTCCGTCGAACTTCATCAACAGGGAACTGACGAGGGAAGGAATGAAAACGACAGATATGGCTGCTTTTGGGAATAACCAAAAAAAAAAAAGATTGGTACGCAACTACTCTTACTAGTTGCCTGCGCTATTTGTTCTGACCAGAGCGGAAGAAGATTACCACGACAATTGCGTATTTCCGGTCACAAATATGGAAGATGTGAGAAAGGTCTATGTGTCTTTCTCATTGGCCACATGAAGCTGATGCGAGCTGCGAGACTGACAGGTAGGTTAAACGTGTGATGAGCACATGACATGTTCACTGAGCATTGGGCAATCAGAATCAAGTTATAGACTTGCAAACTATGCTTGCAAAGCAGCCGCTTTACAACTGCAGTGAATTCATGTGATGATGTGCAACGATACAAAATATCTAAAAGTAAAGGAGGGGCCGAGAAGTTGAGAGAAAAACGACAAGCACTTGAGACCGATTCCACCAAATAAATGAATTATTTGCTGAAAGGCCAGCAAAAACATTGTTTTGATTCAAAGTTAAGAAATTGCAGCAATAATAGGCCACCTCTCACTGATCTATAAATTACATTTATATACATCAGATCAATGCTGCCACTGTATAATCTCACTGCTATTAAAAATAACTCGATTTGTTTTTGTGCACATGAAACAGTGCATGAGTTATCTTTTGCATCCGAATAAATAAAATCATACACAATTGTCAAAATAACTTTCTTGGTGAGAATAAGTGAATGTAATCAATCGAGAAAAAAAATCCCTTAAAGTGACTGGTTGCACCACAGCAGCCTTATACCTGCCTAAACGATTACCGAATTTTACTAGAATTGTAATGAGACGCGTTTGAAAAAAAAAGCTTGATGCGGTTTCCATCAAAATAAAAGAACAAAACTAATTATGAATGTTTCCTTTATTTATCAGTGCATTTGTTTTGAAATATATGGCTTTTATTATTAGTGCAATGTAGACAGACTAAGTAAAAGAGGATTGAGTTTTTCTTTGTTCAATTTGCACACTGAATATGGGTTAGAGCTTTTTATTTTGAACTCTCAAAGTGCACCAGATTGATGAATTTAACATTAAAATGCACAAAAAAACTCTTCTGGGGTGGAGGGTTGGCGAGACCCCCCTAGAAGGACCGAGGTCCACCCACACCACAGTTTTACTAAAAATCCTGTGACAAACACTGGTATTGCTATGTCTGTGCAGCTTATAGCTTGTTTTAGGATTTATCACTCTGGAGTATAGTTTCTTTTTTTTTTTGTAAATTGTTTTAATAAATGACATTTTTTTTTGTTATTTCATTTGTTAACTCTCGCTCGTTCCTACTAACTCATTACATGGCATTAGTGGTCAAATGCACAAAAAAAATAATAATAATAGTGATACGGTGTCAGGCAGTGGTGTGGCATTTTAATTTGCTTACCTCCAGCTTCATCCATCAAGCCACAAAGTAAACTGTCATCAGGCACTTGAACACTGAAACAAAGGACACAGTAATGAGCATCAATTGTTAGGTTGAGTGAATGCGCTCTCTAAACAATTTCCCCATGAACTATGCATGTATACACAGAGCAACAGCCTCAACATTAGCTGCAGGGTCATCATCATCATCATCCTAGATGTTAAATACATGAATCCCAGAACATCTTCTGGTGGTGAGGCAGCATACATCTTGATTCAGCTGGACATTGGATCCCCTCTAATGTCTCTCATCCTTTTCTTTCAATCTAGACATCCTTCACAAGCTATAACTTACCTGCATGTCATAATTATGACATGGTTAGGGTTGTAAAGTTATACTGGTATAATGATCACGGTACACACACAATTAAACTAGGTGCATATTAATGCACTACATATGGCCTTTGAGTTCCAAACAAGTTGCCTATGTCCAGTAAGAGCGGCAAAGACATTTAAAATGTTCCACGTCGGTGATACTAAATAACTGCCATAACGGAATTAATGTTTGTTGGTTGAAGACGGTGGAAGAAGTAGACGAGCTCGAGTTGATTTCTTATTTGTTTCATATAAATTGCGCGAATTTTGTTAGTTAATTGTTAGACAAGTTACTTACTTCGTTTGATTTACATTATAGGATTAGTTAGTTAACATATATTGTATTTATATTAGTTGTGTACAGTTTGATAAGGTCGATATTCACTAGGTTATAGTTTTTTACCCTTAGATTTAGTGTACAGTTAAGTTGTGTGTATATAAGTTGTTTACGTGTTTGTGTACATAAGATTAGCAAGTTTATACGCCGTTTGTAGCTAACGTTATATTTACTTCTTTGTTTTGTTACGCGTCGTGTTCATATCGTAAGCTTTAGTTTTATAATTCAGGTCCATCACACCACTGTCCCCGTGAACACATACTTTACATTTGTGGTAAGTACGTTAAATTTATTATTATATTAACCTTTCGTCCACAGCTAACGTTATTTATATTACATATATGCTCCGGGTGAAGTGCGCGAGACAATTACATTTCTTGCGCGAGATCATGCAATCCCGGGCTCGCGACGCAATATCTATCCAAATAATTGATTCTTGAATAAAAGAAAGCTAACATTTGATATAGTTATAATTAAACACATAATAAACGATTAAATTATGAAACGTATTACCATTTAAAAGTGTTTCTGTAGCCGCAGTCTGCCAGCCATGCGCAATAGCATCCAGCTGCAGCAATAGCATCCAGCTGCAGCCCCGCAGACTCACCTCCGGGTAGACACCACTGGCTGGACACCGGTGGATGGACAGCCTACGTCATTTCCCTTTTCTCCGTCATTTCCGTTTCGCCGCTAATTTCCGTTTTCACCGCTGGATGGACATATATTTATTTTATATTTTCACCTCTGGATAGACAGCATATTTATTTTATATTTTCACCTCTGGATAGACAGCATATTTATTTTATATTTTCACCAGTGGATAGACAGCATTCTTTGCAGTCTTAATTGCACACGTCTTTTCCGTATTGTCATTTTACTTTTATGACTTAAAATATTTAATATAAAAGCTGTGTGCAAATTGAAATATGATCTTAATCATATCTCTTTACATAAAACAATTCTCAATAATATACTTAATATTATAACATCAATAATTCATGCAAACTGCATTCACAAGAACCACCTTGAAAATATATATTGTTCAGATCATGTCACTATTTTTTGTAACTTAAATTCAGCCTAGATCAATGGACTATAACGTTTTGTCAATACAACAGACTTGTACATGTTAATTGACCACAGTTTTTTGCCTTGCCCATTTGGATATTCAATTCTTATTTTTTTTTTGTAAATGTAACCACTTCTGTTTTAAAATATACGTAGATTCACATGATCAGACAATTTACCAAACAATCCAGATCAAATTAACACTTCATGGTTTTGCAATATTTATTGGAAATTACACAATCTAATTAGTAAAATCTGACCATCAGAATGAAGATGCCACAGTAAGGTTGTCAAGAGATTTAATTTCAAGAGAAAATAAAAAAAAATAAACCAAATAAACTATTGCACACCACACCTCATTCCTCCACTTGGAGTTCACTAATACCTTTAAAAAAACACGACACAGTACCTTGAAAACAAGACAATTTTTTTAACTAGGTAGTTTGTGCATTTGAATTCTGACATGACCTATAAATCATTGACAGTTTATTATTTTTTCTTACCGCTGACATCTGCATGGCACGTCAAATTTGAAAAGTGAATGACGATACGGAAATGACGTCAATTTGAAAAGTGAATGACGATACGGAAATGACGTCTGCTGTCCATCCACTGGTGTCCAGCCACTGGTGTCTACCCGGAGGTGAGTCTGCGGGGCTGCAGCTGGATGCCTCTCGCCACAGCTGACAACCAGAGACCATGCAGACCCCTCCCCAACAGACACAAACACACAAACGCACGCACGCGCATCCACACACACTACAATTGTTCAAAATAAATGTACTTTGTTCCTTACAATTTTTCACGTGTCTTCTTTGGCTCTTTTCTGGTAAAAAGTAAAATAAAACGAATTAAGCAAAAGTCCCCTAAACGTCCCGAATGACCGCTGGTGGTCCTGTAAACGTCCTCTTGAACGTCCGGAGGACGTCTTCGCGAAGGTCCGCGGGACATCAAGCGGACTCCACATGGGGACGTTCGCGGGGACGTTCGCACAGGCCATTTAGGGGACGTTCTGGGGACCTTTTTTTGTTAGCTGGGTAGTTTAAACACGAATGAACAAGAAAGAGACGGTAGGCTACAACTTACCGAAATGTATTTGCATCATACATAATATCGATCAATCAGTGTTTTTTAACCGCGGAAAGAGGTCAATAAAACAGCTGGAGAATAATGTCACATAAGTTACATTTACCTCAGGAAAGCCATTTAATGACTATAGCACGTTTGCTAGCTAGAAAAAATTAGCTATAGATCATGAGTATTTTGCTAAATATGTGCACTATACATATTTATTGTATTTTTACTTTATCATTAAAATATTATAACGTTGTTATTATATTAAAAACCCCATTATATTTAGTTGAGTTGTTATTTTTAACCTTTAATAATAATACCAGCTGACAGGGCTCTCTGTATGTTTACAGCATGAGATATTTTTTTTATCTACTGTACCGAATATTTATCCAAATGAATCGATACTGAATCAAGATCGGAATCAAATCACAAGAATTAAAATCGTGAAATTTATGTCAAGCAATAATAGAACATACCAGTCATTGTATCTAAACATATAACTTGTCACTAAACTTAATAAAATTCTGTTTAGTTACCAAATGTTTTGGCAATCACAGTACACTTATTGTGATGCAAGTTTTTTTTTTTTACAAGCTCTAAAGTTGGCAGCGCTTCGTTCACTTCATGCATTCAGTTCATTAACTCTGAAAGAGCAGGTCATTGTTTTCTTTCTTTCATCTTTTATTGCTTCTTGTCTTTTTTGTAATAACTAATTTTTATTCTTTGTCTTGCTGAGCCCAGTTTGAGACTATGAGAATTAATGCTGCAGTACTCGAGTCCGGACTCGAGACCGTTTTTCTATGGTCTCGGACTTGTCTCGGACTCGCTGGTATTCGGACTTGTCTCTGTCTCGGCCACTGGTCTTGCCAAATATGGCTTTTGGTCACGACCGAGTCCAGGTGTCTTTCTATTATGTTAATAATATTGCAGGAAAAGTGAAACACTGGCCACCTAATAACCAATCACACTAGATTATCCTCGTACGTCACGCTCTGCCACTCCATGCCCGTTAATTTTGCATTTGTAAACTTTGCATCAGCCTAACGTCATAAAGTTATAAGTTCGATTACGTATGGTGGTGGTAGCTAGCTGTGTGGGTGTGTGTGTGTCGTATGCGTTAAAGGTGGTTCATTTGGGTAACGTTAATGTTATCTGACATCGGTGATGATTTCTTCAGTTTTAAATTGACAATAGAAAATGTTTAGGACGAACAGAAATATTCTCCAGGACGCCTACAGAACGAAAGACATTTTTGTATGTGTGTTCATTTATTACTAGCCTATTAGGGTAACGTTAACTTAGAAAATGCCAAAATTAACCGACCAAGTGCTCACTACAACGGCACGCGTCTTCTCATGCTGTTACTATAGTTACTATCTTACTAGCTACTACTTAAAAATCCTGGGTGTTGTGACGCTTTTGCTTTTAGATCAACAAATAATAACCCAAAATTACTGTCTTGATAATATCATGCATAATCCCCCCCCCCCCCCCCCCCCTGTCCTGGACTCGGTCTTGACTCGAACTTGAACCTTTTTGGACTCGGTCTTGTCTTGGACTCGAACCTCTTTGGACTCGGTCTTGACTTGGACTCGACTAGTCCTGGTCTTGGGCTTGTCTTGGACTCGACAAAGGTGGTCTTGACTACAGCCCTAGAATTATACGAGAACCAAAAGCAGGACTGGATTGTAAACCATCATATAAGACTTTATTTCACCAGTGAGGAGAGCAGCATCTCGCCCTCATTATAGAAATGATATTTCCCTCATCATATTTCCCTCCAGGGGCGGTTTCTTCATTAGGGCGATTGGGCGACGCACCGCCAAATTGTGAAAGGGACTTTTTCAATCACATTCACAATCTCATTCACAATCTCATTCAACCGCAGAGTTACGCTAGCCGTCACTGTCTGGATATAGTCCAATCAGCGTCATGTCACGTTCTGTGGAGTACCGCCTCTTTTTGGGCGATTTCACTCTGGCTGAGAATCGCCCCGAGTGTTCCCATAGACTTACATTCAAAGATGGGTTTTTTTCGAACTGGAGGCACTGCAATGCATTCTCTATGGGTTCCGGGAGGGCTCGCACTAACGTGCTTACGTCATCATACGTATACTTAACTTGTGCAGCGATTGGTGGGAACAAACATACACTATTAAAATCTTTAAGATTAAGTGACAAATAATATTTGAAAACAATTTTGAATTTGAACAACAAGAAAAAATGAAACACTACTTAAATATCTTTATCAAATGTTATAAAAAAAATAAAAATAAAAAAGAGAGCGAGAGCGAGAGAGACTGTTGGGACATCTCGTGAGTTGAGGCCAGTTGAACTTGAACAACGTCATGGCGAACGCAGTTAATTCTATCGTGTCATTAAAAGAAATACCATTCAGCCGTCGTAGTAATCAGGATAAATTGTCAATTGAAGAGTTAGGACCACCAAGACCAAATTTAAAAATAAAACAAGTATCTACAAAGGGCGGGAAATCATATAATAGAGGATTCTCGAGGAACTGGTACGAGCGGATAAAATGGCTAGCAGGTTGCGAAGTAGCTAATGCTTTATTCTGCTACCCCTGCATGCTCTTCCATCCCGAGAACGGGACGGACATCGCATGGACAACTACAGGTGTCACCGATATGGATCATCTCACGGAGAAGGTGAAAAAGCATGAAGTATAAGTTAATATTGTTTTCAGGGTTTTATTTTATTGTTTCCCTTTTTAACATAGTTTTTTTGCTTTCTGTTTTGATGAGTATTTGTTGTTATTAGGTTTTTGTTTTTGTCATCAAGTTTTTTTATTTTGTTTCCTATACATGTTCGAAATAAATAAATGAATAAAATGTATCCATTGCATGGGTGGACCTTATCCTTATCAATCATCCAAACATTTGCCCCCCCTGAGAGATTTTGCAGGAGCCGACACTGTTTCCCTCATGTTCCTCATGTCTGTTAACAGAAGGATAGATATATATTCTCTTTCCCTCACAAAACACTCTTGAATAATTTACATTTTTCTTCGAATTTTTATAGAAGAATCAGAAACTGTCCTTCCCAGAGAGCAAGCCCTCGTCAGTGCTGAAACATGAGTGTTTATGGCAGCGTGTTTGTTCATATTAACTTAAACATGGTGTTACGGCCTCAGCCTTGTTTGACTCGTCTTTTAATTGGTGTTTCTTTCTGAGTGTAGGCTCCTCCCCTGCGCACCTGTGGTTTGTTGCTCTGATGGCTCGTGCTGAGTATATAAGTGGCGTGTGCAGGAGGGTGAGACACGCAGCGGTGAACTCCGTGCGCGTCATGATGTCCAGCCAGCTGATCAACTCAAGCTGTGTTCTTTGTATTGTGCTACTACTTTTTTTCTATTTGTTAGTGTTTGGTATGTCTATGTTGACGTTAGTGTAGAGTAAATGTGTGTTACCTGTGGAGAGAGAGAACTTGAGAGACGTGAGTTTGTGCAGTCATTTATTAGTCTAATAATAAATGTTATAAACTGCTCTTTGCTTTGCGTCTCCTTTTGTGTTGCTGAACCCTTACAAAACGAGCATTTTTAACAACAGGGGTTCGTAACACAAGGTGAAAATAACATGAGATTTAATTTCATTTAACTGCAGAACGGCACCTTTCATCTTTCCCCATCTATAGTTAAACACGCTTGTGGAAAAAAATATTGACTTTTTTATCATTATTTTAGGACACTCACAGATTTTATGATTTTACTTAAGCTTGTGAAATATCTGGAGATCCGCATCGATTACTCTTCTGAGTCTTAGCCGACTATCAAGAAGAACACCAAGGATCCATATAGACTTTGAATTAAAAGGTAACAGACTTTCTAAAATAAAAAATTCTAAAAGTTATTAAACTAGAATTTGTCAGATGGGCCAAAGACTATAACATCAGACTTTGAGTAATTTAAAGTTAAAAAGTTACTTGCCCCTGATTTGAACCCGAGTGGGTGTTTGTTGTTAGACTTCTGTGCTAGTCATGGATTGTCTATAACGAACACCATGTTCGAACATAAGGATGCTCATAAGTGTACATGGTACCAGAGTACCCTAGGCCGAAGATCGATTTTGTTATAGTTTCATCTGATTTGAGGCCATATGTGTCGGACACTCGGGTGAAGAGAGGGGCGGAGCTGTCAACTGATCACCACCTGGTAGTGAGTTGGGTCAGGGGGTGGGGGAAGAATCTAGACAGACCTGGTAAGTCCAAACGGGTAGTGCGGGTGAACTGGGAACGTCTGGAGGAGACCCCTGTCCGCAAGATCTTCAACTCACACCTCCGGCAGAGCTTTTCTGGCATCCCTGTAGAGGTTGGGGACATTGAACATGAGTGGGCAATGTTCAAAGCTTCTATTGCAGTGTATACTGCAATAGAATGTATACTGTGTTGCTTTGCTGGTCCTGTCTCTCTGTCTTTTGTCCCTCCCTTTCTTTCACAGGAATGGATCAGACCAAAGTCTCCAGATGTGATTGGTGTTAATAGGACCAATGAGCAATTAAAGGATCTGCAGTGCCTGAAGAGGGAGCTGGCAAAGACCCGTCAGATCCATAGTTATAGACCCATAGCATTAACATCACAACTAGGGAAAACCATAGAGAAAATATATAAATGTATAAAAAATAAAGGTCTTCTCTCACCGTATCAATCTGGCTTTCGAAAGGGAAGGGGGACAATAGACTCTGTATTATGCCTAGAGCAGGGGCGGAGCCAGACTATGTAAACATTCGGGGCTTAGCTCAAACCTAGGGGGGTCCAGAGACATATATCCAGGGGATAAATTGGGATTTATTATTAGTTGGGGGTGCTCTCCCTAGGGGGTTCGGGGGTATGTCCCCCCGGGAATTTTTTTTTAAAAAGAAACCATTAAATGGCCCTTTCTGGGTGGAAAACTGTAAGGTTAAGAGCATATACTTTGCATTGTTGTAGTATCAACAGGTATTAGGACATTTAGCATTTACATTACTGTTAATCAGTCATCACTTGATTACACATTGTATTACCTTGTTATGATATAGTGACCCATACAAGGTGCCAAACATAATGTGCCACATGAAGAGAGACACACACACACACACACACCCTACTCTGCGAGTCTTGGTCTAGCAAGTCTTATATTTCTGTAATTCACACAGATCAAACACAAATATTCTGACTGAATAGATTGCTATTTTATTTTGAGTAGCCAGCTATCAGTTCTCTTGGCACATAATCCGGTCTCTGAAGTAAAATGCTCAAAACATCTCCTTGTTATTTAATTTTGATTCAGTCTTATTTTCCTTACCTTGTCATTCAAGACCAGGGCACTTTTTGTACATTTCTGGAACTTTTGCGCGCTTCCACATCCCGCACAACTAACGATACGCATCTCCCAGGAAGATTCATTATTGCTGCGTACATTTATCCGCGTCACCTAGATGCGCGTGCACAAGAATACGGCCGTGTTCCGATTGTTTTCATCTCAGCTCCGCCGAGACAAAATAGACATGCCATTTTAAAAATCTTTCATTTATTGTCAGAAATATGTTTTCAAAAGCATCACTTTCATAAAATTTTATGTAACATCATTTCCAGTAGGCAACTCACTGCAAACATGTGCCGTGGCTGAACCAGTAAACTCGCTACGACGCCGGTGAAACATACAACAGCCCGCCAGCAGCAAGCCCCCGATGACAACAACGACGACGAAGAAGAAGATTTATATTCTTCTTCGTTCGTTTTTATTGGCAGTTGGCAAACAAGCTGAGTGATGCGCGATGCAATGCATTACCGTCCGTCCGCCACCACACGCACGGTAACAGAGCTTTTGTTTAATTTTTTGCTGCTCCAGTCAGAAAGACTGAGAGGAAATGAAACAAAGTTGAAGTTATTTTTAAAAAAAAATAAAACATTCGGGGCTTTTGACAAAACATTCGGGGCTTAAGCCCAATTAGCCCCCCCTCCCCCCCCCCCCCCCCCCCCCCGCTTCGCCCCTGGCCTAGAGTCAGTAGTTAGGAAAGCTCAAAGTAATAAAGTGTAATTGCTGTTTTTTTTTATATTGAAAAGGCATATGATATGCTATGGAAGGACGGACTTCTTATTAAACTTAATAAATTAGGAATTAGTGGCAAGATGTACAATTGTGTTTTAGATTTCCTGAATAGAAGAACAATAGAAATTAAAGTAGGTACAGAATATTCAAATAGATTTACAGTGGAAAATGGTATCCATGGCAGTACCAACAAAGGCAGTGCATATTTTTTATTATACACTATTATTTAATATTATGATTAATTACATATTTGATCAGGTTGGACAAATAAATGGGGATTTAAACTTTCAATCTCAAAATCACAAGTTAAATGTCCTAAAACAGTACCACTTAAACTGTATGGGCAAGATCTTGAACAGGTTAAGGTTGTAAGATTGTTGTGAGTATTCTTTGATGATAAGTTGCCATGGTGTCAACTTATTGAAAAAGTTAGGAATAAATGTAAAAAGATTAATAATGTTTTGAGGTGTCTGTCAGGGCAAGACTGGGGAGCAAGCAGAACATCGCTCATAAACATCTATCAGGCTCTTTTAAGAACAGCCTTAGATTATGGTTGCCTAGCATATATGTCAGCATCAGAATCAAACCTTAAAAAACTTGATGTGGAACAGGCACAAGCACTTCGGATTTGTACTAGAGCATCTAAATCATCACCAGTGACTTAAGGCGGGCATACACGATGCGAGTTCGGACACTCGGGAGGTCGTGAGATATTGCACACGTTACGAGTCAGTTAACTTGATAATGGCGTCAAAGTAGCTGGTACACGGCACGAATGTCCTGCACGAATTTTATCCCGAGCCGGCGGCAATCACGTTAGCTTTCGCGCTAAACACAGAGGTACAGCTTTCAATGTTGCAAGCAACTATAACTTCAGATAGATAAATTACAGAAATGTATGTGCAAATGATTTGTTGAAAAGCAGAGAATAGTAGCCATTCCTTTCAACAACAAAATAAAGAGAGAGAGGTGTGTGTGTCTATGAAAGTGTATGCGCACGCTGTATGGTTGCTGCCACTGAGCTATAGTCCCATCGATCTAGCCTGTGACATGGTTGTGTATGATTTGGCAATAGGGGACAGCCTACGCTGGTGAAAATCGGGCCTAATCCCCGAATTTTTTAAACATATTTAAAAATTATCGGGAGGTGCTCTTAGCATGCTCGGCTCGGCTCGTATTTCCTCTCACACGCTGCGAGCCGCGACCATGCGAGCATCACCGATTTCCACGCGATCATCTGCGAACTCGTAAAACAGCAAAAATCACACTGTGTATGCCCGCCTATACAGGTTGGGCCAGGAGAGATGCCTTTACGTATAAGGTGAGGGAGGATGGTGTTGAAAGCCGAGCTATAATCCAAAAAGAGCACCTGCTGCTCCAGGTGTGATAGTGCAGTATGGAGTGCTATGGCTATGGCGTCCTCTGTGGATCGGTTCACTCTGTGTTAGCTCTCAGGGGTGCTGTTGACAACGGACAAGTTTCTCAAAGCACTTCATCACCACTTGGGTGAGTGCCACTGGTCGGTAGTCGCTAAGGCTAGAGATGTGATGTTTCTTGGGCAGGGGGACTATAGATGAGGATTTCAGGCAGGGTGGGACAGTGCACTGTGCCATGGACTGGTTGAAGATCTTTGTGAAGATTCCTGCCAGCTGATCTGCAAAGTCCTTCAGTACGTGTCCCAGGACGCCTTCAGGAACAGCCACCTTCCTCGGGTTGACGGGCCGCAGCGTGCACTTCACATCATGCCCTTCAATTGTGAGGTTTATGCTGCTGTGGGCTGTGTGGTGTAGTGGTGCCGTCTCTGGTGCTGTGACCTCGAAGCGGGCAAAAAAGATGCTCAGCTCCTCTGCCAGTGCGGGGTTACCTTCAGCAGCCCCGAGGTTGGTCCTGTAGTTGGTCAGATGCTGGACTCCCTGCCACACCTGCCTGCTGTTGTTGCTGCTCAGGTGGTCCTCTATCCTCCTCCTGCAGTCTACCTTGGCCTCTCTGATGCCCCTCTTCAGGTTGGCTCGGGCTGTGCTGTAGAGGTCTTTGTTGCCGGACCTCCAGGCGGTGTTCCTCTCTTTTAGTAGCCGCCAGACCCCCCGTGTCATCCACGGCTTCTGGTTGGGGTAGACCCGGATGCGTTTGTCTACTGTGTCTATGTGTCTTAATGTAGCACAGAACACTGTCTGTGAACACCTCCAGGTCCTGATGTTCAAAGACCCCCCAGCTGGTCCTCTCAAAGCAGTCCTGCAGCTGCTGGGAGGCACCCTCTGGCCATGTGGCAACAGTCTTTGTGATGGTGGGAGCCGTTTTCCTGAGGGGGCATATGGGGGGAATGAAAGCAAGGACAAATGGTCGGACTGGCCCAGGTGTGGTAGTGGTCTGCTAGCGGTAATGCACCTTTTAAGTTGGTTTGCCAACCGCCAATAAAAATCTAAATAAGAAGAAGAGAGAGCTCTGCTCAACCTGTGACTTCCTGTTGTTCTATTCCATCAAGAAGCTAGTACCATTTGATAGTTTTGCGGTCTGGTCCACTCTGGTGGTTGTGATCTTTTATTTTTTGTAGTCCTGCTTCAGTTTCTTAAATTTTTCGTGGCACTGCTTTGCCATGTGGTTGATGCCCAGCGTCATTAGCTGATCAGAAATATAAGCAAAAATGTTCATGTTTCGCTTGGTACCTTCAAAGTTGTGTTGGATTTCCTCCGTGTCCCAAAGGTTAACCCTCTGGGGTCAGCTATCGCGCAGGCGCGACGAGCTCGATTTTTTTCACATAGCAGCAAAATAGACTTAAAATACTCCGTCATTTATGGTCATACAGACTTAAGAAATATGAAAAAAATAAACAGGGTGTGCTTTCTGGCTCTCCTTCACCGTGAACTTTTTTTTGGAGCACGTCTCTAAACTTAAACAAAACTCAGCGAATACTATTCTCCCAGGCATGAGCTATATATTTTTATAATCATTTAAGTGAGTACTTTTAAATGGTCTAATTCTTAACTAAAACAAATATTCTCTGTTTATGTAATCTATATGAAAAGAGAGATGTCAGTCGTTCTCATATCAGCTCATTGTAGCTAATTATCTTTTAATTTGATCACGCCCACCGAGAGCGCCGCTATTCAAACACAAATGAACACA
Source organism: Tiaroga cobitis (assembly GCA_030578255.1). NCBI lineage: Eukaryota > Metazoa > Chordata > Actinopteri > Cypriniformes > Leuciscidae > Tiaroga > Tiaroga cobitis. Next base: position 33,353,066 of record CM060614.1, read on the forward strand.
AGGTGATCCATGCAAACGTGTCAACGCCCACATCAACTCGAGAAAACACAGCAAGTTTAATCAGATTACAGTAGGCTACTTTACGTCGTCTTGCGAGGCTGTGAGGAATAATCCTGGGATACATCAGAAGTGCTGGTTTAAATTCATTTCGAGGAGCGACAGATCAAGCTGATGTAGTAAGTTTTTTATTATTAAGTGGTTTGTTGTAATCGCGATATGGACTAGCCTATGTAAACTGCAAAAAGACTGTTTAAATATGAATCGCTTTCTGTGTGTGAATGAATGAACAGCTTTTACCAAACTATATTGTTGTACTGAGATGAGTAAAAATCGACTGAAATATGTTGAAATAAAATGTCTTTGTATAAGCAACTTAAACTGCAAATTAACATTTATATGCCCTAATTTATCATAAAAACAACACGAAATAACATCTTAGTATTTCAGAAGTTCTTCTGGCTTAATTACCCTATAGTTGAAAAGACACTCTGGGTGCTTATCTATATCCTCCTTGTCTCCTCGCTCCTCCGTCCTCCATTCTATGACCCGGAAACCGATCGAGCTCAGCCATCTTGAGGGACATCTCAATTCTCGAATTACACCGCGAGGAGTCGAGGATTCGAGTCGAGGAATCGAGGAGTGTTGTAATACAACATAAGGGCAGATCCTTTGAGCGCAGCTGATGACGCAGTGAAGAGACGCTCCAGTGATCAAGTGTTCCAATGTATAAAAAAGCTTGCAGCCTTCCCTCGCGTCCTACAGGGGTGGAGCTGAGACGCGAGGAAAGGTAATGAGGATGCACAAATAAGAATTGAGAAGCTCCCAGTGTGTACCACATCAAACTTCCACACCAAAACCAAATCCTTTTCTTTGATTGTCCAGCCATGATAAGCATCTGTGTTCGTAACAACTTCCCTTATTACTCTCATAAAAGCATAGACTTGTCTGCCATCTTAGGTAGTTTGTGATGCACAAGGTATAAAGTTCCCATTTTAATGAAGACATTATCTTTAATGAAGATATTTTTACATAATTAAAATGACAGTGGCACATGGGAGGGGCTGGCTCTTAAAAATAAGGAATTAATGAATATATATAATCTTAATTAAGCAATTAACGTTAGCAGTTAAATACTAAATCTAAATTCAAAACAATAAAACCAACTAAAACTAGAAGACAACAAAAGTAACAGTGAAAACTAAACTAAATTTACATTTATTCATTTAGCAGACACTTTTATCCAAATAAAATTAAAAATGAGGAATACAATAATTCGATCATCTTAAGGAGGCAATAGACCAGAAGTGCTAACAATACTAAGTTTCAAACATTGTCTAGAATAGTACAGGTTAGAACAGGGGTGGATTTAAGAAAGTAAGCAGGATGCAGTTAAGTGCTCAGAAATACGAAAGGACAAATAAAACCTTTTATGATAATTTTCTCACTGATGTTAAAGTGTCATGAACCTCATAACCACAACCTACGAGAAACATCAGAGAATCAAGGTCACATTAAAGGGGCACAATAACTTAGAAACGCTTCTAACGGCTGCAGACGGGGGGGGGGGGGGGAATGAAGTTTCCGGAAGAAGAAGGAGGATGGTGTCTCAAAGAGATTGAGCCAAGGATCTGTCCTAATCAGATACTTTTAAGGATCCTATCCGTTCACACCCATCTGATGAGGTGACCAATCTAAGAAGACCTGGAGAAAGTCTTTGTTCATCTTATCTCCATTTGCATGTTCATGGTGGCATGGAGAATTTGTGCAGTCCACAAAAGTATGATAAAAAAATATCATGATGCAATTTATCATTACAAATTGTACACCATTGATTATAAAATCAAAAGAGGAATAATTTGATACAAAGAAAGAGGGGATTCGAAGACGTTAAAACACTGATACATCATCTTTGGATATCAACATGGGAAGTTACTCTAACATAACTAAAGACTCATAACTAATAAAACAGGGACATGCCTAAAACACAGGAGAAATACTATAAACATTTGGGAAAGTTTGTGGGTGTTATGGTACGTGGTAAACAGGAACAACGAGGAGACAAGGAATAACTGGAGACAGGAATTTATTATAAAGAACTCAGGAACCACACTAAAACCAGACATAAACGAGAACGGACAAGGAGTGAGGGAGAACACAGGGTTTAAATACACAGAGCACAGATTAGGGAAACAAGGCACAGCTGGGGCAAATTAACTAAACACAGGTGAATGAACTGAACACTAACGAGGAGCGGGAAAACTGTGACAGGATTAAACCAAAAACACTAAGCAGGGGGAAACAGGACATACATGTAACAGTGGGTAAGAATGGAGTAAATGTCCGGTTTATTGGAAGTTTGTCTCTATAGTCTTTGACCACATGGCTAGTGCTGTCTGGTCTCCTGTGCTGTCTGGTCTCCTGTGCTGTCTTTGAGGGTTGCAGACACAGTCTCTTGCTGAGATTGTTCAGGGGAGCCGAGGTGATGACGGCCTTTGAAGAGAACTGGTTTGAGGGCCGATGACAACGGGAGAGAGGGAAGTTTTTATGATGTCTAGAGCATTTTGGATCAAGTCCATTCATTACACAGTGATAGGTGTCGTATTACTATACTGTAGGTGGACATGGATCAGCTGATGCGAGCTTGACAAACGTTGCCTGCCAGAACTGACGCTACGCTTAATTTTGAAACTATTCTCTCTAAGGAGTCCCAAGGTATCAAAGATATGAAAACTGTTCTGTAAATCAATGACCCAAAAAAATATATATACTTGTTTAATTACATGTATTGATCCAAACTCCCAATAGCGTCCTCTTTAGAGTATGATTTCCATTCATCTGGGATCTTACCACTCCCCTCAAATGTTTTCTTGTAGTATCTTTCCAGAACTGTCTGAAATCTGCATATAAACCACTTCCAGTAGGGCAGTTCAGAGAGGTCAGGGGTGATGCTCCAGTTTGCATAATCTGCTCCTGCTCTTCTATATTCTCTCCAGAGAACTTTATCACCTGATCCAATGGGATAAAAATATAGATTGCTGTTTGCTACAGCTGATGTGCAGATCTGGGCAGACAAGTTAGATGTTTGCAAGTAATGAATCCCATTGAGTCCAATACTACGATGGAAAGGAACGCTGTGATCCCCATCATGGTTTTCTATTGTGTTGGTGCAGATGGCTTTACAGAATGGACATTGAACCCAACAGCACTGACAGAACTGATCAAACAGAAGCTCATCTGGTCTGAACCTATAATCCAGCTTTGATGGAAATGTCTTTGTGCTGAATCTACTGCTAATGACAGACATTACATCAGGAAGTTCTTCTTTTATCACATTTTCTAGGAGGCTGAAATTAACAACACTACTAGGTCTAACTCCACTGAGGTCTTTTTCAGAGAAGATCAGCACACCTGAGAGCTTCTGTGTGAAACTCTTCAACCACAAACCAACATCTCTGTTCTCTTGAACAAGTTCAGTAGATTCATGTGCTGCTGTCACGATCTTCTGCTGCAGGAGTTTGATGTTTTCCTTCATCTTGGGTAAAACACTGACACTGAACTTATCAGTGATGTACCAACTGACTTCATCTCTGATGAAACTCTTGAAGTGATCTCTGGGATTATTAAAGTAGTTCATGTAATTGACAAAATCCTCTTTTTCTGCCAGCTTCTTCAGGATGTGTTTCTCCAGATTGGATCTGTTTCCATTCAGTGATTTACAGTTTGTCCTCATTTCATCTGCTAAATCTCTGGCAGTCTTCTTGTAGACGCTCTGTTCAATGGGCTCTTTAAGTTTCTGATAGATAATCTTACCAGAAATGGCAGATGATGATGCACCATGCAGGTGTTTCTGGAAAATACTATAGTACTCTTCTCTCTTCTTTTCAACATATATGACAGGATCATTGGCTTCCCTGAACATTCTGTGTTGGTCTGTGATCATCTTGTTTGATCTCTTACAGATGGAAAGAACCAAATCCACGAAGAACTGTTTCTTGAGCACATATTTCACTGTTTTTTCCTGATGTTCTGTTATGGTCTTCTTGACATAATCTGTGAGATGTTGAATGTAGCTGATGTTGTAGCCAATCTTTGAAATGTTAAATGACTGAATCATTCTATCTGTCTCCAGAGCAACATCTGTGACTAATGCTTTTATTTGGGCTTCATCCTTTAGAGCCAGAGTTTGGTCATATTCAGATGTTCCTTTAGGTGTTCTGCAAGCCTCGTTATTTGTGGACTTTTTGAAAATAACATATTGAGAATGACTCTTCACAGTAAAAATATCATTGCATTCAATGTCCTCTTTGCTTTGCTCGACAGGGAGATGTCCCCCATAGATATCACTGAGGAGGAATTTAATATCTCTCAGTATGTCAATATCTTTGATTGGAAGAGTGTTTGAGATGATCTCTTTCACACTCTCTTCCCAGAACAAATCATAGTTTTTCTTCAGAGTTTTTTCATCATTTGTTTTGTCTTTGAGTTTTAAGGCAAGTTCTTTGCTCTTTTCATAGAGACTGTTTTCATGATGTGTCCTATGAGCATCAATCTTTTTCTTCAGGTCTCGCTGCTGAAGAATCTCATTTAATTTCCTCTTTGTTTCTCTCACAATGGTTTCCTGAAGCTCTTTGATTTTGATTTCAAATGATGTTTTCCATTGAATCAGTATGCTTGCATGTGTGTCTTTCTCAAAGAATTCTGACATTGATTTCTCCACTTCTTCACTTGTCTTCTTCAGTTCTCTTTGAAGATCAATGTTCTCAACCTCATGAATTTTTTCATTTTCTATTTGATTGTGTAGATTGTTCTCAGTTTTCATCGTGGCACTGCGAAGACTCCAGGACCACTTGCTATATTCGGTCTCCAGTTTCCTGTAGGCTGAAATCTCCAGAGAATTTCTGAAGCTGAAGACGAATCGTTCCTTCATTAAAGCCTCCCAGAAATATTTAATTCGATCTTTTAAGTCTATCAGACTCATTCTATTTGATTTTGAGGGATGAGACATAATGGTTTCCTTTAGTTGTTGAATATTCTCACAGTACTTTGGGTTTGGTGGTGCCATGGGTGGGCTGCCCTCCCACAGCTGAGCAAAATACTTCACATCATTCTGTATGTCAAAGGCAATTACATCACTGAAACATTCTGCATCATAAACTTCCTCTTCAGCAGCAAGTTTTGTCATCTCATCAAGTGTTTTCTGCAGTCGTCTCCTTCCCTCCATGTTTTTTTCTCCAGCTGTGACATCTGAAACATTCTGATGGACAAACACACATCTGGGATTCAGTTTGATCGCCTTCATCCTCAGGAAGGCTTGAACAACAATCTGAAGAATGTCCTGCATCTCAGATGAGTTTTCTCCATAGATGTTGATCAAAGTCAGATTTGCAAGACCAACAACAAATGTGGCCAATTCATTGTCATGATCTCTTGTTGATCTTCCAGCCAGTTCTGGAGCACGAAGTCCCTCAGTATCAACAACCAGAATATAGTCAAAGTTCATCTGTGATTTCATCTCATCTGACACTCTGACCAGCTGCATGAAAGCTCCTCTGGTGCATCTTCCAGCACTGACGGCAAACTGGAGCCCAAACATGGCGTTCAGCATGGTGGATTTCCCAGAGCTCTGAACCCCTAAAACTGACAGCACAAAGACTCTCTGCTCTCCCAGTTTATGGATAAGTTGATCTACAACAGCAGAGATCCAGATCACAGGAACATGAGCAGCATCTCCATCCATCAGCTCCAGTGGAAATCCAGAGATCATCATCTCTGCTGCGAGACCAGGGAGAGAAGAGAAGTGATACTGCTGGTCTTTCTTGTTCTTCTTCACAGATGAACATGATTCATAGATCTGACCAATCTCCCGCATGATGTGCTCCAAACCAAAGGTTGAAGCTTGAAATTCCTCAGATATTCTCTCAAGTTCAGTTCGTGCATCTTTGAGATGTTCAGATTTTTCATTGTTCTCTTTCAGTTTTAAGACTGTTGACCACTTTTCATTATACTTGTGATGTAGAGCAGAAAGGTCAGCAGAGATATATTCATCCAGGAGGATTCTGAGCCATTTTAGAAAAAACATTTTGTTTGCAGCATTTGAGTTCATTTCTTTAATAAAGAGCTTCATAAACTCACTGGTGTCATATTCATGCTGCTGTTGGCGGATTTTCTTCATCTCTGAGTGTTTCCTACTGATGTCCATTTCTGTCTCACCTGCCCGAGGTCGATGTAGTTCTTTGTTCTTCTTACTCCACTGATGCCACACTTTCCCCTGATGAGGCAGAAAGGATTCTTTGATTTTTGTTAAATCTTTCTTCTCCAGTAAATTCATCATCTTCTGTGCTGCTTCTCTTCCTCCCCTGCATTCATCACCATCTTCCTCATCTACTCTGATGTCTGAGTGTTTGGCCACATCTTCAAGTCTGAAAGTGGAAGATGATTCTGAAAGACAATCATTTATAGCTTCAATGAGGTCTTCAGATACAGCTGACTGATTTCTGTTTTTCAAACCAATTCTGTATTTTCCTCTCCGTGTTTTACTACGAGTTGAAACATCTTCAGTAAAAAGACAAATGAGTGGCTTTGAGCCCTTATAGAGTTCATCAAGTTTCCTAATTTTGTCATTCTTCTGAAGTCTTGGTAGAAGAACAACATTGATTGAGGCCATTTCAGTGAGGATCTGCAGCTGTTTCTCATGGTCTCCTGCATCACCGTGTAGATTACAAAACGCAACACATTTAGGAAATTTATCATCATCTGTCCCAGAGGGGCAGAACCAGGCGATCTCCACCACTCCATCCATCAGGACTCTGGTTCTGCTGCTGCCTGGACAGTTCCTGTGGAAGAACGTGTTGTGTTTCTCATTGATCAGATTGTTCATCAGCTGAGATTTGGATGAAGACACAGAGCCAAACCTGAAGAAAAACACCATTGGGGGTTCAGCCTTGTAGACCGACTGGGTTTGACTGATGATCTCATTTTTGGTGTTTTTTATCATCCAACTCTTGTTGATTGGTCTGAATGTCCAGAGAGGAAACTCAATCTGTTGTTTGAATGGATCAGGAACAAGCAGAGGAAGAGCGTACTGACACTGGGACAGTTTACTGACCATCAGCTGCTTCAGGAAACCATCAGCACAAAGAAACACGGCCATCTGAACATCCATCGGGTGAACAGGATCAGATGTGTTTTCTGCATCACCGGGGCCACCCATTTCTCGGAAAAAATCAACATCAGCCTGGTCTTCATGTGAATCCTTTGTGTCTTGTGTGTGGATAAGCTGATTGACTTTAATGTTCCTTGCTCTGTAGTCCATCATCAGTAGTTTTTGTATGAAAGTCGGAATCAGCTCCTCCACAGGACAAGATTTATGAGACTTAAACGAATGTGCTGTTAACTGAAGAACATCTGTAGCTCTCATTTTAAGGTTGATGTTGAGTTCAAGATGTAGTTTGTTAAAGAGATGCTGTATTTTTTCATCAATTTCCTGTTCTGATCTTGTATATTCTTTTGAATCCTTTTCCTCCATTTCCTATGAAAGACACGGCATACACATTCATTAGACATTCACTAGTGTAGAGCTGCAACTAATGCACGGCACACATACATTTGTAGTTGATTATTTCATTATTAATTATTACTGATTTTATTGATTATTTGTTTCAGCCCTACACTGATCAATTTTAGCTATGAAAAAATAACTTCTTCACCAGCAGAGCTTTGGTCAAATTAATTCAACAGCTAGGAATTTGTCATTTTCATCATTTTGTCATTTTTAAAGTCATTTTTATAATTTTCATAATACTAGTACTAGTCATTTTTCTTTTTATTTAGTCAGTTGAATATTTAATTGTTTGTGATATGTTGCTAGTGTCTGACAGTCACTTTAGAAGTCTGTGAGTGTTCTGCCCTTTGGGTATTGTCCTTATTAGAGTAATTAGGCTGCATCAGGAAGTTAGTTTTAAGATTCAAAGCACATGGTGAATATCGTTCCAGCTGCAATAATCCTCTGTAATGTTTAGATTTCTCCTTAGCAAGAACTGCTAGTAAGTGTTTTATATTTTCTGTCACAGTATCAATACTAGATTTGTGCCGATTTCATGTTGATTTAAATCCATATAAGAGTATAAATATAGTTTGATTTCAATTTGTGAACTGATTGTTTACTGAGACATTATATTTCATTGTAACTAAGCTTTGTTATATTTGTACAAGAGACAATTTCACCTTAGTGTATTTTTTGTGCTTATTTTCAGTTTTACTCCTTTGTTCATGTGTACATGCTTAACAAGAGTCTCTATTAAACAGAGCTAAGAAGCTATATCCTGACTCTTATGTTTTTTTATGACGGGAGTTTGGCTGGCTGTCTAATTTTGGTTAAGAACACAGATTGAGTGATGGTCACCACCACCAAACTCTAATTCTAATCTCACTCTACTGGAAGGCAATTTATTTTAGATATCTATGTGAAAACATTAATAACTTAGATTTGAAAGGCCAGTACTTACCATTTGTCTCTGTCTTGTAGTGTTTTCCTCTGTGCTCTGCTTGTTGATTGTGCATTTATCTTTAAAACAAACAAAAAAGAAGAAACCAAAAAAGTAATTATATTCAGTTCATGGGTAATCACCATGCTTAAATCAAAACTCACTATGCATTAACTAACATGAATTAACAATGAGCAGTGTATTTTTTACAGCATTAATTAAACCTTGTTAATGTTAGTTAATAAAAATTTTATTGTTCAAGTTAGATTCCGATTCTTATCGATTCCTAATTTTGATTCCAATAAGGTAAAAAAACAAAAAACTTAGATATCATTCACATTTATTTTAAGTTTTATTGTAAAATATTTAATTGTAGCTAAATATCATAAACACAAATCAACAGGCTCAAAAACACTTAAACAAATCAAATCAAATCAAACTTTATTTATAAAGCACGTTAAAATGACCGAAGTAGACCAAAGTGCTGTACAGAAGAATATACAAAAACAGAACACACAATAGCCTACATAACTCATACAAAACATAAAATACAATATAAAACAAATTAAGAAACAACACATATGAAAAACAGCCAAGCCTTAAACCAATAAAATAAACAAAATATCAACTTCTGGTGGCCAAAGAAAAAAGATGGGTTTTTAGAAGAGATTTAAAACAATACATTGAAGAGGCCTGTATAATAGGCTGAGGCAGATCATTCCATAATTTAGGAGCTGCCTCAGCAAAGGCACGTTTTACGACTTGTTTTGGGCACATGCAGGAGCAGTTGATCAGCTGACCTGCGAGAACAAGTGGGTGTATAGAGATGTAGTAGCTCAGTGGGTGGGGCAAGACCATTTAGTGATTTAAAAACAAATAAAATAATTTTAAGTTAATCCTGAACTGTACAGGCAGCCAGTGAAGCAAGGTTAAAACGGGGGAAATGTGCTTGTGGAATAGATGTTGGTGGAATTATCACATGGAATAGATGTTGATGCCGTTGAAATTCTGCAGCAGAGCGATGACATCTCAGATCATTATCTAGTCTCATGTAAATTACATTTAGCCAAGGCTGCAAAGCCGATTCCGTGTTATAAATACGTTAGACCTATAACTTCTGCCACTAAAGATTGCTTTATCAATAATCTTCCTAATCAGTTTCATCATCTCAGCATCCCGGATAGCTTAGAAGAACTTGATATTGCAACAGAAACGTTTAACTCTCTCTTTTCCAGCGCTTTAGACGCAGTTGCTCCGTTGCGCTTAAAGAAGATTAAAGAAAATAGCCCAACGCCGTGGTACAGCGAGCACACGCGGGCCCTTAAGAGAGCAGCCAGAAAAATGGAGCGCAACTGGAAGAAAACTAAACTAGAGGTATTTCGGATTTCGTGGAAAGAGAGCTCGATTGCTTACAGAGAGGCTTTAAAAGCTGCTAGATCTGCTTATTTTTCAAACCTATTAGAAGAAAATAAACATAATCCAAGGTATTTATTTGAAACAGTGCCTAAACTAACGAAAAAGAAAGCTTCAAGCTCAGAAGTGTCCAAGCAACACAGCAGTGATGACTTTATGAACTTCTTCACTTATAAGATTGATAATATCAGGGACAAAATTATAACTATGCAACCGTCTACCACAGTATCGCATCAGGAAGTGCATTGTAGTCTCCCTGAGGAAAAATTTGATTCATTTGTTGCTATAGGAGAGGAAGAATTCTGCAAACTCGTTAATTCATCTAAATTGACAACTTGTATGTTAGATCCTATACCGACTAAGCTACTGAAAGAGATGTTTTCAGAGGTCATATATCCTCTTCTTAATATCATTAATTCATCTTTGTCTCTAGGATACGTACCAAAAACCTTTAAACTGGCTATGATAAAACCGCTTGTTAAAAAAACACAAATTGATCCTACAGAATTAGTCAATTACAGGCCGATCTCGAATCTGCCTTTTCTGTCAAAGATATTAGAGAAAGCAGTATCTTCACAACTGTGTTCCTTTCTAGAAAGAAATGATATCTGCGAGGATTTTCAGTCCGGATTTAGACCGTACCATAGTACTGAGACCGCTCTCATTAGAGTCACAAATGATTTGCTCTTATCATCCGATCGTGGTTGTATCTCTCTATTAGTGTTACTCGATCTTAGTGCTGCATTTGACACAATTGACCACAACATTCTTTTAAATAGACTAGAAAACTATGTGGGCATTAGTGGAATTGCACTAGCATGGTTTAAATCATACTTATCTGACCGTTATCAGTTTGTAGCAGTAAATGAAGAGATGTCTTCTCGATCACAAGTTCAGTATGGCGTACCACAAGGCTCAGTACTAGGACCGCTGCTGTTCACTCTGTACATGCTACCATTAGGAGATATCATTAGGAAACATGGAGTTAGCTTTCACTGTTATGCCGATGATACTCAGCTGTATATTTCTTCAAAACCCAACGAAACTTACCAATTCACAAAATTAACGGAATGCATAGCTGATATAAAAAATTGGATGACTAGTAATTTCCTACTACTAAATTCTGAAAGACAGAGATTCTAATTATTGGACAAAAAACTTCCACACGTAATAACCCAGAATACTGTCTAACACTTGATGGCTGCTCTGTCAAGTCTTCGTCGTCGGTTAGGAACCTGGGTGTGCTCTTTGATACCAACCTTTCTTTTGAAAGCCACGTGTCTAGTATCTGTAAAACTGCATTTTTCCATCTTAAAAATATATCTAAAATACGCCATATGCTCTCATTGGGAAATGCGGAACAATTAGTTCATGCGCTCATGACCTCAAGGCTAGATTATTGTAATGCTCTACTGGGTGGTTGCCCTGCACGCTTAATAAATAAACTACAGCTAGTTCAAAACGCTGCAGCTCGAGTTCTTACCAGAACCAGGAAATATGACCATATTAGCCCGGTTCTGTCAACACTGCATTGGCTCCCTATTAAACATCGTATAAATTTTAAAATATTGTTGATTACCTACAAAGCACTAAATGGTTTAGCTCCGCAGTACTTGAGCGAGCTCTTAACGTATTATAGTCCTTCACGTCTATTGCGATCTCAAAATTCCGGCCAGTTGATAATACCTAGAATATCTAAATCGACTGCAGGCGGTAGATCCTTTTCCTATTTAGCACCAAAACTTTGGAACAGTCTTCCTACCATTGTCCGGGAAGCAGACACACTCTGTCAGTTCAAAGCTAGACTAAAAACACATCTCTTTGACCTAGCATACACATAACACACTATAGACTTCTATAATTCAATGTTAGGCTACATAGATTAGGTCAGCCGGAACTGGGAACACTTCCCTTAAATCTTGATGTACTCGCTACATCATAAGAAGAATGGCATCTACGCTAATATTAGTGTCTTTGTTTATCCCGAGGTTTTACCGCAGCCTGCCGGATCCAGGCCGTGTCCAGATCTGACGAAGGAGATCCGCCTGGACCCGATGACAATGCAGTGCTGAAGTGTCCACTATCCTCTCCCTATGGAGGATCCCTTTCCCACTCTACAGATAAAGCGTTGTGAATTCCGGCTCGCGTACCCCGAAGTGATAAAATAAAACAAAATTCTGTATCAAAATTTATAGGCAAGAAAAGTAGTTTGTTTAGGCTGGGTTGTATGAATTATAAACCTGCGCACATATTTTAAAAAGCACATAACTATAGAATCCATTCTGAATGAGCATGTGAACGCCGTCAGCGTTAATCACAGGTTCGCGTTTAAAGTCTGATCATTTTGACGGAGGTGAATCAATCAAAGTTAACTTTAGCTGGAAATAACATTATTCAAGAACCGCTATAATGCCAAAACAATCTGTTACCTTAAATTATATGTTTATCTCTGTAAAGCTGCTTTGAAACAATCCATTGTTAAAAGCGCTATATAAATGAAGATGACTTGACTTGACTTGTGTTTACTTGTTCCTGTTAAAAGACGCGCTGCCTCATTTTGCACCATTTGGAGACGGGCTAAAGAAGACCCACTTACCCCCACATACAGTGCATTACAGTAATCCAGCTGGGTAGTAACAAAGGCGTGTTGTCTTTGTAAAAAAGGCTTTATTTTGGCCAGCTGCCTCAACTGGAAAAAACTTGTTTTAACTACTGCTCTAATCTGACTGTCGGGCTTAAGGTCACAATCAATTTTAACCCCTAGGTTAGTGATAATTGGCTTAGAGTACTGGGCCAAAGCACCCAACTCAACAGAACGGGTCCCAGTGGTGCCACCAAATATCATAACTTCTGTTTTATTCGCATTAAAACTTAAAGGTGCTGTTGTAGAGGATTTTGGACTGTTAGGTTCTGAATAGGTGATGGATGAGTAAACCCTTCTGGGTGCCGGTAAGAGCACAAATAATGAGGAGACAGGTGGTCAGATTAATTATTTGTATTGGAGGTAGAGGGATGAGCCACAAAGGTATATTCAATGATGTACATAGTTTTGGAGGTCAGTGACTAACACCATGATATTACAGCTGCAGCAATCACCACGAACAAACAGGAATCAACAACTTTACAGCTGACAGCTCGCACAGATCACACATACACAGCAGATCGCGGCAGCTCAACTAACTACTGTACACTGCTCTGCATATTACCATGACTACGGTTTCAGAATAAAAGTCCCGACTGAATGAGCCTTTAATACAGCCGCCCCCAAAGATGTGGAGCATCTTTGCTGCCATGAAAGGCGACTTCACTATTCAGGGCGAGAAGCATTATGACCATCCTTTGGTAAGGCCGACAGGATGACTAGGCGGGCTACAGGTCTAGTGTAAACTTGGCCCTTTATCTCCACATCAGCTGAACGGATATGACCATCCGGGCTTAGGTGGGTCTTGATGACTTGTCCCACAGGCCATAAGCTCCGAGGTAGTTGGGGGTCTACAACCAAAACAAATGTTTTTTCCTTCAAGTCGGGAGGAGAGGCTTGCCATTTCTGGCGAATTTGGAGGCTAGGAAGATAGTCCCTTATGAATCTTGACCAGAATCGGTCCGCTCGGACCTGGGAATGTCGCCAGCGCCGGCGACTTAGCATCTCTGATTCTGGGTAAATTACTTGAGGCAGAGATCCATCAGGCCGCCCCATGAGGAAACTATTTGGCGTCACTGGGTCAGCATCTGCAATATCTGACGACACATAACCCAAGGGTTTTGAGTTCAGGATGGCCTCCACTTCCAGCAAGACTGTCATTAAGACTTCCTCGGGAACTGACTGTGAACCCAAAAACGTGTACAAGGCGGATTTAACAGATCTCACCACCCTTTCCCAAACTCCCCCGAAGTGGGGGGCCGATGGGGGATTAAAGTGGAAATGGATCCTCTGGCGGGCTAGCTGATGCTGTACCTCAGGAACTAATGCGGCATAAGACTCCCGTAACTCCCTTTCACCCCCGCGGAAGTTCGTACCTCGATCTGACCATAATTCAGCCGGTGTCCCTCTCCTCGAGACAAACCTTCTAAGAGCCATGAGGAAGGAGTCGGTACTCATGCTTGGGAGTAGGTCTAAATGGACGGCTCTCGTGGTCAAACATTTAAACAGAATACCCCAACGCTTCTCTGTACGTCTTCCGAGTTTGACTAGCAATGGTCCAAAACAGTCCATTCCACAAGAATGGAAGGCAGGCTTGTAAAGCCGAAGACGAGCAGAGGGTAGATCAGCCCTCTTAGGGATTGTCGGCTGGGCCCTCCACCGTTGACATTCTGGACAGTCATGTTGAAACCGTCGAACAGCTTCGCGGCCACGTAGAATCCAGTAATATCTCCGTATTTCCGCGAACAGCCGTTCGGATCCAGAATGATGTAACTTATGGTCATAATGGTGTATGATCAAACGGATGACTGGGTGACTAGGATCCAGGACCAGAGGATGTAAAACGGAATCCTCAATGCCTGCAACTCTCCTCAATCGACCTCCTACCCTAATCAGACTACTGGATGGATCCATTTCAGGGGCTAAAGTAATTAGTTGACTTTTGGACCTGACTGCCTTTCCACTCCCTAACACTTTATAATCCTCAGGAAAGGATTCCTGCTCCACCCGTCTGAGAATTTGGAGCTCAGCCTGATGGTAATCCTCAGCCTGGGGAGAAGTCCCTGGAGAAAGGGTAGTTCGAAGTTCTTGGGCTGTCACGTCCAATAGTTCCTGCCAGGTGTGGTAGTTCAATCCATCAATGTTTCCAGAAGAGGGAGGGCAGGTACTGATCCCACAGAAAGCAGATTTCCGCAGTTCAACCTTGTCTGCCATGGTCTCAGTCTTAGGTATTACTGGCCAATCCTTGGGATCCTGGAGGAGAAAGGAGGGTCCTTGAGACCATCGGTTTGGTGCAGCAAGGTATTGGAGAGGTTTCCCTTTCGTGAGGTCATCAGCCGGGTTGTCTGCAGAGCTTACATAATGCCAAGAACACTTATTCGTCAACTCCTGGATCTCAGCAATTCGGTTTCCAACAAAGACTCTGTATCGACAGGACTCCGAATTCAACCACTGAAGGACCGTGGTAGAGTCTGTCCACAGGGAAATAGACTTGATACGTAGGGTCAACTCGTTCTCAAGTAACTTAGCCAACTGTGCTGCAACTAGACTTCCGCAGAGTTCCAGTCTTGGAATAGAGTGAGCTCGTCTAGGAGTGACACGCGAGCGTGCTATGATGAAGGACAGGTAGGTCCGACCTTCCTGGTCGGTAGTCCGGAGGTAAGCCACCGCTCCATATGCCTGCTCAGAAGCATCCGAGAAGACATGTACCTCATGGGTAGCTCCACCCATTCCAACTTCAGGAGGGAGATATGGTCGGGGAAAGGTGATACAAGGGAGGTATTGGAGTTCCTCTTCCCAAGTATTCCAAGACTGGAGGAGCTCAGGTGGTAGGTTGGGGTCGTCCCACCCTCTCTGTTTGTTCCACAGTTGCTTGATGATAACTTTCGTTCGAGTCGTATAAGGTAGAAGCCAGCCCAGAGGGTCGTATTGGGAAGCTAGGACCTTATAGATATTCCTCAAAGTAAGAGTGTTATATACCACAGGTCGATGCTTGTAGGACAAAGTGTCCCTCTGCCAGTTCCAGCTCAGGCCTAGCGTTGATTCGGGGATATCTGATTTTTCCTGCGTCAACCACAGTTCCACACTCACAGCTCGGGCATTGGTTGGTAGGTGACTCACCACACCAGGATCGTTACAGGCCCACTGGCGAATTTTAAATCCAGCCCCAGAAAGGATATTTCGTAGCCGATCAATCAAACTTCGTGCTGCATCAGCAGTAGGCAGGCTCTGCAGGCAGTTATCGACATAAAAACATCTCTCCACTGAAAACCGAATCGCCTCATCCGTCTGGGGATGTTGCTGTACATGGCGTTGTAGTGCGTAGGTTGCACAGCATGGACTGGAGGTCGTGCCAAAGGGTAGTACCTGCCACTCAAGAATCCTGGGTGCCTCATCCATGTTCAGGTCCCGCCAAAGGAAGCGGAGTAGAGAACGGTCCCCAGGTAGAAGACGGACCTGGTGAAACATCGCCTTGATGTCCCCACTCACTGCCACAGGATGTTCTCTGAAGCGGATAAGAACGCCCAAAAGTGAGGCCCCAAGGGTGGGCCCTGGCAACAGGTACTGATTGAGGCTTTGTCCTTGATACTGATGGGAGCAGTTAAAGACAATGCGGAACTTTCCATTGTGACTAACAATGTGGTGAGGGATGTACCAGCATTCAGCCGAATCAGGTAAAGGGTCAGTCGCTTCCCGAACAGCTCCTGTCTCAACTAATTTCCTCATTTCCTCTTTATATACCTCAGCTTTTACAGGGTCCTTCAGAAGACGCCTTTCAACACTGCGAAGGGTAGGTAGGACTGACTCCTTAGGTGCATTCAAAAAGGGCATGTCCTTTCCAGGGACACCCTTGATGCCCAAGGCCTTAACTGCAGTGGAGAGTAGAATAGTCCTCTCTCCGAGCCGTCATCAAGAAGGGCAAAGGTGTCCAGGGTGCGATCTTCATAATGTAGATTTACAGGAACCACTTTGAGCATAACTCGACCACCGAGACAGGGTTTATCTAGGAAGAGCCGATCTGGAGAGGAACTGGTCAGGCAACTCTTCTCCACTTGAGCTGAATCCTCCCTCGTGGATAGACCAACATTCACCTCGTGAAGAGGGCGGAGATGGGTGCCTTGGCAGAGGTTGCAGGGCTTCTTAAGGTCACATTGAGCAGCATGGTGTGCCTTAGCGCATCGCCAACAGCGATTGTTACTCCGAATCCATGTCCTGACCTGGGGCCCGTTCTTCGTACGTCGCTAACTCAGTTAGCTGGATTTGATTGTTGGCGATTTGGCATGATCTTGGATTGTTTGGTTCTTCGAAGCTCATCCTAGACTTGCTGTCATAGCAACAGGTGCGCCAGGTTGAACCTGCTTGCGAGCAGGCTTATTTCATGTAAACAGGATTAGATCGCGGCTTTATAAGCGGAGGTGATACGAGAAGTCTTTTAACGCAGCGCGATAGTGTACTTTTTGAGATATATAATTTTTCTCATGACACGTGAGGATGTCGTTTACATCAATTATTTTTTGGAAACGCACATTAAAGGGTTAGTTCACCCAAAAATGAAAATTAAGTCATTAATTACTCACCCCCATGCTGTACCACCCCGTAAGACCTTCGTTCGTCTTCGGAACACAAATGAAGATATTTTTGATTAAATGTGACAGCTGGATCACTCCTCCATAGGCTCCCTAAGAGAATGAATCCTGACGGCCCAGAAAGTCAATGAAGAAAATGTTTAAATATTCCATGTCGCAACAGTGGCTCAACTTTAAGTTTATCAAGCGACGAGAATACTTTTTGTGCGAAAAAACAAACAAAAATAACGACTTTATTCGACTATTCCTTTTCTTCCTTGTAGGCCTGAAACGAGACTTCAAGAGATTTCCACGACGCGCACGCGCGAGAACTTAACTGAAGTAGTTGAAGGAGATCGCAATTCTCGCGCATGCGTCGTGGAAATCTTTTGAAGTCAGGCCTACAAGGAAGAAAAGGAATAGTCGAATAAAGTCGTTATTTTTGTTTTATTTCCGCACAAAAAGTATTCTCGTCGCTTGATAAACTTATAGTTGAGCCACTGTTGTGACATGGAATATTTAAACATTTTCTTCTTTGACTTTCTGGGCCGTCAGGATTCATTCTCTTAGGGAGCCATTCTCTTAAGGTCTTACGGGGTTGGTACAGCATGGGGGTGAGTAATTAATGACTTAATTTTCATTTTTGGGTGAACTAACCCTTTAAATGTTCGACTCGTCGGAGTCGGCCTTTAATAACAGCACAAACTGTGTGCATTGTCCTGATATTATTTGCGAGTGGCTCTTTCCTTTAAACTATTGGGGATGCGGAGAACTTGATAAGTGCTGTCATTCACAAAGTTTACCCTGGCGCTCAAGCAGTTTTTAGGGTGTTTTTTTGTGTTATTTCCAAGCCAGTTTAGACCCAAGGTTGTAGGATATAGCAGGGTTTTTTTTTACCAACGCAGGTATATTATACATTTTAATGAAGATCATGCAATCATGAACATGCCGATTAATATGACACAGATATGTCCCTCAGGCTTCACTAATGTGATTGGTCAATAGACTGCACACATGTACCCATCAAGGCCTCTATGAAGGGGATTTTGTGAACAGAAAGGGGGATCACAATGTAAATGTGCAGCCAAGTTACTATTACAATTCTTAATATTCCAGATTAATAATATTTGGCCTATATCAAATTTTAAAAAAAGGCAGTTGACCGACTAAAATCTCTAGATGGTGTGTGACTGTTCCATATCACAAATGTGGAAGCACAGAGATTCACATTTATGCACATTACTTGAAAATGGTAAGGAAACATAAATATCAAGCTCACTACATACACAGTTACAATGCAGCTCTACCCAGGACAAGGTCACACAATGAAATGAACTTTGGCCAACTAAAGGGAAGATTTCAGTGTCTGAGAAGCCTGAGGGTTGCACTTGACAGGGCCTGTGACATTACATGTGCCATATTACACAACATTTCCACCATCAGCAAAAACATGAAACATTTCAATAAATGTTTAATAAAAGACATGACAAATATGCTTAGTTCTTTGATTTTTTATTTAAATTGTTCTTTGTAAAGAAAAGCCAGTGATCAAGTCATATTTTACCTGCAATAAGAGATACTATGCAAGGTCAGCAATAGTACTCTGTGTGAAATAATATATTAGCACTTACTCTGAAGTTCCTTTGAAGCAACTCTATCTCTAACTCTATAGTGCCAGTTTTTTTTCTTTAAGTTGTCAAGGTTTCCCCCCCAAAAATACTCTATTTTCTAGGGTCATCATACTTTTTTCAAAAGACAGTCATCTGAGAGAGTTTCTTCACTGTCCTGTGCATTGGGGGGAGGGATGGGCATTAGAAAGTGTTGTACTTTCTTCCCTTTTGATGTAAAGTTTGGAAAAGTCCACTTACTGCACATGCTTCAGCCACTTGCTTGGGAACAGATAAAAGTGTTGGTGTTTAAAACTGCACAAAAGAGGAAAACACAATTTCATTACAATGAAGTA
Organism: Tiaroga cobitis; assembly: GCA_030578255.1. Lineage (NCBI taxonomy): Eukaryota > Metazoa > Chordata > Actinopteri > Cypriniformes > Leuciscidae > Tiaroga > Tiaroga cobitis. The sequence goes on from CM060614.1 coordinate 33,372,131, forward strand.
CACTGGGGGGAAATGTGATCAATAACTCATGGCTAGGGATTTTTTTTACATTAACTAGCATGTAGTTTCACGCATGCACACTTTCACAAGTAAGCAATTCATCACTAGGCCTACTCAAGACTGGACCAGCCATTGGGATTATAGGCCTATAGTGCAGCAAAAAAATATTTTACAGTGTAAGATCATTTAAAGTTCATTTACCAGTAATGAAGGAGTTGCTGCTACTGGTCCCTGCTGTGTGTCGGTTCACATTTAACCCAAGGGCCAGCTCTTCTGCCGGGGTATAATGTGGGGGTGCAGGAGCACCACCTGTTTGTTTTTCTTTTCTTTTTTTTTCTCAGGCTTTTTCTTGGTTGCTTTTATAAACAACCAAACATTTATTAACAGTGCCTTTTTAAAAGAGATTATAGTAGCCTATAGTACAAATTGCCATTATGTAGAATATTCTAGTACTTCACTTTTACTTGTTCCCATGTTCTAGTAGTGGGTGGTGACTGAAATTACAATGAACAAAGTTATTAATTATTTAGAAATGATTAAAATAAAAAAAATATATACTGTAATAAGTGATAAAAACATCTAAATGGTCACTACAAACTTAATTAGCTACTTTTTGCCAGCCCTCTCTCCTGGCTTTTGCACATTTTAGGTGAAAACTTGTAATTAAGTTTTCAAATTCAGCATGTCCTTCAAGCAATAACTCTTGCTCTGCTGCAGAGTAAAACTGAGCGCGCTCTTTGGACACGGTGAGCAGCCAATAGCAGCGTTGCTGATCAATGTTTCTACTATCGATACATATCCCCTTTTAACCCAGCGCATGCACGCGCAATTATCTCAGATAACTCAATCCAGCTATACTAATCATAAACAACAGGAGTGTTCGAAGAACCTAATTAGCCGGATCATGATTAGCACGATGATATCATCTTGGATGTCTCATTTGATCTCGGATGTTTTAAGCAACGTACGAAGAACGAGCCCCTGGTCGGAGGTAAGCTTATTGAAGGATGCACACTGGCTCAGGTAATACTCAGTCTTATCACAGAATGGACAATAACGTTTCACTTTAGGAGGCTTAGTTTGTAAAACGGGACACTTCCGAGAGACTGAAGTCTCAACCGGCGGTTCTCCAACCCCATGCAGGATGGTCACAGTTCTCTTTCCAGAGTCTGGCTTAGCGTGAAAGGCTTTTGACAATGGCTCGGCATCGTAGCTGTGGCACCACGATTCGTAACGGAGCCAGTTCGAAAGGTCAACCAGATTAGGGGTTGTGCCGGGTTGGTGGAACATATGACGACGAAAGTCAGCGCGTAGCTCAGGGGGAAGCTTACAGAGAAGTCGCGCAACATGGGACCCACAACTCAGTTCCAGTTCACCATCGCACCCCAAGGTTCTCAGTAGGCCCACTAGTGACTGTACCTGGAGAGCAAACCTCTGGAAGGCAGATATATCACCTCGCTTAATGTCAGGACTCTCAAGAACAACAGCAATCCTCTTTAAGGCAAGCTGATGCGGTTGGCCGAATTTCTCATGAAGGGCAGCCATTGTATCAGTAAATGGGGTAAGGGAGTTCAGATAAGCATCCGCTATCATTCTAGCCTCCTCAAGCCTAAGATGATCCACTAAGATCTGGTATTTGAAAAGTTCCGTCCCGTCCGGAGGGAGCAGGTTCTCTAAAGCTATCCGGAGTCGGGCAAACTCACCAGGATCCGGCCGGCTGAACTTAGGAATTGTAGGGGTAGGTCCTCTGTACACATATTCAGACCTAGAAGGTGCTGCAAGGGGTCGATTGGGTTCTGCCTTTAGCGCTAAGGTTGGAGGAATCGAATATGCAGGCACAGAGCTGAACCGTGGGGAGATAGGCACTGACTTGCGGTTGGCTGGGAGAGGCATGGCCGTAGGTGTTAGCAATTCTTGAAGCTCTTTAGGGGTAGGAGGTGGAGGAAATCCCCAAACATCAGGAGCATAATGTTGAGGAGGGCGTGACTGAGTAACTGTGGAAACAAAAGGATACTTTCTGGTCTCTGGCATCACAGGTGGGTGAATCGTGGCACCCGTATCTGACAACGCAAGGGCATCCACCCGTGTTCTCAGGTCAACGTCAGGCTCAGGCCACGGCGGTGGGGGAAGCTCAGCGACGTGTCTATTTTCCACTAAGGTTGTCGATTCATACGGCCTCACGGGGGGACTAGATAACTGAGACGCTGTCGGCTGTGCTGGCGATAGGTTCTCTCCTCTAGCTTTACTGAGATCGACTCGAAGGGACTGAGCCACCTGAACTAATTCTCTGACTTCTGCTCGGACTTCTCTCAACTCCCTTAAGTCAACCTGGAAAGCCTGATGTGTCTGCATTAGTTGTGCATGCTCCTGGCGCAAATGCTGTCGCTCACTGTCATGTACAGAGGTAGTGAAATCAGCTGCCGAAGGCGACGAGAAGGATCGCTGAGGAAATACAACATGCTGTGGAGGCAGATAATTCGAGGACATGATCTGTGAGCCACCAGAACATACCAGGTCACCATCAGGGGCAATGGCGTAAGGCTGGAAGGATGGGGGAGGAGTCCGGTGGACAGGTGCCTCCCAGGTGAGTGGAACATCATGCTCAGCGACAGGTCTGCCTCGGGTATAGTGTACCTCATACTGCTGTAGGTAAGCTGGAGGACGAGTATTGCGCTTAGGGCGAGTTCCTCCAATCATCTCCTCATCAGAGTCCATAACTTCAGAGGGGAATACTCAATCCGGCTCGAAGGACCAATTTGTTGTAGAGGATTTTGGACTGTTAGGTTCTGAATGGGTGATGGATGAGTAAACCCTTCTGGGTGCCGGTAAGAACACAAATAATGAGGAGACAGGTGGTCAGATTAATTATTTGTATTGGAGGTAGAGGGATGGCCACAAAGGTATATTCAATGATGTACATAGTTTTGGAGGTCAGTGACTAACATTATGATATTACAGCTGCAGCAATCACCAAGAACAAACAGGAATCAACAACTTTACAGCTGACAGCTCACACAGATCACACATACACAGCAGATCGCGGCAGCTCAACTAACTACTGTACACTGCTCTGCATATTACCATGACTACGGTTTCAGAATAAAAGTCCCGACTGAATGAGCCTTTAATACAGGTGCTATATGTAACTTTTCTTCTAAAATGAATCCTTTTTTTATTGCCTGTGTGTGAAGGGGTTGTAATCACACATTACAATGATCCACTTGTCGGGTTTTGCTATTACTTTACTTTACTTTACTTTATACTTTATTAGTCCCATTACTGGGAAATTTGTCTAGGACAACGTGCAAAGTCCGTACATACAAACTCATGTCAAACAACATACATTAAAAGCGAATAGAAACAACAGTCGATACATACAATATCACTTACATTAATAATAATAATTCGTTACATTTATATAGCGCTTTTTCTGGGACCTCAAAGCGCTTCACATATGGAAGGGGGAATCTCCTCAACCACCACCAATGTGCAGCTCCACCTGGATGATGCGACGGCAGCCATATTGCACCAGAACGCCCACCACACACCAGCTTATTGGTGGAGAGGAGACAGAGTGATGAAACCAATTAGTATATGGGGATGATTAGGAGGCCATGATGGACAGAGGCCAAGGGGCAAATTTGGCCAGGATGCCGGGGTTACACCCCTACTCTTTTTCGAAGAACATCCTGGGATTTTTAATGACCACAGAGAGTCAGGACCTCGGTTTAACGTCTCATCCGAAGGACGATGCTCTTTGACAGTATAGTGTCCCCATCACTATACTGGGGCGTTAGGACCCACACAGACCACAGGGTGAGCGCCCTCTGCTGGCCTCACTAACACCTCTTATAGCAGCAACCTGGTTTTCCCAGGAGGTCTCCCATCCAGGTACTAACCAGGCTCAACCCTGCTTAGCTTCAGTGGGCAACCAGTCTTGGGCTGCAGGGTGATATGGCTGCTGGCAACCAAAACCAAAATAAGAATAAGTGAGGTTGATCCATGTAAGGCACCCTGGCAATTCACAGTATTTTATTTCTATTTAACACTTTGATTGCAGTTGGAACAAAGGAATTTTTCAGTCGATTTGACCTGCACATCGGGACCCTGTACCTCCTTCCTGATGGTAATAATTTAAAATTGGCATTCAGGATATGAGTATCGTCTCCAACAATTTTCTTGGCATGATTTAAAATAGAAGTATCAAACATCTCTTGTGGTGATAATCTCTCCTCACCCCCTATAATTCTATTACTTCTGAAGGCCAGTATTCCTATTTCTATGTGAAGTCTCCGGGTCGGATTTTCTAGGAAATCCATCGAATGTGACGTGCATGCGCGCTCCCGAGCCTCTCTCCTTTTTATATGCAGTCTGTGTGACGGCACTGCAGCTGACGACATGGAGTCTGATAACACCCAAACAACGACCTGCCTCCAGCACAACACACACTCCAACACAAACTCCACATAAATATAATAAACAAAACAAAACAAAAAGGTATCTGCTGAAGCTCGTCAGGCCAAACGTGAATCGGATCGACTTAGGATGAAAACACGGATCAACATCGACAGAGCGTTTGAATTATGGAGAGACCTCCGCTATTTTTATTGTGATAAATTACAAGTTTTCAGATATGCTGAAATAATGGTAAACTGTAATGAAATAGCAAGGTAAACTACAACATATATGAGACATGAAATGAACACAAAAGACTGTTCCAGGATAACAAAAAGTAGGTGCTTTAGGATGTAACTTTTATGTACTAGATCTACTGTCTAACGTCACTCATCCGACTACTATCATATTGTTTATAATACACATTTCCAGACACGTTCAGTACAGTCATGTTTCTTCCTACGATCTTACTGTTACACTGAAATTGTTCAGTCTAGTTCACAAACCGTTTTCGTTTTCATATTATACATTCACCTAGGCTTTGTTGACATTGCTGATTGTGAAAGATACACGAATAGTTAGTGAAATGCCTTATTATGCTAGATAACACCACAAGTTGGCTAAATGCAGTCCATGTAACGTTATCATGGTACAAGCATGGAGCATTAGTTCAACGTCAAGCTGATAAAAGTAGCCTATTATTGTAACGTTGCAGTGGGAGTTTACATGAGTTTCCAGCATGTTGTGTAATGCTTTCTCCGGTGTGTTGAAAGTCTCAGTGTGGCCGGTACCATGAGTGCGCGCTCTTGAGTTCGAGCACGTGAAGGAGCATGAGCGTTCTTGTAAAAATTGGTTGCAATCTGAAACACCACCGATAGAGGCCGCTAAAAAATACATATAGCACCTTTAAAAAAATGTATAGCCATCCAGGCTTTTATATCATAAAGACACTCCAATAACGGTCTGACAGTGTCATTCTTTTTAAGAGGCATGTAAATCTGGCCATCATCCGCATAACAGTGGAATGACATGCCATGCTTCCTAATTATTGAGCCAAGCGGCAGCAAATAAAGAGAAAAGAGAAGAGGGCCCAATACTGAGCCCTGAGGGACCCCGCAAGAGAGAGGTGCAGAAGAGAACTCAGAGTTCCCACAGCTGACACAGAGAGTTCGACCTTCCAAATATGACCTGAACCATTCAAGAGCTATGCGGTTTATGCCCACCCAATGCTCCAAACGAGAAATCAGAATTTCAGGGTCCACAGTGTCAAATGCAGCAGTTAAATCAAGAAGCACAATAACAACATAGTCACCAGAATCGGTAGCTAAATTGATATCGTTAAAAACTTTTAAAAGAGCAGATTCTGTGCTGTGTAGAGATTTAAAACCGGACTGGAAAACTTTAAGGATATTGTGGTCTTTCAAAAAAGCCGTTATTTGATTACAGACTATCTTTTCAAGGATTTTTGAAAGAAAAGGTAGTTTGGAGCTAGGCCTGAAATTTGCAAGATCTGCAGGATCTAGACCAGGTTTTTTAAGCAGAGGTTGTACTACTTGCGTGTTTAAAAAATTCAGGGACCACACCCGAGGACAGACTGCAACTGCAAGAACAGATGGTCCCACAGTGGGAAAAACCTCCTTAAAGAGTCGAGGAGGGATAGCATCATGTGGAGAACCTGGGGGCTTCAAATTACCAGCAATCTCCTGTAACACACACAAAGTCACAGGCTCAAACGTATCAAATACAGCAGAGCAGAGGACAGAGACTGAGGGGTCCCAGACAGAAGGTGAAATTAGAGCCCTAGTGGAAGTGACTTTATCAATAAACAAGTTTAGAAAGTTTTCACAGACAGCTGGGGAGGCATCAACACAGACAGTTTGCAGAACATTAATAACTGAATCGATAGTTTTAAACAAAACACGAGGCTTATTACAGTTTAACAGAATAATCTTAGAGATATATATTCTTTTAGCATCCTTCACAGTTGTCTGATAGTGACGCCAACAGTCCCTTAGCATTTGAAATGACACTTGCAGTCTATCCTTTTTCCATCCCTTTTCTCTGGGCTTTATGGCACTTGCGTCTGACAGCATGAGCCGAGTCATTTAGCCATGGTTCAGATTTAGGTTTTGGCTGCCTGATTTTCAATGGAGTCACAGTATCTAGAACAGATTGGCAGGTGGACTGCAACCATGAGCTAAGCTCCTCTGAATCATAACTTATATGCTCTGGTATGATAACATTCTGATTAAAAACAGACGAAAATTTAACAGCAGTAAAAGAGTTAATAATGCGACAAGGCCGAGCAGCAGCTCGAGGTTTGTCTGTATTACAACCAAGGGCAATCTCAAACAGCATAGGCATATGGTCAGAGAACACTGCGTCACCGATCTCTAGATTATAAACAGGCAAACCAAATGATAGAACAAGATCAAGTGTATGTCCACGTTCATGTGTGGGGCCAGACACAGACTGCGTGAAAAGAGTCAATGAGGTGTAAAAAGTCCTTTAGCATTGGGGTGTCAGTACAATACACATGGACATTAAAATCCCCAACAATGAGGACATGGTCATATTTAGGCATAATTTCAGCCAGTAAGACAGAAAAATCATTTATAAAGTCTTTGTTGTATTTGGGAGGCCGATAGACAACTGCACATAATACTGTATGAGAACGACCCAGCTCAAATAATTTCAGTTCAAAACTGCCGAAGGATGATGATAAAGATAGCTGTTTACATTTATAGATGTTCTTATAAACAGTTGCTATTCCTCCTCCTCGTCCCGACGTTCGCAGGGAGTTTAAGTAGCTGCAATCATGCGGTAAAAGTTCAGAAAAAACGCTGGACTCACCAAAACTCAACCATGTCTCAGTCACACAGAGAAAATCCAATCCCCGAGAGGTGAATACATCCTTTAGGATAAAAGATTTGTTTGCTAGTGATCTAGCAATTTACTAGGCCAATCCTGGCAGGAGGCCGCAGGTCTCGCAGGTTCACCCCACGCCAGCGGGGGCGAGGAGAGCAAGGGGCGCGGGCCTGGAACACCTCATCCGGGCCGATGACAGGTACCAGCCAGGCGCCAACAGGGTCCAGCGATCGGCGAGAAATAAAAAGACGAGGCACTTCTCGATACTTGGTCCAGGAAACCATGGAAAGGTGCGCCAGGCAAGCCTTCATCCTCACCAGCCGTCCGCTGCGTTTACCTCGGCGACGATGTCGCTTACGCCGGTGTAAAGCCGTGAAATTGCAGAGGTAAGCTAGGATCTCAGATAGGAGCGGGGGAAATGTCTTTTGTCCACCATGATCAAACTTAACAGAAAGTCGAAGATCCAGTAAAGTTTGGTGCTCATACACCAGTAAAGAATCAACATTTTGAACAACGAGTGACACAAACAGCACAAACACACACAGTGACTGCAGGATAAAACGGCGGGCCACACACACTGGTGGCATTTATTTATTTATTTTAAATTCAAACAAGGAGCGTTTGCCTGTGGTTTAAAAATAAAATAGAAAAACAACTAGCTGAACTAATATAAATTTCAAGCATTATTAAAGACAAATAAACACTCAGTAATTAAAAAAGAACAAATACAAAATTATCAATCCCAGCAAATAAATACAACTGAACAAAGATACGATTGAAATAAGTAAATCATTTTAAGATATTCATGTACACAAACTAATCAAATGTAAAATAACACTGCACTTTATAAATAAAATATACATTACAAATATAGTTAAAAAAGTTATTCAGTCAAGAACGAATGACTTTTCTCTGTCTTTTGTTGTTTGATTAGTGTTATTATAGAAACGGCAGCAGGAATATTAGCCTGCTGTCACTTTAAGAGCTGCACGGGTCCAATACACTGATACAACAGAAAACAGAGTCTCTCGCTTCAAGGGTTTAAAGTCATATTGAAATGATCACAGAGGAATCGATAGGAGGATTCGAAATGTAAATTGTATAACAAGTATCCGTTTCCTGACTTCATGTATTCGATTCCAGAATTGGAAACGATTTTTGATTCCCAACCCTATTCAGGCACTTCCCTCACTACTTTCAAGCAGACTGGGACCGATTATACAGGCATATTATTTTGCTAATGACACGCAGCTTTACTTTTCATTTCAACTAGACTATATACAACAGTAGCTGCACGGATCTCAGCCTGCCTGGTGGACATCTCAGCATGGATGAAAAATCATCACCTGCTTTCTCCTTTTCCCTGCCACTACGACTGTACAGCACAATTTTACTATCCGTTTACGATCATCATCAATAACCCCAACCAGATCAGAAACCTTAGGGTAATCTTTGCAATATGGTCATTGAAGGTCAGCTGGTCATCATTGACAGCACAGGTCATGCAGGTTTGCGTTGCACAATTTCTGGAAGATCAGGTCTCTCTAACGGAGAAGGATGTACAGCTCCTCGTCCAGGACCTTGTGATCTCTAGACTGGATTACTGTAACTCTCTTTTGGCTGGAGTTCCATCATAAGCAATCAAACCTAAACAAATTATCAGGAAGCAGCTGCACGACTGCACATTTTCAATGAGCCCAAGAGGACCCACGTCACACCTCTCTTTATCTCTCTGAACTGGCTACCAGTTAAGGCTTGCATCAAGTTCAAGACATTGATGCTTGCATGTAGAACAGTCACGGGCTCTGCACTCTCCAACCTCCACCCAGTCTTATGAGTCTACATCCCCTCCAGAAGCCTGAGGTCGGTAAGTGAGCAGTGGCTCATGGTGAATCACTTGTTGTATTCCTCAATTCGCTTTGGTGTAGCAGATTAGCTTAAAATAAATATGAATAATCAATCATAACTTGTAATAATTAATTATAAATATTTGGATCAGTTAATAGAATGAATTTAATGTAGTAAAATTAATATTGCAATCAATCAACCTATTCGTTCCGTGAACACTCAGTCAAGTCAAGTCATCTTCATTTATACAGCGCTTTTAACAATGTAGATTGTTCCAAAGCGGCTTTACAGTGATAACAGGAAATTAAAGTAACAGATTGTTTAGGCTTTGCAGCAGTTCTAGAATAAAGTTATTGTCCAGATAAAGTTAGTTTTGATTGATTCACTTCTATCGCAACGATCATTAGTTATTAACTTAGGGGCAGCTAACACGACACCGCTCTACAGAAAACTCTTCAGTTCTCTCTACGCAAACTTTAAAAACCTGAACCTGTGAGAACGCTGATGGCGCGCACATGCGCATTAAGAGCTAATTCTATAGGGATGTGTGTTAGAATATATGTGTGCAGGCATGTAGTCCTTCCCTAAAAAACAACCATCAACAATCTACTTGTCTGGCCTTCAAACTTATAATACCGAATTTTTTATCGCTTCGGCGTAGCCACGCGAACCGGAACTATCCCGACAACGATTATCTGCATAGAGGAGAAGGAGGAGGCCTTCACAGGGAGAGACTAGTGACACTTCAGGACTGAGGTGTCGTCGCATCCAGACGCAGGTCCTTTATCAGATCTGGAGTGTGTGTGTGTGTGTGTGTGTGTGTGTGTGTGTGTGTGTGTGTGTGTCCAGACGCTGGTCCTTCATCAGATCTGGAGTGTGTGTGTGTGTGTCCAGACGCAGGTCCTTCATCAGATCTGGAGTGTGTGTATGTGTGTGTCCAGACGCTGGTCCTTCATCAGGGGTCTCATTTATAAAACTGTGCATAGGATCCTTACTAAAAGTGTCCGTGCGCCTGAAAGCCAAAAATGGCGTACGCAAAAAAATATTCAGACTTTTAAAACCGTGCGTACGGCAGAGTTGTGCGCACATGCGTCTCCTCCCCGAAATAACCATATATGGAGCTTACAACGCCTAGTTTACTATGCATATCCTCTTCTGCATATCATTTGCATATGATTATTCATCCACATGATAACATGTTTAACGGTACCAGACATTAGGAAAATATGAGATACGGATGTGCGTCACATTACATTAATGAAAATCATTTAGTAGCCTATCCTTGCCTTGTTTTTGAATAAATAAATCAAATAGTATAAAATACATTTCAGAAAGTTTTTCCACTGGCCAAATAGTATTTTTAATTGATTTATATTTTTAATGGAAACAGTTGTGCATTATTTCCATGAAAATATTTTCTCAGACAATCTGCTATTTTCATGATAAGCAATTATCTCTGTAGTTAAAATATTAAAACACAGTATGCCACAGGAAAAGGGTTCAAAAGCATCACATCCACTACAAATATTTCTATTGATTGAATATAAAAATGTTGTAACTTTTCAGGAATGATTTCATGTAATTGAAGTGTTTAACTCCATTAATGAGAATGGCATATTTAATCTAAATGTTTATATCAGGAGTAAAACTTGGTTTGAATAATTATTTTATTTATTTAAACTTTTATTGTGAACATGCACTCTATTTATGATTAGGACTCATAATGAGGATTTACGGTTTTACTTCATTTGCCGTTAGATAGCCTACATATGCGTCAGTTTCACTAAACGCCCCAACGCGCTCACTAGCGTGGACATTTAAGAAGGGATGGATATTTGCTTCAAAGTGATAGGCTTGGTGAGTAAAATTATATTTTTATTATCTCTCTGTATATGTATCATTTTCTTTAAAATTTCTATCTAAAAGTGACCAAAAAGACATTTAACTCCAGCTCCCCATCGGTGTCGCCAAACTGCTCCATCTCCAAAATGTTCGTACGCATGGGTCAGAGTTTGTGTGCAGGTGCGCAAATTTGCCCGTCAAGTTTGTTTTTATAAATCAAAACTTATTCGTCGGAAGTGGCGTACGCCTCTTTCAGGGCCTGTTTTGTGCGTACGCAACGGTCTGGATACTGTCATGGTATACTCATTCTCTGGTTCCTTCTCGTCTTGTGTTTATGTTGTTGTTTGAATGCACGTGTGTAGTGGGCGTGAGTATTATGTCATTACCTGATCCGCTCCAGCTGATCATCATTATCATCACCAGCTGCAGCCCATTTCCTCACCTCATAAATACTCACCAGTTTTTGTACTCCTTGTCAGATCGTTGTTTGATGTCTCCGTGTCGGTGTTCCAGTCCTGTCTTCCTGCTCATCCAGTGTTCGTGTTTTTCCGTGGATTATCGTTGGGTTGGATTATCGTTTGTCTTGGTGTGGATTCCATCTTCATCTCGCGAGTGGCGTCCACTCGCACACCGGAGGGAGCCGAGAGTCCAAGGTCCAGCGGCAGGGACGTGGTCAGCCCCGTCCACGATCACGAACCCATGCAGGTGGGGCGAGCTCGGCTTTCCCGGGAGGAGAGGGAGAGGCGGAGATCCCAGGGCCTTTGCCTCTACTGCGGTGGGACGGGACACTTCGCTTACAACTGCCCGGTAAAAGGTCAAGCCCGATAGTAAGTATGAGGCTACTATCGGGTGGGATCTCTGCCAAGAAGACCTCATCCACATCCACCCTCCTCCCGGTAAGACTAAGATGGTCCATCCACCAGCACGACTGTAGAGCACTCTTGGATTCCGGGGCCGAGGGTAATTTCATGGACAGATCATTCGCACTCAAGCTTCAGATTCCCCTCAAACCCCTCACTCACAAGATAGCAGTGCACGCACTTAGCGGTCAAGAACTTCCCACCATTTCTTTCACCACTGAGAACATCACCCTCATCACATCAGGCAACCATTCTGAGACTATTTTTTTTTACATACTGGATTCACCCCTCGCACCCATCGTTCTTGGACACCCCTGGCTCATCCATCACAACCCCCGAATAGACTGGCATCAAAGAGCTGTGCTGGAGTGGAGCAAGGAATGTCATAAGTCTTATCTTGTGTCTGCTTGTCCGTCTGTACCTGTTTCTATGTTTCAGGAGGAGGCAGGGGATTTGTCTAACGTGCCCATAGAGTACCAGGACCTGAAGGAAGTGTTTAGTAAGTCTCGTGCTGCTTCTCTCCCTCCACATCGTCCCTATGACTGTGCTATAGAGTTACTGCCAGGTAAGTCTCCGCCTAAAGGCAAGTTATACTCGCTTTCTGTTCCTGAGAGGGAGGCCATGGAGAAATATATTTCTGATTCTCTAGCAACCAAGTTCATTCGCCCTTCCTCTTCTCCAGCGGGGGCGGGGTTCTTTTTTGTGGGGAAGAAGGACGGTTCTCTGCGACCTTGTATCGATTACCGGGGGTTGAACAGCATCACGGTAAAGAATACTTATCCTTTACCGTTGATGTCTTCGGCCTTCGAGAGGTTACAGGGAGCCTCCATCTTCACGAAATTGGACTTACGTAACGCATACCATTTGGTTCGCATTAGGGAGGGGGATGAGTGGAAGACTGCATTTAACACCCCCAGGGGGCACTTTGAATATTTGGTTATGCTGTTCGGGCTGTCCAACTCCCCTGCGGTCTTCCAAGCACTCGTTAATGATGTGCTGCGAGACATGATAGATCAGTTCATTTATGTCTACCTGGACGACATATTGATTTTTTCTTCGTCTCTCCAGGAACATGTGCAGCACGTCAGACGAGTACTTCAGAGGTTGCTAGAGAATGGGCTTTTTGTCAAGGCGGAGAAATGCGATTTTCATGCACAGTCTGTTCCTTTTCTAGGGCACATCATCTCGTCTGAAGGAATGCGTATGGATCCTGAAAAGGTTAAGGCTGTTGTGGAGTGGCCAAGCCCAGATTCCCGTAAGGCCCTACAGAGGTTTCTGGGGTTCGCCAATTTCTACCGGCGTTTTATTCGCAACTTCAGCCAACTAGCCGCGCCTCTGACTGCCTTGACCTCCCCCAGAACTACGTTCAGGTGGTCAGACACAGCTGAAGCTGTGTTTGCTAAACTGAAAGGCCGCTTTGTTTCAGCCCCCATCCTTATTGCCCCTGATCCTTCACGTCAGTTCGTGGTGGAGGTTGATGCGTCAGAGGTGGGGGTAGGGGCAGTACTATCCCAACGCTCTTCTACAGACGACAAGATGCATCCCTGCGCGTTTTTGTCTCATCGTTTATCCCCAGCCGAACGTAATTACGACATCGGTAACAGAGAGTTGTTGGCAGTCAAAGTAGCGTTGGAGGAGTGGCGTCACTGGTTAGAAGGGTCGGGGGTACCTTTTATCGTCTGGACTGATCATAAGAATCTAGAATATATCAGAACTGCCAAAAGGTTGAACTCTAGGCAGGCTCGGTGGGCACTTTTTTTCGGTCGTTTTGATTTTACTCTCTCGTACCGCCCGGGTTCCAAGAACATCAAACCCGATGCCTTATCTCGTATTTTTGATCCCTCCGAACGCCCGTCTACTCCCGAGTGCATTTTACCTGAAACCTTATTCGTTTCCACACTCACATGGGAGGTCGAATCGAAGGTCGAGACGGCCTTAGAAGGGGTAACGCCTCCGCCCGGTTGCCCACCGAATCGTTTATTTGTGCCAGAGGGATTACGGTCCGACGTTATTCAGTGGGGTCATTGCTCCAACGTGGCTTGCCATCCAGGAGTTAACCGAACCAGTTTTTTGGTCAAGCAACGATTTTGGTGGCCACTTATGGCTCGTGACATTCACAGTTTTGTTTTGGCTTGCTCAGTTTGTGCCACTGGTAAGACTTCCAATCGACCTCCAGATGGGCTACTCCAACCGCTGCCAGTCCCTTCGAGACCCTGGTCCCACATCGCTCTAGATTTTATTACCGCCCTCCCGCCCTCTCGGGGCAACACAGTCGTTTTGACCGTGGTGGACCGGTTCTCGAAGGCGGCTCACTTTATTCCCTTACCCAAATTACCCTCAGCTAAGGAGACAGCGTTGGCCATCGTAGACCACGTCTTTCGCTTACATGGCCTTCCGATGGACGTGGTCTCCGACAGGGGACCCCAGTTTGTGTCCAAATTTTGGAGAGAGTTTTGTAAATTACTGGGTGCGACGGTTAGTCTGTTCTCAGGGTTTCATCCCCAGAGCAATGGCCAAACTGAGAGGGCCAACCAAGATCTGGAGAGAGTGTTACGATGTTTGGTCTCCAAGAATCCTTCCTCTTGGAGCCAACAACTTTCTATGGTAGAGTACGCCCATAATACATTACTGGTGTCGGCCACGGGCCTTTCTCCGTTTAAGTGTAGTTTAGGTTACCAGCCACCTATTTTTCCCAGCCTGGAATCCGAGGTCGCGGTCCCCTCTGCCCACGCCTTTGTCCAGAGGTGCCACCGTACCTGGACTAGAGCCCGCGAGACTCTACTCCAGGTGGGGGCGCGCACCAAGCCCAAGGCCGATCGCCACCGGTCAAGGCCTCCCGTATATATCGTCGGTCAAAAAGTGTGGCTTTCTACTAGAAACATTCCTTTCCGCTCCGTCTCCAATAAGCTTGCTCGCAAATTCATTGGCCCGTTCACTGTCACCAAGATTATTAGTCCGGTGGCAGTCCGCCTCAATTTACCTCCAGCGTACAGGAGGGTTCATCCCGTCTTCCATGTGTCCAAAATCAAGCCCGTTTTTCATTCTCACATTAATCCGCCTGTCCCGGTTCCCCCCCCCCGCCGCGACTCGTAGATGGGGAGACCACTTATTCGGTCAATCGCATTCTGGACTCTAGGCGGAGGGGACGCGGATTCCAGTGCTTGGTGGACTGGGAAGGTTACGGTCCGGAGGAGAGAAGTTGGGTTCCTGCTAGAGACATCCTGGATCACTCCCTTATCGATGATTACAATCGACAGGTAAGGGGTTCTGAGAACGCCAGGAGGCGTTCTTAGGAGGAGGGGTACTGTCACGGTATACTCATTCTCTGGTTCCTTCTCGTCTTGTGTTTATGTTGTTGTTTGAATGCACGTGTGTAGTGGGCGTGAGTGTTATGTCATTACCTGATCCGCTCCAGCTGATCATCATTATCATCACCAGCTGCAGCCCATTTCCTCACCTCATAAATACTCACCAGTTTTTGTACTCCTTGTCAGATCGTTGTTTGATGTCTCCGTGTCGGTGTTCCAGTCCTGTCTTCCTGCTCGTCCAGTGTTCGTGTTTTTCCGTGGATTATCGTTGGGTTGGATTATCGTTTGTCTTGGTGTGGATTCCGTCGTCATCTTCATCTCACCTCCACTGTTCCGGTTTCACCCACGACCATCGAAGTCCCTGCGCCATTCTTCCACACCCGTGTCATCAGTCTACTATCTGTGTTCCTAATAAATATTGAGTACTCGCTTTTGCTTCCTGATCTTTGATTACCGGCATGACAGATACTCAGTGTTAATTGTTTATTAATTCTAAGAAATGTTCATTTCCGGGGGAGGGAAATGTCTTTCTTACAGTACAGTACTACTACGAGCCTGTAGTCAAAATCTAAATCGTAAAATAAATTGTGTTGCAAGCACAGAATCAGAACTAAATATGTATTGTGCACAAGTTTTATTAACTAAATCACAAACATAACTAATCTAAACACATACATAGATGCATAGGTAAAATGGTAAGTGACAGAATGAAACCGGAAGCAGGAAATGGAACTATGGGAAAGAACTATTTAACTATGAAAAGAACCATCAGCTTATTATTTTCAAAACACCTCATTAAATGTATACTTTCATGGCCTTTGCAGTGAAAGCTTTTTGTGAACTTCCTGAAGAAGGATTTTGATGGTTCCATTAGTCTCAATCGATTTCTTCTGCATTGAATGAAGAAATGGTAATGAACTTGCATGGTTGGTTTGAGACTCCATGAGTGCAGACTGTGGCCTGTCGGCCCTGGGCCAGAGACGCCATGCAGAGCAACCAGGAGAAGGGAGGAAGTCGGAAGAGTTGATGGTTGGAGTTGCGATTGACTTCTTCTGCATTGAATGAAGAAATTGTGCCAAACTCATAATGTTGTCCTTGATTCTGTTCTGGTTGAGAGAGTCCTCTCTCTTCTGAATGAGCACATGGCTGGTTGTGGGTCAAGGCCTGCTGCCCTGTGGCCTGGTGCGGACACGCAGGACAGCTATGCGAACGTACTGAGAAGGCCAAGAGAGGGAAGGGCTTGTGTAGAGGCCGTTTAACCCTCTGGGGTTGGCGGTATCGCCGGCGATACCAGCTCACTTTTTTCCTTATCAGTGCAAAAGAGACTCAAATTACTCTGTTGATTTTGATTTTACAAATAAGTGTTGTACATCATTAGATCCTGTTAAGTGTCTATTTTTTGTGGGTACTCACAATAAAAACAAAGTGTTGTGCTTTTCGTCAAATAAAGAAAAATAAATATGATGCACGTTTTGCCTTCTCTCTGTCAGTGAAGTCCATTCTGAAACGCGTCCAAAAAATTAACTGTAACTCTGTCAATACTTGTCACAGAGATACGAGAGATTTCTCTTTATGAAGCTGAAATTCTCTTCTTTTAAATGAAGTAATTTATTTAAAAAAATATATATTTCCAGTTTATGTAATCCGTTTGAAACCAAGGAGAGGTACAGTTTTTTCGTTCTCCCTTCATTATCTTTAATGAGCCGAGGCAGCCACGCCCCCAGAGCTTTTAACATGGTAATCTAACGTTACGCATCGCACACGCCCAGCTGCGATCAATGGCATAAAAACACGTTTCTTCATCAGATTCACTGATAGTTCATCGCGTTTTGAGAATGGCACGCTACTCCTTCAGATGATTCTGGACAGCGAGGAAGGATTCACCTTTTCCTCTGAGGAATTTATAACTCTGACGACCAACGGCTGCATTTTGAAGAACGAATTGACCCCGCCGAGGATACAAGTTCGGAGTAAGTTGGTTAGTATTATATAATTCCTTTTCTGATTATAGAGCTCAAATGAATTTTCAGACTATATTTTGCCTAGTTTTGGCTAGCTTTTGACATAGGAAAGATTACCCCACAGTCACAATATATACGTAGGCCTATACGCTTGTGTAAACTTTTTAAATGTGATATTAGCCTACTACATATATTTCACTCAGTTTTGAGATTAGTTTGACACTGATTATCATGCTAAAATACTGCCTTATGCGTAATTTATTTTGTTTGCGAATAACTGCTTAGGTTATAATGATTTAGTGAAATATATTTCAGCCTCCGGTAAAATATGTGATACTGTCTAAATACAATATATTATTTATGTATAAATGTTCAGTTAGGCTAACTGAAATAAAACCATGTCTATATTGTGAAGGGTAGTCAACTTTAGCATGGGTGTGTTCACTTATTCTAAGCACTGTGTGTGTGTGTGTGTGTGTATATATATAATTAAATCGCAATTTTAACCAGAAAAATCTACAATGCATGCCCAAAGTCATGCAGCCATATAGTTTCTCTTGATATCAGCATGTTCAAAGGTGTTTATTTTTTAACAGTCTCTGTACATGAACATGGTAAAATGAAAAATCAAACACCTTGGAAATGACAGGTATATACTATGTTTCAATGGCACAAAGTTGTGTGACTGTTCAAGCCTCTGTCTTTAGATCAGTGTGTTTACTAATGTGTTTTTTTTGTCCTTTGTTGTGTATCTTTGGATTATGTTGTGTTGTAAATAAATCCAAACAATCTAAAAGCCATTCTTTTTTAAATCTCCTCATTCTTTATGCAAGGCTCCTTATAATGATATGGCCTGGTAGCACCTAATAGGGCCATTATGTGAGGGGTCTTTGTCTTTCTCAGGTGTGAAATGCATACATATTAATGAAAGATCACGCCTCCTCGCATAAAGCTTTCTGACACAAAACACGTCATTAAAAATGTAAAAATACTTTATTGTCTTATCTGAATAAGTAGTCAGGATGATTCTCACATAGTTTTGGAGCAAATATTCTAGGCTATGTGATACAATTTTCAAAAGTCTTGTGAAGAAATAATCAATATGTGTTTTGTGGCCTTATTTCAGAAACTTTAATTTTTAGTTTTTTCAATAACCACGCATAAACAATATTCTCTCAAATATACAAACATGTACATGCATGTTGCTCACATACTATTGTAGCCCCGTTTGTGCTAAAAAGAGTAAATTTACACCTTTGCCATTAACATGTTTATAAATAACTGAAAAAAGCACAAATGTCAGAGCATGTCAGAACACCTCCAGGACCCAGAAACCCAGAGGGTTAAAGCCTGAGAAAGGTTCCACCCCTCCAGGATGGCTCGACCAATAAGAAAAGTGGAATTTCCAAGCAGGATTTATGACTCTGTTTCAAGTGTGGTTAGACATAGGCCTTGCCGTTTGTTTCCATTTATACTCAGTTAGATATAACAAACACACACTGCATTCTATGAGAATGTGATGTACACTAAAGTGTGAGTCATTAAATGAGGATTAATTAGATAAGAGACACGATACAGGTGGGGTTACATTGACCGTTGGTTCTATCATCAAATACATAGTATCAAAGACATAATAGTATCAAAAGACACAACACAAGACAGTGAATCATTCACACAGTGTCCTGGGGTGCATGTTCATTTATAGATCAGTTCGTCTTTAAATTAATGCAGGAAAGTCTGTTTAAGGGCTGTAGGTCTTTCCTATGGCTTAGGTCTTGACCACATGACCACATTTTTCACAGCAATAAAGCCATCTTATCTGATGGTCGCCCTGGCGACTGACACCTTTCTTGCTCTCTTGACTCTTTTGGGGGATGTTTCATTCCTAAGAGTGTGCTTTAAAGCTTATTTGTTAAATGGAACAAATAGTTATGTGTCTGATTGTCTCAGTCGTTACATTGGATAAAAGTGTCTGCTAACTGAATAAATGTAAATGTCAGTTTAGCAATGTGCAATCTCAACCACTGCCCAGTGCATGAATATACGCATGATCTATAGACCTTATTCTCCAGAGAAACAAGCGCGCAACCATCTTTAGAATATTGTCTTTGAACTTGTTTTTGCGGTAACTTTGTATATTTCTATGGCATCGCTGTCGAGGAGTAATTAGCTTGTTAACGAAAGTTATCATAAGCATTGTAATGTTTAAAGCAGATGTCTTAGCAAATGTCAGTAGGCCGGGAAGACTTTAAAACGAGCCGCTGATTCCTAAATACGTAAGACCGCTGTGAAAATACAAACCGGAAGATAAAAGACAACGAGCGCAGTGCTGAAAAGGGGCGGAGCTACATAAGGTCTATAATAGCACGAACAATGCCACATTGTCTCCTTTAATTTGTATTAATTTATGTTTATTTATTTGTAAATATGCTAAAAAAAGCCAGAGAGACTCTCCTCCTGGTGGGAGCGCGCAATAAGGCTCAGGCTGATCACCACCGGTCGAAGCCTCCAGTCTACGTTGTTGGTCAAAAAGTGTGGCTTTCTTCCAAGAATATTCCTCTCCGCTCCGTTTGTAACAAACTTGCTCCCAAATTTATTGGCATTTACTGTCACTAAGATTCTTAGCCCAGTGGCAGTCCGCCTCAAAGCCCCGGTACCCATTGCCCATTGCGTCCCTGCTTGCCAAGAGCGGAAGTCATCTGCACGAGCATTCTGACCCTCGATATCTACTACTATCTGAACGTGGTAATAAGCTGTTACTTTTTCAAATCTGCAACTGAATCCTCATTATTTGCTGTGACAGGCTGCTCCTCAAGCCTTAATTCACTCAATTTTTAAGGTACTTCACCAGTGCAATTATACTCAACCACCCAGCTCCATGTATATAATTTTTATGAATTAAATGACTTTTCTGAAGTGATAATTAAGAGTAAAAATACATAGAAGCACAGAAAAACTGGTGAAATATCTGGAAACAAAAACACATTACTTACCACTTTCATTTTCACTCTTTTGCCAGTATTGTCCTTGTTTTTCTCCAGTGTAATTCTGCTGTTTATTCTCCTTAAACAGACAGTCAATCTTGTTTATCAGATCTCTCATCTCTGATATGTTGTTCATCATCTTGTTGCAGGTGTGAAATATTCCTCCACATTTCTCTAGAACATTGTAGTTCTTTAGATCATCTTTTATAATGTCACAATCTTCTTTGCTCTCATAGGTGAAGAGAATCATCACAAACTGAAGAACTTTGTCACCAAACTCTCTCTGAAGCCATTCAAGGCCCATCTTATCAACATCTGTTAACCGGCCCAGTTGCACAACAAAGATGAAGGCATGGATTTCATTTTCTTTTATTAGATGATTAATGTAATCATACACAGAGGGCAAGTACAGTTCAGCCTCATGTAGGTCAATCATGTTGATCACAGAGATGTCATATTCTGATACCTTCCTCTTTAAAGGAACAATCCTGTATGTTTCTGCATTTTTAAAACATGGCTTTTCCTCTCCAAGTAGAATGTTTTCAGGTTCAAACTGGACAGATGCAGAGTTTCCAAATATTGCAACAGTCAGTAGTGAATCTGAATGACCTAAAGGAAACAATAACAAAAACCCTGATTTTAAACCACACAATAAATTATCTGATTGGTGTTGCAAAGTCATAATTTATATTGAATTGATCCGTTTTAAGCAGAGGTGTAAAGTCCAGGTTCAGAAAGTAAAAGTCCTCCTCAGTATTTTGTTCCAATCACTTGGATTTGCTAATTAGCACAGTTTTTCAGCCAGGAGAGAGAACTAATTAGTGAAATCAGCTGGCTGAGTTCATGGGTGGAATATGTCAGGACCTTTACTCTCTGACCCCTGGACTTTACACCTCTGGTTTTAAGTAACTGCTTCAATTAATCATTTAGAAAATATGATTTTTTGAGCACCTAATGTACAGCATATCCTACATTCATGCATTTATGTATTTGTTTTTATAACCTTCAGTTTGCAGATGAACATTGGGCAGGATGTGCAAAATGTGTGATGTTTTAAAGAAACAGTGTCACCTATTTCACACGTTTGCACAAATTTTTTCTGACAAAAAGTTTAAGTGTCCCAATGTCAGGCTGATCTAAATGTGGACTACAGTCCACAACAAACACAACACACACACAATTTTATGAAAAGCAGTACAAGCAATTTGAATCTATAAATGGTTTATAATTTCAATTAAATACTTAATATGGGAGGTTTTTCCATGCTTTGTCTTCTTCTGTGTAAAGTCTGACATTGACCTTGACCTTCAACTCGTGCTGCAACACAAAAAGCATTAGAACAAAGCTCTGAAAAACATCTTGGGTTATGACTGTAACCCTTGTTCCCTGAGAAGGGAACGAAATGCTGCACGATGGGGAAAACCTCCAGTATGACTTATTATATGTTTATCTCTGTAAAGCTGCTTTGAAACAATCCATTGTTAAAAGCGCTATATAAATGAAGTCAAGTCAAGTCAAGTCAAATATATTTATATAGCGCTTTTCACAATACAGATTGTATCAAAGCTGCTTCACAGTATCAATCAAACAACTTAACAATGTTTGTTTATTACTGGAAAAAAAGACATCCAAGTTTGGTAGAGCTGATCAATGGTATGATTGGTTAATTAATTTGAATATCCCCAACTGAGCAAGCCAAAGGCAACAGTGGCAAGGAACCGAAAAACTCCATCCAGTGACCTAAAGGTGTCCTAACACACCATCCAGTGACCCAATGGAGAAAAAAAAGCCTTGGGAGAACCCAGGCTCAGTCGAGGGCCAGTTCTCCTCTGGCGTTTATGAACTAGAGGCCGAACTACAGTAAATTTACAGTAACTGTAAGATAAAAAATTTATATGAATGCCTGGCTAAATAGATGCGTCTTCAGTCTAGTTTTAAACTGGGAGAGCGAGTCTGAGCAACGAACAATATCAGGAAGGCTATTCCAGAGCTTCGGAGCTAAATGTGAAAATGCTCTGCCTCCTTTGCTGGATCTGGATATCCTAGGAATGACCAGACGCCTCGAATTTAGTGATCTTAAAGAGCGTGATGGATTGTAGGGCGATAGAAGATCCATTAAATAAACTGGAGCTAAACCATTTAGAGCTTTATAAGTCAAAAGCAATACCTTGTAATTAATACGGAACTTTATAGGTAACCAATGAAGTGATGATAAAATCGGTGTTATATGATCATATTTTCTTGATCTAGTAAGAACTCTAGCGGCTGCATTTTGGACTAACTGTAGCTTGTTTATTGAAGATGCAGGACAACCAGCTAATAAAGCATTACAGTAATCTAGTCTCGAGGTCATGAATGCATGAACTAACTTTTCTGCATCAGAGACTGATAGCATGTTACGTAGCTTAGCAATGTTTCTAAGGTGGAAAAAGGCTGTTTTTGTAACATATGAAATATGCTTTTCAAAAGACAAGTTGCAGTCTAATGTAACACCCAGGTCTTTTACTGTAGCGGATAAAGTAACAGGGCATCCTACTATGTTAAAGTCGTGCTGTGAAAGGTTTTGTGGACGGTTTTTACAACCGATAAGTATTACCTCTGTCTTGTCTGGATTTAATAAAAGAAAATTACGCGTCATCCAATCTTTTATATCTTTAACACAACCTGTCAATTTGGATAATTTAGCGTATTCATCTGGCCGTGATGAAATATATATTTGAGTGTCATCAGCATAACAATGGAAACTAATTCCATGTTTCCTTAGAATATTACCAAGTGGCAGCATATATATTGAGAATAATAAAGGGCCTAACACAGATCCCTGCGGCACTCCATAGTTTGCCGAAGTTATGATCGATTTTTCTCCATTTAAATAGACGAAATGGTAGCGGTCAGATAAGTATGACCTGAACCAGCTTAATGCTTGTCCTTGAACACCAGTGTAATTTTGTAGTCGATCTAAGAGTATTGTGTGATCTATAGTGTTGAACGCAGCACTAAGATCAAGTAAAACTAGTACTGAGATACAGCCTTGGTCCGAAGCTAAAAGTAAATCATTTGTGATTCTAACAAGCGCAGTTTCAGTGCTATGATGTGGCCTGAATCCAGACTGAAACTTTTCATAGATGTCGTTTTCTTGCAAGAAAGAGCCGAGTTGACTGGACACAACTTTTTCTAATATTTTTGACATAAATGGAAGATTCGAAATGGGTCTGTAATTTGCTAGGTTATTTGGATCTAAATGTGGTTTCTTAATAAGAGGTTTTATAACAGCCAGCTTGAACGTTCTTGGAACATGACCTAAAGATAAAGATGAGTTAATAATATTGAGAAGAGGCTCTTCCACTATAGGTAACACTTCTTTCAGTAGTTCAGTTGGTATAGGATCTAATAAACACGTTGTTGTTTTAGATGAAGTGATAAGTTTATTTAACTCTTTTTGTTCTATGGTTGTAAAGCATTGTAATTGTTCTTGCGGGGTGATAATTGCGGCTGAATTATAAGGCGCGAGTAAAGATTGAACGTTTACGATTTTGATTCTGATGCTTTCAATTTTCTCGGTGAAGAAGTTCATGAAATCATTACTACTAAACTGTAACGAGGTATTTTGTTCAGACGACGTCTGTTTATTTGTTAGTCTAGCCACGGTATTAAATAAAAACCTTGGATTATTTCGGTTGTTTTCTATTAATTTGCTGAGGTGCTCAGCCCTGGCCGTTTTAAGGGCCTTTTTATAACGTGACATACTGTCTTTCCACGCGTTTCTAAAGACCTCTAAATTATTTTTTTTCCATTTACGCTCTAAATTACGGGTTTCTCTCTTTAAAACATACGTAGTATTATTGTACCATGGTGCTATACTTTTTTCTCTGACCTTTTTTAATTTAATGGGTGCAACAATATCCATGAATGATGAAGATGACTTGACAACATCTGAAGCATGTAAAACTAGTCCAATCTCGACTGGTGTTGAGTCATGACATAACATTTGACGGCGTATGCAGAAGCTACAAAGGGACGCCGGCACACAACAGTGCTAGCCTCTGATAGGTCGAAGCAAGTCGTCCTCAGGTCCAGGAGGCGTGGCAAAGGGACGCAGTGTCTCATTTCCTTCTCAGGGAATAAGGGATACAGTCGTAACCCCAGACGTTCCCTTTGGAGGGAACATGCGCTGCCTCAAAGACGACACGTTGGGGAACGAAATACCCTCTGCGCCACACTGACTAGTGCCTGTCCTGGTGTGAAGCTTGTCAGACACAGCTCAGGACAAGAGGACTCGAGAGCCCGGCGTGAGGGCCGATCCAGGCTACAGTATCTGATGAAGGTGTGCGGGGAGGCCCATCAGAGACCTTGGGAAACTCCTGATAGCAGTGCTTTAGAGGACGCCACTCCTCTGGTTGAGGCGAGGGCAAACTGTGCCACATTCACTGAATAGATAGCCTCCACAATCTCCCTGATAACTGTGTGCTTTGAGTGACCCAAAACAGACCTATAGCTGGTCCGACTTCCTCCAATCAGAGGAGCTCGTCCAGAGGCACCTTGGGCACGTAGCCTGGCCTAGGGTGGAGAATGGCTTTGACCCTCCCAGGAGCAAACAGGGAGAAACAGCGAGAGCCTGCAGGTCTCCAACTTCTCCGACACCTCATCCAAAGGATTGAAGGGTGTCTGTTGTAAGTCAATGGGCTCAGAGGAGGCAAGAGAGACGCAGCATCCCACTGTAACGTCACCTGCGGGTGTCGCTGTTGGACAGTTTTACTTTAAAAAAAACAGTGATTTATACACTTTTTATATTTACCTTGTTTTATTTTTGAAAATATGGATCATTTTCTCATTCAAATTTTTTTTGAGGAGGCACTGCCTCCCTTGCCTTCTCGGAGGAAACGCCCCTGGTTCATACTGGCACTGGATTATTTACGTGTCACATTATCATACATGTACTATTCATTTAAAATAATGCGGGCATTGCCAATACCAGTATATCACGACACCCCTAATTGATATATACCACATTTCTTACAGATTGGGCAACCAGGGTATAGAAACCCAGAAATACCACAGTGGCAGAACATTTTTTAAGAAAAAATATAAAACCTTGTCATTTTCATATTAAGACAAATTCAGGTATTCAGAAAAAGACAAATTCAGAGTTTTGCCTTTAATATTCTTAAAATTAATTAATTACAGCAGCATCTTGTGGTTTTGTCTGACAAAAGCACAATGTAGGGAAATTGTAGGTTGATTTTAATAGTGTGCAAGCGCCTAACCCTAACATTATCCCTTAAACTAAAATTTGATTGGTTGATAGGGATGTTGATCCGCAATTTAAAAAAAAAAGGTAAATGTTTGCCAGGACATTTTACGCTAGGTTTACAGACATTCCTTTTAACCCCAAAGCACAATGCCATTCCTTCATGAATGTAAATTCTTTCAACACAAACATTAGACCCAATTTTTACAGATTTAAAAAAATATATATATTCTTTCACTATGATGAAGATACTACAAATTTGTCAGGATAGATGGCTGAAACATGTTCAAAGTGCTTATCATAATACCTCATGGGGCCTGTAAATTGTTTAAATAAATTCATAATCAATTTATTAATTGTTAAAAATGTATTTAATTTTCAGTTTAGGCAATTATTTTCTCTATTTTTACTGTTCATTTTATACACTGACTTTCCACATTGTCTACATTTCTGCATTCCAGTTTCAATGTCGACATTCTCAGTCACATGTCTGCTGCTGAATGTGGCCTAGATCATATTAAGAGGACTAATCATGAAAGTTTCATGTAGATTTTGTGCACTCACACATGTCTTCCTCATGCATTCTACTGATGTTTTCAGTGTCTTTGTTCAGTGCTGCAGTTCACACCCAACATCTGAGCTTCCTTGTTGGCTCTGTTCCTGCCTTGTAGGCAACAACATTCATCTAGAGTTGAGAAACTGGTTGGTTCTACAAAAAAACAAAAAACAAAAACCTTGAGAAGCACACCAATAGTTTTTTTTGTTTTTTTTTTTGTTTGTAATATCTGTACATTGTAACAGTGCCACTTTATCTAATTGTGTAATATTGTATAAATGTTTGTTCTATGCCCATAATGAGGGGTTTTATTCTGCCCTAAGGTGAATTTTTTCGCTGTTGGCTGGAAAATGTCATGACAAGCATGTATAACTGGTTTAGGGGTAGGGCATATGATTAGCCGTAGACATTTCAGACATTTATTCTTAAATATCTCTTTATACGTTAGTTAGGTCGACCAAAAGCGGATACACTTCACAAAACAACCCATGTGTTTCACTTAGGATTTAAAAGTGAACAGCATGACGAGTTTTGGTTCCTTGACACCGTCGCTCTTTGGGTTTTGACTTGCTAAGTTGGGGACATTTAATATTTAACAATATTATTGATCTGACTGCATTGACACCATTATATGAGAACTGGACGATGACATAACTGTTTTCTCCTCTCTATCTCTCTCTATATATATACTGTATATATATATATATATATATATATATATATATATATATATATATATGAAATAAATTAATAAGTTTTGTACAACAAAAATTAAGCATCACTGAACTTACTTAAGCTGGACTGTGACACTATTTTCTTCTAGAAACAAACCTTGTTGTATTATTTTCCTGTTATTATTTCCGAGTCTGTGTTAGTTTCACATTCACGTGAATCTCGGCACAGTTCCAGTGAAACCGAACTCAGACCTTCTCCAGGTAGTCTCGGGTTCGGATCTGTGTGCTCCCAGGTCCGCACGACAGCTTTCACATTAGCAATGTTTCATGCGAACTGTGCCCCATTCCGAACTAAACCAAGAGGTACTTTTCTATAACTTCTTTAAGCCTTAAAGTTGGGCTTGTTTCAACGGTGACAAGTCAACGGTCTGAAGAAGACCGATTCAGTGTAATTGTCGTTCGATGCCGCTTTGTAAAGGCAGAGCGCTAACCACCTTTATTATTATTAGTTTATTATTTAAATTCACCTTTATTTATACAGTGCTTTTTACAATTTCATTTATATATATAGCCGCTCTGGAGAAAACCGTGATGTCATCATCCAGCTCAGTTCAGTTCTCATATAATGGTGTCAATGCAGGAGTTCACTAATATAGTTGAATATTAAATGTCCTCAACTAAGCAGCCGAAAGCCAAGGCAACAGAGGAACCGAAACTCCATCAGTGACAGAATGGAGAAACCCTCGTGAGAACCCAGACTCAGTCGCTCAGTTCTCCTCTGGCCAACGAGCGAACAGTGTGTGATCATATTCAGGCAGCATTACAGGTCAGAGGTCAGATCGGATCAGAACATTCACAATTTTTATCCAGTTCCTCTGGTTGGAGGTCGGAGTCACGCCGGTATGGAGACGGTATACTTTATTGTTTAAAGTACTATAAACTAAACTATGTTTGCTGTTTATGTGTTATTTTAACCTACAATGTGTGATCCATCTTGTACCAGCAGAAATGAAAGCTTTAGCGTAAGTTCTGCCAGGAAGACTCAATCAGTGCCTCACGTATTACCTCACTTCTATCCAATCATGTGCTAACACTCACAGTATAAAAGATTGGTACTTACATTTGTCTGAGTTTGCAGATACTGACGCTGCCAATTACTTCCATCCTCCCCACCACCACCAGGATGGTCCCTTCCTTTACCTTCAGGGGGGTCGGCTGCGCCCCTGCCTTCGTCTTCAGGACATGCAGATTCCGCTACCCTCGCATTGCTCGCTAAGGACGGGGGCTACGCCAAAGAACTTTATAAATTCATGCTTGCCGAGCTGTTAATAAATATACATTTGTTATATCAATTTATCTCCCGAGTCTTTCTGGTAGAACATGTTTTATGGCTCCAGGGGTTTTAGTTCGGTTCACACAAACTTTTGTAATTATCAATATTTAATTTGTGAAAATTAGTGATTTATGTTTCACAACACTAAACAAATGTAGACACTGTTTTGTTTTTGAGAAAAAAAAACAAAAAAACAGATGAAAGTGAAAACCACTACCAATTACGTAAGACATTGCATTTATAATTAAACTAAACACTTGTTATATTTTACACTCTGTTACATATTTACGGAATAAAACAATTTAAAACAAATGATATGAAGAAAGCTGATACCTGTGTGTTGAGGTGTTGTTCAATCTCTTTATGAACAAGGAAGACGTTTCTCTGTTTGTACATGTGGGTGTGTTCATGAGTCCATGAACTTTAGATTCCAGAATGAACATAACAGGCATTCTCCACTGGAATGTTGTACACGCGGGGAAAACTTTAAAATAACACAAGAAATACCAGATAAAATGGAACGCAAATAAATATTGAAAAAGTGAAATTAGCTGAAAATGAGTTTAACCATTTTCAAACCCATATAAAAAATTAACTCATATGGAGCATACAGTTAGCAAGTGTCAACCCAACTTTCTCAACTACAGAGAAAGAATTGATGGATAAAATACAGACCCTGTATATTAACGTAATCATCTAAACCTTTGTAAAATACACTACAATGACTCGTTTAAGGTACATGATATCTTCCTTTATTTCAGATGATATTTTGTTTTAACATGTATACTGCCTACATTTAAACTCGTTTAACCAACATTTTTAAATCAAAAGTTAAACCTTTAACCCTTTAGGCGCCAGAGGTTTTTTCCTAAAACGTTCGATTTTGACATCTTAATTTCAAAAGGCTATATCTTAAAAGTGATAAAAGATAGAGACTTTCTGTAAATTAGAGAAATATTAAGGATGACCCAAAGTTCATGTAGGGATTACATTTTCCCATCTAATTTGCATATTATGACGTCATATGGTGGTGGCAATCTTGGATTATAGAATTTTCATGAAAAGTCACATGTTTAAATGATAAAATGCAGCACTTATTTCCCCCCAAAATGTCCATTACCTTCTGCATGCTATATTACACAATACTGAATGCTCAGGTATATAGTAAGTAATAAACAAACTGTGTAAATCATTACTAATGAATGGTAGAAACAAACCGAATGCATGTAGTGGTAGAGATTTTCCATTTACTAAATACAGTAGGCACTCTTATTCCATGTATGGGGCACATATATATTATTCATATGACATACAAACACAAATAGACAAGACCTGTTTAGTTCAAACGCTCACTCGCACAGATCATGAGTGACATGATACGAGTAGCGCGGCCAGATCTGCCTCGCGCGCGCGCGCGCCGAGTGTGCACAGCTCGGACTACTGTCGTTGTCATTGCGACTCCTCACCCTGCCTCCACGTTGCCTCCTAACTGTTTTATGAATACTTCGACCTCGTCTAACATAGCCAGTGGCATTAGACAAAGTCTCCACCACAATACTGTCGCCGCGATTGCGGAGAGGCTCTAATAACATGGCTCACTCGCACACTAGCTCCGATTTTGATCGCACTGATTCAATGCGCTCTAGCTCGAACATTTTGTATAGAAACAAGACGTTTTTTTGATTCGGGGATGAAGTATGACATGTCTGCCATCCAGTGGAGGGGAGGTCGAATGAAATTTGACACCCAATTTGACAAAATCGGCCGTTTTATTCAGTGCCGCATCTTGTCGAGTAAACTCGACCGTGGCGCCTAGAGGGTTAAAATTAATTCAAGTAATCAACTGGTCTAGTTTCCACGGTAGTGGTGCTGGATCTCCTGCGGGAGCTGGGCTCGTCTCCACGGTAGTGGTGCTGGATCTCCTGCGGGAGCTGGGCTCGTCTCCACGGTAGTGGTGCTGGATCTCCTGCGGGAGCTGGGCTCGTGTTCACGGTAGTGGTGCTGGATCTCCTGCGGGAGCTGGGCTCGTGTTCACGGTAGTGGTGCTGGATCTCCTGCGGGAGCTGGGCTCGTCTCCATGGTAGTGGTGCTGGATCTCCTGCGGGAGCTGGGCTCGTGTTCACGGTAGTGGTGCTGGATCTCCTGCGGGAGCTGGGCTCGTCTCCATGGTAGTGGTGCTGGATCTCCTGCGGGAGCTGGGCTCGTGTTCACGGTAGTGGTGCTGGATCTCCTGCGGGAGCTGGGCTCGTCTCCACGGTAGTGGTGCTGGATCTCCTGCGGGAGCTGGGCTCGTGTTCACGGTAGTGGTGCTGGATCTCCTGCGGAAGCTGGGCTCATGTTCACGGTAGTGGTGCTGGATCTCCTGCGGAAGCTGGGCTCGTCTCCACGGTAGTGGTGCTGGATCTCCTGCGGGAGCTGGGCTCGTCTCCATGGTAGTGGTGCTGGATCTCCTGCGGGAGCTGGGCTCGTGTTCACGGTAGTGGTGCTGGATCTCCTGCGGGAGCTGGGCTCGTCTCCATGGTAGTGGTGCTGGATCTCCTGCGGAAGCTGGGCTCGTCTCCACGGTAGTGGTGCTGGATCTCCTGCGGGAGCTGGGCTCGTGTTCACGGTAGTGGTGCTGGATCTCCTGCGGGAGCTGGGCTCGTGTTCACGGTAGTGGTGCTGGATCTCCTGCGGGAGCTGGGCTCGTCTCCACGGTAGTGGTGCTGGATCTCCTGCGGGAGCTGGGCTCGTGTTCAGGGTAGTGGTGCTGGATCTCCTGCGGGAACTGGGCTCGTGTTCACGGTAGTGGTGCTGGATCTCCTGCGGGAGCTGGGCTCGTCTCCACGGTAGTGGTGCTGGATCTCCTGCGGGAGCTGGGCTCGTCTCCACGGTAGTGGTGCTGGATCTCCTGCGGGAGCTGGGCTCGTGTTCACGGTAGTGGTGCTGGATCTCCTGCGGGAGCTGGGCTCGTGTTCACGGTAGTGGTGCTGGATCTCCTGCGGGAGCTGGGCTCATGTTCACGGTAGTGGTGCTGGATCTCCTGCGGGAGCTGGGCTCGTGTTCACGGTAGTGGTGCTGGATCTCCTGCGGGAGCTGGGCTCGTGTTCACGGTAGTGGTGCTGGATCTCCTGCGGGAGCTGGGCTCATGTTCACGGTAGTGGTGCTGGATCTCCTGCGGGAGCTGGGCTCGTGTTCACGGTAGTGGTGCTGGATCTCCTGCGGGAGCTGGGCTCATGTTCACGGTAGTGGTGCTGGATCTCCTGCGGGAGCTGGGCTCGTGTTCACGGTAGTGGTGCTGGATCTCCTGCGGGAGCTGGGCTCGTCTCCACGGTAGTGGTGCTGGATCTCCTGCGGGAGCTGGGCTCGTCTCCACGGTAGTGGTGCTGGATCTCCTGCGGGAGCTGGGCTCGTCTCCACGGTAGTGGTGCTGGATCTCCTGCGGGAGCTGGGCTCGTGTTCACGGTAGTGGTGCTGGATCTCCTGCGGGAGCTGGGCTCGTCTCCATGGTAGTGGTGCTGGATCTCCTGCGGGAGCTGGGCTCGTGTTCACGGTAGTGGTGCTGGACATCCTGCGGGAGCTGGGCTCGTCTCCATGGTAGTGGTGCTGGATCTCCTGCGGGAGCTGGGCTCGTCTCCACGGTAGTGGTGCTGGATCTCCTGCGGGAGCTGGGCTCGTGTTCACGGTAGTGGTGCTGGATCTCCTGCGGGAGCTGGGCTCGTCTCCACGGTAGTGGTGCTGGATCTCCTGCGGGAGCTGGGCTCGTGTTCACGGGGAAACTGCTTTCACTTCAGACCGCCGTCCTGCGTTTCACTCATAGCCGAAATATGCTGTGACTGACTCCATAACCTGCCCATAAACAAACAGTGCACAGCTCTAAGAACGTATTTTAACATCTGATGTAAATAGTCTTTATGTCTTTATGAATAAAATAATTAGTTTTATGTTCAGGCGTTTCCATCACTCAAATAAGACCGACTCAGCTATAGGCTAACTGACCTTGCGTCCTAGTATGTTGCCTTGCATAAAATAAAATGATTTACAGCATAGTAATGATTTTATAGATTAAATAAAACGTACACAAACCTGTATTTCGCAGAAGAAATGCACCAAATCGGCGGCGCTGAGAACTCTCCAGAAGAGGATGCAAATGCCCGCGCTCTTGCAAATGTAAAATGTGGGCTACCGTGATATTGACGGAACTTGAATGGTGCAAAATAAGTTTAAAATGTATAAGAACTAAGTATAATAATATGCTTTTTACTTTTTAAGTACTTTAAAAAATAATTACCTTTGTACTTTTACTAAGGTAATTTTGAAAATGGCCCAATTATAATTTTACTGGAGTAATATTTTATTGGGGTATCTGTACTTTTGCTCAATCACTTGATTTGTGTACTTCTTCCACCACTACAATGCTAAAAAAAACTGGATTAATGTAGTGACTAGTGTATGACTGTTCATTAGTAGTTACTTCATAGTTATTTTTCTTGAACCTTAATTAATAGATCATTAATAGTAGTTCTTCAGGACGTATGACATAATTCATTAGTTATTGATTAACTAACTGTAACTTAACACAATCATAAAATTCTATTACATACTGATTAGTTAACACATCTTCCTTAGTAGTTAACAGCAGTGAAGAAGTAGTTCATGAAGAATTACTAGTTCTTCAATAATTCCTTATTAGTTATGCAGTAAGTAAGATACAGTATTCTAAAGTGTTACCGAAATTTCTAATGAAAAGGCAGGAGGGATAGCTCTTGAAAACGTCTAAGGTTACGTATGTAACCCTGGTTCCCTGAGAGGGAACGAGACGCTGCGTTTGAGACGCGGTGGGAACGCTCTGCGTGATTGCGTCATGAAGCACGTGTAAAATCAGTCCAATGGAAGCCCGATACGTCATGGGTAGCGTCATAGACCAGGAAACTATAAAGCACCTTTGAAAACAGACCGCGACAGCTTCTGAAAAAGTCTGAAGCAAGTCGATCAGGGCATGCAGGAAGTATGGCAGGCAAACGCAGCGTCTCGTTCCCTCTCAGGGAACCAGGGTTACATACGTAACCTTAGACGTTCCTTTTCAAGGGAACTCGAGCTGCGTTTGAGACGCGGTGGGAACCCCATACCCACTACGCCATAGTGACAAATGCCCGTTCTGTGTGAAGTCCTTGCGCACACTAAGAAGCAAGCAACCTAGCCCCTGGAGTGGAGAGGTCAAGGTCATAAAACCTGACAAATATATGCGGAGAGGACCATCCTGCCGCATTACAAATATCAGGAAGGGAAACCCCCGAAATTAAGGCCGTAGAGGCCGCCATACTCCTTGTAGAATGGGCCCGTACAGCCATAGGTGAAGGCTGACCGGCCGCTTCATAAGCTAGTGAAATAGCCTCGACTATCCACTTGCTCATAACCTGTTTAGATGCAAGGCACCCTCTTCTGAGTGACCCAAAACATACAAATAATTGCTCTGACTTACGCCACAGGCCAGCTCTGTGAACGTAGGCATCCAATGCCCGAACTGGACATAACAGGTTCAATTGTTCCTGATCTGGGGTATTAAAAGGTGGAGGATAAAAGGCCTGCAGCACTATTGGGCCCCCAACATTGAATGGGACCTTAGGAATATAACCCGGTCTAGGGTATAGAAATGCTTTCACCATACCAGGTGCAAATTCCAAACATGACGGAGCAACCGACAGGGCGTGAAAATCTCCAATTCTCTTGATAGATGAAATAGCAAGGAGAAATAAAGCTTTCAAAGTGAGGAATTTTTCTGAAACCTCTTCAATGGGCTCGAACGGAGCCAGAGCCAGACCCTCAAGTACAATGGCTAAATCCCAAGCCGGTGCTCTGGAGTGCAGTGCAGGTCTCAACCTCAATGTACCACGGAGAAAACGAGTAATCAGAGGATCTCTCCCAATAGAAGTACCCCCCAGAGGGGTATGGTAGGCCGATATAGCCGCCACATAAACTTTTAAGGTGGAAGGAGATAATCCAGCAGAGAAACGGTCTTGCAGAAAATCGAGAACTGAACCAACAGGGCAGTTAACAGGATCTAACTGACGCTCACCACACCAGGTGGAGAATAATTTCCATTTCAGCGCATACAGTTTTCTCGTGGAAGGGGCTCTGGAATGGAGAATGGTCTCAACGACCTCAGTCGAGAGACCGGATTCTATGAGCCTGGCCCCCTCAGAGGCCAGGCCCACAGTTTCCACAACTCCGGTCGAGGGTGAAAGATCGTGCCCTATACCTGGGACAGCAGGTCCCTCCTGAACGGAATCTCCATGGGAGAGCCTTCCAGAAGAGACAAAGTCCGAGAACCAAACTCGAGTCGGCCAGTATGGGGCTACTAGTAGCAGATGAGCCCCTTCCCGGCGAACCCTCTCCAGAACCTCCGGGAGCATAGATATCGGGGGAAATGCGTACAGGTGCAGCCTCGGCCACACCTGCACCATCGCATCCAGTCCGAGAAGAGCTGGCTGCGTGAGGGGGAACCATATAGAGCAATGCGTTGTACAAACGATGTGAAAGGTCGACTTGACTTTAGTTAGACCAAAGTTCTCCCTAAGAAGCTCCACCACCTCGGGGTGAAGTCTCCAATCCCCTGGGCCTCAGCCCCTGCCTCAACAGGATATCTGCTCTGATATACGAGACCATCAGTGTGTTGTCCGCCATTCGCCGAGCAACCACTCATGATCGCCCCCACTTGTGAGCAATATGCGTCGACAAGAAGCCCCCAACACTGGGCCTGGGCGAGGAACCAAGGTTCTTCCACATGACCGAAGCACGAAGGCATAGCCGCGTGACCTTGATCATGCGAAAATGTATTTCCCCTCGGAGAAAACCCCTTGGTCCTGAGCCACCACTGCAGGGGTCTCATGAACAGAAGGCCAAAAGTAAAACGTTGGACGCAACTGCCATGAGACCCACCCGTCTGAAACTGTTTCACAGTGAGTGACTGGCCTAGATATACCCCATTACGGCTGTATAATTGCTACACCTAGAAAAGTGGTCCTCAGAGCACACTCTACTTGGCGTTGAGAGGCAACCCCAACATCCTTAATGAGACAGAACGACATCTCGATGCCGAACTGCCATAAACTCAGATTGAGCTAGGAACAACCAATCATTGATGTAGTATAATACGCGAATGCCCTGGAGTCTCAGAAGAGCCAGAGCTGCATCCACGCATACTGTAAAGGTGTGGGGTAATAAACCTAGGCCGAATGGAAGAACCCAATAATGGTATGCTTCGCCCCCGAAAGCAAACCTCGGGAAACACCTCATCCTCTTTCGGAAACAATGAAGTAATGGCTGTCTGCTGGGAGGAGGAACCCCTTCTACAGCTCCTTTTGGAGAAGTGACAGTACTTCCTGCTCCATAACCAAAGCCTGCTCGGGGTCCACCAATGAAAGGAGGACCCCTAGAAATCTGGGCGAACGAGAACCGAACTGAATTCTGAAACCCTTTTCTATAGTGTGCAGGACCCACTGAGAAATATGTGGCAGTAGTTTCCACGCTGCCAGAAATTTACTAGGGGAACCAGTCTCTCAAGACTGGCCTCTGGATTTATTTGAACAGTCACTACGGCGCCCTGAAGCGGCGAACCGGCAGGGAACAACCGAACTGACCATTCTACGACCCTCCTCGGAGGATCGTATGGGGATGCTGACACCTCGGCGCCCTGAACGGCGAACCGGCAGGGAACAACCGAACTGGCAGCGCTGCAACCCTCCTCAGAGAGTTGCACCCCAGAGGAAAAACGATTTCTCAAAACCGTCCCTTGGTTGAACAGTCAGTACGGTGCCCTGAAGCGGCGAACCGGCAGGGAACAACCGAACTGACCATTCTACGACCCTCCTCGGAGGATCGTATGGGGACGCTGACACCTCGGTGCCCTGAATGGCGAACCGGCAGGGAACAACCGAACTGGCAGCGCTGCGACCCTCCTCAGAGAGTCGCACCCCAGAGGTCGCCGAGGAGAAACGATTTCTCAAAACCGTCCCTGCCCCGGAGGAGCCCTCAGAAGCCTGATAGCCTCGTTTTCTTGCGACAGGACTTCTTGTCTAAGCTTTATTAGAGATGATGACAGTCCTCAGATCTTGCCTACCTCTAACTAGCTTAGTTCCTACGACCCTCCTCGGAGGATCGTTGAAAAAAGCAGGCACTTCGGCGCCCTGAAACGGCGAACCGGCAGGGAAACCGAACTGACTGCTCTTCTTTTTTCTTATTTGAAGGCTCGTTTGGGGACACTGACACCTTGGTGCCCTGAAACGGCGAACCGGCAGGGAAACCGAACTGGCAGTACTGCGACCCTCCTCAGAGAGTCGCACCCCAAAGGGCGCTGAGGAGAAACGATTTCTCAAAACCGTCCCTACCCCAGAGGGGACCACCCTTAGAAGCCTGATCGCCTCGGCGTCAGGGCTTCTTCTTTGTCAAAGCTATTTTAGAGATAAAACAGTCCTCAGATCTTGCATGTCTCTAACTGGCTAGACTGCGACCGCCACCCAGGTACCCCTCAATTGCGGAGGAGCCCGAATGGCGACGCTCTGTTTTGCACTTTGTGCTGAGAGGAGCTTAATAGGCCGTCTCAGGAACATTAGATTGGTGAGGAAGAATGATGAATGGTTTATATCTCAGTTTTCTTGAAAGCGGAGCGTCCAGAAGAACAGACATAATTATATCTTTATTTTCCTTTATCTTTATATCAGAAAAACTTATATATATATATATATACATACATATATCACTCTGTGGCCACCAGCAGGAAACAACCGAACTGGCAGCGCTGCGACCCTCCTCAGAGAGTCGCCCCTCACATTCATCCATGTCCTTACATACTTTACCCACCAGCGCTGCCTAATAAAAAATGTATTCATTATTTAAGATGGCTGGTGGGTAACGTCGGGGTTAATAACGATGACGCCGACTCGGGAGAGAGAAAGCTCGTAAGCGTCTCTTTAACCCGAGGCAATGTCATACTATGATACTTAATACCCAAACATTACTATAGTCAGACATCTGGGGATTAAACACATAAAATACAAACCGGTTTATTCCACGATCTCGACACCTCAGTGTGGAGATAGGGAAAAACCACAGTCCCCGACGAGGAGGCTGAGATACAGAGTTTTCCCTGTTTAAGATACAGTTCATCTTTAACAAACTCTTCTTTATTTTCAATCTCATAATGTTCAGCTGGCCAGTAAATATTTAACTGGCAACAGCACTAGATAAAACGTACTCGGTTACTAACGTAACCTCGGTTCTCTCTAGAGAGGGAACGAGTACTGCGTAATAGCTTACGCTAGGGGAAAAACTCTTTTCCACGAGATATTGAAGCCAAAAATTATCCTTAATTTTTTATTAATGTAAAACGCTTTGCAGCAGCAAGCAAACATAGGCGAAACAGCTCGCGCGCCTATTGGTTGCTCTGCAGCAAATGCAGCAGCCTATCGAGAGAGACTCTGCGTGACGTAATGACCAATGGGGGCAATTCGCGCCCATATCGTCACGTCCCGCCAGAAGGGGCGTGGTCTCACCCTATAAATATGCTCGTTAGGCTGATACAAGCTGGTTTTTATGGTTTTATGGTTTCAACCAGAGCGTATTCCAAGCACGGCAAGATACGCAGTACTCGTTCCCTCTCTAGAGAGAACCGAGGTTACGTTAGTAACCGAGTACGTTCTCTTACGAGAGTATCTCTCGTACTGCGTAATAGCTTACGCTAGGGGAACACAATGCAACACGCCGTGCGTACAGGGATCCAACACCAAAGTCCCGGGGGCCGAAGCCCAGGGCTCATGTAGTGCATAATCACCATAAACTCACATAGAGTGGAGGAAGAGAGGCTGGAAGCGTCATTCCCTATAAAAAAGCACCCAGCGGGGCTATTATATGACAATAAAACGCGCAGCCAGGGTGAAAGCTTTCAGCCTGATCTGGGTGGCCATACATGTGTCAACACTCATGGGGCTGCAGTAAACTCAGCATCTGGGCCGCACAGCGGGGCAGATAGCACTGAATTTTAGACCGCCAAAAGCTTAGCTTGTAAGGCGGGTACCTCCAGGTTATAGTATTTTATAAATGTAGACGGCGAGGCCCAGCCCGCGGCCGTACAGATATCTTGCAGGGAAACCCCGCTAGACCATGCCCACGAAGAGGCCATGCCTCTCGTGGAGTGCGCCCTGACACCCAAGGGGCACTGTAAGCCCTTCGCAGAGTAAGCGAGCGCAATGGCATCCACTATCCATCTGGATAGGCTCTGTTTTGAGGCGGTGAGTCCCTTGGAACGCCCGCCAAACAAAACAAAAAGCTGCTCCATCTGTCTGAAAACAGACGAGCGTGACACATAAGCTCTCAATGCCCTGACGGGGCAAAGGAGACTCGCATCCTCCTCCTCACTGAGAACCGGAAGGGCGGACAGGGAAATTACCTGGGCCCTGAACGGTGTATTGAGGGATTTCGGGACATACCCGTGCTTTGGTTTGAGAATGACCTTCGAGTCATTAGGCCCAAACTCCATACACGACACGCTTGCTGAAAGCGCCTGTAAGTCCCCTATGCGCTTCACTGAAGCGAGAGCCATGAGAAACACTGTTTTGAACGACAGGTGTTTCATGTCCACCAGCTGGATTGGCTCGAACGGGGCGCCTTTCATGGCCTCCAGGACCGTGGAAAGGTCCCACGTCGGGACTGAAGGGGGCCTGGGAGGGTTCAGCCTCCGAGCTCCCCTAAGGAAACGCACGACTAAGTCGTTTTTCCCCAGCGACTGGCCAGACACCGGTTTTGCAAACGTTGCTATGGCCGCCACATATACTTTGAGCGTGGATGGGGTCCTGCCCTTATCCAGTAGCTCTTGAAGGAAGGAAAGCACTTCCGAAACCCCGCATTCCACAGGTGAAAAGCTCTGGGCTTGACACCATGCAGAGGAAACAGACCATTTCGAGGAGTAGAGCCGCCTGGTAGACGGAGCTCTAGCCTGCGCGATCGTGTTTAACACTCCTTCTGGGAGGCTAGCGGGTACCCGTTGATGGCCCATGCGTGCAGGGACCACAACTCCGGGCGAGGGTGCCAAATCGAGCCCTCCGCCTGAGAGAGGAGGTCTCTCCTCAATGGTACAGGCCATGGGGCAGTGCTGGTCAGCTGCATCAGGGCAGGGAACCACGTCTGGTTTGTCCAGAGCGGAGCTACGAGCAGCACTGGGCATCTGTTCTCCCTGATTCATTCCAACACCTGAGGCAGGAGCGAGACAGGAGGAAAAGCATATAGGGGGCAGCGGGGCCAAACATGAGCCAGCGAGTCCTTGCCTTTTGAGAAAAACTCCGGGCAATGAGCGTTTTCGTGGGACGCGAATAGGTCCACCTGTGCTCTGCCGAACGTTTTCCACAGCAGCTGGACCATCTGCGGGTGCAGCGACCATTCCCCTGCTGGAACATTGTTCCTGGACAGTCTGTCTGGTCCCACATTCAGGTGACCAGGCACGTGCGCTGCTCTCAGTGAGAGCAGGTTGTGCTGAGTCCAGACCAGGAGGCGTTCCGTCAGCCTGTGAAGGTTTCGTGACCTGACGCCGCCCTGGCGATTTATGTATGCCACCACTGACATGTTGTCCAACCGGACCAAGACGTGGTGGCCTGTTACCTGGGGACAAAAACGCCGTAGCGCTTTGTCGACTGCTATCATCTCCAAGCAGTTTATGTGAAGGAGCTTTTCCCGTTCTGACCACAGGCCAGCTAGCGGTCTGCCCTCGAGCAGCGCTCCCCACCCCGAGGTGGAGGCGTCCGTAGACACCACCTTCACACTCGAAGCGGTCCCCAGACTCACACCTGACTGATACCAGTCGGTTATTTTCCAAGGTTCCAGAGCTGAAACACACTGAAGGTCGACCCTGAGGCGAAACAGACCCGCTGTCCATGCCCTGGGTGGAACCCGCGCTTTCAGCCACATCTGCAGTGGGCGCATGCGGAGCAAGCCCAACTGGAGTACAGAGGCTGCTGAGGCCATCAGCCCCAGCATTTTCTGAAACCTTTTGAGCGGAACTATCGCGCCGTGGCGGAAGGATTTCGCGCCGCGCTGAATATTTATCCCGCGCTCTGGTGACAGGCGTGCTGTCATGGACAGCGAGTCCAACACGGTTCCCAGAAAGGAAATTTTCTGACTGGGAGACAGTGAGCTCTTCGCCCAATTGACTGTGAGGCCCAGCTCCTCGAGGTGCTCGAGTAATGCGGCCCTGTGTTCTATGAGCTCCGATCGTGATCGAGCTAGAATCAGCCAATCGTCCAAGTAGTTCAGGACTCGCATGCCCTGAAGTCTCAGGGGTGCGAGCGCCGCGTCCATGCACTTCGTAAATGTACGAGGTGCTAGGGACAGACCGAACGGCAGGACTGTGTATTGATATGCCTGGCCCTCGAAAGCGAATCTCAAGAATCGCCTGTGATGGGACGCCATTTGTATTCGGAAATAGGCGTTTTTCAGATCTATTGACATAAACCAGTCCCCGTGGGCTTGTGTGTAGAAATGAGCCCTGGGTTGTAGGCATTTTCAATACATTCATAACACCATCGGCTGTGGCCGGAATACCAGAAAGTACACCATTTATGTGATTTATCTGGGTCGCCGTGGGAACAGCATTTGTGTGCAGGCAAGCGGGCATGGTACTGGCTTGCTTACTGCAAAATACACTGGAACAGTCACATTTTCTGGAACTGAACGAGCGAAAATTTCAGTGGAAGTCTGGCCATGGCGAGACTGAAACACCGATTTCCTAGGAGGCTAGGAAGACTTGTGTTGGTTTCGTTTTACAGAAACCGTGGTAGTGTTTGTGGGCACTGGGTTGTGGGCACATTTACTACATTTAATGCACAATTGACATGCGTCGATTTCATTTGTGCGAGCCCTGTACCGTGGCGGGCTGTGTTTGTGTGTAGAAATGAACACTGGGCTGTGAGCATTTTATTACACTTATAACACCATCGGCTGTGGCCGGAAAACCAGAAATACAATGATTACATGATTTTTCTGGGTCGCCGTGGAAACGGCCTTTATGTGCAGGCAAGCGGGCCGTGGCACCAGCTTGTTTACTGCAAAATACACTGGAACAGTCGCATTTTCTGGAACTGAACGAGCGAAAAGTTTTTGGTGGAAGTCTGGCCGCGGCGAGACAAAATTTTTATTTGCTGCGAGAGCCGGGATCGAACACGGGTCTCTCGCGTGAAAGCTACGGGTTCCGCCACTGGGCCACAGGGAGAACTACACTAGCGCAAGCAGATAAAAGAGTGTCATCACAGATTTGTGTGTGTCGGCGTTTGTATGCAGGTGTGCGTGTTATACAACAGGCTCATTGCTGCAATAATGACATTTTCAGCCGCTCAAACTAGGAGCTGAGAAATGTTTAAGAAATGGAGATTAGTCCGGCCTCGGCGGGGACTAAAACACACTCTTTTCTCATTTGCCGGTGACGCACGCCCATGGGGGGCGGGGTAGATTTCTTATAACGTAAAGAAAACTAGCCGCGGTTTTAGGGCTCGCGGTCTTGATGCTGGCCCGTTTCCTTGACGACTCGCGGACAGAAGGCGGAGGTCCACAGAGCTCGCCTGTTGCGCGGCGCGCCTCCCAATCGAGGCCGATGCTTTCCACGGCCTGAGAGAGCAGACGCATCAGCTCAGTCTCAATGCCGGCTCTCTTACCAGTGGTCTGGCGGGAAACGCTAGCGGAAGGGAGATCCACGGAGCTCGCCCAATCCTCACTATCGGATGCCAGAAGAGAACACGCCTCGGTGGGTTCGTCAAACTCGTGGATGGACGCGGCGGCAGGCGGCGGCCGTTGTCCGTCAGTGAGCGACTCGAGCGAAGCCGGCGAAGCTGGCGGGCGAACCGGCGAGCTTTGGCGGGCTGGAGAAAGCTCGGGAGCGCGCTGGGCGCGGCGCTTCTTGCGGCGCGGCACCACGGCGGGCTGCGGTGAAGGCTCGGAGAATGATGCCAGGCGCGTCCTCAGAGTCACCATGGGCAAAAGCTCGCAATGAGGGCATCCGCCTTCAGCGAGCGCGAGAGCCGCGTGATCCTCACCCAGGCAGGAAACACAGATGACGTGCCGGTCTCCATCGCTGAGCGGGGCGCGGCACGAGCCACAGGAAGGCATCTTTAAAAAGACGCTGCTCTTTTATGAGAGAAGTGTGAGTCGCGTCAAGTAAGCGAACACACACTCTCAACAGAGTAAATACACACAGAGTATGAAAGGATATAGAACGCCGGAAAGCGCAGCAGGTACGGCAGTTGAAGGCGGCGAGGCCAGCGACTCCAGAGCTCGTCCCGCTGAAAGGCTTGCTTCGACGGCGCGGCTTCGACGGCGCGGCTTCTCACTCCGGATCCAGCGATGCATGTGCTTCGCTGAAGAGGTAAAAATCAGCTTGTATCAGCCTAACGAGCATATTTATAGGGTGAGACCACGCCCCTTCTGGCGGGACGTGACGATATGGGCGCGAATTGCCCCCATTGGTCATTACGTCACGCAGAGTCTCTCTCGATAGGCTGCTGCATTTGCTGCAGAGCAACCAATAGGCGCGCGAGCTGTTTCGCCTATGTTTGCTTGCTGCTGCAAAGCGTTTTTACATTAATAAAAAATTAAGGATAATTTTTGGCTTCAATATCTCGTGGAAAAGAGTTTTTCCCCTAGCGTAAGCTATTACGCAGTACGAGAGATACTCTCGTAAGAGAACCTCCTTTTTTTCTTTAAAAAAGCTCCTCTTTATTCAACAGAGTTATGAGCTGGAAAATGTATTCATTGAAAACTCAAACATCTGCCTTTTTATAAAGATTTGTATTTGTTTTGTTCTCCTTCTTTTAAAACAAAACACTAACGATACCAATTCCTCGGAACTGGAAATCGCAGCACACTAGATCTGGCATGTGAAAGCTGAGAAAGGGCGGAGCCCGTCCCAACCCCCGCTGTCAGATCCGTTTTCGAACCCCGAAATACGAGCCGTCTCCGAGCCTCGCCAACAGAGAGACCCGCTCGGGGAACGCTAACCGAACCGTCCTCCTCGAAGAACGCCCGGCGGGAGCGGAGCGTCCTCACGGACAGCTTCTCGCAATGCACAGTCAGATCCCTCGAGAAATGACTGTTGCATGCTCCACTCCCAAACAGCAACAAAAAGCTGATGTGTGTCCCCACCCGTGATGTAACGAGGGCAGGGAACAACACAACGTCTATAATATTGCTTTGCTCGCCATAATGATAGATAGTGATATATATATTGGGCTTGACAAACAACAATAAATAGACAAGGACAGAATCACAGAGAGCGCTTGCTGAAGACTACAGAAGCTGTCGCGGTCTGTTTTCAAAGGTGCTTTATAGTTTCCTGGTCTATGACGCTACCCATGACGTATCGGGCTTCCATTGGACTGATTTTACACGTGCTTCATGACGCAATCACGCAGAGCGTTCCCACTGCGTCTCAAACGCAGCTCGAGTTCCCTTGAAAGGGAACTCTCCATCTTGGATAGTAAAATCCTGCTGAAAATTGTTATATCCCTTTGTAGCCACGAATTCAATATTACTTTACATTTATCAATATTTTAAAGAATATTTTCTTTTTCCCTTATTTCGGATGATCGTGATGGGCAAATATTTGACTTCTGTTTTAACTTGTATATTATCAATTAGGCGAGCTTTCACATTTATTAATGTTCAATATAACACCTGATGCTTTTGAGAATTGACTGATTGAATCTAACACTCTGGAAATTTGTCTTTTGTCTTTTAGAAAAAAAGTTGTGTCGTCCGCAAACTGTGCTTTCCCGTGATGTTGAAGGCATCAGAGTTGTTCATTCTAATCATAAAAGACAGTAGTTCAACAACCACTATAAATAACAAAGGAGAGCTGTTGCAGCCCTGTCTAATGCCCCTCTTAACTGCGAATCGTGAGCATGTGCCGTGCTCCAGAGATACACAGCTGTTAATGTCATTGTAAAGTAGACTAATTAAATTTGTGAATTTCTGTCCAAAACCAACATTGTTTAAAGTTTCTAGAATAAAGGGGTGTTCAACCGAATCAAAAGCTTTGTATAGAAATCTAAAAATATAATGAAACCCTGTTCTACAAATGTATGACTGTAATCGATTTAGTCTAGTACCAATCGTATGTTATTATGGATAGATCTTCCATCAAGGAAGCCAGACTGAGTTTCATTTATTATTTGGGGTAGGCATTTTTTATCCTAGCTGCAATAATTTCAGATAATAACTTATAATCAGTGTTATAAAGTGAAATCGGTCTTAAGATTGATTGATTCCTTTTCCAGAGCTTTGGGTCTGTATCTAAATATTAAAAAATGTGAGTTAATGTCAATTAAAAGCTGTAATGTTCTCTCTTTATGCA
The DNA here is from genome assembly GCA_030578255.1 of Tiaroga cobitis. Classification (NCBI taxonomy): domain Eukaryota; kingdom Metazoa; phylum Chordata; class Actinopteri; order Cypriniformes; family Leuciscidae; genus Tiaroga; species Tiaroga cobitis. The sequence goes on from CM060614.1 coordinate 33,416,374, forward strand.
ATATCCATGTGAAAGATCAAGTTACATACTTAGGAATTGTAATTAATAAAGACCAAAAACAAGATGTAAACTAAATTTCAATCCTCTAATAATGAAAACCCAAAGGAAACTGAACTCTTGGCTGCAGAGAGACTTGTCGATACGAGGAAGAGTTTTGCTCTCTAAAGCTGAAGGATTGTCGAGACTAACGTATGCAGCTCTCTCGCTGGAGGTCGATAAAGGAACATTAAAAAAGATTGATAGCATGTTAAATAATTTTGTTTTGAAAAATAAAACCCACTTTATTAGATAATCAGTACTAATGAATTCATTAAAACAGGGGGGATTGGATTTTTTAGATTTTACTACCTTAAACAACACTTTTAAAATTAATTGGCTTTAAAATTTCCTTAATAATCCCTCTTCACTTTGGAATATTATCCCTAATTATATTTTCTCAAAAGTAGGTGGCCTGAATTTTCTCTTACTTTGTAACTATAATGTCACAAAGATCCCTGTCAAACTGTAATTTTCATAAGCAGATGCTCTTGGCATGGTCCCTAATATATCAACACAACTTTTCCCCACACAGATATTACTTATGGAACAATAAGGATATTCTCTACAAGAATAAATCACCTTTTTTGACAACTGGTTCAAAAAAGACCTTCTTTTAGTTGGACAGCTTTTTAATTCACAGGGCAGACTTTACAACTATTTAGATTTTTTACAGAAATATAAAATCCCTATAACTGCTAATGAATATGCTAATTGTTTTCAATGCAATTCCCTCTGGAGTGTCTTTTCTGTTGCAAGCTTCTACATTTCCATGGCCATGTACTCAATCTTTGAGCCTAACTGACACAATGATCGGAAATGTGTGCTTTTCTGTAGAGCAACAAAAAAAATAATTATAAAATCAGAGCTCTCTTCCAGAAAGAGATAATAGCAATTCCTTATGTAATACCATACTGGAATTATATTGTAGAGAATTAACCGTGGGAAAAAGTATGGTCATTGTCTCATAAGAATCTGCTTACCAATAAAGTAAAAGAAATAACATTTAAATTATTTCACAAATGTTACCCAACCAAAGCCTTTCTTAGGAGATATAAGTCCGACATTGAAGTGAACTGCTGTTTCTGTCACTCTCCTCCTTAGGAAGATGTCATTCACTGTGACATGACTCAGGGTACTGTTGTGAGATCTGTCTTTAATGTGTTCAGTTCGGGACAGCTCAGTGTGGGTGTGACCGAGAGTGAGTGAGTGCGGTTGTCGAAGGTGCGTGCGCGCCCCTTTTGTTGTTGTTCCCCGCGAAGCAGCGGATGAGTGTGTGTGAGAGTGATACGGTGATCCGTGCAGGCAGCTAGCTATGTGCAGTGTATTTCAGTGCAGTCAGTCAAATAAAGCACCTAAACTCTTCTGCAAGACGGCCTCGTTGTCCTTTTATATGCTACCATCACACCAAACAGTGTGAAGTTTAAGGAGTTAACCCCGGGAGGAGAATTACCGGCCCTGGAGAAGACGAATCTCCCCTGTGTCTCCCAACCACGGTTAGGAGACAGAAGCAGGAAAGGTTAACACTGGCGACCACGAAGGGACCTTCACGTTGTTAAAAGACTGGTGAGCATCGAAAACGGAAGGACAATAAAAGTAAAGCCGATCGAGTGACTGTAATACAACTGTTATACAGGCGGCCGCTCGCTATCCCTCCGATGTTTACAGACGAGAAACCACCTACTCAAACCCATTCATGTCGCTAACCAATGTGGAGGACAACAATGAAGGTATTGTGAAAGCTTACGAGCGCAAGGCTGAGAGAAAACGCAAACATTATAACCCATTCCTGTGTGATGAAAGTTGCACTGCCGCACTTTCTAATGGAGAAGATCTGTTCGCGCCGTTCGACAGCTCAGCCCATTTTTCGCCCACAAATCCTTTTAGTAGAGGCAACAGTCAAAGCCACGGCTCCGTGAGAAGGCCAGACATGCACCTTTTCACATATCCCACTCCAGACATGCCATTTAAGGGGCACTATGAAGTCACAAATCCCTTTGCCAATGTTCACATGGGAAGTTTTGTACATAGCACACCAGCTATATCCAAACCCGAAGCCAGTACGTTTCCCATGCCATATTCTTCTATTAATCCAGACATGACTGTAAAACATGGACATTTCCCATTGCGCCAGCCTGGTCCCTCATCTCCAACACGTAAGAGCCGCTCTGCGCCCCGTCAGCCTCCTCTGTCGGACAGTGATGAGGACTATAACCCCAAAGAGAGAGTCCCCACTCTACGTCCCGGCCAGTATGACGGCAGCACACCGTGGAGAGAGTTTCTGCACAGGTTTGAGAGTTGCGCAGAGGCAAATAACTGGTCAGTCAAAACAATGGCTATTCAGGTGAAATTCCGCCTCACCGGAGCTGCTGGCGCCATCGTCCACAGAAACCCTCGTTCATCCAAATGGGACTACCGCCGCCTGGTGGAGGAACTCGAAACTGCTTATGGCCCTTCTTCAGATCATGCAGTAGCTGTAGCCATAGGGCTGAGGCAAAAAAGTGCGTAAACCAGGTGAGGCGCTTCATGTGTTCAGGGATGACATTTATGGAAAAGTATCTATAGATTATGGTGACTGGTCAGAGGCTGAGCAAGACGCTATAGCGGTTGAAGTTTTCACAAACGGCCTGGGTGATGCAGAGCTAGTTCAGAGACTGTTAGAAAAACGTCCAGCTACACTAGCTAAAGCTTACGAGATAGCCCACCGTCATGACACTACCAAGAGAGCTGCTTCCTATGTCACCATCATCATGCAGCCAGGGGCCCGTAACCTCACTGAACGCAGGCCCCGGGCCGCTGTTGTCAGAGAAAAAGACAAAAATGAGACTGTGACTACCACTACCTCTACAGTTAGCCCATACCCCAATCATTTTGTCCCACCCACATCTGCAAAAACACTAAAGCAGCACAAGAACTTTAAAAGGGGTGACATTCGCTGCTATAACTGTAATGGTTGGGGTCACAAACAGAGCCAGTGCTCGTCCCCTCAAAGAAATACAGAGACTTTCTTTTCAAAGGCCGCCAAAGAAAGTCCGCTGACCACTGTGTTCCACCTTAAAAGCCAGAGTCGTGAAATGAACATTCACATGTGCATATCTGAGCTGGAGGTATGTGCAGTCCTAGACAGTGGAGCGCAGAGGAGCGTGCTGCCTCTTCACCAATACAACGCCATTCACCAAGACGTGAGACCACCGCTTCAGTCATCCATCGTAGAGACTTTGCTCGGGGTGGGACCAGGAGACATGCCAGTGCTTGGTGAAGCCAAGGTTCCAGTCAGTATCAACAACCGTCAAGTTGAAGTAGACTTCCTTGTAGCAGACATAGAGGGCAATGAGGTGCTGCTTGGCCATCCTTTCCTCACCCAAGCTGAGGCCCGCCTGGATTTCGGTAAGCACCGCATAATTCTGTTTGGAGAAGAAGTGCCCTACTTTCACCCAGAGACTGTTCCAAAGTCACACGCTGTAAGAGTAGCCAGAACTGTTGTGGTTGAAGCGGGACAAGAGTACCTAGTCAAGGGCAACGTGCATTTTAGCAGAGAAGCTCAGGGAGACATGATGCTTAGCCCCACAAAAGGCTTTGTTGAAAAGCACAAAGGACTCATTGCCAGAGCCCTAGTCAACGCACGGCCCACCAACATCATTCCATTACGCCTTTTTAACCCTGGCAACAAGGCTGTGACTATTAAAGAAGGTGCCATTGCAGGCCTCCTCCAGCCAGCTGAAGCTCTGTCCTCGTCTAGTGTCCCCACCGTGGCAGACATTCCAGCCAGCCCCCCTGCAGTTCCGGAGCACCTCCAGGAGCTCTATGCCCAAAGTTCCACTGACTTTAATGGCAAGGAAAAACTTGAATTATCCAACCTGTTGTGTGCCTATGAAAGTGTCTTTTCCAAGGGACCTGGTGATCTGGGCCGGACCAGTCTTGTGAAGCATGATATCATAACCCCACCGGGCAATCCAGTGAAGCAGTCTCCTCGTCGTATGGCTGGGGAAAAACAGCGAAGCGCGGAACAGCAGATCAGTGAGGGCCTTCAGAGCGGCATCGCAACACGCAGCCACAGCAGTTGGGCCTCACCGGTCGTAATGGTGCGTAAAAAGGATGGGACTTATCGCCTTTATATAGATTACAGGGGACTCAACAACCTCACCATCACTGATGCGTACCCGCTTCCCCGCATCCAAGACACGCTGGACACTCTCGCCACCGCCAATTGGTTCAGCACTCTGGACCACTCTGGTTACTGGCAAGTCGAGCTAACGCCAAGAGCCCGCCGCGCAGCCGCCTTTTGCACCTGTAATGGACTATTTGAATGGAACGTTATGCCGTTCGGATTATGTAACGCGCCGGTGACGTTCCAACGCCTGATGGACCGCGTCCTTGCCGGCATGCAGTGGGAGACCTGCCTCGTCTACCTGGACGACATCATCGTGCTGGCCAAGGATGTGCCGGAGATGCTGCAGTGACTGAGCCAAGTGTTCCAGAGACTTAAACAGGCAAATCTCAAACTGAAACCAGCCAAATGCTGCCTGTTTTGCCGTCAAGTTGCCTATCTAGGTCATATTGTGTCTGAGCATGGTGTGGCCACTGACCCCAATAAAGTCAGCAAATTCCAAGCCTGGCCCACTCCCACATCAGTCCAAGAGGTCAGACGTTTCATTGGCCTCGCTTCCTGCTATCGCAGGTTTGTAAAAGACTTTGCCTCCATTGCCGAACCGTTACATAACCTGACTAAGAAAAATGTACACTTCCAGTGGCACGCTGAACACCAAGCCGCCTTCGACACGCTCAAGCACCGCCTTACCATAGCCCCTGTCTTAGGCTATCCACTGGACCATGGCGAAATGATTCTGGACACCGATGCCAGAGACACCGGTATCGGCGTGGTCTTGTCGCAAATGCAGGGTGGCACAGAACATGTGTTGGCGTACGGCAGCCGCAAACTAGCCAAAGCGGAACAGAACTATTGTAATACGAGACGGGAGTTGCTAGCCATTGTCGATTTCAGATCACATTTTCGGCAGTACCTACTTGGGAGGCCTTTCCAGGTACGAACTGATCACAGCAGCCTGCGCTTGCTCACGAGAATGAAAGAGCCGGAAGGTCAGTTAGCCCGGTCGCTTGAGAAGCTGGCGGAGTACAAATTCGAAATCGTCCATCGCCCAGGTCGTTTACACACTAATGCTGACAGTCTCTCCCGCAGGCCCTGCCGCCAGTCCTGTCCTTGTAATCTGCAGGACCCTTCCTTGCAGCTGAGAACCATAAGTCACCAAGCAATTCAGTGTGATTTGGACTCTGACACCAGCTCCCTATTGCTGAGTCCGGTGGGGGTAAGCGCTGTCGATGTTACCAACACAGACAGTTTAACCCTCTGGGGTCGGCAATCACGCCGGCGTGATCTGCTCACTTTTTTTCTTATCAGTGCAAAACAAACTCAAAATACTTTGTTGATTTTGATCTTACATATAAGTGTTACACATCATTCAATACTGTTAAATGTCTTCTTTTTTTTGTGTACACTCTTATTAACGTCAAAACCTTGTGTTTTTGTAAAATAAATAAAATAAACAGGGTGCGCTTTCAGCTCACACTGTCTCCGCAAAAATCTTTCTGAAACGCGTCCGAAAAATGAACTGTAACTCAATAAATACTTGTCACAGAGACACGAAAGATTTCTCTTTATGAAGCTGAAATTCTCTTCTTTTAAATGAAGTAACTTATATAAAAAATGTAATCTGTATGAAAAGAGAAAGATGTCGGTCTTTTTCCTTTCACCTAATTATAGCGTATGACGTGTTAATGTGACCACGCCCACTGAGAGCGCGCGCTATTCAAACGTTAATGTTGAGGCAAGCCATGAAAACGCCCACATCAGAACGCGCCACATCAGATCTCGTCTTTCTGCGCAGTGAGGAATAATTCCTGGAAAAGTTAACTCAGTTACCTGTTTCATTCGAGGAGCACGGATTCAGCTGATGTAGTAAGTCATTTATTCTTAAGTGCTTTGTTCTAATCGTGTTATTGAATAGTGTCTGTAAACTGCACAAAGACTGTTTAAATTTTAAATGCGTGTCTGTGTGCGAATGAATGGACGAATTCACAGACGCGCGCGCGCTGTGCGTTCATTCACTCTCGCTCCTACATTAGTAAGACTACTAAGATTTGTTCTAATCGCAATATAGAATAGTATCTGTAAAACCAAAAAGACTGTTTAAATATGAATCGGGTGTCTGGGTGTGTGAACAAACGAACGCACAGATGCATAGCCTACTGTTACAGACGAAATAGATTAGAAAGTTTTTACTATAAAATAGACATCAAATAAGCTTTAGTTAGACAGTTTCTGCTCATATGTTAAATATATAGTAGCCTATGTTTTGTAAAAAATAAACTAATCAACTGTTATCCAATGCAAGCTTATAATAGCCTACTTTATATGGAAAAACCAATTCTTTTCAAGATGTTTCCAACTCTAACTTTGAACCAATTCTATACAATGACCCATATAACCTATTTGACCAGGATTTGTTTCCAGGTATGACTAAAAATGGGTTTTTGACTTTCATTTATATTTTGATTATATGAAGAGTTCAGATGCAAAAGCCTCTAGTGCCATTTGAAATTTTCTTCTAGAATGATAATTTTTATCAAGCTTGTACATTTTAAGTTCAGTAATTTCACTTAAATGACAATTATTAGGTAATCTTCATTGCCATTTAAGTGAAATTACTGAACTTAATTATCCAAGCTTGATAAAAATGATCATTCTAGAAGAAAATTTCAAATGGCACTTAGAGGCTTTTGCATCTGAACTCTTCATATATATATATATATTTATATATATATATATATATATATATATATATATATATATGTGTGTGTGTATGTATGTATGTATGTTGTCCTTTCAATTTTTGCTTGTGTGACACCTGAATGAAAGGCTCATTATTATGCGGGTCAGGTGAGAATCACCTAATTATTTATGATGGGGCTTGGACTGTTCAAGGCCATTCGCATATTGCCTTGGCAAACAAAAAAAAGTTTTTCACAATAAAACCCAATTCACAGTTTTATGTGAATGATTAGGCAGGATGTTTTTCAGATCATTTTGAAGAAAAAACACTAGGCAACAACATCCATTAGTCAAAAGTCTTGTGGACACATATTTTATTATGTGTTTTGTAGCCTTATTTCAGAAACTTTCATTTTTAGTTTTTTCAATAACCACGCATAAACAATATTCTCTCAACTATACAAACATGTACATACATATTATATCACATATTATCATAGCCATGTTTGTGCTAAATATAGTGTAATTTCACCTGTGCCATTAATATGTTTATAAGCAACTGAAAAAAACACAAATGTCACAGCATGTCAGAACATCTCAAGGACTCCAAAAACACCTCAGACCCCAGAGGGTTAAAACAAACAGAGGTTATTTATGTGACAAACACAAACGAGACCAGACTGTTTCCTGGCTGGACTATGGAGGAGTTGCGCCAGGCTCAAGCTGCTGATACAGACACTGCACCAATCAGAGCTTGGTTAGAGGTCAGCAGTGAGCGCCCTGCGTGGGTCGCAGTCTCCCCATGCAGCCCAGCCACCAAAACGTACTGGAGTCAATGGAGAAGACTGTACTTCAGAGATGGAGTATTGGTCCGCCGTTTTTACTGTCTAGACGATACACAGTTCTATCCTCAAATTGTTCTCCCACGCAAGATGCAATCCGATGTTATGCGCCAAATGCATGAAGGGCCAGTAGGTGGACATTTTGGTATTGATAGGACTGTGGCCAGACTTCAAACCAAATACTACTGGTACCACATGGGAGAAGATGTGGCCCTCTGGTGCCGGACTTGTCAGTGGCAAAGTTGTTGCAACTGAATGGGTGTGTCGCTTTGGAATGCCTCACTCTCTGCACAGCGATTTTGAATCAGAGGTATGCCAAAGAAATGTGCCGTTTGTTTGGCATCGACAAAACCCACACTATACCATTCAGACCGCAGTCCGACGGCCAAGTTGAACGTTTCAACGTCACACTACAAAAGATACTGGCCTCCACTGCAGAACACTGTCACTGCGATTGGGACCTGATGATCCCATATGCAGTTATGGCCTACAGAGCGACCAAGCACAGCGCTACTGGTTTCACCCCCAACTTCATGATGTTCGGCCGTGAAATAAGTAAGCCAGTGGACCTTGTGGCTGGATTGCCCCCGGACTCTGACTATGCAACTTCAGCCCCCGAGTATGTGCAACAAATGCGTGAGCGGTTGGAACTGGCCCATAACATCACCCGAGAAGCCCTCGGTGAGTCAGTCACGCGTGCAAAAAGACAATACGACAAAAACGCTTGCCACACACAGTACAAAGTCGGTGATGCGGTGTGGTATCTTATCAAAGGAACACGTCATGTCAGAAACAAAGTCAAAAAGTTCCTCCCCTCCTACGAAGGACCTTACTTTGTTATGGGACATTTAGACGACCTACTCTACCGGATTCAAAAGGGCCCCAGAGCTTAGGTCAAAGTCGTCCACCCCACCCACACCCAATTCCGCCCACATCCAATCCCGCCCACACCCAACCCCACCAACACCCAACCCCTCCCACATCCAACCCAGCCCCTTTTTCATTTACTTTTTCTATTTGTGCCTAAAAACCCTTTCAGTCGGAAACCTACATACAATAATGGTGTTTCGGGGCGGATCAGGGACGGGGAGTCAGGGACGTATTGGACTCGGGCTTCTGACCAAACCAGCTCTGAGATGAAATGAAAACACTGAAACGTGATGAATCATTAAAAACAAGACAAGGTTAAGGTATTTATTTACCCAGGGTCCTCTGGTTCATAAAAGCCACAACACATGTTGGGGTCAAAATTTAAAGAAAGAAATAATAAATTGTATCTTTCATAAAGAAAATGAAGCCCTCTGTTAATCATTCAGTTAAGCGTTAATATCATTACTTTCAATAGTGATTCTCATATCTATGATACAGTATGTACTGTGTTGCAGTAAAAAATGACTGATTTATCTATTGCAGTACAACAACCATGATTTGTAAATATTTATAATGTAAATAATCTATATAAGATGCAGAGCACAAGCCTCCAGGTCACCATCTTAACACCTCAATAGAGAAAAGTTCCTGTGTACTTCAGCGACATCAGAAAACTAAACACAATAACTGAGCCCTGGAACAGCAAACAAACTTCGGCAACTCGTTTAGAAAGCTAGGTTAAGTTTATGCAGAACAGATGCATCTTCAGAGACTCGGAAACGAACACTTCCCACCTCTCGACAGGAGAGTGACAGCTGTTTAAATACGAGCTATCATTATCAAACACAAGCCTCACGACACCTGCTGTAATGACACACACACCTCCTCAGCCGTGGTGTGTGTGATGTTCAGGGTGTGTGTGATCTCTGGAGGACCCGGATCTCCACCACCACAGGTCACCGGAGGGTTCAGGCACAGAAACGGGATCTACATCACTGCAACTGATCTAACTCATCTCTTACCAATGTGATGCATATGATGGTCAAAGATAACATTTTGTTCATATTTGTATTTATATTAATGTGATTGTGGTGTACTTAAATGACTAGGCAAGGCACACGCTTTACTGCTTTATAAGTGAGAACTGGGCATAACACAAGAGCTCAACATTAGGGCATTACAGTATTACATTCTTTCATATGACATGCGCAGACAACACACAAGCTAACAACGGCAAGTCTTCAGGGACAAACTTAATGCACATATTAATAGTGTTAAATACACCACAGTGATTTAATGTAATTTATATAGCACTTTATGCAATAGATGTTTTAAAACAGCAGTTTTATAGAATAAAACATGAAAACAGTGTCAGAGTCTCTTTCAGCTTCAGTTTTACTGTGTTCATTGTTGTTACTCGCGACCGACTGAACAGATTAACACCTCAGAGAAGGTGGAGCCTCAGAGCCACACCCACCTATTACACCATCACCACGTACCAATGGGAGCTCAGAGGCGTTTATCAGCCAGAGCAAACTTTTCCAGAAAGATCACTTCGACAAAATGTTTCAAACTCCAGAAATGACCTCCAAACAAACTCTGTTTTGGCCTGATTTAGTTGGTAATGCCGTCACACCAGTTCCTTCTTCGACAATGAGGGTCTTGAGGCAGTTCAGCTCCAAGCAAACACCAGCTGATCTCTGTGGTAAACTGGTAACTCACGGTCGGGGGGGGGGGGGGGGTACACTGGTGCTGAAGGAGCTGAAGAGTCTCTCGGCTGTCTTTGGACATTGACATGTCTGAGTGATACAGAATATGGACGTAGGTTCAAAAGCAAACCGATTATCACACTGTGCTAATGGTGTTTAGTCAAACCGAACACGACCGTTGGGCTCTGGAAGTGAAAATCTGTTATTTTCTCCTCAGAGGACTTGGTTTTTAATGATGTCAATGTGAGAGTACAAATATAAGAATCTCCAAAACATCACATTAAAAACTAAAGCGATGTACAGTAATTGTATTTTCCATTCAAGGTGAAGATGATGACATCAGATGAATGATTGTGTAAAGCCCCGTTTCTATCAGGTTTCAGCAGTTCCTGATCTCCATATTGGTATATACAGTAGTTACAGAAGCTCAGTATCTGAGGAGAACAGCTTCTGTCAGTGATGGGTTTCTCGCCTCAGACTGAAGTTATGGCTAGTGTTTGTGAGGCTTATCCTCAGCCGTCTCTGCCTTCTCCCGGGACTGATGTCATTAGACACAGGTGGAGGATTACGACAGCGTTGGGATTCATGTAACTGTGGTTATGAAACATCTGTCTTGTGCCTCTGCGGAAATAAATCAAAATCCCTCAATAACATCTTTATCATCTTTAATCACTAGGAGAAAAAAAGATCAAATTCAAAATACACCTTTTTGATGATGCATATACGAGCAGATGAGGCCAGAATATGAACACAACGCAATAACTTTCCCGGGAATTTTCTATGGGAAACTGCTTACCGAGAAACTGTTCATATTCTGGGTTCACCCGCTCTCCTGCACTAGTGTTTTATTAATAAGGTGTATACTGAATTTGGTCTTATAATATCACTATGACATGACAGGTCAGCGGAGGAAAGCCTTGTTTTCCCCTCCAGGTTGTTCCTATAACGTCATGTGAAAACTATCAACATGTACAATAACTAAAAATCCCATTCATTTTCTCCATAGAGGAATGTTTAAGATTTCTGTGCAAACCTGTAAGATCAGAGGTTATCAATCGTTTATATGCTTCTGTTCAGGTCCACTCAATACTTTACTGTTGCTCCATATCAAAAACTATAATGCTGAGATTCATCACACAACCTATGAATTCTGTGTTGAAGAATGTTGAAAACCCAAAATGAACCACAGGGAAAGTGATTCCCAGTTGTGCTGTATAGAGGCGTATTGTGTAAAAAGGTTCAGAAAAACATCTTCAGAACGACCATGACAATATGAGTCTATATAGAGGAATCTTGCCACGGTGCGTCACTTCGTCTGATTTTCCCATAGAGGAAACAGAAAAGTAAGGACAGCTGACAAAACATATACACGTAATTCCTTAAAGTCTGTGTAAACACATTATAAATGTTAGAAATGTATGGCTGAAAACATGTTACAAATCCTGTGCACTATAGTACTGAATTGTGGAGTTTAACATGAGATTGGCAGAAACTGTGTGTGTTATGTCCCCTTTAAAAACTGATTTATTGCATATTTCTTTAGAGTAATCATCAGTGATCCTTGTCTTTTCTTTCCACCGTAGCAAAATTGAAAATGTCCTGGAAAATGTTTGCTGAAAAAGAGTGGGAACTCTGGTTTTGTGTCTTTGAAAGTTACATATTAATACTTGTGTGTTGATGAGACCAGGCCGTTTATTATAAGATCTGATTCAGAACCGTTTCTGCAGCTTCTCGTCCACATTAACAGGCACAGGTGCTCTTCTTACGTTTATCAGGAGCGTCTGCTAAACAAACGCTTCTCTGGATTGTCTTTCTATGTAATAAAGAAGCAGAAAGCGTGATTAAAGCGCACACATTTGTGCCTGTGACGATCGACGCTGCTCTCTTGCTAATTACATGGCAACAAATGAGCTGCCAATCACTCGAGTGCATTGTTTGTGCTTATCAAAAAATCCCATCAAGTCGAGCCAATTAAAAGTCTGGAACGAGACAGGCGGTGGCGGGAACATGTCCTCCCCCTTTACTTAATTCATGATTGCTAATTAAAAGAAAACGGTTTGTTGTGCTGGAAAATCTACCAGGAAGGTTGGATGAAATTATCCTTTTTCTTATTAGATTGTGAATTGTTTGGTTCCTTTTCTCTTATGCTTTAATTTTGAGGCAATATGAGCATAAAACGGTTTGGGACATTGAGTGAAAACAATGAACTTAATCGATGGAACTGATGGACTATTTTAATCTAGGATTTTAATCATTTGAGTTCTTTGCATTTTTTACATAGAGACTCCACAAGCATGAAAAGGAAATACGAGCAGTTTTTGACGAACTGTTGATCGCGGCAGGATTAACCTGAACAGCGCGTCAACTGAGTTTCATCAGACAAGATCAACATCTAAACTGGTCTTCTCTCAGCTTTTGTGACACTGATGTTGCAGATTATAATTAATAGCTTGTAATTGTTTGCATTTAAAAGTTGTTTTGGATAAAAGCAAATGCTGAATGTAGATGGACCATATATACCGTATTGTTTGCTAAATCTAAAAACTTAAAAGATTTGGTGATCATTTGCTCGCCCTCGTGTTCTTCAAATCCCTGACTTTCTTTCTTTGATGAATGAAACATGATAAAGTACAGTAGAGTCTGTGAGGCCGAGTCTCGCGCACCATTAGTGCTTCTCTGCTATTGATGGCCTAATTAAACCCAGCCGGCCTGAAGTGGGGCTCGTCGTTAATGGCAGGAAATTGATAGTCCACATTAATTTCCACTGTCTCGTGTGTGTGTGTGTGTGTGTGTGTGTGTGTGTGTGTGTGTGTGTGTGTGTGTGTGTGTGTGTGTGTGTGTGTGTGTGTCGTCTCTGCTCTATCATGATTTCTGCTCAGATCCAGATCCATCACCAACACTAATGATCATGATGTTTATATGTTATAGACTTTAAAACCACAGAAATTGTACCTGATCAATCTAATATCTGATTCAAGCGCACAAATGCATTTTTATTTCACTGCTTTGAAAATCAATTGAAATGCCTCTTCATCTAGATTGTTTCTTGTGTTTATACACCTTTTTTATTTTCCATTTGATTTTCTCCATCTGTTTTTCTAAACTCAAAGACAAATATTCCAGGCTAAAAAGATAGTCTTTTTACTCTTAAACAGGCTAAATGAGACAGTTATGTGATTCTTTCTGTCTTAGCTGGACTGAAAGAGCAACACGTCTCCGGTTCTTCTGCTGGGGAATCTCAGATGAGATGTGTCTGAAACCGAGGAGGGCGGATCGACTCAGAGACTCGCTTTCCGTCACGAGGACTTCATGCTCACTGCTGTTTTCTCATTTATAACCCGTAAATCAGTCAGAATATGAAGAGTCTGAGAGTTGCAGCGGATTTATTGATTCGTTTCTCCTGCAGATTTTGTGGCTTCCGACAGTGTCATTTATCAAATTTGGCCTCGATGTTCTTTTGTAACCCAAACGTATGTTTAGATGGAAGGGTGTTTGTTGAAGAGCTCTTGATGGCAGATAGATGGATGGTTAACAGTCATATTCTGAGCCGAACGGCTGAATTATGAGCTCTGGAAGGAAAGAGTGTTGTGCGTTTCTTTAACAGAGCTGATCTTTCCAATCTCAGTTTAATGTTGTGTTAGAAGTCATCTATCAAACGAGTCAAGAAACATCATGCTTCACTAGATTCTCTGAAAATCCTGAGGGTTAAAAAAAATGTGTTTCATGCCATATTCAGTATATTTTTATATTTATATGCAATACTTCCTGAAGATATCACAAGGTACATAGAAAACTTCCAATGCACTGATGGCGTCGAGGGCAAACAGGTAAAGTATCACAGGATAGTTCTTTCTCTTCCAAACTACAGGTAAACTGAATAATCAGGATCGCAGGTTCAACGGTTCATAAAGACAGTTTTAATCCGTGAGAGATTTATTCGTCAGGGAATAATTACCTAATAATTTAATTGGAGTCTTACACACAGGTACAGTTAGTTAGTCTAAGCCGTTCATTAATTTCAAGAGGAGAGTCTCTGCATGAAAGAGCCACGACTGGCAGATCAACGTGCTTCTTTTCTCTCTGATATGGTAGGAAATTCAATGAAATGAAATGCGGAGGATGTTCACTGTGAGAAGATGATTGACAGCTCAGTTTACAGTGACAGGATGTGTGTAAATATGCGACAGATCGTCCGTTAAAGACACAACTTTATGACGTGATAGTTTGTCCCAAATACTCAAACGAATGTGTTTCTTTCTTCACAAAACAAGTACATACTCTTAGGGCGTTGTATAAGTAGGGAAACTGGGACGCAGCAATAGTTGAGCTAAAAGATATAAGGCATCTGAAAGTTGCGGTTGTTGGTCAGTTTGTGTGTAAATATACATTTGACCAACGTATTCCAGTTTTGATGTCATTTTTAATGAGAAATCACTATTGTACTAACTAAATATAAACATAGTTTTCACCAAAGCTCTCTCTGTTTTGCTGTAGATCATTAAACTGTCACACAACCTCAGAAGTCACTGCCTAAGTTTCAGACGCAGCCATATAGTGTATCAGTGTAGACAGCGTCAGTGATTATAATGGGTTATATTGTTTTTTTATGCTCATGTCTAGTGTTGACAGACGTCAGCTGTTACTTGACTGAACTCCAGTGGGCGGAGCCTGTGGTGTGATGATGTATAACTATTGGTCGATGTCTCACTATGGAGGCGGGCATATGCAAATGTATTTGCCCATGTGACGTCACAAATCCCACAATATCAAAACGAGCTGTTTTTGGAGCTTGATTAAATAAATGCTTTGTTTATAATGAGGAGGATATTTTAAGCTCTGAAACTTGCAGGGTGTTTTAATGGTACAAAGATGTCATATGTCAAAAGATCGAGGCAAATTTGGTTTCTCGTGTCATGATCCCTTAAATGAACTAATGTTCCCTTTTGAGGGAACTCGAACTGCGTGGATATGACACTTTTGGGAACCTCCCCTTAGGGCAACGCAACTGAAATATGAATGAAACTAGTCCAATCCTATTGGTGTTGTGTGATGACGTAGAGTGTGACGGCACACCCGGAAGCTACAAAGGGACGCCGTCACACAACAACGTTAGCTTTCGCTCTTCAGCAAGCACTCTCTGTTGTGTGAAATGTTTATTTGTTGTTGTTTGTCTAATACATATATTACAAAGAGATGGCAAGCGAGCAGTTTCATGAGTGTGTGCACCCCTGCCCTCGTTATATTACGGGTGGGGACACACACGAGATGTGTGTTTACTTTTTGGGAGCGCAGCACGCCAGGGCAGGCTGCTTGCGGCCACTGTGAAGCACTATCCATTAGAGTGCTGCGCTCCCGCCTGGCTATATTTGATGAAGTCGTCCAGGCTCGCGCTCCCCGCGGTTCGGGTCCTGCGTCCGCCGAGGCGGTGCGGTGGCTCAGATCGTGGGGCTCACAGAGAGAGCTAGCGGACGCGATCGAGACTGCTTCGGCACTTTCTCGATCCTCGTCTGATAGCTCGGATCCCCTCCTTCCCCGTGCGGAAGCCCGCCCCGTTGCAAGAAGAAGCGCGGGCTGCAAGTAAGCTTGATGAGCGCTTTCTGCAGCACACATCACAGCCTCCACGCTGGGCTTTACCGTTCTTTCCAGACTTTCACAATGAGTTGTGTAAGTCATGGAAAAGGCCATTTTCAGCGCGCCTGTTAGATTATGGTAACATCGTGGGGGTTAAGGAGAACGGCTATGGGATGATGCCGCATGTCGAAGAACCTTTGGCCAGCTATTTAGCCCCTGACGCAGCATCATCTCTCAAAGCCCCGGCGCTGCCTTCTAAAGCCTGTCGCATGACATCTGGCTTAGTGGGCAGAGCATATATGGCGGCGGGTCAGGCTAGTGCGAGCCTGCGCACCATGGCTATTTTGCAGGTGTACCAGGCCGACCTGTTAAGGGACCTCGATGAAAGCGAGGGTCCAACCCCAGATGATATTGCCGAACTGCAATATCTCCGGGTTACCAATGAGACGGCCCATTCCATTGGAAAGATAGGGCCTACCTTCTTGACGCCCCGTTTCTACAACTGGCCTGTTCGGCGACACGGTTAATACGGTCGCCGTCAGGTTCCAGGAAGCAAAGAAACAGAGCGCAGCTTTCAGGCAATATATCCCTCACCACTCGAGGTCCAGGAAGGCTGCCGCCGGTGGGCAGCCTCAGCCGTCATCAAGCTCCTCATACTGGCAGGGCCAAAAGGAGAGTGTCGCCTCTAGAGCTGCCCCTCAAAGAGCTTGGGGATCTGTTTGCGTCTCGAGAGACGACACACTGTCCACTGTGGTTCTCCCTCACACATCCAGCCCTGCTGGGGTCGGATGCCATGGTGCAGACGTGGCCGAGGCTGTGTCTGTACGCACTTCTAGAGAGGGTCCGTAGTGATGGGGCCAGCCTACTGTTAGTAGCCCCGTTGTGGCCGGCCCGAGTTTGGTTCTCAGATATAATATCGCTCCTGGATGGCCCTCCATGGGAGATTCCCATGACACAGGCAGAGGGCTCAATATTCCACCCTCGCCCAGAGCTGTGGTAGCTTTAGGTCTGGCCCCCGAGGGGGCACAGTACCTAGAGGCTGACCTGTCGGCTGGATTAGTATAGACCATACTCAGCTCTAGAGCTCTCTCCACAAGGAAATTGTACGGCCTAAAATTGAATGTTTTCACCGTTTGGTGTAGAGATCGTGAGGTGGACCCAGTTAACTGCTTCAGTGCTGGAGTTCCTCCAAGATCGCTTCTCTGCTGGTCTTATCCCATCCACATTCAAGGTGTGTGTGGCTGCCATTGCGGCTTTCCACACTCCTCTGGGTGATGGGCCTCTGGGAAGACATCAGCTGGTCGTACGTTTCCTCCATGGGGCTCGGAGGATGAGACCTGCAACTCAGACCAGTTCCCACATGGGACCTGGCAGTGGTTCTCGAAGGGTTGGTTGAGGCCCCCTTCGAACCACTGGAGTTGGATGAGGCTAAGAACCTGTCGCTTAAGGTGGTCTTTCTCTTTGCCATTACTTCTCTCAAGAGAGTAGGAGATCTCCAGGCGCACTCCATATCTCCTCAGTGCCTGGAGTTTGCTCCTGGGAGAGTTAAGGCCATCTTGCACCCTAGACTGGGCTACATTCCGAAGGTGCCTTCTAATTTGGCGAGGTCGACAGTTCTACAGGGAGGATGGTAGTCTTCATCTGCTCTGCCCTGTTAGAGCACTTGAGATATATGTTCAGAGATCTTCTCAGTAGAGAAAGGCGGACCAGTTGCTGGTGTGTTTCGGGTCGCCCAGGAAAGGGCTTCCCCCATCCAAGCAGACCATCAGTAACTGGATTCTTCAGGGTATTTCCCTGGCCTATAAGGTGCGCAGTTTGCCTTCACCTTTGGCTGTGAGGGCTCACTCTACCAGAGGCATGGCGTCCTCTAGAGCCCTTCTTTCAGGGGTACCAATTCATGAGGTATGTGATGCGGTTGGCAGGGCCACTCCGCACACGTTCACAAGATTTTATAGTCTGGACCTCCCATCGACACCTGGTGCACGAGTGCTCTTGTCCTAGTTGTGCCTGAGGCAGCTTCACACTGGAATAGGCAGGTGTCGTTGTGGCATAGTGGGTACTGGTTCCACAAAGTGTCATATCGACGCAGTTCGAGTTCCCTCGAAAGGGAACTTCTCGGGTTACGACTGTAACCCTTGTTCCCTGAGAAAGGGAATGAGAACTGTGTCCCTCCACCACGCCTCCTCCTGCCTGGGAGCTACTTGCTTCATTGTGAAGCTAACGCTGTTGTGTAGCATTTGTAGCTTGGGGGTGTACCGTCACACTCTACGTCATCCCGCAACACGAATAGGATTGGACTAGTTTCATTCATACTTCAGACGCGTTACGCTAAGGGGCGCTTCCCCAAAGTGTCATATCGACGCAGTTCTTGTTCCCTTTCTCAGGGACGAGACTTCAAGAGATTTCCACGACGCATGCGCGAGAACTTAACTGAAGTAGTTGAAGGAGATCGCAATTCTCGCGCATGCGTCGTGGAAATCTCTTGAAGTCTCGTTTCAGGCCTACAAGGAAGAAAAGGAATAGTCGAATAAAGTCGTTATTTTTGTTTGTTTTTTCGCACAAAAAGTATTCTCGTCGCTTGATAAACTTATAGTTGAGCCACTGTTGTGACATGGAATATTTAAACATTTTCTTCATTGACTTTCTGGGCCGTCAGGTTTCAATCCCTTAGGCAGCCTATGGAGGAGTGATCCAGCTGTCACATTTAATCAAAAATATCTTCCTTTGTGTTCCGAAGACGAACGAAGGTCTTACGGGGTTGGTACAGCATGGGGGTGAGCAGGGTTCGAATTACAAAGTGGCTTTCGGGGGAGCCCTATTTTCCGATCCTCCCTGACCCTGATTGACTTTAACGCTTTTGGTGCATGTTCGGGCATTTAAAACAATAGTGTGATGCAAAACAGGTTCGTTGTGTGTAGGTGATGGAAGGTGACACAGGATCGGCGAATGCTGGAACTCGTGCACTTTTATTTACAAGGCTCTTTTACAGCGCGTGGTCGCGCTCAAATAACGTTAACTCAAAATATCAAAAAGGCAACAGAAACAGATGATAATTCATAGGCTACTCTTTCCGCTGGACACAGCTTTCTGGATACAGATGTAGTAATCCTCTTCCCTCTGAACACAGCTTCACTGGATACAGTTTGTAGACCCACTCTTTCCGCTGGATAGCCTACAGCTTTCAGAAGTCACTTTCTCTCAGGATACGTGCACGAGCTCCAAGTCTCTCTCTCACACTAATATCAGCACGGCCCGCTTATATGCGGTCTCCTCACGCCAATTACTGAAATCACAGACAGGTGTTTGTCATTTGAACTTGACCCACTTATTCACCGCTCGGCTCCGTCCCCGGCCCGCTCTCCCGCTACAGACTTCGCTGAACCACGCCCATTGCATTTATTAGTGGAGACAGATGTTCGGAAATAGTAATGTAAGGAGCGAATAAACACTGACATATTTTTAATATCCTCATTTATTTCAGGAACCTTAATGTACAGAAAATCAAAATCTATGTGACACAAAAAATGGAGAGTGTTTTAGAGCTCCCCCTAAATGTCTCAAAGTAGGCTTTCAGGGGAGCCCAGGTCCTTTTCAGGGGAGCCGAGCTCCCCTTAGCTCCCCCGTAATTCGAACACTGATTACGGAGTAGGCTTTAGCCTATTAAGTTCTTAGCTGTTATGAGAAAAATAAATTCAAATGAACGCGCCGCCGCGTTTGTCAAACTCTAATTCAACATGCCAGAATAAAGCCAGATTTTAGAATAATGCATAGCGCCACTCGGCGTGGTGTGCCAAAATATCCTAATTATAAACTTCAATATTTCATTCAAAACCATCTCAAAACGCTTTGTGACATTTTAAAAAGCCGTGAATGTATTAAGGCCACTGGAACCAGGATTGTAACTGAAACGCGCTGCATGTCTCAATACAGGAGCAGAAGCGCTGGTTCAGATTGTATTGTTTGTTGTTTAAACGTGGATGTTGAATATTTAAAAATATTTGTTAAAAATAAATGTTTGTTGTAGGCTTATTTGGAAATTATCATAACTTGTAGTATTTCATCCTTTCTGTTAATTGCCCCACTTACGTTTTGCTAAATGTCCCTTTGCGCCACCTGGCGGTCATTTCGCGAACTACTTTGAAATGCGACTGGTTTATTTTTACGGCGGTGGATTTGCCGCGGCGGTAATAGGCATTCTGGTTGACTACCTTCTGTACATTAGTAAACGTTATTTTTACATGAACACATCCAAACTATATTGCTATAGCCTACTGAGATTTCTTCTAATCGCGATATACTAGTGTCTGTAATGACAACATTTCGTTGACTAATTGTGGATAGATTATAAAGTTTTTACTATAAAATAGACATCAAATAAGCTTTAGTTAGACAGTTTCTGCTCATATGTAAAATATATAGTATGTTTTGTCACAAATAAACTAATCAACTGTTATAGTGTTTGTTCCAATGCAAGCTATATCAAAATAATGAATCCTTAACTTTGAAATATGTATGATAAAATCTATTGCCTACTTTAAAAAATAATACTTTATAAGACATTTATGGAAAAAGACAATTTTATTTTCAAGATGTTTCCAACTCAAACTTTGAACCAATTCTGCAGAATTGCCCATACAACCTATTTGACCAGGATTTGTTTCCAGGTATGACTAAAAATGTGCTTTTGGCTTTCATTTATATTTTGATTGTTTGTATATATATATATATATATATATATATATATATATATATATATATATATATATATACATATATATATTTTTTTTATTTTATTTTTTTATTTTTTTATTTTTTTATGTATTTATTGTCCTTGCATTCTTTCTTGTGTGACACCCCTGAATGAAAGGCTCATTATTATGCAGGGTCATTGTCTGCTCAGGTGAGAACCACTTAATTATTCATGATAGGGGTTGGGCCGTTCACGCCCATCCGCATATTGCCTTTGCAAACAAAAAAATGTTTTTCACAATTTAAAACAATCTATTGTTTAATGTGAATGATTAGGCAGGATGATTTTCAGATCATTTTGAAGCCTAAACTCTAGGCGACAACATCCATTAGTCAAAAGTCTTGTGAACACATATTTAGTGTGTGTTTTGTGGCCTTATTTCAGAAACTTTATTTTTTAGTTTTTTCAATAACCATGCATAAACAATATTCTCTCAAAAATACAAACATGTACAAACATGTTGCTAACATATTATGGTAGCCCTGTTTGTGCTAAATAGAGTGTAATTAAACCTTTGCCATTAATATGTTTATAAGCAACTGAAAAAAGCACAAATGTCAGAGCATGTCAGAACATCTCAAGGACCCCAAAAACACTTCAGACCCCAGAGGGTTAATATTTACCTATATTATTGATCTGCCTTACTTCAGGTGGACGATGACGCAATTTTCTTCTAGAAACGAACTTGTATTATTTTCATGTTATCACTGTGAAGCTGCTTTGATAAAATCTGTAATGTAAAAAGCACTATATAAATCAAGGTGACTTGACATTGAGACGCAGGGACAGTTTTGCTTATTAGTATGGTTGAATTGGACCATTCAAGGTCAGCAGCAAAGACAATAGTTCACACAAAAATGAAAATTCTGCCATTTACTCACACTTATGTTGTTCCAAACCTGCATGAGTTTATTTGAGGTTGAACACAAAAGAAGATATTTTAAAGAATGTTGGTAATCAAATGTTGACGGCAGCCATTGACTTCCACAGCATTTTTTTCCTATTATGGAAGTCAATGGCTGCCGTCAACTGTTTAATTACCAACATGTATTGTGTGTTCAACAGAAGAGAGACACACATACAGGTTTGGAACAACCTGTTTGAGAGTAAATTATGACAGAATTTACATTTTTGGGTGAACTATCCTTATAAATATCATAAAGTGTATTTGTGTAATTTAATATTGAATTATTGCTAGTTTGCGTAATATTCAGTGTTTTAATTTCACTGTTTTATTTATTTTAAGGGATACCGAATCTGTGTTTGTGCAAGTAAGATGAAGAAATGCTTGTTCACATTTAGACTAGAACTACACACACACACCTCTGCTCTTACTCCTGATCTCTCCGGAGAGACGCGTCTCATCGCGCTCATTCAGCGTCGCGCAGCATCAACGCTCGACAGGACTGGACTCGACTCTCTGAATATCAGTCTCTCTGTCTCTCAGTCTCCCAGAATATCAGTCTCTCTGTCTCTCAGTCTCTCAGACTCTCAGTCTCTCTGTCTCTCGGACTCTCTGTCGGCTTTCTTTACTCGAGCTCGTCGCGTCCACGCGATCATATCGAAGCGAGAACTTCAGTTTCTCTGCAGTCACATCAGGTGAGTGTTCACTTTTGTGTCTGTGAAGGAGCTGTTGTCCCGGTCCTGCTGACGGACATTTACATCCAGAAAACAACATACAGAGAATATATGGCTTTGAACTGTCTTCTTATTACACGATAGCGATAGACTTCATGATCTTCAGCTCAGAGGTTTTCAGATGTGCTTATAGTTCAGAACACTCAGATGAGAATATGCTTTATTTATGGTTGGTTTATTTCACCGTTTCTCTGGGGTTTGATACTATAGTTTATATGGGACACTTATGTTTAATAATGAGCATGTATTGGTTTCACAGTAGGCTATATTAAGATTACTTTTATTATTATTATTATTATTATTATTATTATTATATATTGTAGTAAAATGTCTTAAATTATTAAGTAATTTACTAACACACACGATCAGTAGTTCATGAACATACAATATGGATATTAAAATATGCAAATTGTAACTATTTAAATGCGAACATTTTATCTTACTTTAAGGGACTGTCAGAAGTTATTATATATATAAAAAAATCTTGCCTTTTTAGCCTATCCAGACTTAGGCATAAATGTTGCGCTATAATGACTGTGAATACAACTTCCAAATAATAACAATATTAATAATAGTAATAAATAAATAAAAATGCTTGCTTCTCAAAGACTCAAATTTAGATGCAATAATTTCTTAGTTTGTTATAAAAAGTATATGCAGGTCTTTTGTCCGCTGGACTGACACAACTTACATTAGCAAAATGAAGATATTTATATTGTATATTATAAGTATATATTACATATTATATTGTTTGCTTAAAATCTTTTCTGCCAATAAAAAAGTATGATGCCCCTGAAAGGAACTGCATTAGTTGTAGGAATTTAGTTTTATTCATTAAGATCTTATTTGATAATGTGAATAATTCTAATGATTTTCTGTATATGTGTTTAATATTGAATATATATGTAATATTCAACATGGACAACCAATCCAGTAATGAATACCGAGTCTGTGGGTTTTTACTGCTTGAGATTTGTGTGGAAATCGTCATGTATTTAATTTTTCAGGATTCTTTGATGAATAA
This sequence comes from Tiaroga cobitis, assembly GCA_030578255.1. Taxonomy (NCBI): domain Eukaryota; kingdom Metazoa; phylum Chordata; class Actinopteri; order Cypriniformes; family Leuciscidae; genus Tiaroga; species Tiaroga cobitis. The sequence goes on from CM060614.1 coordinate 33,439,601, forward strand.
AACGTTCAAAAGAACAGCATTTATTTTAAATCGAAATTCTAAGTGTTTTTTCTGTCAATTTTGATTAAGATTTTTTTTAAATACAATAATTAGCCATAAAAAGAATAAAACAGAATAAATTCGTGAGGAAAATCACAGACAAACCACTGTGAGATTTTGAAAGTGCTGATTGAATGAGACGACTGTGAATCTTCAGTAACATTTCCTTGGTATTTTAGCTTCACTAACAGCATAAAGAAAAACAAAAAAGAATGATAGGATGCGAAAAACTGTGAAGTATGATGAATGCTCTTAGAGAGACGTCCTAATTCTTTATCTTCTCTGTAGAAGTTTTGTTCTTTATAGTCCTTTCAAATGCATTTATCCTGTCTCAGACAGAGTTATGCTCTCTCTCTCTCTCTCTCTCTCTCTCTCTCTCTCTCTCTCTCTCTCTTAAATTCAAATTGCTAAATTGGCATGACTGTATACACACACACACACACACACACACATACACACACACACACACACACACACACACCCGGTCACTGTGGTGGACAGTAGGGAAACACACTGAGGTCAGACACAATACACACATTACCCACACATCTCTGTCTGTCCCTCACCTAATATTATCTTTATCTGTTCTATTTCAGTCATGGCTGTAAGGTCTTCATTAATTTAATGAATTTGTTTAAGTAGAGGTCTCTGATTGAACTGTATTAGGAATGGTGAAGAAGGAAGAGCTGTTCTGTCTCGATCTCTCGATCTCTGTCCTTCTCCATGGCGAGACTCGGGATCCGTCTCTGACACTCTGGAGATATTCTTCTAATCATTATTTGATTTCAGAGTTCGATAGAATTGTAATTTACTTTGTGTTTTAGTTTCCTGATCCCAATGTTCCAGATGTGTATTTTTAGACTGTTTGATAATCTGGTTTATTCTGATGTGTGTGTGAGAAGCAGAGCTGGTCTGAGACAGGTTAGTGTTAGTAGAGTTAGTCAGGTTAGGAAGTCTCAGAGGGACTTTTTTCGAGGTTCAGTTCTTGGGTTTGTAATGCTTTAAAATGTAGCGATTCTGTGGGACTTTAATCTAGATGCATCCAGAATTTGAGGGATCTTTTTTGCATATTAATTATTAATGGGAATCTGCCTAATTTTGCCATATTTGCATTATTGGGTGTTTTCCTTTGTAGTTTCAGAATGAGTTTGCAGAATTGTGTGTGTAGGCCTTCTGTTGGATGTCTGTCCCATCTAGTGTACAGTAGCTCTGATCACTGAGTGGACGTCCCCCCCCACCCCCCCCCCCCCCCCCCCTCTCTCTCTCTCTCTCTCTCTCTCTCTCTCTCTCTCTGAGGTGATTATTGTGAAACTAAAGGCACAGGTGCTGATTCCCCCTTTATAATACTGTGAAATATTGGAGCGGTGGATCGTATGGATGAAACAGAAGCGATAGAAAAGAATCATCCAAAACAGAGAAAATTCAAGAAAAGACAAACATTTTATTGGAAAATGAAATTGGGGGACATGTGATAGAATTAGATTGCTGAAAATCAAGAAGGCTAATAACACTCATGGCTCATAAATCATCTGAGCATATATTCTGAGTGTATTTTCTGCAACTGGCCGATTTATCACATTATTTATCAATCTCATATATATATACATATATTATAATATCTTCTCCGGTTGCAGCCGCTGGACTATAATAATATTCATAGATCTAGTCTATGTGACGTGGTTGTGTATGATTTGGCAATAAGGGGCAGCATGATTGAACATAATCAGGAGGTCGGGATGTGCTCATTGGCGTAGCAGGCGGGGTGTGTTGGAGGCTCCTGTGATAAAAGCATCAGCTATCGACCTTATCAATAGGATTTGGCATTTCAAATTAATCTATTAAATTATTATTATTATTATTACTACTTTTATTATTAAATTAATATTACAATTAATTTGGCCTGCAATCATTTTATAGCATATCACCCCATAACCCACTGCGAGGAAAATAAAGGATTAGTTAGATCAGTGTTACTCATTGCGCTGCTCGCGAGCCTCCTGTGGCTCGCCAAGCTTTCATTTGTGGCTCGCATGGGGGTAAATAATACAGTGATATGATCATGCTGTAACTACAGATATTTCATAAAAACATTAAAAACAAGTAGGGCTATAACATAACCCATTAAAAACTCAAAGTGTCAGCTCTATTACAAATAATAGTGATCGGCTTGAAAGGGGTGGTTTATTCCTTTTCTAATCCAAACGAGAGAACATAACACTTGATCGATTGAAAACCGAAACTGAAAGAATGACGTATGACGCGCTGAACGAGCTGTTGTTCCTGTTAAATTAAGTGTCATATAAATGAGTGTCCCGTCATTCTATAATTCTCCTTTCACTGCGTCTGTGAAGTGGAGCAAGACAACGTCCCACCAGTCCTTGTTTCAGATTCTCATCCACAGACGACGCATTTTTACTGCGTTTTTTACAGCACAGCGGTTCATATGTTTTCCAAATTATGACCAGAAATGGATAAATATTTGGATATAATAGGATATAAATAATGGATATAATAGTCTGCTGTTTAAAACAAATAAAGAACCAATGTAGGAGAATGGTTATTAAGCGCAAACAGGGGAAACTCTGTATATTGATGCGGTATGTCAAAAAAATAATTTCGATTTGAAGCTTGTGACATATAAATGCACACATTAACCCGATCACGTTTAGCGTTCATGTAAACTACAATACATTCAGATTCATCAATTGAAATTAATTCAGTCATGTCATGATTCTGCCCTCTTGTCATTTCCTTTCTCTAGTCTTGAGGCAGGATCATGACAGACCCATGTTTTGTGTGCAGGCACATGGCCTTGTGTTTGGGCTGTGTGCTTGTGTTGTCTCGTTCTCTTACCCCGCCCCCTTGTTATCCTCATCTTGTCTTCATCGCCTGATCTGTGTCACCTGCTGTCATCATCTGTCCTCCCTATATTATCCCCTTGTGTTTGCTGTCCTGTGCTGGTTCATTGTGATTGATGGTGTGTGTATATACACACGGTAATACTTGTGAGAACCTTGTCTTGAGTTCTGTCTAAACAAAGAAGTTTTCTTGTAATAGTTATTTTGTTCCTGTGAAGTTTGTGTCTTAGTCTTAGTCAAGTGTTGTTTGTCTTTTGCTTTGCCCGTGCTGATTTCCCCCCTCGTGGGGTTTTGTTTTCCTGTTTTGTTATCAATAAACCTTGTGTGTCTGCAAAGTTCTGCGATTGGGTTCGTTTCCTGAAAATCCGTGACAGTCTGATTGAAACAAAAGTTGTGCGTAAACATATCCATTCTCTGCGGAGTTGCCAGTTATGGCAGTCTTTCCAGCTCTTAAGGCCGAATCTGCTCTTGGATGGTTAGATACATAATGGGCTACAAGTCAGTCACAATAGCTTTGTCCCTGAATGAATTAGATGTTTTTTTTTTTTTTTTACTCTTTATTTGGCATTTTTCTTATTACAACACAACATACAAAGTCAAAGAACAAGGGGCGAATCAGATGTTTTTTAATGGATTTTTTTTGACTGACTGAATGACTCGCATATAAAGACAATGATTTGCCGCCACCTACTGACAATTTTAGTTTCATTTAATTTTTTCCCATCATTTCATTTATTTATATCTGGCACATGCAGCTGATAAGAATAATTCCTGCGGCCCATGATGCTGCAAGAAAGTCTGTCCACACTTGCCCAGATGAACACGGCATCATGAGATCGCTGCATAATAAGGATATACTGTAGTTACGCTTGTCAGAGCTTTTGCAGCACTTGGTCATCGGAAAGCCAAGTTATAAATGTCAAATTCGGAGTGTAAAATATTTCCTCTTGATGTACCTAGCCTATTCATAATGCATTACTAATTCCTATTAAACTTTTTATCTAATCCCTGTTCTCTAATTTTAATTTCTTTGCTCTTCAATGGCTGTCAATAAACTGTCCAAGCTGCTATTTGAGGGGAAAACTGAATTGATGGAGATTGAATGTTGATTTTGTTTCGGTCGTTGCGTGGATAGCAGTTGATAGAATATAAATAGACTATTAAGTGTGAAATATGAGTTAAATTTGCAGTCGAATTGCATACAATATTCTTTGAAACAGGCCTCCCAAGTCCGCCTCTGGCTTACGTGCATATATGTACTTATATGTATACATTAGGGGTGTAACAGTTCACGAAATTCACGGTTCGGTTCGATACGATACTACTGGTGGGCAGATTGAGGCTTCGTGAAGCAATGAAACAGTTGAAGCATATGTGCCATATCGTTTCGAGGCTTCGAATCAATCCGACACCCGTCTCCACAGTGACACCTAGTGGTCACTTGCAGATGTTGATCTGAAACAACCTTGACAATGAGCCATTAAACATTTTTTTTTATTTTTTTTATTATTGTATTTTTCTAATATGTGACCTGTAGGCTCTTCACAGTGCAAAATGTTATTTTGGTCATGAAAAATGAATATTAATAAAATAAATCAAGCCACAATGTCTCACTTTCTTATAGATTTTTATTCAATTTCTCTGCTGTCGAAGGACTTAGCCTACTTCTTTTTTTACAGATAATTTAAATAGGGGCGGCAGTGGCTCAGTGGTTCATGTAGGTTGTCTACAAACCGGAAGGTTGGTGGTTCAATCCCCGGTTCCACCTGACCAAGTGTCGAGGTGTCCATGAGCAAGACACCTAACCCCAGCTGCTCCCGACGAGCTGGATGGCGCCTTGTATGGCTGACACCGCCGTCGGTGTATGAATGAGTGTGTGAATGTGAGGCAAATTGTAAAGCGCTTTGGTGGCCATTGGGTCTGTGAAAGCGTTATATAAATGCAGTCCATTTACAGTGTATTTGTGTAATTTAATATTGAATTATTGCTAGTTTGCGTAATATTCAGTGTTTTAATTTCACTGTTTTATTTATTTTAAGGGATACCGAATCTGTGTTTGTGCAAGTAAGATGAAGAAATGCTTGTTCACATTTAGACTAGAACTACACACACACACCTCTGCTCTTACTCCTGATCTCTCCGGAGAGACGCGTCTCATCGCGCTCATTCAGCGTCGCGCAGCATCAACGCTCGACAGGACTGGACTCGACTCTCTGAATATCAGTCTCTCTGTCTCTCAGTCTCCCAGAATATCAGTCTCTCTGTCTCTCAGTCTCTCAGACTCTCAGTCTCTCTGTCTCTCGGACTCTCTGTCGGCTTTCTTTACTCGAGCTCGTCGCGTCCACGCGATCATATCGAAGCGAGAACTTCAGTTTCTCTGCAGTCACATCAGGTGAGTGTTCACTTTTGTGTCTGTGAAGGAGCTGTTGTCCCGGTCCTGCTGACGGACATTTACATCCAGAAAACAACATACAGAGAATATATGGCTTTGAACTGTCTTCTTATTACACGATAGCGATAGACTTCATGATCTTCAGCTCAGAGGTTTTCAGATGTGCTTATAGTTCAGAACACTCAGATGAGAATATGCTTTATTTATGGTTGGTTTATTTCACCGTTTCTCTGGGGTTTGATACTATAGTTTATATGGGACACTTATGTTTAATAATGAGCATGTATTGGTTTCACAGTAGGCTATATTAAGATTACTTTTATTATTATTATTATTATTATTATTATTATTATATATTGTAGTAAAATGTCTTAAATTATTAAGTAATTTACTAACACACACGATCAGTAGTTCATGAACATACAATATGGATATTAAAATATGCAAATTGTAACTATTTAAATGCGAACATTTTATCTTACTTTAAGGGACTGTCAGAAGTTATTATATATATAAAAAAATCTTGCCTTTTTAGCCTATCCAGACTTAGGCATAAATGTTGCGCTATAATGACTGTGAATACAACTTCCAAATAATAACAATATTAATAATAGTAATAAATAAATAAAAATGCTTGCTTCTCAAAGACTCAAATTTAGATGCAATAATTTCTTAGTTTGTTATAAAAAGTATATGCAGGTCTTTTGTCCGCTGGACTGACACAACTTACATTAGCAAAATGAAGATATTTATATTGTATATTATAAGTATATATTACATATTATATTGTTTGCTTAAAATCTTTTCTGCCAATAAAAAAGTATGATGCCCCTGAAAGGAACTGCATTAGTTGTAGGAATTTAGTTTTATTCATTAAGATCTTATTTGATAATGTGAATAATTCTAATGATTTTCTGTATATGTGTTTAATATTGAATATATATGTAATATTCAACATGGACAACCAATCCAGTAATGAATACCGAGTCTGTGGGTTTTTACTGCTTGAGATTTGTGTGGAAATCGTCATGTATTTAATTTTTCAGGATTCTTTGATGAATAAAACGTTCAAAAGAACAGCATTTATTTTAAATCGAAATTCTAAGTGTTTTTTCTGTCAATTTTGATTAAGATTTTTTTTAAATACAATAATTAGCCATAAAAAGAATAAAACAGAATAAATTCGTGAGGAAAATCACAGACAAACCACTGTGAGATTTTGAAAGTGCTGATTGAATGAGACGACTGTGAATCTTCAGTAACATTTCCTTGGTATTTTAGCTTCACTAACAGCATAAAGAAAAACAAAAAAGAATGATAGGATGCGAAAAACTGTGAAGTATGATGAATGCTCTTAGAGAGACGTCCTAATTCTTTATCTTCTCTGTAGAAGTTTTGTTCTTTATAGTCCTTTCAAATGCATTTATCCTGTCTCAGACAGAGTTATGCTCTCTCTCTCTCTCTCTCTCTCTCTCTCTCTCTCTCTCTCTCTCTTAAATTCAAATTGCTAAATTGGCATGACTGTATACACACACACACACACACACACACATACACACACACACACACACACACACACACACCCGGTCACTGTGGTGGACAGTAGGGAAACACACTGAGGTCAGACACAATACACACATTACCCACACATCTCTGTCTGTCCCTCACCTAATATTATCTTTATCTGTTCTATTTCAGTCATGGCTGTAAGGTCTTCATTAATTTAATGAATTTGTTTAAGTAGAGGTCTCTGATTGAACTGTATTAGGAATGGTGAAGAAGGAAGAGCTGTTCTGTCTCGATCTCTCGATCTCTGTCCTTCTCCATGGCGAGACTCGGGATCCGTCTCTGACACTCTGGAGATATTCTTCTAATCATTATTTGATTTCAGAGTTCGATAGAATTGTAATTTACTTTGTGTTTTAGTTTCCTGATCCCAATGTTCCAGATGTGTATTTTTAGACTGTTTGATAATCTGGTTTATTCTGATGTGTGTGTGAGAAGCAGAGCTGGTCTGAGACAGGTTAGTGTTAGTAGAGTTAGTCAGGTTAGGAAGTCTCAGAGGGACTTTTTTCGAGGTTCAGTTCTTGGGTTTGTAATGCTTTAAAATGTAGCGATTCTGTGGGACTTTAATCTAGATGCATCCAGAATTTGAGGGATCTTTTTTGCATATTAATTATTAATGGGAATCTGCCTAATTTTGCCATATTTGCATTATTGGGTGTTTTCCTTTGTAGTTTCAGAATGAGTTTGCAGAATTGTGTGTGTAGGGCTTCTGTTGGATGTCTGTCCCATCTAGTGTACAGTAGCTCTGATCACTGAGTGGACACCTAACAGTGGACACCCCCCCCCCCCCACCCCCCCCCCCCCCCTCTCTCTCTCTCTCTCTCTCTCTCTCTCTCTCTCTCTGAGGTGATTATTGTGAAACTAAAGGCACAGGTGCTGATTCCCCCTTTATAATACTGTGAAATATTGGAGCGGTGGATCGTATGGATGAAACAGAAGCGATAGAAAAGAATCATCCAAAACAGAGAAAATTCAAGAAAAGACAAACATTTTATTGGAAAATGAAATTGGGGGACATGTGATAGAATTAGATTGCTGAAAATCAAGAAGGCTAATAACACTCATGGCTCATAAATCATCTGAGCATATATTCTGAGTGTATTTTCTGCAACTGGCCGATTTATCACATTATTTATCAATCTCATATATATATACATATATTATAATATCTTCTCCGGTTGCAGCCGCTGGACTATAATAATATTCATAGATCTAGTCTATGTGACGTGGTTGTGTATGATTTGGCAATAAGGGGCAGCATGATTGAACATAATCAGGAGGTCGGGATGTGCTCATTGGCGTAGCAGGCGGGGTGTGTTGGAGGCTCCTGTGATAAAAGCATCAGCTATCGACCTTATCAATAGGATTTGGCATTTCAAATTAATCTATTAAATTATTATTATTATTATTACTACTTTTATTATTAAATTAATATTACAATTAATTTGGCCTGCAATCATTTTATAGCATATCACCCCATAACCCACTGCGAGGAAAATAAAGGATTAGTTAGATCAGTGTTACTCATTGCGCTGCTCGCGAGCCTCCTGTGGCTCGCCAAGCTTTCATTTGTGGCTCGCATGGGGGTAAATAATACAGTGATATGATCATGCTGTAACTACAGATATTTCATAAAAACATTAAAAACAAGTAGGGCTATAACATAACCCATTAAAAACTCAAAGTGTCAGCTCTATTACAAATAATAGTGATCGGCTTGAAAGGGGTGGTTTATTCCTTTTCTAATCCAAACGAGAGAACATAACACTTGATCGATTGAAAACCGAAACTGAAAGAATGACGTATGACGCGCTGAACGAGCTGTTGTTCCTGTTAAATTAAGTGTCATATAAATGAGTGTCCCGTCATTCTATAATTCTCCTTTCACTGCGTCTGTGAAGTGGAGCAAGACAACGTCCCACCAGTCCTTGTTTCAGATTCTCATCCACAGACGACGCATTTTTACTGCGTTTTTTACAGCACAGCGGTTCATATGTTTTCCAAATTATGACCAGAAATGGATAAATATTTGGATATAATAGGATATAAATAATGGATATAATAGTCTGCTGTTTAAAACAAATAAAGAACCAATGTAGGAGAATGGTTATTAAGCGCAAACAGGGGAAACTCTGTATATTGATGCGGTATGTCAAAAAAATAATTTCGATTTGAAGCTTGTGACATATAAATGCACACATTAACCCGATCACGTTTAGCGTTCATGTAAACTACAATACATTCAGATTCATCAATTGAAATTAATTCAGTCATGTCATGATTCTGCCCTCTTGTCATTTCCTTTCTCTAGTCTTGAGGCAGGATCATGACAGACCCATGTTTTGTGTGCAGGCACATGGCCTTGTGTTTGGGCTGTGTGCTTGTGTTGTCTCGTTCTCTTACCCCGCCCCCTTGTTATCCTCATCTTGTCTTCATCGCCTGATCTGTGTCACCTGCTGTCATCATCTGTCCTCCCTATATTATCCCCTTGTGTTTGCTGTCCTGTGCTGGTTCATTGTGATTGATGGTGTGTGTATATACACACGGTAATACTTGTGAGAACCTTGTCTTGAGTTCTGTCTAAACAAAGAAGTTTTCTTGTAATAGTTATTTTGTTCCTGTGAAGTTTGTGTCTTAGTCTTAGTCAAGTGTTGTTTGTCTTTTGCTTTGCCCGTGCTGATTTCCCCCCTCGTGGGGTTTTGTTTTCCTGTTTTGTTATCAATAAACCTTGTGTGTCTGCAAAGTTCTGCGATTGGGTTCGTTTCCTGAAAATCCGTGACAGTCTGATTGAAACAAAAGTTGTGCGTAAACATATCCATTCTCTGCGGAGTTGCCAGTTATGGCAGTCTTTCCAGCTCTTAAGGCCGAATCTGCTCTTGGATGGTTAGATACATAATGGGCTACAAGTCAGTCACAATAGCTTTGTCCCTGAATGAATTAGATGTTTTTTTTTTTTTTTTACTCTTTATTTGGCATTTTTCTTATTACAACACAACATACAAAGTCAAAGAACAAGGGGCGAATCAGATGTTTTTTAATGGATTTTTTTTGACTGACTGAATGACTCGCATATAAAGACAATGATTTGCCGCCACCTACTGACAATTTTAGTTTCATTTAATTTTTTCCCATCATTTCATTTATTTATATCTGGCACATGCAGCTGATAAGAATAATTCCTGCGGCCCATGATGCTGCAAGAAAGTCTGTCCACACTTGCCCAGATGAACACGGCATCATGAGATCGCTGCATAATAAGGATATACTGTAGTTACGCTTGTCAGAGCTTTTGCAGCACTTGGTCATCGGAAAGCCAAGTTATAAATGTCAAATTCGGAGTGTAAAATATTTCCTCTTGATGTACCTAGCCTATTCATAATGCATTACTAATTCCTATTAAACTTTTTATCTAATCCCTGTTCTCTAATTTTAATTTCTTTGCTCTTCAATGGCTGTCAATAAACTGTCCAAGCTGCTATTTGAGGGGAAAACTGAATTGATGGAGATTGAATGTTGATTTTGTTTCGGTCGTTGCGTGGATAGCAGTTGATAGAATATAAATAGACTATTAAGTGTGAAATATGAGTTAAATTTGCAGTCGAATTGCATACAATATTCTTTGAAACAGGCCTCCCAAGTCCGCCTCTGGCTTACGTGCATATATGTACTTATATGTATACATTAGGGGTGTAACAGTTCACGAAATTCACGGTTCGGTTCGATACGATACTACTGGTGGGCAGATTGAGGCTTCGTGAAGCAATGAAACAGTTGAAGCATATGTGCCATATCGTTTCGAGGCTTCGAATCAATCCGACACCCGTCTCCACAGTGACACCTAGTGGTCACTTGCAGATGTTGATCTGAAACAACCTTGACAATGAGCCATTAAACATTTTTTTTTATTTTTTTTATTATTGTATTTTTCTAATATGTGACCTGTAGGCTCTTCACAGTGCAAAATGTTATTTTGGTCATGAAAAATGAATATTAATAAAATAAATCAAGCCACAATGTCTCACTTTCTTATAGATTTTTATTCAATTTCTCTGCTGTCGAAGGACTTAGCCTACTTCTTTTTTTACAGATAATTTAAATAGGGGCGGCAGTGGCTCAGTGGTTCATGTAGGTTGTCTACAAACCGGAAGGTTGGTGGTTCAATCCCCGGTTCCACCTGACCAAGTGTCGAGGTGTCCATGAGCAAGACACCTAACCCCAGCTGCTCCCGACGAGCTGGATGGCGCCTTGTATGGCTGACACCGCCGTCGGTGTATGAATGAGTGTGTGAATGTGAGGCAAATTGTAAAGCGCTTTGGTGGCCATTGGGTCTGTGAAAGCGTTATATAAATGCAGTCCATTTACCATTTACCAATTTCTCCAGCCATTGAAAAAATCCTCTCACAAAAGGAAAGGAAAGGAAAGGTCAGGGTATATTCTGGCAAACCGTTTGCCAATCACGTCTAGCAATCGGCAAAGCAAGCTGTGGTACACGCCATTTACCAACAAGCGATGGGTAATTCGCAAAGCACAATGCTATTTTCTGTTTTCCCAGCACGATACCATAGAACGGCATAAAGTAATAGGTTTGAGAAAGTAAGAGGCGGGGCATCAGTTAAAATTTTCAAAGTTAAAGTTCAGGCAAACAGGTATTAATAATATAATAAAATAAATAAAATACCCAGTAAGAAGTGATATGAACATGTAGGCCTATTGCTTAAATATGCTATTGAACAACATAATATTTGCTATAGATCGACATAACAACACCTGTTTAAGTAAAAAAAAAAATTTAAAAAAACTATATATATATGAGAGCCATTCCACCGAATGGGTGACATTTGCTTGTTGTAACTCTTCAAAATTAAACTTTAATTTAAATTTTTTTCAACATTGAATCTATTACTACACATATTTAACTACTCAAAATGTGCATTGGTCAATCTCAGGCAACTTTATTTATTTTTTACAAGGTTTCTAAGCAGAATATGGACGCATGTTTTCTCAGTCCTGTTACCGAAACTCATGTGCCATTTAAAAAGCATGTTTAAAAGCATGTCTATTAATTCCTTTGTTTTCCCCACAAGAAAGTGTTTATTTTAAAGAAATTGTTGGTTATAATGTTCAAATAATTGATATTTGTGACAAAAAAATCACTATATATTATGGCAAGGTGTATTTTAATATAAAACACAAACCCTTTTTTTTTTTACTTTAAAGAAGCCTCAAGTTTGTAATTTTTTAAAATAATTTAATTAATTAAATAAATGTATAAATGATGAACCAAACAAAACTGATAAAAACAGTGGTTTAACATTATTTTTTTTAGAAAAAAAATTAGTAACAGGAATAGTAGCAGTTTTTTCTTCTCCATTGGGTCATCTGATGGTGTGTTAGGACACCTTTAGGTCACTGGATGGAGTTTTTCGGTTCCTTGCCACTGTTGCCTTTGGCTTGCTCAGTTGGGGATATTCAAATTAATTAACCGATCATACCATTGATCAGCTCTACCAAACTTGGATGTCTTTTTTTTCCAGTAATAAACAAACATTGTTAAGTTGTTTTGATTGATACTGTGAAGCAGCTTTGATACAATCTGTATTGTGAAAAGCGCTATATAAATATATTTGACTTGACTTGACTTGACTTGAATGAACATTGGCTAACAGGAATGAGTGTCTGAATGAGTGTGTATGAGAGAGACTTTACATGACTGTGTGTGTATGAGAGAAAGTGTACATGACTATGTGTGCATAAGATTTCTGTGTTGAAGTGATTTACTATGTGCTAGTAGTACTTCACAGCGAAGGAGGTGGAAAGAGAAAAAAGGAGAGAGAGAAGAAGAGAGGGAGGGAGAAAGAGGGAAATTAAGACAAAAAATTGAGAAAAGAGAGGGTTGCGGGTGTGTCTTGCTTCTTCCCAGTGCAGCATGCCATAGGTGGGTGTTTCTGGCACCTACATAGTATGGGGTTTATCCATCTTCAACAAAATATAAGAAAGACAAAGACAAAACGTTTAAGTCACTTTGTGGTGGACTGGCTTCCTGGAAGTATGGTGTTCACATTGTAAAACTAATGCTAATGTCTACAATTTAAGTAAATGCAACCTTAAACCTCATGATTCAGGTGAATAGTATAATATTACAGTTACAATATTAAATATAGCTGCAAGCAGCAACACGGGGCCAAGCCCTGCAAGGCACCGCAATTAGAACAATTACAGCAAAGTTCAAAGGCTTGGCACCGCAATTAGAACAAGTACAGCAAAGTTCAAAGGCTTGGCACCGCAAGCAGAACAAGTACTGCAAGCTGCAAGTACAGCAAGCACAGCAAGCACAGCAAGTACAGCAAGTACAACAAGTACAGCAAGTACAGCAAGCACAGCAAGTACAGCAAGTACTGCAAGTACAGCAGCGCATCAAGCATTTAAGCACCAATAGCAGTGCAGAGCCGCAAGAACAAAAACAGCACATCAACTTTGATCAAACTTTGGCCGAGATACAGCCTCTTAGCCAATTTTGGGTGGACCTCGTTAAGTTTGCGACACCATAACTTTTGAACAAAGATGAGTAAAAAAAATCGGGAACAGTACTTTTATGCGGCTCAGTCTGACGATCATTTGAGCACATGTTTGGAGAAAATTGGACAAAATTTGATGGAGGACTAGCGAAAAAACGAAATACTGTACATTTCAAAATGGCCACTACTGTAATGGGCGGGGTCTTAATGTAAGGTATTGGTTGTGATCAGAATGATGAGAAGAATCAGGTGTATGATGTAATTGATGTCTCTAGATCAAAGGGTTCAAAAGTTATAACCATTTCAATGTTGAATTTTTGAACTGCTGGTGGCGCTATAGAGTTGGTCCTAGAGGGTCAAAAATTGGTCCAATTACTATTCATTAGCATCACTACAAGTGTGCCAAATTTCATCAGTTTCCTATGTACGGTTCATAGGGCTGCCATAGACTTCCTTTTACGGAATAATAATAATAAATATAGCTGCAAGCAGCAACACGGGGCCAAGCCCTGCAAGGCACCGCAATTAGAACAATTACAGCAAAGTTCAAAGGCTTGGCACCGCAATTAGAACAAGTACAGCAAACTTCAAAGGCTTGGCACCGCAAGCAGAACAAGTACTGCAAGCTGCAAGTACAGCAAGCACAGCAAGCACAGCAAGTACAGCAAGTACAACAAGTACAGCAAGTACAGCAAGCACAGCAAGTACAGCAAGTACTGCAAGTACTGCAAGTACAGCAGCGCATCAAGCATTTAAGCACCAATAGCAGTGCAGAGCCGCAAGAACAAAAACAGCACAAATTGAATATACATGTAAATGAAGCACAGCGAGCATTTAAGCACCAACAGCAGAGCCGGAAGGAATTGAAATGACAACTTTATACACAATTTTAAAGTCGTCCCACATGGGACTCGAACCCACGACCAGAATGGTTCGGGAATCGAGATGCATGGTTTAGCCGATTGCGCCACTCAGAGGACGTGAATTTCAAAACAGCAGAGGAGAGGGTTCAGTGTGAGAATGAGTTCACAAAAAAGTTCCATGACATGTTAACCAGATTAGCATGCTAAGCTAGCTTAATGCTAATTTAGCTTATGACGTGGTTCATCCAATCCTGGCAAAATAGATATCATCGGATTCGACATGATGCAAGGAATCGAAAGACACTAATTTTATGATTTTGTGACAAACTGTTCACAAGTTACAGCCTCTGAACCAATGTTGGGTCGACCTTGTTAAATTTGCGACATCATAACTTTTTTTTTTCCAGTATAGCAAAAAAATCGGGAACAGTACTTCTGTGCGGCTCGGTCCGAAGATCATTTGAGCAAATTTTGGACAATTTTGGACAAGTTTTGAAGGAGGAGTAGCGAAAAAACTGTTTTACATTCGCTCCAATATGGCGGCCAGTCACATTGTTGGAAAATAGCATATGAGATATCGTTGAAATCGGCATAAGCAAAGGAATATATTGACATAAAGAAATCAAATTTCAAGCAATGATAGCAAAAGTTATAAGCGTTTTTTCAAAAAACAATGATATCTCTTGAACACTAGGTGGCGCTGTGATCAAACTTCTCATGTACCTTCGGGCCCTGCTAATGATGATCCATACCAAATGTGGTGAGGAAATTTCAAATAGTTTAAAAGATATTGCAAATTATGACAAAATTCAAAATGGCGGACACGTGGTACATCCCATCATGGCAAAATCGATATCCACGGATTCGGCATGATGCAAGGAATCCATAGATACCACAATTATGAATATCTGACAAACTGTTCAAAAGTTATTGGCCAAAATAGCAATTTGTCATATCTCATGACCCGTAGGTGGCGCTATTCCCAACTTTGGCATGGGACCTCAGAATATGCTTCCGATGAAGTGTACCAATTTTCGTTTCGATTGATCAAACTTTGGCCGAGATACAGCCTCTTAGCCAATTTTGGGTGGACCTCGTTAAGTTTGCGACACCATAACTTTTGAACAAAGATGAGTAAAAAAAATCGGGAACAGTACTTTTATGCGGCTCAGTCTGACGATCATTTGAGCACATGTTTGGACAAAATTGGACAAAATTTGATGGAGGAGTAGCGAAAAAACGGAATACTGTACATTTCAAAATGGCCACTACTGTAATGGGCGGGGTCTTAATGTAAGGTATTGGTTGTGATCAGAATGATGAGAAGAATCAGGTGTACCAAGTTTCATGTCTCTAGATCAAAGGGTTCAAAAGTTATAACCATTTCAATGTTGAATTTTTGAACTGCTGGTGGCGCTATAGAGTTGGTCCTAGAGGGTCAAAAATTGGTCCAATTACTATTCATTAGCATCACTACAAGTGTGCCAAATTTCATCATTTTCCTACTTACGGTTCATAGGGCTGCCATAGACTTCCATTTACGGAATAATAATAATAAGAAAACTAACAGATACAATAGGTGCTTCAGCCCCTTCGGGGCTTGGCCCCTAATAAGAAAACTAACAGATACAATAGGTGCCTCTGCACCTTCGGTGCTTGGCCCCTAATTATTATTACAATATTAATATTAATATTAAAACTAATATTTACAGTATTAAATCAACAAAACAGAGGACTCTACTACTCCCTCCTGTTACTTTAACTCACTCCTGTTATTTTTCATACAAGTAACAGGACTGAAAGTAACAGGATTGAGTTTTTAAGTAAAAAGTTATCAAATACATGACATATGGCCACATAGCATAGGCCTACATGCTAATAGCATAAGGACACGTAACAAATTCTAGTGATTTACCAAAAGTTTATATTTTTAAAATAAATGGATAAAATCTAAGAAATAATTTAAGTAACAGTACAGCATGTTGAGATTGACCTTCTAAGTCATATTTACAATTTCATCAAATATACAGAAATTAAATTGTGAGAACTTACTTATGGTCTTCCCAGTGCCTTCAGAAGATCCAGATGATGCAACTTCCTGTTGAAAATGTGTCTTGTGGAATATTCCAAGGTTTTCAGAGGGGGGATGTGTTAGGGTAACCGGACTGAGTGAAAACCCGGGGACTAAAATTTGGATTTTATCTAAAATATTAGATAAAATATTTTTTTCTCATGAAAAAAAAACAAACATTTTAAAGCATAGATTGGATATAAAGTCACACAACAATGCAAAAAAATTCAGATTTCTGAAGGATTTTAATCATTATATTTCATAGTAAAGTTTAGAGATGGAGATGCAGAAAATGCTTTTTTGTGTTCTATGTAGTTTTTATTAATGTTTTTAATTAAACATTTTAAATTTGTAGTTGTAGTAATGAGCAGGACATTTTGATTAATAATAAAATGTATTTTAGAGTTAATTTTCATGCATTTTTAATACATATAATGTCCTGGGGACAGAAATGTCACCCTTTCGGTGGAATGGCTCATATATATATATATATATATATATTCACATTTTAGCACTGCGCGGTTTTTATTCCCATTGTACGCTCAAAACCCAGTGGCCAGGGCGTGTATTCTATTTGTTAGCCTATTGTCTTATTTGTCACCGTGGTTTTGCTTTAAAATAAATCACACTTTCAGATTTATCCGATGTTTTACTGAAATACAGTGAATTATTACATCATTTATGTAAAATAAGTTGTTTATTCACAGATCCTAATGGAAAAAAGTAGAAGCATAAATTATATAAAATTACGGAGCCCTGCATGGCATGCGGAAAAATATTGTCTCAGCCTATAAAATATCTCTCCTTATGCCATTTCATGCAGTCATGCTCATTGCCCACTAAAAGCGGCACTGATTTATCGGGTAAATTAATCTAATATTATAGCTAGGCTGCCTAACTCTCAATCAGTGTATCATTTATCAGCAATATATTTTGTGATATCGTCGTCTAGCTATAATAAAACTGCTCAATATTAAAGCTTACAAAATTACTCATTGTAAAGCTGCTTTGAAACTATGTGAATTGAGGGCTATACGCATCTATTTTGACCTATTTTTTACAGTCTATGATTTTGACAGTAACTTCATCTAAGTTGATTCGTAAGTTCATCAAAACATTATCCAATTGATCGTTACTGAAACATGGTTGTCACTTAATATTTTTGTTGTAGTCTAAGCTACGGTCAAACAGCGTCGTTGACAGTAGATCATTCATAAACACGTACCAGACTTACACATAAAGGAATGCACATGCTCAAACGTCTACCCCAATAAGATTGCTGTATTATAAACCATAAAATCGGTTGTGTATTTTGCATTCTACTAATTCAGCTATAAACAATCAATATTTGACTAAAACTTGTCTATTAATACCTGTTTGCCTGAACTTTAACTTTGAAATGTTTTAACTGATGCCCCGCCTTTTACTTCTCAAACCTATTACTTTATGCCGTTCTATGGTATCGTGCGGGGAAAACAGAAAATAGCATTGTGCTTTGCGAATTACCCATCGCTTGTTGGTCATTGGCGTGTACCACAGCTTGCTTTGCTGATTACTAGACGTGATTGGCAAACGGTTTGCCAGAATATACCCTGACCAGGAAAGATTACTGCTCTTTCTTTCCAGTAAGTTAGGGGATCATGAGTTCTGGGCAAAAACGCATCGTTGAGATATTTTTTCACTTCCACTGTGGCATCAGCTGTAGCATTGTGTATCATCTGGGTTTCACGGATACGATTATCAAAATGTTCCCATAAACTGTCCTGTGTTTCTACTGGTGTTGAGGATCTATGTCTGATGGAGTTGACCTGTGACCTGTAAGCTGACGGAGTTGACAAATACACCAATAACCTCTTAATGTGCGAATATAATATTATTTGTCAATATAGTGAAGGGTTAAACTGTTATTTCAGGGTTTTATTTACACATAAATGCACATACACAGCATGCATTACATTATTTAACCATACGCATGTCGGACGCCTGCTGCTCAAGGCATGAGCGCAGGTTAGACAAAAATGAAACCTTAAGTAAGCTAATTGAACCTGATTCTAAGCTACAGATTATGTGTTGTAGTATTGTTGTCAAGGAATGTCAATTTAAGATTACACCCAGTATAAAGTAGGCAGTGCAGGGCAATCACAAATCCAACACACCCAAACACACACACACACACGCCACTTAATGGTAAGGTAAATGGCTACTTACAAAGGAGGAAAGGAAGAGGAGAAGAGGTGGATGAGAAAAAGGAGAGCAGGAAGTGGTATGGGGAGGTAGATGAAAACAGAGGGGGAGGAGGGCCCCTGGTTCCCTTTCAAGGGAACTTCGAGCTGCGTTTGAGACGCGGTGGGAACGCTCTGCGTGATTACGTCGTGAAGCACATGTAAAATCAGTCCAACGGAAGCCCGAAACGTCATACGCGGGTGACGTCATAGACCAGGAAACTATAAAGCACCCCTGAATTCAGACCGCGCCAGCTTCTGTAACTTCAGCAAGCGCTCTCTGTGAAATCTGTCCTTGTCTATTTATTGTTGTTTGTCAAAGCCCAATATATATCACTATCTATCATTATGGCGAGCAAGCAAGATTATAGACGTTGTGTTGTTCCCTGCCCTCGTTACATCACGGGTGGGGACACATAAGCTTTTTGTTGCTGTTTGGGAGTGGAGCATGCCAACAGTCAGTTCTCGAGGGAGCTGACTGTGAGCATTGCGAGAAGCTGTCCATGAGGACGCTCCGCTCCCGCCGGGCGTTCTTCGAGGAGGACGGTTCGGTTCGCGTACCCCGCGCGGGTCTCTCTGTTGCCGAGGCACGGGGACGACTCACATTTCGGGGTTCGCAAACGGATCTGACAGCGGGGGTTGGGACGGTTGTTTTAAAAAGAAAGAGAACAAAACAAATAAAAATATTAAGAAAAAGGGAGATGTTTGAGTTTTCACGGAATAAATAAATAGTCAGCTCATAACTCTGCTGAATAAAGAGGAGCTTTTAAAAAAAAGGAGGTTTTATAGTGCTGTTGCCAGTTAAATTTTTACTGGCCAGCTGAACATTATGAGATTGAAATTAAGAAGAGTTTGTTAGATGAAATGTATCTTAAAACAGGAAAACTCTGTATCTCAGCCTCCTAGTCGGGGACGTTTTTTTCCCTATCTCCACACTGAGGTGTCGAGATTGTGGAATAAACCGGTTTGTATTTTATGTGTTTAATCCCCAGATGTCTAACTATAGTAATTTTTGGGAATTAAGTATCATAGTATGACAGTGCCTCGGGTTAAAGAGACGCTTGCGAGCTTTCTCTCTCCCGAGTCGGCGTCATCGTTATTAACCCCGACGTTACCCACCAGCCATCTTAAATAATGAATACATTTTTATTAGGCAGCGCTGGTGTGGAAAGTATATAAGGACATAGATGAATGTGAGGGGCGACTCTCTGAGGAGGGTCGCAGCGCTGCCAGTTCGGTTGTTTCCTGCTGGTGGCCACAGAGTGATATATATGTATATATATAACCTTTTCTGATATAAAGATAAAGGAAAATAAAGATATAAATATGTCTATTCTTCTGGACGCTCCACTTTCAAGAAAACTAAGAAATAAACAATTCAGCGGCGTTCCAGAGGTTTCTTCCTCACCAATCTAATGTTCCTGAGACTGCTGGGCGGGAGCAGTCTCGGCCTATTAAGCTCCTCGCAGCAAAAAGTGCAAAACAGAGCGTCGCCATTCGGGCTCCTCCGCAATTGAGAGGTACCTGGGTGGCGGTCGCAGTCTAGCCAGTTAGAGACATGCAAGATCTGAGGACTGTTTTATCTCTAAAATAGCTTGGACAAAGAAGAAGCCCTGACGCCGAGGCGATCAGGCTTCTAAGGGTGGTCCCCTCTGGGGTAGGCACGGTTTTGAGAAATCGTTTCTCCTCGGCGCCCTTTGGAGCGCGACTCTCTGAGGAGGGTCGCAGCACTGCCAGTTCGGTTTCCCTGCCGGTTCGCCGTTTCAGGGCACCAAGGTGTCAGTGTTCCCAAACGAGCCTCCAAATAAGAAAAAAAAGAAGAGCAGTCAGTTCGGTTTCCCTGCCGGTTTGCCGTTTCAGGGCGCCGAGGTGCCTGCTTTTTCCAACAATCCTCCGAGGAGGGTCGTAGGAACTAAGCTAGTTAGAGGTAGGCAAGATCTGAGGACTGTCGTCATCTCTAATAAAGCTTAGACAAGAAGTCCTGTCGCAAAAAAACGAGGCTATCAGGCTTCTGAGGGCTGCTCCGGAGTAGGGACCGTTTTGAGAAATAGTTTCTCCTCGGCACCCTCTGGGGTGCGACTCTCTGAGGAGGGTCGCAGCGCTGCCAGTTCGGTTGTTCCCTGCCGGTTCGCCGCCTTAGGGCGCCGTAGTGACTGTTCAAACAAATCCAGAGGCCAGTCTTGAGAGACTGGTTCCCCTAGTAGAATTTCTGGCAAAGTGGAAACTACTGCCACATATTTCTCAGTGGGTCCTGCACACTATAGAAAAGGGTTTCAGAATTCAGTTCGGTTCTCGTCCGCCGAGATTTCTAGGGGTCCTCCTCTCTGGTGGACCCCGAGCAGGCTTTGGTTATGGAGCAGGAAGTACTGTCACTTCTGCAAAAGGAGCTGTAGAAGGGGTTCCTCCTCCCAGCAGACAGCCATTACTTCATTGTTTCCAAAAGAGGATGAGGGAGGTTCCTGAGGTTTGCTTTCGGGGGCGAAGTATACCATTATCAGGTTATTCCATTCGGCCTAGGTTTATTACCCCACACCTTTACAGTATGCGTGGATGCAGCTCTGGCTTTTCTGAGACTCAAGGGCATTCGCGTGGTTGATCCTAGCTCAATTTGAGTTTATGGCAGTTCGGCATCGAGATGTCGTTCTGTCTCATTTAAGGATGTTGGGGTTGCCTCTCAACGCCAAGAAGAGTGTGCTCTGAGGACCACTTTTCTAGGTGTAGCGATTCTCACAGCTGTATTGGGGTATATCTAGGCCAGTCACTCACTGTGAAACAGTTTCAGACTGGTGGGTCTCATGGCAGCTGCGTCCAACGTAATTACTTTTGGCCTTCTGTACATGAGACCCCTGCAGTGGTGGCTCAGGGCCAGGGGGGTTTTCTCCGAGGGGAAATGTGTTTTCGCATGATCAAGGTCACGCGGCTATGCCTTCGTGCCTCGGTCATGTGGAAGAACCTTGGTTCCTCGCCCAAGCCCAGTGTTGGGGGCTTCTTGTCGACGCATATTGCTATCGACGGATGCTTCCCTCACAAGTGGGGGCGATCATGAGTGGTCGCTCGGCAAATGGCGGACAACACACTGATGGTCTCGTATATCAGAGCAGATATCCTGTTGAGGCAGGGGCTGAGGCCCAGGGATTGGAGACTTCACCCCGAGGTGGTGGAGCTTCTTAGGGAGAACTTTGGTCAAACTAAAGTCAAGTCGACCTTTCACATCGTTTGTACAATGCATTGCTCTATTTGGTTCTCCCTCACGCATCCAGCTCCGCTTGGACTGGATGTGATGTATTAGGTGTGGTTGATGCTACACCGGTACGCATTTCCCGATATCTTTGCTCCCGGGAGTTCACTCTCATTTGGAGTTTGGATACTGTGGGCTCGGCCTCTGAGGGGGAGAATCCGGTCTCTTGACTGAGGTCGTTTAGACCATTCTCCAATCCAGAGCTCCTTCCACGAGAAAACTATATGCATTGAAATGGAAATTATTCTCCACCTGGTGTGGTGAACGTCATTTAGATCCTGTTAACTGCCCTGTTGGTTCAGTTCTTGATTTCTTGCAAGACCATTTCTCTGCTAGGTTATCTCCTTCTACCCTAAAGGTTTACGTGGCGGCTATATCTGCCTACCACACTCCTCTTTTTACTCGTTTTCTCTGTGGTACACTGAGGTTGAGACCTGCACTGCACTCTAGAGCACCGGCTTGGGATTTGGCCATTGTACTTGAGGGTCTGGTGTTGGCTCCCTTCGGGCCCATTGAAGAGGTTTCAGAGAAATTCCTCACTCTAAAAACTTTATTTCTCCTTGCTATTTCGTCTATCAAGAGATTTGGAGATTTGCATGCCCTGTCGGTTGCTGCTCCATGTCTGGAATTTGCACCTGGTATGGTGAAGGAATTTCTCTACCCTAGACCGGGTTATATTCCTGAGGTCCCAGTTAATGTTGGGGATCTTATAGTGCTGCAGGCCTTTTATCCTCCACCTTTTAATACCCCAGATCAGGAACGACTGAACCTGTTATGTCCAGTTCCGGCATTAGATGCCTACGTTCACAGAGCTGCCCTGTGGCGTAAGTCTGAACAATTCTTTGTCTGCTTTGGGTCACGCAGGGTGCCCTGCATCTAAACAGGTAATGAGCAAATGAATAGTTGAGGCTATATCATTGGCTTATGAAGCGGCTGGTCAGCCTTCACCTATGGCTGTTCGGGCCCATTCTGCAAGGAGTATGGCGGCCTTAATTTCGGGTGTTTCCCTTCTTGATATCTGTAATGCGGCAGGTTGGTCCTCTCTACATACATTTGTCAGGTTTTATGACCTTGACCTCTCCACTCCAGGGGCGAGGTTGCTTGCTTCTTAGTGTGCGCAAGGACTTCACACAGAACGGGCATTTGTCACTATGGCGTAGTGGGTATGGGGTTCCCACCGCGTCTCAAACGCAGCTCGAAGTTCCCTTGAAAGGGAACGTCTCATGTTACGTATGTAACCCTGGTTCCCTGAGAGGGAACGAGACGCTGCGTTTACCTGCCATACTTCCTGCATGCCCTGATCGACTTGCTTCAGGTTTTTTCAGAAGCTGGCGCGGTCTGAATTCAGGGGTGCTTTATAGTTTCCTGGTCTATGACGTCACCCGCCTATGACGTTTCGGGCTTCCATTGGACTGATTTTACATGTGCTTCACGACGTAATCACGCAGAGCATTCCCACCGCGTCTCAAATGCAGCGTCTCGTTCTCTCTCAGGGAACTAGGGTTACATACGTAACCTGAGACATTTCCCTTATTGTTTTTTTTTTTGATAGTTGGAAATGGTGTAATTTATAATAGTTGGAAACGGTGTATGTGCAATATGTTTATTATAGTTTGCTTTACAGTAAGTTCAATAATCTAATAACAAGGAGTAGTTTGAGTATTAGTTTAAAGAGCACATCTGTTCAATAATCACAATGCACACATATTTTTGTCAACACCGTCAGTTTTTCATCAACACCGTCAGATCTTCATCAACACCGTCAGTTTTTCATCAACACTGTCAGTTTTTCCATCAAGAGCGTTGGATGTATGTTTTTGTTTTTGTTAATTTTTTGGGGAAAAAATGTTCTTCCTTCAGTTTATGTTGTTTTTGTAATAAAGGACCATCTGATCTACATCTTCTTATGTTTTATTTATTTAAGGAATTTGTTTTTACAATATTGAAATTAAAATCAAAGTTTGAAGATGCAAATATTTAGAAATCTGAGTTTTCAGAATAGTGTGAAATCACAACTTAAGTTTATATATTGAATTTTTTTTACATATCAGAGTAACTAAACACTAAACACTATTACAATATACTTCAGAACTTTAGATTGTTGTTGGATTGGAAGAATTAAAATTGTATACTTTTTAGTGTGTCTGACGGAGTTGACACAAATCCAGTTCTGAAGGGAAACATGTTTATTTGTTAAAAATGTGTTTTTATTTAGAACCTGTTCCTTTACATGGTTAAATAGCCTTTCATGGTTAAAGACCTTTCTCTGCAGAAACATACAACTCTAGTTGATATAGGCTAGTGTGTATTTTTCTAAAAAGTTTTTTAAAGCGTGTTTTGTCCCGACTCTCAAGAATCAGTGATATATATGAATCTATCTGTCTATATATATTTATATCTATGCATCTATTAATGCGTCACTATATGTTGTAGCAACTATGAGAATGAACCAAACACATCTGAAGCTTTCATACATAATCACACGAAAGAGGCTTCACATTCCAGATTACCCCAGGCTCTACAACCAAAAAAGACTTTTTATTGTTTAACTAAAGGAAGAACGTTGTCAATGTTTTATAATTTGGCAAGAACAGATCTGTTCAGAAATGGTGAAACAAGAGGCCCTAACAAGAGGTCACCAGACCCCTGCGACTAACAGACTACTCTTTCTTAAGGTCCAAGGTCCCATTACATGGGGACCAAACAGACTTCGGCAAGAAGGACCTCAGACTGGAATGGCTTAAACCCCCTAAACTTTACACACTAACACTTTACATATCAAAATCATAAAACTCATCCCAGAACAATTCTCAATGGACTTATAATCACATCATGCAACCACATAATTCTATGTTATATGTGTATGTCTCATATGCTTAGATGCCATACAATTCATAACTGTTATAAATATTAGGTGTGTGAATGAAAGTGTGCCGTGTTTCCTGTCAGCAGGATCGTATTTTTATTCAAAAAGATGGTTTGAATTGAAATCTGTGTAAAATGTTTTGTATTCGTATAATAGTAATAATGTCTAAACTGTGGCCTATTGTTCTCTCTGCTGGTGCTGGAGAACAAGGAGATCACAGATAACCCATGATTTACGATAAGGAGAAAATAGGGCCACCTCCTAAATTAAGCCAGTGCCCAATTGGCCAGAACCCATCCGGGAGGTTGGACAAACTTTGAGTTTAAAATCTTAGACCCGAACACAGAATCGCTCTCTCTTGTGCTCTCTCTTGACCTCTGCTCTCTGGTGCACTTGCTCTCTCTCTCCCCCGCTCTCTCCCTCGGGAAAGGTCTCTGCAGAACAAGTCGGGTGGAGCAGACGATGGTTACAGTAACCATGTAGACGCATAGAGACAAATTACCCAAATCAAAATTTGTTTTCTTTTCGTTGAAAGTCTCGGTTCTAAGTTAAGTTTTGCTGCAAAGTTTGGTTTAAACGTTTCGACTGCAACGCGCTTCCAACTTCAAAGACTTTCATCCATCCGCCAACACCCCACGTGACCCCAAGATCTAGCAGGCACGAGGAGACCGCCAGCCAAGCAACGGACCCGGGGAACCCCTTTACACCGACAAAAGGAGAATCCCAAAGCAAACCCCGAAGACAAGCAAGTAGCCTTCAGACCTTTAACCGAACTGGTGCAGTATATAAAATTGAATAACCTGCCTAAGAAACAATAGAAGGGTTAAATCGATGATTGATGGTTCGTTCAGGTCATGTCAAGTGCATATAGAAACTTGGGATCTCACCGCCTTACTCCTAAAACTCATTCTTCCTCACTTTCTGTCTTTCTGCAACTCGTATGAATGTGTGTGTGTGTGTGTGTTAGATATTAGTTTTATGTGTTAGTCTTATAATCAATAAGGTATTGTTTGTGTGTGTTAGATATTAGTTTTATGTGTTAGTCATAGGCTTATAATCAATAAAGTATTGTTTGTATTTGAAAAGAGAAGCATTGCTTGTGTTATGTGCTTACGAATTTATTGTCTTGAACTGCGATCTATAAGCTACTTATGCTTTTACCCTTGAATTATTTCTTAATTTAGCTTTTAGCTGGGAATTAGTCTTTCTTGGCCAGGAAGTGATTATATTTCCTAGAATTAATAATTGTTTATGCTTTCCGTTCATTGAATGAACTGATAAAATGATCATACTATTGATTCTGCTACAGTAAATTCTGAAAATAATCAAATTATTAATTATTGATCATAATCCGTTATGAATAATAATTAGTTATATTTATACGGGCGTATAAACGCTACAATGTACTCTGTCTGTCTCTCAGTCAATGTGTAAATTTAAATGGAAGCCTAAATATAACTAAACAAATCGCACTATAAATGTCACTATATCACAAAAATTCGCTATCTCAAAATCAAACTCCTCTCACAAAGACCCACGATGTGAAAATGCGTTGACTTCACTTTTATACTGTGCGATTGTGAGATCTGTTCCTGACCCTGTCAATCAAACCCTGATTCGGCGGACCATGCCACCTGTTGAAACACTCAGAAGCTTCATTTAGCCGTAGTCACGTGAAATGGGTGTTTTGAATCACGCTTCGGATCAGTGTTTCGAAACATCTGCGCTTCGGGATCTTGCAAGGCTTCGGAACGTCTGTTTCGCGTCAGCCATCCCTATACGATACACTTGTGTCACGGTTCGGTTTGTTTTCGATACAGCAAAAAGAAAGAAATGCCAGAGAAATTTCCTTGATTTAATTTTTTTAATTATATTTTGATTAAAACTAACATCATAAAGTATGATTTTTTTTTTACTTTGAGCAATGATGGAGTTATACTTGACTTTTCTTAGGAGCATATAAAATAAAACAGCTCCTTGGACTAAATGAAATGTAATATTGTAGAAGTTATAAACAAAGGTTTATTTTAGTTCAGATTAACATTTGATGACAGTAATGGTATTCATAATGTCAAAATAAAACCGACGTAATGTTACTTGAAAGCATTATAGCCTACTATTCCTGCCAAACTTCCATGGTTACAGTTAGTAGTGTAACTACAGTAAATCCATGGTGAATGTTGCTGATCTGTGGACACTGAATAGTTCATTCATGGCACAATGTTTCTTCCTGGTTTCCACGTCAGCGCTGTTTGATCCGTTAATGACGGAGAAATGTGAATGTTTCTCACTAGATCTCACAGCAATGTTATTACTTCAGTGGTGAATTCAAATGCTTTCTTTACTGGATCTCGCTGTGTAGTGCTACTTAATCGATCAAGATCGGCTCGCGCTGCATTGGTCCAAACTGATAAACGTCAACCACACAATAACGAGTAGCTCAGTTTCGTTCCGCTTACATTACATTTGCCATTTGATGTTGGGCAATGCTGTGGTCGTGCCAACATCTCGAGCGCGCTTGCCACGCGCGATGCGCCTACATTTGAAATAACTAAATTTTGGTCGGCAGGAAAAATGGTCCATCGAACCATTCGATTTAAAAATGTGTACCGAAAACCAAACCGAAAGCCTCGTACCAAACGGTTCAATACGAATACGTGTATCGTTACACCCCTAATATACATTCTTCTTCACATTAAATTATATGTTATTGTGCTATTTTAATAAGAAAAGCATTTGTTATAGCATTCTACAGAAGGGTGACAAATCCAAACGCACGAACGGTTCGGGTTACTTGACTGTAACCCTGTTCCCTGAAAAAACAGAAAGAGATGCTGCGCTGCTTAGCGCGTTGGGATCGTCTTTAATCGTGACCAGCTGTGAATATTGTGTGAAAACACGTCAATAGAATTGACCCGGAGGTAATATAGCCTCGGTCGATGACATCATTGACGCAAGGCTATAAATAGATGACCCACAGGTGCATCGTCAGGATCTATTTTTCTGAAGATCAATCCTGTGTCATCATCAGCACGGCAGAGCAACGCAGCATCTCTTTCCGCTTTTTCAGGGAACAGGGTTACAGTAAAGTTCCCTTTTAAAAGCTACAATCGATGCTGCGCTGCTTAGCGCATTGGGAACGTGAATACCCACGCCGCCGTGCTTGGAGGTGTCTGGACCCCTACGGTTGTGCAGGTGTGCTCACAAGATCACAAGAAGGCCCTAGACACTAGCTTGTGAAGTCGACTCAAGGACATGAGATCCCGGAGTGGCATGAACATCCAAACTATAAAATCATGAATGTCATGAATAATCATGAATCATGAATAAAATTATGAATGTGTGCGGAGAGGACCAGCCTGCCGCATTACAAACATTTTGTAAGGGGGCTCACCTCGCCAAGGCAGTAGAGGAGGCGACCCGTCTGGTGGAGTGAGCCCTTAGGCCCGTTGGCCAAGCATGGCCGCGCGCCTCATAGGCAAGAGCAATAGCATCCCTGACCCAATGTGACATGGTCTGTTTGGTGGCAGCAGCGCCTCTGTTGCTGCCCCCATAACAAACGAACAGTTGCTCTGATTTACACCACTGGCTGGTGCGGTGGACGTAAGTCTGAAGAGCACGGACTGGACAGAGTCTATGAGATCTCTCCTGTTCTGGCGTCGTGAACGGCGGAGGGCAGAAAGCCTCAAGAGTGACCGGATGTACAGCCGAGGAAGGTATCTTAGGCAGGTAATCAGGATTAGGATGCAAAATCACTTTCACCATTCCTGGGGCAAAGTCTAAGCAGGATGGAGATATTGACAGAGCCTGCATGTCCCCGATTCTTTTTAGAGAGGTTTTAGCAATATGAAAAAACATCTTTAAGGTCAGAAGTTTGTCAGGCGCTGACTCTAGAGGTTCAAAGGGGGTCTTCAACCAGACCCTCGAGGACTATTGCTAAGTCCCACGAAGGGATCTTGGTTCTTACGGGAGGCCTCAGTCGTCTGGACCCATGAATGAAGTGAGCAAGCAGAGGAGTCTCCCGAGTGGCACCCCCTCCACCAAGGCGTGGTAAGCCGAAAGAGCGGCAACATAAACCCTAAGAGTGCAGGGGCATGTGCCTGTTGACAACTTTTCTTGCAGAAAATCCAGAACTGAAGCAATCTGGCAGTTGACCGGATCTGCATTATGTGTCGTACACCACCTTTCAAAGACACTCCATTTATTTGCATAACTCTTTCTAGTGGAGGAATCCCAAGCATTCAAAATGGTTTCAATAACATTAGGCGAAAGCCCAGTGTCCCTCAGTTGGTACCCATTAGGGGCCAAACATGAAGGTTCCACAGGTCAGGCCTGGGATGGAATATCGTGCCCTATGCCTGAGACAGAAGGGCCCTCCTCTCCGGAATCGCCCATGGCGAGCCGTTGAGGAGAGATACTATCTCCGAGAACCATACTCTGTTTGGCCAACACGGCGCAATCAGTAAGAGACAAGATCCTTTTTGGCGAACTCTGGCTAGAACTCCCGGGAGAAGAGCCACTGGAGGAAAGGCATACAGGTGTATTTTGGGCCATGTGTGTGCCATCGCGTCCAGACACAGAGGGGCTGGGTGATTCAGAGAGAAGTAGAGGGGACATTGCGCTGTCTGATGGGAGGTGAAGAGGTCCACCTCCGCTTTGTAAAATCTGGTCCAGATCTGTTTGACTACTTCTGGGTGGAGTTTCCATTCCCCTGTCGGCTCTTTCTGTCTGGACAGTAAATCTGCTCCCACATTCAGGTGCCCAGGGATGTAAACTGCGCGCAGACCTCCCTGGTGATTTATGTAAGAGACTGCTGCTGTGTTGTCTACCCGCACTAGGACATGACAGCCTCTCAACTGAGGGAGAAAGTATTTCAGGGCCAGAAATACAGCCATCAGTTCGAGGCAGTTGATGTGCCAATCGAGTTGATGACCCTCCCATTCCCCTTGAGCTGGACGACCACTTAAGACCGCTCCCCAGCCCGTCAGGGAGGCGTCGGTCGTTAACAATCTGCGACGACACAGCGACCCAAGGCGAGGAACCGGGGTCTGAGCCACAAGGATAGTGTACGAAGCCCGTGGCGTGTCACTTTTATTTGCCTTTGAGGATTGGCCCTTGGATGAAATCCCCTGGCTTTTAGCCACAACTGAAACGGTCTCATGTGCAACATCCCCAGAGGAATCACCGTGGATGCTGAAGCCATGAAACCTAACATTCTTTGGGACTGATGAACAGTGCGAACTTGGCCTAGCCGGACTTTGCTCATAGAATGTCTAATGGTCTCAATTCGAGCTGGAGACAGTTGTGCCCGCATCGTGATCGAATCCCAAACAATCCCGAGATAAGTCATTCTCTGGGCAGGAGAAAGAACGCTTTTCTTGGTGTTTAGTCTCAACCCTAGAGAAACTAGATGAGCTAACATGATGTCTCTGTGTTGAAGTGCCCTCTCTTGCGATTGTGCTAGTATTAACCAATCGTCAATGTAATTCAAAATGCGAATGCCCTGGAGTCGTAATGGAGGCAGTGCTGCATCAATGCATTTTGTGTACGTGCGGGGTGACAAGGCTAGGCCGAATGGAAGAACCCGAAATTGGCATGCTTCGCCCTTGAAAGTGAACCTCAGGAACTTCCTGTGTTGTGGCAATAGAGGGAATGCGCATGACGTCACCGTCGGCCGGAGTGGATGCGGTCACACCCACAAGTGGCAAAAAGACTGAGTGGCAGCATTTGTTTTCAGCGTGAATGCCATGAAAAACACACAAAACACATCTAAAACGGGATAGAGCTATGCGATTGACTGTACAACTAGATTTGACCAGAAATCTGAGGTACTGTATATTTTTACAGACTGCAAAAAGCTACAGAACAGACTATATTCTGCATAATTGGATGTTTTAAATAAACACTGACAAAAAACTATACAAGTTTTAGGGCTGGACGATATGATAATATACAGTATAACATTAATGTAAGTGATCACTCGGATTTAGACCTATCTATGTTGTATTTATATAAAACGTTTACAGGCAAATTTTCTTAATTTATTTCCCCGGCGTCGAAATCAGGCACATATAAATGTCAGGAAACACGATTCCTGGCTGCATGTCAATATCCATGGATCACTGGATCTTTGATAAGTTGTAAGGAACACTATATTGAGTCCAACTTTTAGTTTAAACTGATAATAGTTTGTTTTACTCGCGTTTTCGCAGTTTCCCCTATTAGCTCCAGTCACGCAGCAGCTCTTTAGCCACTCAGTCCGGCTGAGGGGGGCGTGTTCCGGCGGGAAAGTGACGTTAATGCGTTCCCTCTATATTTGTATGTGAAAATATGCGTCCTTCAGATCGATTGTGAGGAACCAATCTTGATGTTGGATTTGCGACACGACCGTCTTTACGGTTAACATCTTGAACTTGAGCGCTTTGACTGTACGGTTTAAGCCTTGAAGATCTAAGATTGGACACTCTACTTCTTCACCTCCCGGGCTCTTGAAGGACCGGGGAGAGGTTGGGTGGCCGATGGCCCCTCCCTATGAGTGCGGCGAGGAAGAAACTGTACAAAAGTTTCCTCGTGTTTTTTAACCTCTCTGAACCTGCTGACGACTGTGTTGACAGAGTCGCCAAACAGGCCAGAGGGCGAGACTGGGGAATCTAGCAGGAACACCCGGTCTTTATCTTTTATTCCTGTTAGATTAAGCCCAGTGGCGGAGCCAGAGGGGGGTCCGGGGTGGCACTGGACACCCCTGACATGCGATTGGCCACCCCGGGTGCCACCCCAAAATTTTATTTGCTACTGGCTGCTGCTGATTTTTTTTTTAAAAATTACGTTCGCCGGCAGCGCGGCGCGCGCAGTTTTCAAACGGACGAGCAGAGGACGAGAGATGGTTGCAAGATACCGAACTTCACCGAATAGGAAAACATCATATTTGAAGTAAGCTTTTAAGGTTTAGCATCAGGGTGGTTTGCTCCCAATAGCCTACATTAGGCCTAATACACGCATATACAGTACCTTACCGTGTGTAGTACGTTACACAAATGTTCTAGCTAATGTGAGGATAGGAGATCAAAACGCAGGCAAAGAAGAGCAGAAACAAGCGATATCATAATGCGATCACTATAGGACTATGAAGCTTTATGGGTGTAGGTTGTTGATGGACTCGATCTACTGTGCTTTGATCATCATTATGAATCTTATCTAGATGTAGTCTTTGATAAAAATGCGATTTTCTCGGCATTTTGCTCATGTTGCTTTTTATGAAACTTGCCAACATTCAAGTGTTGATAAAAAAAAAAAGACGCACGAAGCTAGAATAACATTTTTTTTTTTTTTTTTTTTTTTAAAGCACAGGGTTTGTTCTTTCTTTTGGTATGTTCAGATATTCGTACAACAAAATATTCTAGGGTGCCATGAAATTGTGAAAATTACCAAAACCACATTTTTTTTATACTGGCGAGAAAGAGTTAAATGTTGGTAATTGGATGATGATTAGAATATGAATATGATTGTAATCATATTTTAAATTTGTCATATTTTTGAACAGGGTCAATTAAACATGAAAAGAAAGGGAGAGATATCAGAGTTATTTTAAAAGAAGCACAAACATAGTCCAGTCATTTTATGAAAAAAAGGTTGAACAAATTGCAACAGAAGCAAACTCAACAAAATAATTTTGTATCCTCATTATGTCCTGAGTAAGGAAACAAAGTCCCTAAGAATCCCATTTGGGGAAAGTTTCTAAATCTGTTTCTGGGGATTCACTTTTTATTTTACTTACCTTTTGTCTTCTGCATTCTCCTTACCCTTGTCTCCTGTTCTTCCCTTAGACTCGTCCCCCAGAAACAGTCGCACAGACCCAGCCCCAAACCCCATCTCTTAATAATTAAAAAAGGCTGGTTTCTAAAGTACTTCTTCATGCCTCTATGTATTAATGCTCATGGGTAGCCTAAATGGGTTCCATTCAGACTTTAACATTAAGTATTTTACTGTTATGTGTCAACAAGATTCAACAAGAACAAGAATTTTCACCTGGCTAGACCCAATGTTTAGATCTGTTGTGGTATTTATGCAAATTAGCACATACGTAATTAGATTATGAATGAATAGGCTATATTTGTTTTTTTTTCCTAAACTTTCCCTAATGGGATTCTTTGGGACTTTTTTTTCCTTACTCAGGACATATTGAGGATACAGAATCAGATGAGTTCGCTTGTTGCAATTTGTTCAAGGTTGACCCCCATTTTGGCTTAAAATGACTGGACTAACAGGCAGATCAGCTGCAAACAGACCTCCCAGCCCTTGCATCACCACTGGTTAGTCAGAGTCAGTGTGGTCCGACTTCAGAACCAGCAACAGGTCAGAGCATCTACCAGACACAGGCAGTCAATCACATACCCAATTCAGGAATTTAAGTTGAGATGATTTTGCCAGATTAAAAGGATAGTTCACCCAAAAATGAACACAATTTTTTTTAATATATAAATTAAATAATTAGAATTAGAATTATTATAAAGAAAGAATTATGTTGTATTTAATCTTCCCAGGATAAGATTTTATATTGATGGGCAATAAAATTGTTTAACTTTTTCAAGGACATGTCTGCTTGATGCCTGCTGTATCTAATAAAAGATAAAAAAAAATAAAAAAAATGTGAGTTTTATTGTAAATAAATGCAGCAGTTCATAACAGACACATGCAGTATCTTATCTACTTGGTGCTTCAGCTTTGTTTTCTGCAAATATTTTGGATGTTCAACACTTATAGACACAAACAGAGTGACCCAATTCCTTCCACAAGCTTTTCCACTGTGTGTGTGTACTGTGTACCCCTGAAAGTAGCAGTGGCCACCCCCTGGCAACCCCATGTATAAAACTCTAGTTCCGCCACTGATTAAGCCACAGGTGCCTCTCCGTGCTGACCAAAGCAGACATCGAACCGCTGATGGTACGGGCCGTTTGCTTGGTCGCACGAAGAGACAGATATGTGGCTCTCCGCAGCTCCGTGAAAGACTCCTCATCTATAGTGCTGCCCGCACTCAAATCCTTCAATAGGTCGGCCTGGTACGCCTGTAACACTGCCATAGTGCACACATGCACAGAGTGATCTGAAGAAAAAAGATCTTGACGATGCACCTGTGGCTCATCTATTTATAGCCTCGCGTCGCGGGTGCGCGCCGATGACGTCATTGACCGAGGCTATATTACCTCCGGGTCAATTCTATTGACGTGTTTTCACACAATATTCACAGCTGGTCACGGTTAAAGACGTTCCCAATGCGCTAAACAGTGCAGCATCGATTGTAGCTTTTGAAAGGAAACAGAGGTTTATTAATAACACATAAACACAGACAACCCAAGACCAAGAGCATAATCCACATAGAGCAGGCAGGAGAGCAAGAACAGGAACACACATACAGGAACAACCAACAACAACCAACAGCTGAAGCACATAGGTTTAAATAGACAGGTTAACAACGGGCTGATGAGGGACAGGTGTTGGTGATTTGATGTAATGGGAACTAATGAGGGTAACTATGACAACAAACAAGGTACAAGGCAAAACAGGAACCAAACACAGGAAGTGAACACTGAAACAATGGGAACTAAGAATACACTTCAACATAAAAGTCCTACAAAACACAAGACACGTGAGATCATGACAATAACCTGGATTAGTCGATATAAAACAATCACTCAGATAATCATATAACTTTGCATAATATAAATATAGTGTGTATATAAATATGTATGCAAATATACTATAGTCTATAAAGAATACAAATTATAAAATTAATAAAAAACATTATTACAGTGTAGGGCTGCAGTATTATGAGAAAATCATTATTTTTGATTATTGTTTTTTATATTGTAATACTGATTATTACTTTCAATTAATAGAATAGATTTTTACATACTTTTTTTTTACAATTTTGTGTGGGGGGAACACCCTAAAAAACATAGCAAGACATACCCTCTGCTTTCAGCAACACCCTGCTAACCACCCAAACATGGCAGTGGGGATTTGCTGCAACAACTCTTCTTCAGAAAGTCTACAATAGTTGATTTATCTACACCCTTGTTTTATCTCTCTTTCTCTGACAGGCATCAAAAACTCCTCCTGAACCATCAGAAATGACATCACTGTAATCAGTTCAGGGATTTCTAGGTTTTGTGCATCAACAACTTTGGAAAATCCACAAACTGCAAGGGTTTGTCATTTCATTATCTGCATTGGTGATATTTCAGAACTTTGTATTTTTGTTCAGTCTCTGATCCATCCCGTGTGCTGATCCTTCACTCCCGTGTGCTGATCCTTCACTCCCGTGTGCTGATCCTTCACTCCTGTGTGCTGAACCTTCACTCCAGTGTGCTGATCCTTCACTCCCGTGTGCTGATCCTTCACTCCCGTGTGCTGATCCTTCACTCCCGTGTGCTGATCCTTCACTCCTGTGTGCTGATCCTTCACTCCCGTGTGCTGATCCTTCACTCCTGTGTGCCTATCCTTCACTCCCGTGTGCTGATCCTTCACTCCTGTGTGCTGATCCCTCACTCCCGTGTGCTGAACCTTCACTCCAGTGTGCTGATCCTTCACTCCCGTGTGCTGATCCTTCACTCCCGTGTGCTGATCCTTCACTCCTGTGTGCTGATCCTTCACTCCCGTGTGCTGATCCTTCACTCCTGTGTGCTGATCCTTCACTCCTGTGTGCTGATCCTTCACTCCCGTGTGCTGATCCTTCACTCCTGTGTGCTGATCCTTCACTCCTGTGTGCTGATCCTTCACTCCTGTGTGCTGATCCTTCACTCCCGTGTGCTGATCCTTCACTCCTGTGTGCTGATCCTTCACTCCCGTGTGCTGATCCTTCACTCCTGTGTGCTGATCCTTCACTCCCGTGTGCTGATCCTTCACTCCTGTGTGCCTATCCTTCACTCCCGTGTGCTGATCCTTCACATTGCCCCTGATGAGTGTTTGGGGCCGTCTCATGTGTTGTGCCGTCTGGCTCCTCGCTGTTCAGAACATGAGCTGGTCTGCTGAAACGACCCCTGACACGACCCCTGACCGACCCCACAAACACCTCACACACTCACGGGATGCCATGCAGAGACAGAAACGCAACTGGGTTTGGAATCAGTTCTTTGTGCTTGAGGAATACACCGGGACGGAGCCACTGTATGTGGGA
Organism: Tiaroga cobitis; assembly: GCA_030578255.1. Classification (NCBI taxonomy): domain Eukaryota; kingdom Metazoa; phylum Chordata; class Actinopteri; order Cypriniformes; family Leuciscidae; genus Tiaroga; species Tiaroga cobitis. The sequence continues at coordinate 33,475,404 of CM060614.1, forward strand.
AAGGTAAGAACTCTTCTCTCGTTCCTCACATGGAAGTCTTGTTTTAAAAAAAAAAAATCAACTCAAAAGTTTAGTCATGAATAAGTTCAGTCAAGTGCTATACAAACATGTAGTGGTATTTTTTTATTCTCCCTGTGCTGCACTAATGCAATATTTGCTGTGTAATGGGTTTTAATTTCAGTAGAGAGTAATGTAGTAGCGGTATTACGGAGTAGACAATCTGTATATGCTCCCAATGAGCCAAATAATGAGAAAGAACCAAATTGCTTACCACAGCTATGCAGACGACACACAGCTCTACTTAGCCCTATCGCCTAACGACTACTGCCCCATTGACTCCCTGTGGCAATGCATTGATAAAGTAAACAGTTGGATGTGCCAAAACTTTCTTCAGTTAAACAAAGACAAAACTGAAGTCATTGCGTTTGGAAACAAAGATGAAGTTCCCAAGGTGAATGCATACCTTGACGCTAGGGGTCTAACAACTAAAAATCAAGTCAGGAATCTTGGTGTGTCTCTAGAGTCAGACCTTAGTTTCAGTAGTCATGTCAAAGCAATAACTAAATCAGCATACTATCACCTGAAAAATATTTCAAGAATTAGATGCTTTGTTTCCAATGAAGACTTAGAGAAACTTGTTCATGCTTTTATCACCAGCAGGGTGGATTATTGTAATGGACTTCCTAAAAAGACCATACGACAGTTGCAGCTGCCAGGATTCTGAGCAGGACCAGAAAATATGACATATCACACCAGTCTTCAGGTCTTTACACTGGCTCCCAGTTACATTTAGGATTGATTTTAAAGTATTATTACTGGTATATAAATCATTAAATGGGTTAGGACATCAATATATTGCAGATATGCTCACTGAATATAAACCTAACAGATCACTCAGATCATTAGGATCACATCAGCTAGAATTACCAAGGATTCACTCTAAGCATGGAGAGTCTGCTTTTAGCTATTATGCCAGCCGCAGCTGGAACCAGCTTCCAGAGGAGATCAGATGTGCTCCTACAGCAGTCACATTTAAATCCAGACTCAAAACACATCTGTTTAGCTATGCATTTACTGAATGAGCACTGTGCCACTGTTCGTCCGACTGTTTTTACTGTACTTTTTTAATTCTTTTTATATATATTTTTTTTTATAATCTCTGGAAGAGATTTTGAAGGAGAGCGGGAGAGTCTTCACTCCGATGAGGCGTCGTTAAGGGTAATGGCAGCAGGCAGCGCACACGAAGCGTGCTCTGTGGGGGCCCCGCTGGGCATTACTGTTGTAGCACCACCCCCGCAGAGTACGTCCCTGGGCTAGAGGTCCAGTGGCACCGTAACCCGGCTCAATCTCTTCCATCTCAGTTAGAGGATCCCCAGATTAAGTAAATCAGGCAGTTAGGGATACTAACAAAAAATAGGGTTGTTTGCCAGGGATGCATCAGGAACGATTCCAAGAGAAAAATATATGAAGTTGTGACCCAAATTGGCGTGGACCAGTATTACTTTTTTTTATTCTAAACTGTTTTAATTATTCTTATTTGTTTTGATTATTTTAATTTCTTCTATGTAAAGCACTTTGAATTACCATTGTGTATGAAATGTGCTATATAAATAAACTTGCCTTGCCTTGCCTTGCCTAGACTTCACAGCACACAGAGAACGGGCATAAATCTTACAATATTACATTCTTTTTCCCCTTTTATTTCTGGAACCTTTTGCCCTTTAGTAAACTGAAAAGTCTATTAATGCTGGCCTTCTGGTCTTTCGTTGATATGATTGACAGCTGTTCACCACCTGTTACCATGATGTCAAATAGTTGGGGGAAAAAACATCTCTTGCAGATTTTAAAGAGATATCAATCAAATGTTGGTGGCTTTTGTTTTTAAATATAAGGGTGGTTCTTCAACTACAGGCACTTTTGGCCTTGTGAACTTGAGGGGGAAAAAAGTGTTTAAATCAAAATTGTCACAGTCTAACAGTTAAATATAACTAGTCTAGTTTAATGATCCATAAGAGAACACACTTACATTATAAGACAAATTGGTGTTTTTTGACATATTTTCCGATCCGCACTGAACAAATGTCATTTCCATCACATGTAAATATTTGATTATTGATTATTTTAAAATATTATGATATAGATAATTTCTTAACAGTGTAAGACCACTTTCACACATAGTATTACCAGTTCCCTTTCAAGGGAACTTCGAGCTGCGTTTGAGACGCGGTAGGAACGCTCTGCGTGATTGCGTCATGAAGCACGTGTAAAATCAGTCCAATGGAAGCCCGATACGTCATGGGTGACGTCATAGACCAGGAAACTATAAAGCACCCTTGAAAACAGACCACGACAGCTTCTGTAGTCTTCAGCAAGCGCTCTCTGTGATTCTGTCCTTGTCTATTTATTGTTGTTTGTCAAGCCCAATATATATATCACTATCTATCATTATGGCGAGCAAAGCAATATTATAGACGTTGTGTTGTTCCCTGCCCTCGTTACATCACGGGTGGGGACACACATCAGCTTTTTGTTGCTGTTTGGGAGTGGAGCATGCAACAGCCATTTCTCGAGGGATCTGACTGTGCATTGCGAGAAGCTGTCCGTGAGGACGCTCAGCTCCCGCCCGGCGTTCTTCGAGGAGGACGGTTCGGTTCGCGTTCCCCGAGCGGGTCTCTCTGTTGCCGAGGCTCGGAGACGGCTCGTATTTCGGGGTTCGAAAACGGATCTGACAGCGGGGGTTGGGACGGGCTCCGCCCTTTCTCAGCTTTCACATGCCAGATCTAGTGTGCTGCGATTTCCAGTTCCGAGGAATTGGTATCGTTAGTGTTTTGTTTTAAAAGAAGGAACAAAACAAATACAATCTTTATAAACAGGCAGATGTTTGAGTTTTCAATGAATACATTTTCCAGCTCATAACTCTGTTGAATAAAGAGGAGCTTTTTTAAAGAAAAAAGGAGGTTTTATCTAGTGCTGTTGCCAGTTAAATATTTACTGGCCAGCTGAACATTATGAGATTGAAAATAAAGAAGAGTTTGTTAAAGATGAACTGTATCTTAAACAGGGAAAACTCTGTATCTCAGCCTCCTCGTCGGGGACTGCGGTTTTTTCCCTATCTCCACACTGAGGTGTCGAGATCGTGGAATAAACCGGTTTGTATTTTATGTGTTTAATCCCCAGATGTCTGACTATAGTAATATTTGGGTATTAAGTATCATAGTATGACATTGCCTCGGGTTAAAGAGACGCTTGCGAGCTTTCTCTCTCCCGAGTCGGCGTCATCGTTATTAACCCCGACGTTACCCACCAGCCATCTTAAATAATGAATACATTTTTTATTAGGCAGCGCTGGTGGGTAAAGTATGTAAGGACATGGATGAATGTGAGGGGCGACTCTCTAAGGAGGGTCGCAGCGCTGTCAGTTCGGTTGTTTCCTGCTGGTGGCCACAGAGTGATATATGTATGTATATGTATATATATATATATATATAAGTTTTTCTGATATAAAGATAAAGGAAAATAAAGATATAATTATGTCTGTTCTTCTGGACGCTCCGCTTTCAAGAAAACTGAGATATAAACCATTCAGCGGCATTCCAGAGGTTTCTTCCTCACCAATCTAATGTTCCTGAGACGGCCTATTAAGCTCCTCTCAGCACAAAGTGCAAAACAGAGCGTCGCCATTCGGGCTCCTCCGCAATTGAGGGGTACCTGGGTGGCGGTCGCAGTCTAGCCAGTTAGAGACATGCAAGATCTGAGGACTGTTTTATCTCTAAAATAGCTTTGACAAAGAAGAAGCCCTGACGCCGAGGCGATCAGGCTTCTAAGGGTGGTCCCCTCTGGGGTAGGGACGGTTTTGAGAAATCGTTTCTCCTCAGCGCCCTTTGGGGTGCGACTCTCTGAGGAGGGTCGCAGTACTGCCAGTTCGGTTTCCCTGCCGGTTCGCCGTTTCAGGGCACAAAGGTGTCAGTGTCCCCAAACGAGCCTTCAAATAAGAAAAAAGAAGAGCAGTCAGTTCGGTTTCCCTGCCGGTTCGCCGTTTCAGGGCGCCGAAGTGCCTGCTTTTTTCAACGATCCTCCGAGGAGGGTCGTAGGAACTAAGCTAGTTAGAGGTAGGCAAGATCTGAGGACTGTCGTCATCTCTAATAAAGCTTAGACAAGAAGTCCTGTCGCAAGAAAACGAGGCTATCAGGCTTCTGAGGGCTCCTCCGGGGCAGGGACGGTTTTGAGAAATCGTTTCTCCTCGGCGACCTCTGGGGTGCGACTCTCTGAGGAGGGTCGCAGCGCTGCCAGTTCGGTTGTTCCCTGCCGGTTCGCCGTTCAGGGCACCGAGGTGTCAGCGTCCCCATACGATCCTCCGAGGAGGATCGTAGAGCGGTCAGTTCGGTTGTTCCCTGCCGGTTCGCCGCTTCAGGGCACCGTAGTGACTGTTCAACCAAGGGACGGTTTTGAGAAATCGTTTTTCCTCTGGGGTGCAACTCTCTGAGGAGGGTTGCAGCGCTGCCAGTTCAGTTGTTCCCTGCCGGTTCGCCGTTCAGGGCACCGAGGTGTCAGCATCCCCATACGATCCTCCGAGGAGGGTCGTAGAATGGTCAGTTCGGTTGTTCCCTGCCGGTTCGCCGCTTCAGGGCGCCGTAGTGACTGTTCAAACAAATCCAGAGGCCAGTCTTGAGAGACTGGTTCCCCTAGTAAATTTCTGGCAGCGTGGAAACTACTGCCACATATTTCTCAGTGGGTCCTGCACACTATAGAAAAGGGTTTCAGAATTCAGTTCGGTTCTCGTTCGCCCAGATTTCTAGGGGTCCTCCTTTCATTGGTGGACCCCGAGCAGGCTTTGGTTATGGAGCAGGAAGTACTGTCACTTCTGCAAAAGGAGCTGTAGAAGGGGTTCCTCCTCCCAGCAGACAGCCATTACTTCATTGTTTCCGAAAGAGGATGAGGTGTTTCCCGAGGTTTGCTTTCGGGGGCGAAGCATACCATTATTGGGTTCTTCCATTCGGCCTAGGTTTATTACCCCACACCTTTACAGTATGCGTGGATGCAGCTCTGGCTCTTCTGAGACTCCAGGGCATTCGCGTATTATACTACATCAATGATTGGTTGTTCCTAGCTCAATCTGAGTTTATGGCAGTTCGGCATCGAGATGTCGTTCTGTCTCATTAAGGATGTTGGGGTTGCCTCTCAACGCCAAGTAGAGTGTGCTCTGAGGACCACTTTTCTAGGTGTAGCAATTCTACAGCCGTAATGGGGTATATCTAGGCCAGTCACTCACTGTGAAACAGTTTCAGACGGGTGGGTCTCATGGCAGTTGCGTCCAACGTTTTACTTTTGGCCTTCTGTTCATGAGACCCCTGCAGTGGTGGCTCAGGACCAAGGGGTTTTCTCCGAGGGGAAATACGTTTTCGCATGATCAAGGTCACGCGGCTATGCCTTCGTGCTTCGGTCATGTGGAAGAACCGTGGTTCCTCGCCCAGGCCCAGTGTTGGAGGCTTCTTGTCGACGCATATTGCTATCGACGGATGCTTCCCTCACAAGTGGGGGCGATCATGAGTGGTTGCTCGGCGAATGGCGGACAACACACTGATGGTCTCGTATATCAGAGCAGATATCCTGTTGAGGCAGGGGCTGAGGCCCAGGGGATTGGAGACTTCACCCCGAGGTGGTGGAGCTTCTTAGGGAGAACTTTGGTCTAACTAAAGTCAAGTCGACCTTTCACATCGTTTGTACAACGCATTGCTCTATATGGTTCCCCCTCACGCAGCCAGCTCTTCTCGGACTGGATGCGATGGTGCAGGTGTGGCCGAGGCTGCACCTGTACGCATTTCCCCCGATATCTATGCTCCCGGAGGTTCTGGAGAGGGTTCGCCGGGAAGGGGCTCATCTGCTACTAGTAGCCCCATACTGGCCGACTCGAGTTTGGTTCTCGGACTTTGTCTCTTCTGGACGGCTCTCCCATGGAGATTCCGTTCAGGAGGGACCTGCTGTCCCAGGTAGAGGGCACGATATTTCACCCTCGACCGGAGTTGTGGAAACTGTGGGCCTGGCCTCTGAGGGGGCCAGGCTCATAGAATCCGGTCTCTCGACTGAGGTCGTTGAGACCATTCTCCATTCCAGAGCCCCTTCCACGAGAAAACTGTATGCGCTGAAATGGAAATTATTCTCCACCTGGTGTGGTGAGCGTCAGTTAGATCCTGTTAACTGCCCTGTTGGTTCAGTTCTCGATTTTCTGCAAGTCCGTTTCTCTGCTGGATTATCTCCTTCCACCTTAAAAGTTTATGTGGCGGCTATATCGGCCTACCATACCCCTCTGGGGGGTACTTCTATTGGGAGAGATCCTCTGATTACTCGTTTTCTCCGTGGTACATTGAGGTTGAGACCTGCACTGCACTCCAGAGCACCGGCTTGGGATTTTGCCATTGGCTCTGGCTCCGTTCGAGCCCATTGAAGAGGTTTCAGAAAAATTCCTCACTTTGAAAGCGTTATTTCTCCTTGCTATTTCCTCTATCAAGAGAATTGGAGATTTGCACGCCCTGTCGGTTGCTCCGTCATGTTTGGAATTTGCACCTGGTATGGTGAAAGCATTTCTATACCCTAGACCGGGTTATATTCCTAAGGTCCCATTCAATGTCGGGGGCCCAATAGTGCTGCAGGCCTTTTATCCTCCACCTTTTAATACCCCAGATCAGGAACAATTGAACCTGTTATGTCCAGTTCGGGCATTGGATGCCTACGTTCACAGAGCTGCCCTGTGGCGTAAGTCAGAGCAATTATTTGTATGTTTTGGGTCACTCAGAAGAGGGTGCCCTGCATCTAAACAGGTTATGAGCAAGTGGATAGTCGAGGCTATTTCACTAGCTTATGAAGCGGCCGGTCAGCCTTCACCTATGGCTGTACGGGCCCATTCTACAAGGAGTATGGCGGCCTCTACGGCCTTAATTTCGGGTGTTTCCCTTCTTGACATTTGTAATGTGGCAGGTTGGTCCTCTCCACATACATTTGTCAGGTTTTATGACCTTGACCTCTCCACTCCTGGGGCGAGGTTGCTTGCTTCTTAGTGTGCGCAAGGACTTCACACAGAACGGGCATTTGTCACTATGGCGTAGTGGGTATGGGGTTCCCACCGCGTCTCAAACGCAGCTCGAAGTTCCCTTGAAAGGGAACGTCTCAGGTTACGTATGTAACCCTGGTTCCCTGAGAGGGAACGAGACGCTGCGTTTGCCTGCCATACTTCCTGCATGCCCTGATCGACTTGCTTCAGACTTTTTCAGAAGCTGTCGCGGTCTGTTTTCAAGGGTGCTTTATAGTTTCCTGGTCTATGACGTCACCCATGACGTATCGGGCTTCCATTGGACTGATTTTACACGTGCTTCATGACGCAATCACGCAGAGCGTTCCCACCGCGTCTCAAACGCAGCGTCTCGTTCCCTCTCAGGGAACCAGGGTTACATACGTAACCTGAGACGTTTATACCTATATTGCAATTACCATAGATTTGTGGATTAAGTAAATTAATTGTCATGAGGCCCAAACACAAAGCTTACATCCACCACAACCTGAAATATAATATTGGATTGGTTAGATACATTTAAGAAAAATAACTACTTGTGTTATTACATTAAGTGGACCATTATCCCATAAACTATGCAGAAGTTTTTAATGAGTGATTTGTAGATTTAAAAATCTTGCTTCCCCTTATTATTGTTTAATTTCATGGAAACAGACACCAGTTATTCTGCCAAGATATTTATTTATTTTACCAATGTATATAAGGCATAAGGGAGAGAGTGACAATGGACCGGACAAAGATCTTCCTTCCAGCATCTCGCTCATTTCTCTCTCTCTGCCCCCTAGACAAAGAGCTTCAGTTCTTATATGTTGAATAAAAAAAAACTGCATTACCAGAGAAACATGTGGTTCCCCTTAACAGAGAGGTCCCCCTTAACATAGGAATGCATATTTTACTTGGTGGAAAAACACTATACATTCAGTCTCTCAACACGCACCCAAAGTCTCTCTCCCCACATATGTTCAGAACAGTATGTGAACAGTAGAATTCACAAAATACAATGATTACATATGATTATGAATGCATATAAAAAGTACAAAACAGATACATAATACTACTGTTATGAATATCAATAAAAAGTAATAATAAAACTAAAAACAATATTAAATGATGAGATTTAAGTCTTCAGTCCCTCCACTGGAACTACGGCCGTCAGTTCCACACCATCATTCCCAGGTTGCGACCCTATTGAAGTGATAGTGAGGAGGAGAAATAGACCAAGTCATAGACATAAAGGACAGAAGAATGGAAACAGAAAAGAAAAGAAAACAAATAACAAAAAAAAACCCAACCCATGTTATGTCCCCGCATACTATGTGTCATTTAATGTCTATGTGTATGCATTTAAAATGAACCCCAATCATCTAAGGAAAGAAAAAAACTGATAAATCTTCTGCCAGTGCCTCGACTCGTTATGAAATTAACTCCTCAAGTTCCTGGCTCCAAAATAACAAACTAAAATAAACGTTGATGTTAAAGGATCCTATCCCTTGGGGTTGGAAATCAGTAAACGGGTGTTCATTGTTTGTGAAGTTGTGTTTTGTAAGTATTGTAGTGTATAAAATCTCCTATCTCACACCGTATTTCCCATTCTCGGTTCTATCCATATGGTTAGTAATAACCAATTTTACAGGTTTGGTACTTGTCTTCCTAGTAACACATAAGATGAGTTTTATTACTAACAGAAACACAAAAACTCCTACCATAATCAAAACTATCCATTCCGACCATGATAAATTCCCTGGAATTCGTGCTAATTTCCTCTCAGACATCAATTTAGCTACTCCATTCGCTACTATAACATGACCCATTGCTTGAAGTCCCTCCTCTTGAGCTGCCTTAACACTCCCTTTAACTCTCTTAACCATTTCAAAGAGTTCATAATTCCTCTCCTCCACCAAATCATTATTCCACCACTGTGGATCTAACTGCAACAATTGCACATGTGGAACATGAATTCCACCCAATTGAAGAGGATAGAGAATCTCTACACAAAATGGATCAGACGGAATTGGACACAACTTTCCTCCGTATATCATATTTTCACTCATTCCATCATGTAATATACACCACTGTGCTTCTGACACCTGCCATGCACCTGTGGCTTGATCTAAAGGAACTACTTCCCAAACTGCAGATCCATTAAGAGATAGACTAAACATTGTAGAGCATGAGCAAATTACCCACTCATGTTCCTCAACACAACAGTCTGTGGTAGAAATCATTGGTGTTTCGCCTTCAGCCCAATATCCATTCCTTCCTAATCTAATTACTGAATTTCCTTGTCTAACACCCATTGATTGGAATCGTCTAACTGTCATAATATTGCGCTTCCCATATTGAGGCCATACCATAATCAAAGGTAATGTTCCAGAACCTGACAACGAATCTTCATTAATTGCGATTTTAACTAATGGAACATGTTTAGCAGAAGTCAAATTAAGTTGATTACCGAAAACCACTAACAAAGATTCTGCTATTCGCTCAGGAACTTGACCCATTCGAATAACTTGAATGTCCTCTACCATTTGATCCTTTAAATTCTGTGCCAAAAATAAACACGCCGCACGATGTGTCTCAAAATTAGACGATTTCACTAATGCATCTGCCAATTCCTTCGCTGCGTTATTAAGATGCTGACCCGCTGCTAAAATATGTAGAGAACCTTGAAGAGCCTCAGTGAGTCCTTTCCCAGTCATTGTTCCCACCCATTGAGTGTATTCGCTTAGTTGGTTCATCTGAGCAGTATTGCTAATTGAATTGACAGATCCAAATACCCCCGCTATATCTCCCCATATACTCCGAGGTGTACGATTTCGACTTTTCAGAGGATCTTTAGAGGTATAATATTTAACTTCTTTCTCCAACCAACTCCTTATTTGTGTGAAATTTCCACAGTAGGACTGATCAAAAACAGTAAGAAGAGATATCAAGTTATAATTAATGCGTTGTCGCACCATGTGAGCTTCATTTATCAAGGTTTTGGTTTCTTTTGCTAACAAGATACCATGAACTGGTGCAATAGTTGTACTTTGGCATGTTTTAGCTTGTTTGTCTTTTCCGCAGAAAGATAAAAACACCGTCCAATTTCTCCAGTTTCTAGTTCAGTCTCACAATATTCATTTTCATCTTCCGAATGCCAAATTCGTACGTAATTTCCCTTGAATCTTGTTGTTCCCGAGGTTGTATCCCTTAGAAACCCCTCACATGGCAACACTATGGGATATATACAGCCTTGAGCTAATGAATCCCATATTGTAAGCATGTGAGTACGATTCAAAATGAAGTTAATTTCCACATTAGTAGACGTTATGAGGTTTAACCCCACAATTTCACATTGTTCTTTTGAACAAATTTCTCGCCTTTGAGCACTACCAGAATACCCCCCATCTTTCACCGGCCAAATTACTCTGCTTTTGTAACATTGATGGTGAAAGTCACATCCACCGTAGATGCCCTCACGATATTTAGTAAGCTCTTTATCATTACGTGGCACCCAATCCCATAATCCCCATTTGGAAATAATGGGTAGAGTAAAATGTTGGCCAGATTTCAGAGTTGCATTCCGAGTGATTCCTTGAACTCGAGGAGTCCATAAAGCTTGGCTTCCTTGGTAAATGCCAAGTAAAATTGAAAACAAGCATACCATTGTCGTGGTGTATCGAGAATAACTTGCAACCATCTCTAATCAATGTCAATGGAATTGATTCCTGAAATGGAAGCAGACAAATAATTAATCATCACTCCTTTTCCTAGTCTTTAAAGTTAATGGATGAACAGTGCTCAATCTCAGGCCATAAGCCGTCATCACTTTGTTCATTCACTAAGCAAGGTTTAACTTGTGACCAATGATACCATCTATCTGTTCCTACACCCTTTCCTTTGAGGCAAACACTTGTATCAGTTGTTAAGAGTATCTCATATGGTCCCTCCCACCTAGGTTCTAAACCTCTCCTAACAATACGTTTGACCATAACAAAACTGCCTAACTCAGGAATGTGTGGAATGTCAGTAGTGGTGTGTTTTTCATCCCATTGCTGTTGAGCTTCTCGCACTTTCTTATTATTGTCTTTGGTAGCTTTGTCCAGCATTGTGAGATAGCGTCGTAACTTCTCTTGGAACAAAGTAGAATCTCCTCCTGTTCCTGCAGGTGGCGGAGCATCAGGAGGTAGAACCATTGCTCTTCCTGTCATCAGTTCAAAAGGAGTTAGTCCTGTTACTCTGTTTGGAGTTGCTCTCAGGTTCCACAGAATAGCAGGTAATAACTTATGCCAACCTTGACCAGTCTGCAGAATGGCTTTGGTTAAAGATGTTTTCAACGATCTGTTCATCCTCTCTACCATCCCTGAACTTTCCGGATGGTACGGAATGAGGAATTTCTGTTTGATCCCCATCAATTTCATTGCTTCCTTCATCAGTTTTCCAGTGAAGTGAGTTCCATTGTCAGAATCAATTTCATATGGAAGACCCCAGCGAGGAAAAACTTCTTCAACCATTACTCGTGCCGCCGCTTCAGCATTGCAAGTTTTCGTAGGGAATGCTTCCATCCACCTAGTAAATCTGTCCATGATTACTAGAATGTATTGGTACCCTCCACTGGGTGATAAAGGTCCTGTGAAATCAATTTGGAGGTGTGTCCATGGACCTGTTGGTCTGGGTGCATGTGACATTCGCACCTTTACAGATTTTCCCACATTTGCTTTCAGGCAGATCAAACATCTCCTAGAATAATCATCAATGTCTCTCATCATCCGTGGCCAGCACCAAGTCTCGCTGATTTGAGCTTTCATTGCTTTTGCTCCAGCATGCACTTTTCCATGATACAGCTGCATTAGTTCTCTTCTTGTTCCGATAGGCATCACCACTTGTCCTGTTGGGATTCTCCAGATACCTTGATCATCCTCTTCGCTCCCGCTTTTATCCATTGTTCTTTCTCTTCATCTGTCTCAGTTTGATATGAAAGAAGATGGAGCTCAGGATTGTCTTTGCTGTTTTCCTCTACCACGGTAACAGGAGTAAGAGGAAGTAGAGCTGCTTCTCTAGCTGCTGCATCCGCTGCCGTGTTTCCTTGACTTTCTTTGGACTTGTCAGATTGATGTGATTTTACTTTAATCACGGCTGCTTCTCTGGGTAAGTGACATGCTGCAATCAAGCGACGAATTATGGAAGCATGTTGTATTTCGCTCCCACTGCTAGTGATAAGTCCACGTTTTTTCCACAGGGCAAGGTAGTCATGGACCACGCCAAAAGCATAACGACTATCTGTGTAGATGTTGACTCGATCTCCTTCCGATAGTTCAAAAGCTTCCGTAAGTGCCATGAGCTCAGCTACTTGTGCTGAATATTGCCCAGAAAGAGCTCCTTTCTTCACAACAGTTCCATCAGCTTCCACCACAGCCCATCCGGTATGTCGTTTTCCATCAACATAGTAACTGGATCCATCAACCCATAACTCCTTGTCTGGATTTTCAAGAGGTATTGGATTAACGGGACCAAGACTTTCTTCTTCTACTTGTTTTTCACACTCGTGTGGTGTTCCCTCATGTGGTTCTAGCATCATTGTTGCAGGGTTAAGGGATGTGTCTCTGATGATTTCCACTCTCAAATCCTTGTTCAACAAAGTTGCTTCCCACTTTGCTCTCCTTGCGTCGGTTATGGTCTTGATGTTTGTGTTGTTCAACAGCGTCATTATACTGTGTGGAGTGTGCAATATGATCGTTTGTGCTCCTATCAGATTTTCCACAGCATCCACTGCCCATGTGGCACCATCGAGAGCTTGTATACATCGTGGTTGACCAATCATTGTGACAGGAATCTTTGTGGAAAAGTATCTCAACTGGTCTGTATCGATCACCTGGTTTTTGACACAGTACTGCTGAGTAGGTCTCATCTCCCACCCTGGTCCACAAATGAAATGGCAATCGTCCATCAGGAAGCCCCAAGGCTGGGGCTGAAGTCAGTTTTTCTTTCATAGAAGTAAACGCTTCCTCAGCTTCCGATGTCCAGTTTATCTGTTCCACTCCAGGCTTTCCTCCCTTGTACAGGTCGATGAGAGGCTTAGTGATGCTCGCAAAGTCAGGTACATACTGACGACAATAGTTAAAAAGTCCCATCACCTTCCGCATTCCTGTAACTGATCAATAGGTATAGACCAGAAAGCCGACAGTACATCCAGTACCGTGAAAATTCTTGAATTACCTGGAATATCATTCAGAATGGTGGCAGGATTGGCCACAATAGGATGCGGTTTTGGTGTTACACTGTTAAGTCTTGTGTAATCAATGGTTAATCTCCATGAATTATCAGATTTCTTGACAGGCCAGACAGGACTATTAGTGGTAGATGAAGTTTGTCTGATGATCCCTTCAGCTTCCAAATCTGCCACTATCTCTTCCACGGCTTGTCTTGCTTCAGGTCGGATAGGGTATTGTTTATGAGGGGCATGTATCGGCCCCTCAATAACAACGGGGTCAATGTTGGCTTTGCCACAATCCAATTTGTGTTTAGCCCAAACATCTGGATATAAACTGCACACAAGACCCCACACACCATCTGTTCCCCAATCTCTGATGATTGGTTTTGCTGCACCAACAGAAGTTAAATTACATGTGCGATCTTCGTGTGGTATTATCCCAGCTGTTGTAGCGATTTGACGACTGTCAGTGAAGATGATCGTGTTCAACAATGGAAGAATGTCCATGCCAATAAGGCTTCCTTGTGAATTCGGTCCCACCCAGAAAGATGTCCATAAGACTTCATCTTCATGTATTTGCAGTGGAACTTGTATACTTTTGCGAAATGTTGTGATACCTCCTCCAACTCCTTCAACTTCCATAGTTTCATCTGTTGTAGGTAGGTTCAGATCTGTTATTGAAATGGCTGCTCCAGTGTCGACCAGAATGTCGCATGGGTGGCCCCCTATTAATGCATTGATGAAAAGGCGATTGTCTCTTTTCTTGCTAATACAGGGGGCCGCTGATTCCTATTGCGGACGCATAATTCCCTCAATCAGCTGACGGACTTGTGCTTCAGTCCACGTCTTTCCTTGAGAGGTTTCATCATGATTTTTCGCACTGACTTGTTTAAATGATGGACCTTGACCTTCTGCTCCACCTCCTTTAGCCCAACAATCTTTTCTTGAGTGGCCACGCTTGCCACAGTTGCTGCAAACAATCATCCTATTCTTTGTGTCCATGTTGTATTGAGCTGTCGCCACTCCTCTTCGATTTGACTTGTTTCCCTCTTCCTTGTTTGATCTCATAGCCATCTCTAGACGGCCAGCCCATTGCATAATTTGGTCAAATGTTTCGCCTGGGTTAACTCCAAGTGATAAGGCTTGTTGGTATTTAGAGCTAAAGCCATCCACAAGTGTGTCAGTGAACTGTACATCATCTCTGTCGGGTTGTTTCTTAGCACAGAGGGCCCATCTCTCATAAGCATTCCACTTACGCAGAGCATATTCATCTGGAGATTCATCATCCTTTTGCTTAATTAATGTCACTGATGTGAATGGAATTTTACCGCTTCCCAAGATTTCTTGGATTTCTTTTCGGAATACATCTAATGCTTGCCAAAGACCCAGGGGTCGTCCCTGGGCATCAACCCACAAGTCTACCCATTGGGCTGTTGTTATCGACGATGGCAAGCGTTCCCATCGGTCTCTTGGGCTTTTAGCTTTCACAATGGTGTGTATATCTCTTAATGACATTTGATGTGCTTCAACCAGAGAGTCTAATTCTCGCCAAAACTCTGTGTTTGGATCTTGCCTCTTCAGAGGAGGCAAAGCTGTGAGAATGGCTTGCCGTTCACCTGGTGTGAATGGTCTCTCTTCTGTCATCATTTCTGATTGTAATTCTTCCCTTTTAATCACAGGTGAAGAAAATTCAGGACCGATCTTGTCAACTGTGATCATGTCGTCATCTCTTGTCTCATCATCCCAGTCAGATCCATAATTACGAGCTGGTGTACATCGCAGCATGTCCCTGGTTGGCTGGGCTGATTTAGATCTCGTTATTATGGGAGCTGCTTGTGCAAATGCAACATACATTTTGTCAACTGGACCTCCATTTGATCTTGAAGCTTGAAGCTGTGTCAGAGGTTCAGATGAACTTGTATATTGTTCAGGCAAAGTTGGATAGATTGGTTTGTAAGGAGGAGGCGTTACAGTTGTCACGGGTTTCACTGGTGCTTGTGAATATTTCCTTTCAGCTTCAGTTATTATATTTGTCCAATCTGGATCAAATGAATCATCACTGGTTGTATTTTCTTTCTCTGAACATGTGATAGACATGATTTTGTTCAGCTTATTATATGCTTCAATTTGAGGCTTCATTGCTTCAACAAGTGGAACTGGACCACCATTTATATCACAACAAATTCCACCTTGTTTCACAATCCAATGAGCTGCCAGTATTGGGAATGCTTTTGACTTGATCTTGTCTTTTTGGGACTCGAACCAGCTTAACTGTGCATCCATAGATGCATTAATATCCAGTCCTTTTTTCAAAAGTTTAGTTTGTTTCTTGTCCTTTCTGTCCAGATACCAAGCAGATATTGTTCTGCTGTTACAGACACTTTCTGCCATCTTGTAAAGTATTCAAAGTCTGTGCACTCAGAACAGCTGGATTATGGGTATGTATGTGTGTGTATGTATGTGTGTGAATTCTAGGGGGGGGCTATGTATTATGTGTGCGTCTATGTTCAGAAACTGCAGCCTATGTGATGCGTCTGTGTGTGTGCTCAGAGCTGCAGGCTGTGTGTGCGAATTCTAGGGGGGCTACCCTGCTTCTCTCTCCCCCTCTTTCCCTTCTCCAACTGTATATGTGTGTGTGTGTGAAGGTATAGAGAAATTCTGAAGGAAGGGGCTGCTTCTCTCTCTTTCCCTCACTCAAACAAAAGAAAAATTTAAAGAGAAGTTAACTCCAATGTTTTTCAGTATTTTGTTTTGTTTTTCAGTTAACTCAGAACTATTTTCTTTCTTTTTTTAATATTTTAATTTGATCTCAGATTAATTTCTTTGTTTCTTCTTTTTTCTTTATTTTTTTTTTTTCTTGAAGTCTTCTCAGATCAGTATCCTCAAATATTTGAACAGCTTTACGGTCAGATTCAGAATGCCCGCGATCCTAGCTAGTTACAAAGGGCGCCTTTTATACTTGTATTACTTCAGCGTGTTACAATGTTTTAGATATTACCCTGCCATCGTTTTTACAGTATCGCCACATTTAACCGCTTCAATAAATCAAGTATTGCTTGTGTTACTCTTCCCTCGTCTCCTTCTGAGAACGAATCTTCAGTGTGTTGGATGTTTTAGGGATTAATCTGCCATCGTTTTAAAACAGTCCCGCCACAATCCAACCACGTCGCAGATGCAACCAAGCAAATTTTCTAACTTAACCGTCTTATAGCTAATTCTCCCAAATTTCTGACTAGATGGCCTTCTTTCTAAAAAAGATCCATCTCCATCCCAGCATATCAAATATTGTTAGAGATGTACTGATCAGATAACAACTTAAATAAGTCAATTAGTTCGAATTAATTTGTATTTATTTTTATATATATATATTTTTTTTCCTTATGTCTTATATTCATTGGCAAAACAACTGGTACTTCAAATAACAGTTCTTTTCAGCAGTTTCAGTCACTGTCTCTAATCATCAGGCAGACTCAGAACTTTTTAGAAAGGAAAAAGTCTTACCTGCTATGATTGAGACAAATGCCTGGGTATGCGATCCTGTTCCTGTGACGCCAAATTGTAGATTTAAAAATCTTGCTTCCCCTTATTATTGTTTAATTTCATGGAAACAGACACCAGTTATTCTGCCAAGATATTTATTTATTTTACCAATGTATATAAGGCATAAGGGAGAGAGTGACAATGGACCGGACAAAGATCTTCCTTCCAGCATCTCGCTCATTTCTCTCTCTCTGCCCCCTAGACAAAGAGCTTCAGTTCTTATATGTTGAATAAAAAAAAACTGCATTACCAGAGAAACATGTGGTTCCCCTTAACAGAGAGGTCCCCCTTAACATAGGAATGCATATTTTACTTGGTGGAAAAACACTATACATTCAGTCTCTCAACACGCACCCAAAGTCTCTCTCCCCACATATGTTCAGAACAGTATGTGAACAGTAGAATTCACAAAATACAATGATTACATATGATTATGAATGCATATAAAAAGTACAAAACAGATACATAATACTACTGTTATGAATATCAATAAAAAGTAATAATAAAACTAAAAACAATATTAAATGATGAGATTTAAGTCTTCAGATTAGAATTTTGTCTATATTTTTAAAAAAGTTATGAGGGGGTGGAAATGACTGGTGTTGTGGAAATGACAATGAATGGACGTCCATGTAGAAAAACAGAAGACATTTATTTGAAACTTTCTGAAACAGACAATTACATTTTACAAATCATTAATCTCATTAGTCATTAGTTTGTTTGGTTCTGTTTTGGTATAGGACTGAGACCTTTCTGCAGTTGACTCACGCGCATCTTAAAAATAGATGAAAATGCATTTTAACAAATATATATTTGAATAAATACATTAGCAATGTACATTTCAATAAATAAATATACATATGTAGCCCCACAATCTATGAATTGCACCTTGTAAGCATAAATGTCATTTCCACCTCACCTTTGTCATTTCCACTCAAGAAGAAATGTGTTGGAAATGAAAGTGGTGGAAATGACAATCCTGCAGTATTTTGTAAAAAAAATCCAAGCTAGTATTACTGATTAGCTATGAATTGGTAGCTAGCATTGCATGCATGCAAAATACATCTATTAATGTTAAAAAATCTATTTATTTACAAACTCAATTGATGTTATGACATGTTTGGAAATTACATACAATAAAAATATTTTCATTTCAAGCAATATTTACCTTGAGTTTTCTTCTCCAAGTTGGTGAAGAAATTAAAAATCTCCTCCATGTCAGACATGTGCTGTGATGTCATTGTTCATTTCCATAGAAACTACCCAAACAATCTTTCAAAAAAATGTTTTAAAAGGGACATTACAGCGTTGTGGTGGAAATGACGGGATGTGGGACAACTACATTTTGTATATAAAATCACATTAATAGTCGTCTGACCTTAAATACCACAATTATGTTTTGATTATTTTACTGATACTGTATACAGTCATATTAAAAAAAAATAGATAAATAATTTTTTTACACTTCTTTTTCATTATTGAAGATCAGAAGTCTGGGTGTGGGACAAGCACAAAACAGCAATATTTGCATCTATAATGATGTTTAAAAAGGTGAAAAAATCATCGTAGACTACCGGTAAAAAGTTCCTAACGTACTTTCATTGTAAAGTTAACTATGAAAGTGTGAATTTTTCAAAATTAAATGTTTTTTTTATAAAATTTGATCAAAGGACATGAAAGTGCCCATAGTCTAAGAATTGCCCATAAATAAAGTGGGTTTTTTAAATGATGAGGCATCGTCAGTGCTTCTTAAACCTGTCCTTGTTCCCAGTGGACATGCCGTGTGTCTCCATCATCAAACACACCTGATTCACTCATCAGCGCATCAGTCGAGTCTGCAGGATGAGGGAGACACACAGAATGTGGTGTGTTTTACTCTTCGGGGTGTTTATTTAGGCTGTTCTTCTCATCTTTACTACCTCTATTGAAACAGCTTTGCATCATGGACGTTTGCCATTGCCAGCGGTACTAACCATACTAGTTGGCACATTTCATCATAGTGTAATACATGCATTGTTTGTTGAAGTTGAATCACAAATGGAGAACATGAATGCACTTTTTCTTCAAAGTATTCTGAAGCAGAACACAAAAGCTCTTTTCCCATTCTCTCTCCTGTAAGGGCATATCTCTGACCTTTTCTCCTGTTTTCTTGTGAAATAATAGAGCTGAAAGTTGACAACTAAACCACTTCAGACAGAAACAGAACGAGGGACAAAAACTGAACATGAAAAGAAGGAAGGTAAGAGAGTGGATATATCCACAGGCGAATGTGTCATTTGCATTTATATGATTTTTCGGCGCTGGCGTCCCTTAGGCAAGACTGTTAGCAATGGCATCATGCCAAAGACTGAGATCAGATGAAAGGCACCAGATAGATATTTCCTGGATAAACATATGTAATGACAACCCTCAGACAACTTCAGAGCATGCAAACATATTTTGACACAAAGTGCATTGTTCAAGGAACTGAGCTAACGCTTGAGTTAATGTTTGAGAGGCACGGAGATCTGATGTGCAATTCTATTTGCTGGAACTGGCAAATCCCAAATGTAACAAAGAATGTATTCATGAATGTATGGATTTTGTCGGAGGTATTGATAAAATACTTAGTGACGCTTTTGGGTTTGACTAATTTGGGAAAGGCTCTATTGTGTGGAAATACACTGAACCTATCTTGTATCTGGGTTTGTTCATTGTTGGTGAAAGTTTATTCTTCTATCCAGTGGACTCATATATTTAGCTCTATTTCACATAGAGACTTGCATATTCTGCATAAGAAGAAGCACTACAATCCTTTTAAGACTTCTCTTTATCTCATCAAAATGTAGAGCAGCATGTTAAGGCTTTTAACCCTCTGGGGTCTAAGGTGTTTTTGGGGTCCTTGAGATGTTTGGACATGCCCTGATATTTGTGCTTTTTTCAGTTGCTTATAATCATATTAATTGCAACGGTGTAATTACACTCTATTTAGCACAAACGGGGCTACCATAATACGTGAGCAACATGTATGTACATGTTTGTATTTTTGAGAGAATATTGTTTATGCATGGTTATTGAAAAAACAAAAAATGAAAGTTTCTGAAATAAGGCCACAAAACACAGATTAAATATGTGTCCACAAGACTTTTGACTAATGGATGTTGTCGGCTAGAGTTTTTTCTTCAAAATGATCTGAAAATCATCCTGCCTAATCATTCACATAAAACAATACATTGATTTAAATTTTGTAAAACACTTTTTGTTTGGAAAGGCAATATGCATGGGGGTGTTATTCACACCTGAGAAGACCATGACCAGCATAATGACCTGCATAATGAGCCTTTCACACAGGTGTGTCACTGAGCCACAAGAAAGAATGCAAGGACAAATATATATATATATATATATATATATATATATATATATATATATATATATATATATATATATATATATATACTCAAAGGATTATTAGCTCCCATTCCACCACATCCCAAAGATGCTATATTGGGTTGAGATCTGGTGACTGTGGGGGCCAATTTAGTACAGTGAACTCATTGTCATGTTCAAGAAACCAATTTGAAATGATTCAAGCTTTGTGACATGGTGCATTATCCTGCTGGAAGTAGCCACCAGAGGATGGGTACATGGTGGCCATAAAGGGATGGACATGGTCAGAAACAATACTCGGGTAGGCCGTGGCATTTAAACGATGCTCAATTGGCCCTAAGGGGCCTAAAGTGTGCCAAGAAAACATTCCCCACACCATTACACCACCACCACCAGCCTGCACAGTGGTAACAAGGATCCATGCTCTCATTCTGTTTACAAATTCTGACTCTACTATCTGAATGTCTCAACAGAAATCAAGACTCATCAGACCAGGCAACATTTTTCCAGTCTTCAACTGTCCAATTTTGGTGAGCTCTTGCAAATTGTAGCCTCTTTTTCCTATTTTTAGTGGTGATGAGTGGTACCCGGTGGGGTCTTCTGCTGTTGTAGCCCATCCGCCTCAAGGTTGTGCGTGTTGTGGCTTCACAAATGCTTTGCTGCATACCTCGGTTGTAACGAGTGGTTATTTCAGTCAAAGTTCCTCTTCTATCAACTTGAATCAGTCGGCCCATTGTCCTCTGACCTCTAGCATCAACAAGGCATTTTCGCCCACAGGACTGCCACATACTGGATGTTTTTCCCTTTTCACACCATTCTTTGTAAACCCTAGAAATGGTTGTGCGTGAAAATCCCAGTAACTGACCAGATTGTGAAATACTCAGACCGGCCCGTCTGGCACCAACAACCACGCCACGCTCAAAATTGCTTAAATCACCTTTCTTTCCCATTCTGACATTCAGTTTGGAGTTCAGGAGATTGTATTGACCAGGACCACACCCCTAAATGCATTGAAGCAACTGCCTTGGGATTGGTTGATTAGATAATTTCATTCATAAGAAATTGAACAGGTGTTCCAAATAATCCTTTAGGTGAGTGTATATATATATATATACACTACAAATTGGTTCACAGTTGGAAACATCTCGAAAAAAGTATTGTATTTTTGCTTGCAAATTGTATAATATCCAAGTCAAGTCAAGTCATCTTCATTTACATAGCGCTTTTAACAATGGATTGTTTCAAAGCAGCTTTACAGAGATAAACATATAATTTAAGGTAACAGATTATTTTGGCGTTATAGCGGTTCTTGAATAATGTTACTTCCAGTCAAAGTTAACTTTGATTGATTCACCTCCGTCGAAATGATCAGACTTTTAAACGCGAACCTGTGATTAACACTGATGGCGTTCACATGCTCATTCAGAATTGATTCTATAGTTATGTGCTTTTTAAAATATGTGCGCAGGTTTGTAATTCATACAACCCAGCCTAAACAAACTACTTTTCTTGCCTATAAATTTTTATACAGAATTTTGTTTTATTTTATCACTTCGGGGTACGCGAGCCGGAATTCACAACACTTTATCTGTAGAGTGGGAAAGGGATCCTCCATAGGGAGAGGATAGTGGATACTTCAGCACTGCATTGTCATCGGGTCCAGGCGGATCTCCTTTGTCAGATCTGGACACGGCCAGTATCCGGCAGGCTGCGGGAAAACCTCGGGATAAACAAAGACACTAATATTAGCGTAGATGCCATTCTTCTTATGATGTAGCGAGTACATCAAGATTTAAGGGAAGTGTTCCCAGTTCCGGCTGACCTAATCTATGCAGCCTAACATTGAATTATAGAAGTCTATAGTGTATTATGTGTATGCTAGGTCAAAGAGATGTGTTTTTAGTCTAGCTTTGAACTGACAGAGTGTGTCTGCTTCCCGGACAATGGTAGGAAGACTGTTCCAAAGTTTTGGTGCTAAATAGGAAAAGGATCTACCGCCTGCAGTCGATTTAGATATTCTAGGTATTATCAACTGCCCAGAATTTTGAGATTGCAATAGACGTGAAGGACTATAATGCGTTAAGAGCTCGCTCAAGTACTGCGGAGCTAAACCATTTAGTGCTTTGTAGGTAATCAACAATATTTTAAAATTTATACGATGTTTAATAGGGAGCCAATGCAGTGTTGACAGAACCAGGCTAATATGGTCATATTTCCTGGTTCTGGTAAGAACTCGAGCTGCAGCGTTTTGAACTAGCTGTAGTTTATCTAAGCGTGCAGGGCAACCACCCAGTAGAGCATTACAATAATCTAGCCTTGAGGTCATGAACGCATGGACTAATTGTTCCGCATTTCCCAATGAGAGCATATGGCGTATTTTAGATATATTTTTAAGATGGAAAAATGCAGTTTTACAGATACTAGACATGTGGCTTTCAAAAGTAAGGTTGGTATCAAAGAGCACACCCAGGTTCCTAACCGACGACGAAGACTTAACAGAGCAGCCATCAAGTGTTAGACAGTATTCTGGGTTATTACGTGTGGACGTTTTTTGTCCAATAATTAGAATCTCTGTCTTTTCAGAATTTAGTAGTAGGAGATTACTAGTCATCCAATTTTTTATATCAGCTATGCATTCCATTAATTTTGTGAATTGGTAAGTTTCGTTGGGTTTTGAAGAAATATACAGCTGAGTATCATCGGCATAACAGTGAAAGCTAACTCCATGTTTCCTAATGATATCTCCTAATGGTAGCATGTACAGAGTGAACAGCAGCGGCCCCAGTACTGAGCCTTGTGGTACGCCATACTGAACTTGTGATCGATAAGACCTCTCTTCATTTACTGCTACAAACTGATAACGGTCAGTTTAGTATGATTTAAACCATGCTAGTGCAATTCCGCTAATGCCCACATAGTTTTCTAGTCTATTTAAAAGAATGTTGTGGTCAATTGTGTCAAATGCAGCACTAAGATCGAGTAACACTAATAGAGAGATACAACCACCATCGGATGATAAGAGCAAATCATTTGTGACTCTAATGAGAGCGGTCTCAGTACTATGGTACGGTCTAAATCCGGACTGAAAATCCTCGCAGATATAATTTCTTTCTAGAAAGGAACACAGTTGTGAAGATACTGCTTTTTCTAATATCTTTGACAGAAAAGGCAGATTCGAGATCGGCCTGTAATTGACTAATTCTGTAGGATCAAGTTGTGTTTTTTTAACAAGCGGTTTTATCATAGCCAGTTTAAAGGTTTTTGGTACGTATCCTAGAGACAAAGATGAATTAATGATATTAAGAAGAGGATATATGACCTCTGGAAACATCTCTTTCAGTAGCTTAGTTGGTATAGGATCTAACATACAAGTTGACGATTTAGATGAATTAACGAGTTTGCAGAATTCTTCCTCTCCTATAGCAACAAATGAATCAAAATTTTCCTCAGGGAGACTACAATAATAATAATAAATAATAATTCGTTACATTTATATAGCGCTTTTTCTGGGACCTCAAAGCGCTTCACATATGGTAGGGGGGAATCTCCTCAACCACCACCAATGTGCAGCTCTACCTGGATGATGCGACGGCAGCCATATTGCGCCAGAAAGCCCACCACACACCAGCTTACTGGTGGAGAGGAGACAGAGTGATGAAGCCAATTAGTATATAGGGATGATTAGGAGGCCATGATGGACAGAGGCCAAGGGGCAAATTTTGGCCAGGATGCCGGGGTTACACCCCTACTCTTTTTCGAAGGACATCATGGGATTTTTAATGACCACAGAGAGTCAGGACCTCGGTTTAACGTCTCATCCGAAGGACGGTGCTCTTTGACAGTATAGTGTCCCCGTCTGGGGCGTTAGGACCCACACAGACCACAGGGTGAGCACCCCCTGCTGGCCTCACTAACACCTCTTCGAGCAGCAACCTGGTTTTCCCAGAAGGTCTCCCATCCAGGTACTAACCAGGCTCAGCCCTGCTTAGCTTCAGTGGGCAACCAGTCTTGTGCTACAGGGTGATATGGCTGCTGGCAATGCACTTCCTGATGCGATACTGTGGTAGACGGTTGCATAGTTATAATTTTGTCCCTGATATTACCAATCTTATAAGTGAAGAAGTTCATAAAGTCATCACTGCTGTGTTGCTTGGCTGAGTTTGAAGCTTTCTTTTTCGTTAGTTTAGCCACTGTTTCAAATAAATACCTTGGATTATGTTTATTTTCTTCTAATAGGTTTGAAAACTAAGCAGATCTAGCAGCTTTTAAAGCCTCTCTGTAAGCAATCGAGCTCTCTTTCCACGAAATCCGAAATACCTCTAGTTTAGTTTTCTTCCAGTTGCGCTCCATTTTTCTGGCTGCTCTCTTAAGGGCCCGGGTGTGCTCGCTGTACCACGCCGTTGGACTATTTTCTTTAATCTTCTTTAAGCGCAACGGAGCAACTGCGTCTAAAGTGCTGGAAAAGAGAGAGTTAAACGTTTCTGTTGCAATATCAAGTTCTTCTAAGCTATCCGGGATGCTGAGATGATGAAACTGATTAGGAAGATTATTGATAAAGCAATCTTTAGTGGCAGAAGTTATAGGTCTAACGTATTTATAACACGGAGTCGGCTTTGCAGCCTTGGCTAAATGTAATTTACATGAGACTAGATAATGATCTGAGATGTCATCGCTCTGCTGCAGAATTTCAACGGCATCAACATCTATTCCATGTGATAATATTAGATCTAGAGTATGATTACGACAATGAGTAGGTCCTGACACGTGTTGTCTAACTCCAGTTGAGTTTACAATGTCTTTAAATGCCAATCCCAATGCATCTTTTTCATTATCTACATGTATATTAAAATCACCAACAATTAGTACTTTATCTGCAGCCAATACTAATTCTGATAGAAAGTCCGCAAATTCTTTGATAAAATCTTTATGGTGCCCTGGTGGCCTGTATACAGTAGCTAGCATAATTCTCAAATGTGATTTATCGTTTACACTATATATTTTTACATTAAGCACCAATACTTCAAAAGAAGTATATTTAAAACTAGATTTCTTAGTGGTTTTGAAAATATTACTATAAATTACAGCAACACCTCCCCCTTTGCCTTTCAGACGAGGTTCATGTTTATAACTGTAATCTTGTGGGGTTGACTCATTTAAAATAATGTAATCGTTTGGTTTTAGCCAGGTTTCTGTCAAACACAGCATATCAAGATTATAATCTGAAATCATATCATTAACTATGAGAGATTTTGAAGTAAGGGATCGAATATTCAGCAACCCAAGCTTTATCATTTGCTCATCTGTATTATATCTGTTTTTTATTTGTTGAACATCAATTAAATTTTTAACCTGACGTTTTTTGGATTTCCAAATTCGGGGAACAGGCACAGTCTCTATATGATGATATCTAGGTGAAAGAGGCTCTATGTGGCGGGATTTATCTGACCTTGGTGACGTGAGGCCGCTAGCAGACAGTAGGTTTAGCCAGTCTGTCTGCTTCCTGACCAGAGCCCCAGATTGTCATGTTTTATGTCTAAGACTATGAGCCAAATTACTAGAGAGAAGAGCAGCACCAGCCCAGGAGGGATGGATACCATCACTTTTCAACAGACCAGGCTTGCCCCAAAAACTTTTCCAATTGTCTATGAATTTTATATTATTCGGCGGACACCACTTCGACAGCCAACCGTTCAGTGAGGCCAATCTGCCAACTATCTCATCACTCCTGCGTACAGGAAGGGGGCCAGAGCAAATTACAGTGCCTGACATCGTACTTGCGAGTTCACACACCTCTTTAATATTAATTTTGGTGATCTCCGACTGGCGGAGTCGAACATCATTAGTGCCGACATGAATAATGATGTTAGAGAATTTACGATTAGCATTAGCCAGCACTTTTAAATTTGCTTTGATGTCAGGCGCTCTGGCTCCCGGCAAACATGTGACTATGGTGGCTGGTGTCTCTATTTTCACGTTCCGTGTGATCGAATCACCAATTACCAGGGCACAATCAACAGAATTCTCAGTGGGTGTTTCACTGAGTGGGGCAAATTGGTTTGTTATGGGAATCGGAACGGAAGAGTGGTTCTTTGATCCGCGACTAGAACGATCTCTCACGGTCACCCATCTGCCCTGCTGCACGGGCTCTACTTCAGCCGGAACCGAATCATGTAAAGAGTTCACTATGCTAGGCACATCCAAAACACTATCTAAAGATCTAGCATTCTTACCATCCTCAATTAAAGTTTGGATGCGTGTCTCTAGTTCTGAAATCTTCTCCGTCAGCCTGACTGTCTCCTTGCATTTATCACATATAAATCCTATATTGCCATCGGAGAAGGCTATACTAAACATATGAAATGTGACACAGGTGACAATAACAGGACAAGAAGACATTACTCACCGTGTTTGTTGACTGATTTCTTACTTACCTGGACTTTATGAACTCAAAGGCGCGGGCGCGCGAGAGAAAATAAATATATAAATGAGCGCACGGGTGGCGCGTTAGCAGGCTAACGTTAGCGAGTAACTAGCGTGCTGTGTTAACAATAACGGAAGCTAGAGATGTAAGGTTAATCTGAGATGTTGGGTAAGCTGTATTTAGTAGTATAAACAACTAGATAGTAAATGATGGCTCAAAACATAAAGAAATACGAGGCTCAGGCGGAGCTTACAGCCTCGAAGCAAACAAACACACAGCAGGCAGCGAGGCAGACAGGAGCAATCGGTCAGCGATCAGACAGGATCCAAGGTAACCTTTTCTTGAAATGAAAAGAAATGTTTACCTTTATCCAAGGTAAACATTTCTTGTAATTCTGTAGTTAATTCACATACTGTATTTTCTAGAGATGCACCGATTGATCGGCTGGTGACCGGAATCGGCCGGTTTTCACGTGATCGGCCATGATCGGCGACCGGCCGGTCAGTCTGACACAATCCGATTTTATGCCGGTCAAATGCACTTGGGCGCCGCATGATTAACATCGCGCAACATCAGCATCACACATGCACACGGAAAGCGCACATGTAGGAAACCTCGTGAATTACGCCCGTTTCACACCGCAAGGTGCAGCGCGTTTTTTTTTTTTTGTTCGGCGTGCATGTTAATCAATGAGTGCATTCACACCGGGAGCCGGAGCAGCGCGTGAGCGTCGAGCTGGAGCGTCGCGTGACCAACAGTGAAGCGTGGGTTTCGGCGCCGAATCTATTTTTGCTGCGCTCAATTTAAGTGAAAGCACACTTTTGATGGACAAAATAAATATGATTTCATCCAAAAAGTGCCCAAAATGCAAAGAACTTGCATGTCTGGTGTTTAACAAGAACTGAAGTAGGCTAGGCTATGTCAGAAAGAAAATGAAGACTCAAAAATATTTATAGAAAATTTACCCATTTAAACTTGTTTTTATTATTATTTAATTGTTTCCCTGCACATGCTCCACTTGTCCTGTTTAGCTTGGCTGGACATGTGTCAGATGAGAGAAGAACTGCTTGAGAAATATAACTTGCCATTGATATACAACAAGTGATTGCAATAGGCCTGTGTGTGTGTGTGTGTGTGAGAGAGAGATAAATATCTTTATACTGAAAGGGTATATTTATTGAATTTTTATTTGTTATTTATATATTATTTTATTGCCATTACCTGTTTTCATACAGAAGTTTAGTTTGCTAAATATATCAATTTTTTTTTATTGGATATTGGATGTGAAAAGGAAATGGTTCTTCCATAACACTGCACTTTAGATGTGTGTGAATTTCCCACACTAGGAGTCATTTATACAGGTATAGTTCTATTTTATAGCGATTATCTGTTAAAAAAAATTTCTATGCAAAATGTTCTATTAAAGAGAAGATAGAAAATAAATATTTGTGTGTGCTGTAAAGTGGTTTGAAAAAATAAAATCGGAATCGGCTAAAATCGGTATCGGCAGGTCAAACTCAAGGAAAAATTGGAATCGGGATCGGCCTAGAAAATTGTAATCGGTGCATCTCTAGTATTTTCAGAAAGTTTTGGATATGTATCCTCTCCCCAAATCCTCTCCCGGCTCCTAAAACCGCTTCCACGTCTGCTGTTTTAATAGATGCTTTATTAATTAAATAAAAATAGCTTGTTTACACTTGAGGTTTCAATGTTTGCTTTTATCAAAAATCATTTAGTTCAGTATAAATTCATGTTCCAGTTCTATTTAATGTTTGAATGTGCAGATCATTATGTAGTTGTAGTTCAGACTGTTTGACACTTTCTGCTGATGTCAAAGTATTACTTTAAGAATTAATTCACTTCCACATCTGCTGTTTTAATTTAATTTAATTTAAGCAATGGCTATATTAATGGCTCTTTTTTTACATCACACATTTAGCATTTGTCTATACCTGACTTCCCTCTATAGCGTTTTCTCTGTGATAGTGAGAAAATCTATAATCAGAAATGTAAGAATCAGTTGTGACTTTGATGGGAAGCTGATTGGTCTGTGAGCACTGAAGCTTGTCTTAACCTCAGCAAAGCTGTCTGAAGATATTTTCACATTTGCATTTGTTAAGGGCCCGTCTCTAGATGCTACTGTCAATGTATGATGCACATGGTTGACTGTGCCGAGCTGACTGATGCTCCCAAAGCTGCTAACCTGCCTTACCATCACTTACCTTCAATTGGGTTTAGCACACAACAAATAAGAGCTTTCACTCAGACCCATTGAAATGACCATGCACCGTTTACTGACCATCTGATGTATATCGCACTCAAAAATGGCAAAAGCTCCAATCTGATTGGCTGATTTTCAACTCCCAAAAGTCAGTGCACCGGCTTGAATTGATAAATTACAATGAGTATGTTGGACATTACAATGAGTAATGTAATGAAACTCAGATCATCACTATATTTCTCTCAGGAGAGTCAGGTTGAGTCAGAAAACATTCAAAGTAGGAATTCATCTCTGTAGTGGTTTTGAAATATATTTATAAATTACCTTGTTTCTTGTCTTAGCTAGACAACATCTCTGTAGCACATTTTATTTTATAGGGTTAGATGCATTTCTAAGCATAAAAAAATACTCTACCTTCTGATTTTTTTTTTACCTTTAATATGGATATTGAAAGGATGCTTGTAGAAATAATATAAGGCAGTATTTTATGGACCCAAACAATGCAGATATTTTACTGTTTACTGAATAAAGGAAAATGACATTGCCTTCCCTCAGGACAAGAAGAAACAGAAAACATGATAGACCTGGTCTTCTTTTCTTTTCTTGTTTTGGAAGGGTTACCAGTGGCATCCATTTTCATTTAGTGTAAAAGTTGCATATGTGGAGGAAGTGACACCGTTGTGTAATGCAGCCGAAGTTATTGAAGTCGTTGCACACTTGTCTGCAGGTCTGTTCACGCAGATGTCAGACATCATCCGCGCGTTCACATACGCTGTGACGACAGAGCGAGAATGGCAAGCAAACAGTTCTTTAGCGGGAGAACTTGATAAGCGGGATGGACTCTTTTTGTGGGATGGAGAGATTTATGGTTAGATGTCCATATTTGTAGGAGCATTATCATAATTTATCAGTGGATACTGATGTGAGCAGAAAAAGAAGACCAATGTCAGCAGCTGATTGGATTAGAGAGTGATTTTGTATAAAGACTGGTGGAGGTTCCAGGGTTAGAGTCCAGGGTTAGCGTTAGGGTTAGGGTCCAGGGTTAGGGTCCAATGTTAGGGTTAGGGTCCAGGGCTGCTGCGTGAGAAGGAAATGGAGCCGATGCTGTGGAAGTGAGAGTATTATCTGGCAGGCCAGCTGGGACTGTAGAAGGTGCTGAAGATGAGGCCTGTGCTTTGGGATCTGTGCTGGTTGCTGAGACAGGAGGATGGAAAATACACGGAAACCAAAGAGTAGAGACCGATTGCAGATGAATCCTCGAGCTATGATCTGCAAATATCTAAAGAGGAGTGGAAAGGTATGCAGGGTGTGTGGGAAATGAGGCGGCCTTGTGTTAGAGTCTGCTCACTAGCGATTAGGATGAAATGTGGAAACAGAGTAGAATGAGGTGAGAGTTCTGGATCAGCTACTGAGGCCTGAAATAGCAGAACTTTAGTGGCCGCTGTAGTTGTTTGGGGGGAGGTCACATTTATTTATTAAGTACTTTATACAATATAGATTGTTTCAAAGCAGCTTCACATGAATAAAAGGGAAAATAAGTGATAATGTTGTCAAATTAATCAATTATGAAATATTCGATTATAGCTGTAAAGCAACTTTACATAAGAAAATAGTGTCATTATTCAGCTCAATTTAGCTCAGTGTTATTTTCATTTAAAAAGTTAAAAGTCAATGTTGTAAAGATCCAGCTCAATTCTGTTTAAATTTTGTTCTAACCAGTGCAGTTAAATCAATAATATTACAAATTATTAATTGTCTTTTCAAACCTGAATTGAGCAAGTCAAAGTCCATTAGGTGACAGTAGCAAAGAAAAACATTTGGAGGAACTTCACTTATCTTGACCTGTGGCTGAGAGGACAGAGAGAGGATCTCTTCTCATTGAAAATACTCTTTATCTGCAGTGTGTTGAGATGAGTTCTCATCGGCTGTCTTCTGTGATTGTGTTGCATCACAATCTATTTTCACCTACGGTGTGGTCAGACAAACAGCTTGTTGCTGGAATCTTGCCACATCTCACCTGGTTAAGACACAGAGTTGTAGTTGCAGATATCCCTTGATAAAAAGTACACTTAAAGGTACAATATGTAAGAATTTTGTATCAAAATATCCAAAAACCACTTGCACAGTGTTATATATATTTCTTTCAATTGTGTACTTACATTATCCTAAATGTTTCCAAGAATCTGTAAATTCAGAGAAATTCACAATTTTAAATAGTGCCTGTCCCTTGTCACTTTTTGCCTGTCAATGATGTAATATCCGCGTTATCCCCGGTGTCCGCTCGTACTGCCTTAGTAACCATGGCAACAGATGTGGACAACTGCGTAATGTAAACGGCACACTGTTGTTGTTTCGTTCAAACATTATGGATCATGGCAAGCAGACTTTGGGACAAAAGGAGAACTAAAACGACGATCAATATCAGCCTGGCGTTTTCGAGATGCCAAGATCTCCACGACAAACTTGGACTTGACAGAGACGCCGCTCTTGTATCTTGTATGTACTTTATTAGACAGGTGAGCAAATGTACATAAAACGAATCAATGTTATATAGCTCAACATGATGAAATGTTAGAATATGATTAGTATGTTATTCTAATGTTGATCTAGCTAACTGCTAGTCTCATATAGCCAACAAACTAACACTTGCAACTTGCATTAAGTGATACATAGCTAATTAGCGTTGAGGCAGAGGTCATTTACACTAAGTGGTACATATATTCAGTACATGTATTGTTCTCATGCTGGACAACTTTCCAAATTAAAGTCATTTCCTCCGCTCCGCCCAATAAAAAGTCAGACAATTTAGATTTAATGTGGATTTTTGGAAAATTGACGGCTTTGATTTTTTTTTATCACTCCTCCAAGGAGATTTCTGCTATTCTTGGTCAACAACATTATGCCAAGACATTCAAGATAATAAAAACTGCAAATGGATTTTTGATATCTCAAATGGTTTTACCATGGCAAGGCAAAACATTTATGGAAAAAAAGGAAAGTGGAAGTGTCACATGTCTTGTAGGCGGTGTATGATTGGTCATGGATGATCACATGGATGTGGATATTGTTCTTCACAGTCATAGGACCACCAACTGGCATCAGAAAGTGTGGCTCTTATTACAAAATTAAGAAAAGGTAGAGGATCTTGCACACTTTTTCAAAACAAATGACATGATTACAAAGATTTAAATAAATGCTGTAAAACACTGAGGAAGTTCCTCCATGACTGAAATGTTTGTTACTTTTAGGCAAGGGAAGACAAGTTTATTTATATAGCACATTTCATACACTATGGCATAGAGCTTTGCATAGAAAATAGACACAAAATAAAAGCAGGGGGAATTAAAGCAGGTATAAAAGGAATTAAAGGAGATAAATGATACAGTTGTAAAATGAATTAGAGTAAAATGAATTAAAATAATAAAAAGATGATACATAGAATAAACTTCTCATCTGGCAAAACACCGGTGTATCTTATTTTGACTTTTGTGTTGTGTGTGTGTTTTTTTCACAGCTGCATTCAGATGTGGATAAGGGTGATGGAAATGTCAGGTACGTGTTGACAGGGGAGGGAGCGTCTTCAGTCTTCACTATCGATGAGAATACAGGAGACATCCATGCTACCAAACGCCTGGACCGAGAGGAACAGGGTTATTACACGTTGCGTGCTCAAGCGGTCGACCGCCAAACTAGCCTTCCGCTAGAGGACGAGTCTCAGTTCCTCGTGAAGGTCCAGGACATCAATGACAACGAGCCCAAGTTCCTGGACGGGCCGTACGCCTCACGAGTGCCCGAAATGTCTCCTCTCGGTACGTTCATTTAACTAATCTTTGCTCATCTTCAAAAGCTTATGATTACCGTATATACCCGAATATAAGACGACCCTGAATATAAGACGACCCCCCCCCCCATTTTCCAGACTTATTTTTGGGAAAAAATAGATTTTTGTGGAAAAAATCTGTTTTTCAACAGAAAATAATTTTAAGAACAAATTTCCGAGGCGTTGTTCCAAATGCCTCGCATCACCTGTGCCTCGTGTAGAGGCCCGCTCGTTGGCAGAGACCGGCACATCCTATGCACTTCCTGCTTGGGCCGTGACCACGCGGGGGCCGCACTCACCAAGGGCGGCTGCCCTGAGTGCGACGGGATGGATTTAACCACCCTGCGGGATCGTCTGCCGGTTTCCGGCGACGATCCGGCTCCCGCTCTCTCTCTATCCCCCTCTGCTCGAGCCGCGCAAGAAAAAGCGCCGTTCACAGAGGATGCCAGAGCGGATGGAGACAAGCGAGCAGAGACCCGCCCCCTTCTTCCCGGAGGTACATGACGAGCTGACCAAGTCGTGGAAGGCGCCATATTCAGCGCGTCTGAAACCTTCTTTCTCCTCGGTGCTCGACGGCGCGGTAGAAAAAGGCTATCAATCGGTTCCTCCACTCGAATATAAGACGACCCTGAATATAAGACGACCCCCCATTTTTCAGCCTATTTTTAGGACAAAAACCTCGTCTTATATTCGGGTATATGCGGTACTTTCTTAGAAGGATACGTATAAAAATACATTTAAAAATAGCCAAGAACTACCATTCAAAAGTTTGGGATCGGTATGATTAATTAAAATGTTTTTAAAGCAAGTCTCTTCTGCTCTAAAAGACTGCATTTATTTGACACACAAGGGCTGTACAAAAAAACTCTTGTGTGTGTGTGGAAACTACTTCACAGATCCATTGCTAGTTTAAAAAAACATCTAAGCCTTTGTTCTAAATGGAAGACATCATGTTAGAACAAGGAGAGGTGAATTGGGCTGTTCTTTAGACACCAACTAAAGGAACTGATTTACAGAATGAGATTATTACAAAACTCCTGTGAATTAAGAAGATGATAAGCTTTTGCCTGTTTTAAGGCACAGAATATTTTAAGGCACAGAATTGTGTGCTTTTACTCCCAAGAGCCACTGAATGTGTAAAATCTTGAAAACTGCCAATGAACATAACCAAGAGCTTTCCGAAGCACAAGAACATGACAAATGAGAGCGAGAGCAAGAGAGAAACACACAGTCACTAAAATGAAACATGGAGGCAGAAGCTGATGGATCAGATCGCTGATGTCTCAGGGCCCAGGAGATCTCCTGAAGGATTCGGAAGCTTAATGCTCCTTGCCTGAGGACCCTGTCAGAACGGGATTCATAGATTAAACGTGAAGTCGGACACTTTCTGGTTCCCGTAGTGACCGCTCACATGGTGTTTGCATACTTTACCACAGCTGAAGTGAAATAAATGCAATATTTGCCAAATGCACAGATATCTCAGACACATTTTCATTCAATACTTTACTGCTTCATACAGCATCTATTTGAACAAGAATAAAGTTCAGAATAAGCCTATATTAATGAAGTGGAGTCAACGTTTTTTAATCAGTTTTATTTTGATAAACATGACACAATATAGCATCACGACTGCATGAAAAGACTGTTTACTGTTATAAAAAAAATTATTTGTGAGCTTTAATGGAACTAAAGGTGTGAGTAAACACGAAACGCACGTGATCGTTGTCATGCGGTGAATCCGGACAATCGTGGAACGTTCCGGGTTACTTGACTGTAACCCTGTTCCCTGAAAAAGCGGAACGAGATGCTGCGCTGCTTAGCGCATTAGGGAACGTCTTTAATCGTGACCCGCTGTGAATATAGTGTGTAAACACGTCGATTTAATTGACCGGAAGTAATATAGCCTCGATCGGTGACGTCATCGGCGCGCACCTGCGACACAAGGCTATAATTAGATGAGCCGCAGGTGTATCGTCAGGATATTTTGTCTGAAGAGCAGTTCTGGGACATCATCAGCACGGCAAAGTAACGCAGCATCTCGTTCCGCTTTTTCAGGGAACAGGGTTACAGTCAAGTAACCCGGAACATTCCCTTTCAAAAGCTACAATCGATGCTGCGCTGCTTAGCGCATTGGGAACGAGAATACCCACGCCGCCGTGCTTGAAGTTGTCTGGACTCCTTACGGTTGTGTAGGTGTGCTCACAAGAACGCAAGAAAAACCTAGACATTAGCTTGTGATGTCGACTCAAGGACGTGAGAGCCCGGAGTGGCATGAACATCTAAACTATAAAACCTTATGAATGTGTGCGGAGAGGACCAGCCTGCCGCATCACAAACATGCTGTAAGGGGGCACCCCTTGCCAAAGCAGTAGAGGAGGCGACCCCTCTGGTGGAGTGAGCCCTTAGACCCATTGGTGAAGCTTGGCTGCGCGCCTCATAGGCAAGAGCAATAGCATCCCTGACCCAATGTGACATGGTCTGTTTAGTAGCGGCAGCACCCCTGTTACTGCCCCCATAACAAACAAATAGTTGGTCTGACTTACTCCACTGGCTGGTGCGGTGAACGTAGGCCTGAAGAGCACGGACTGAACACAGTCTGTGAGATCTCTCCTGCTCCGGCGTTGTGAACGGCGGACGGCAGAAGGCCTCAAGAGTGACCGGATGTACAGCCAAAAACTGTACTTTAGGCAGGTAATCAGGATGAGGATGCAAAATCACTTTTACCATTCCTGGGGCAAAGTCTAAGCAGGATGGCGATATTGACAGAGCCTGCATGTCCCCGATTCTTTTTAGAGAGGTTATAGCATAAGAAAAAACATCTTTAGGGTTAGAAGTTTGCCAGACGCTGACTCTATAGGTTCGAAGGGGGTCTCAACCAGACCCTCTATGACTATAGCTAAGTCCCATTAACCTGTTAAGCTGCAACCCCATTTTTGAAAAAATCCCCAGATATGGCATACCCAAACTGAAACAATCATGAACCCTTTGTACTAAAAGCACAAGTAAGATCTCATTTGAAAGCTGACACCTGGAAGTTTATTGTAAATGTAGAATTAATTATTCTCATAATAAAAAAAGTTATAAATAGCTTCAAAGTTTTGTAAAGTTGTTATACATTTATTTTTATGAAACATCTTCATGAAGTTGGCATTGTATCAATCTAGAAATGCACTGCAG
This sequence comes from Tiaroga cobitis, assembly GCA_030578255.1. Classification (NCBI taxonomy): domain Eukaryota; kingdom Metazoa; phylum Chordata; class Actinopteri; order Cypriniformes; family Leuciscidae; genus Tiaroga; species Tiaroga cobitis. The sequence continues at coordinate 33,511,208 of CM060614.1, forward strand.
CTAAAGCCACATGTCTGACCATGTTCTATTTAAAATCTGAAGATGATAAGTCTAAAACTCTGTATTTAGTTCAATGTTTTTCAAGATCATGTCATTTGACTTTATTTTGATTAGACTCTAAAATGCAAACTGGTGTTTATTGTCATCTTATAAGCATCTTTTCAGTGCCTCTATTGTTTTTGTGGTGCAAAACGAGCCCCATTCAGTCTCAGTCTCCCCTGCACATATTCACACCTCTCCGGCCTGGTTATGGATCTAAATATGCTTTTCTTTTGTCTGCATTATAATCACTAACGACTAGCAATTCACACTGTTTCAATCCCTCATTTCTTTTATAAAAGTTCTCACTTCACAGTGAAACTGTATCAAATGCCCTTTTTGAAAAAAGAAACATTTCAGTAAGAATTCTTATTTAGAAAAAATCATAAAAATTACAGCGAAGTTAGGTCGCAGCCTAGCAGGTGCACAGAGCTAGCTAGCATGTTAGCTTAGCACACCATCAATACACGACAATTTATGAGATTAAAATCATGTTTGTGCTCCAAACTTACTTTATAGTGCAAGTCGAGTGTTTTAAATAACTTTCTGTGATCTGATTTGGCTTCAGATAAAAAAATCTGATAGAAAATATATTATTTTATTGTATTCTGCACATTGTGAAAGTCTATATCGATTAGCATAACATTATACATATAATCTATTATTATGAAAATACCTGACATGGCTCGAAGAACACAGGTAAATCAAATATCATTGCAATCATGTTTATTGTCTTCAAAACATCTTTATCTGCATGTTACAGCGATCTCTGGAAGCTTTGTTGTGTCAGGACTTCCTGAATGTCACATGATTATGCCTCTTCTTCATGTGATCCATATATGGACTTTCCTGAACACACAGCGCCCTCAGACTGCCAGTATGAATTGAAAACACAGTACATCAGAGTATACAGCGCTCATAATGATTACATCGACGCATTTGGGTATAAATTCAATAAATATTATTCCTGTCTATAGAAATATGATGTAAACCTATGAGAATCTATCAATATTTCTCCAAATCTGCACATGTTTGAGCTAAAAGCCCGGAGGGACGTTGTTTTGTCAAGCGCTGTCATGACGATCGCACAGGAGTTTTTTTCTCAATGAGAGCAGCTGACGCTCATAATTCATATTAAAGGTAACGACTCATTTTTTAATTTCATAACTCCTGACACAAATTAAGATATAACTGTCACTATAAGTTTCTCAGAATACAACAGTGGTCAAATACTGAAACTTGAGTCTTATATCTTTTTAATGATGTAAAGTTTGTCAAGGTAATAACATTAACTATGATTGTAACTTTGAACTATTTAAAAAAAAAAAACGCTTCAGAGCGCCCGCGCTCTGGTGAAGCTTAACAGGTTAAGGGATCTTGGTTCTTATGGGAGGCCTCAGTTGTCTGGCCCCACGAATGAAGCGAGTGAGCAGAGGATATCTCCCGAGTGGCACCCCATCAACCAAGGCGTGGCAAGCCGAAAGAGCGGCCACATAAACCCTGAAAGTGGCGGGGCATGTGCCTGTTTATAATTTTTCCTGCAGGAAATCCAGAACTGAAGCAATCTGGCAGTTGACCGGATCTGCATTATGTACAACATACCACCTTTCAAAAACACCCCATTTGTTGGCATAACTCTTTCTAGTGGAGGAAGCCCTAGCACTTAGAATGGTCTCAATAACGGCAGGCGAAAGCCCAGGGTCCCTCAGTTGGTACCCATCAAGGGCCAAACATGAAGGTTCCACAGGTCGGGCCTGGGATGGAATATCGTGCCCTCCGCCTGGGACAGAAGGTCCTCCTCTCCGGAATCGCCCATGGCGAGGCGTTGAGGAGAGATATTATCTCTGTTCGGCCAACGCAGCGCTATCAATAAGAGGCAAGACCCTTGCTGGCGAACTCTGGCTAGAACTCCCGGGAGCAGAGCCACTGGAGAAAACGCATACAGGCGCATTTTGGGCCATGTGTGTGCCATCCAGACCCAGGTGGGATGGGTGACTCAGAGAAAAGTAGAGGGGACATTGCGCTGTCTGATAGGAGGCGAAGAGGTCCACTTCCGCTTTGTCAAATCTGGTCCAGATCTGATTGACTACTTCTGGGTGGAGTTTCCATTCCTCTTTCAGCAGTTTCTGTCTGGACAGTAAATCTTTTCCCACATTCAGGTGCCCAGGGATGTACACTGCCCTGAGTGACAGGAACTTCTCCTGGGCCCAGAGAAAATCTGCCTCGCTATTCTGTTCAGATTGCATGAGTGCAGACCTCCCTGGTGATTATGTAAGAGACTGCCGCTGTGTTGTCTCCCCCACACTAGGACAGCCTCTCAACTGAGGGAGAAAGTATTTCAGGGCCAGATATACATATTTCATCAACTTGAGACAATTGATTTGCCAATCAAGATGATGCCTACCCAGATCCCCTGGGCTGGACGACCACTTAAGACCGCTACCCAGCCCAACAGGGTGGCGTCTGTCGTTAGCATTCTGCGACAACAAGACGCACCAAGAGTGGGACCCAAGGTGAGGAACCGGGGTCTGAACCACGTAGAAAGGGAACGAAGTCACAGCGCGTAACCCTTACCATAAACATGGATTTTTGAAAGTACACGAAGCGTTCAGCGCGTGACTTACCATAAACATGGATTTTTAAAAAGGACATGAAGCACTCAGCGCATGCTCTTGCCTTTATTTGCCCTTGGGGATTGTATAGTTATTTGAGCCACAACTGAAGTGGTCTCATGTGCAAAAGGCCCAGAGGGATCTCTGTGAAGACAGCTGCCATGAGACCTATGTAATGTCCTGACCTAGCCAAATGCTGCTTTAGGGTGTTTAAAATGGTCTTGACACAAGCGGGGGACAGTTGTGCCCCCGATGGTGACAGAGTCCCATTTAACCCCCAAGCACGTTACCCACTGGGGAGGAGAGTGAACGCTTTTCTTGGCGTTGCAACTCAGCCCCATATAGAGAAGATGAGCGGGGATCGATCTAGATGTCGAAGCGCAAGCTCTTGAGACTGGGCCAGTATCAGCCAATCGTCTATGTAACATGGCTAGGTCGAATGGAAGGACCCGGAATTGGTAAGCTTCGCCCCCGAGAAAGCAAACATCAGGAACTTCCAGTGTTATGGCAATATTCCTATATGAAAATATGCGTCTTTTAAGATCGACCCTGAAGATCCAAACGTGATGTTGAATTACAACACGATCTTCTTGATAGTTAGCACCTTGAACTTGAGCGTTGTAACAGAACGGTTCAAGCCTAAAAGATCTAAAAATGGACGCAGTCCTCCATTTTTTTGTGACAGCAGATCCGCCTATTCCTGTTTCACGGTAGTGGGAACCACACCGTTAAAACGAGGAGTGCAACATTCCTTTTCACTGTCTTTAGGACACAAACAGAGATACCCGGCAGTAGCTTTTACGCTGCCAAAGTCCCTTTAATACTTCCTGTTAGGGGAATGTTGAATGTTATTTGTCCTGGGCGATAACAGGAGACAAAGGAACATTCAACCTTTACCTGGAAACCGCTGCCCCCTGAATCACCAGAGGTGGCAAGGATGTTACAGTGGTTTCGAAAGGGCTGCTGAGCGCGACGAGCCAGTCCCCAGTCTTTACGAGGGGGAACGCAACTTGCCATACTCTGCTTTGAGCCCCCCTTTTTTTTTTATCAGATCAGCCTGATATGCCTGCATCACTGCCATAGTAGCCAGTCTGACCCCCACCAGCGTGGATGTTATTATACTCGACTTGGTGGGGAGTGCTGACTCGTTAAATAATATGAGCCCCTAAGAGAGAGTCTCTTCGGACTGGCGCATCATCGTAAACCACATGCCCCTGCACCCACAATAGTCTAATAGATTGACGTCAAGAGCACAAAGATGCACGAATAATAAGGTTTTCCCCATGCACGAGTTAACGTCATGGAGATCCTCAAGGAGGGCAGTTTAGCTGTAATCTGGCCACAGCACGGGTCACCACCTCGAGTAACCTCTCAAACGTTTTATCATAACGAGAGAAGTACTCGGAGGCGGTACTCCCAAAGTCCATCATTTTAGATGGATTTTTCAATATTTAATTCCTCAGAATTAAATGTGACCAAAGAACAGCCAGACAATATATTAATACAAGCATTTGATATATTGCATTGAATATCTGATTTCTCATATATTATCATTTAATTCATCAGCAATAAATACAGCCAAATATCAATCAGACAAGAAAACACGGTCTGAATGACAAGCTGTAAAAATCTTTCATAAGATCAGCCTAGTATGCCTGTAACACAGCCATGGTGTACAGCGCAGTACTAGCCTGACCCGCTGAAAATGCATTTGATAATGCGATCCCAGGGGAGAGAAAGCCCGCGAGCGTCTCTCCGATCTGAGGCAGCATCATATAATCGCGTGCCTTTGCACCCGCTATAGTCGAATTGGTCGACGTCAGGGGCACAAAGACACGTCATGTATGTATATATATATATATATATATATATATATATATATATATATATATATATATATATATATATATATATATATATATATATATATTCATCTTTATTAGCTTTGAGTGTTTTATGGGACTCTTTTGGCTGTGATCAGTGTAGTCTGGCCACTGCATGAACGATCGCCCCGAGCTCCTTTTATCATCGCGGGAGGAACGCTCGGAGGCGACGAACTCATGAGATTCAGTGTCCTCCGCCCAAGCCGAAGAAGCGCCAAGGCACGCTTCGGTAGTCAGGCAAAAGGACATCGCGATCTAGAGAGAGCGAGCGAAAAGGACGCACCCATCTCTCGCTCCTCAGCCAGATCGACACGCGAGCCCCACAATCGCATTGCGGGTGCTACCCCTTTGAAATAAGCAAAGCGAACGCGAAGCACTTAACTGTGAACATTCCACTGTGCTCGCAATTCACCATGCTCAAATGAAACAGAACAAAACAAAAACAAGAACCGGGCAGAACAGACATCAGAAGTGTGGGGACAATATTCAACGACTCCGTAACACATATTGACACAGACAGGGAATTTATACACACAGATCTAACAAAGAACTAACAAGGAACAGCTGCGAATAATGATTAAGGGGAACAGCTGAGTGCAATGAATAGTGATTGGTACAGACAAGGATTGTGGGGAATGCAGTTCATGAAAGGATGACACCGTGGGGAAGAGGACCTCTGGTGGATAACCGGGGAAACACAAACCAGACACTGTGACATAACCCCCCCTCTACGGAGCGGCTACCAGACGCTCCAAGACCCACAAAAAACGAACAAAACAAGAGTCCAGGAGGGAGGTAGAACGGTGGAGGATAAGGGGGAAGGATGGGGGGCCAGGTCCATGGAAGGGAACAGAAACAGGGGGTGATGGTTTAGCCGGGGACCAGGGCGAAATAGATAGTCCATCGGGCGGCCAGGGCGAAACAGAGAGTCCATCGGGCGGCCAGGGCGAAGGAGAAGACAGTCCTTCGGGCGGCCAGGACGGTGAAGACCCTTCGGGTGGCCAGGGCGGTGAAGACCCCTCGGGCGGCCAGGGCGGTGAAGACCCCTCGGGCGGCCAGGGCGGTGAAGACCCCTCAGGCGGCTAGGGCGGTGAAGACCCCTCGGGCGGCCAGGGCGGTGAAGATCCTTCGGGCGGCCAGGGCAGAGGCTCTGGAACAACAGACACCGGCTCCGGAACAGACAATGGCTCCGGCTCTGGAACAGACACTGGCACTGGCTCCGGCTCTGGAACAGCATGGAACGTATGGAATCAGCCCAATGGAGAGACGGAACGTCATAGGCGGGTGACGTCATCGACCAGGAAACTATAAAGCACCCCAAAAACACAAGCGCATCAGCTTCTGTGCCTTCAGTCGCGCTATATGTGAATCTGTCTGAGTGTAAACACTGTGTCTGTCTTTAGTATTTGCTAGGCAGGAGTTATCACACTTACACCACACAAACAATTTTGTATGAGAGACTATGGCGAGCGAACAGCATTTAAGAAGTGTGTTCCTCCCTGCTCGCGCTATCTAACGGGCGGGGATACACACTTTCTTTGTGTTGTTTGTTTGGGAGTGCAGCATGCCCAGTCAGCTCTCGAGGGGGCTGGCTGCGAGCATTGCGAGCGTCTGCCTTTATGGACGCTCCGCTCCCGCCGAGCGCTCTATGAGGAGAGTGCTCGGTGCGCGCTCCCCGCGGTTCAAGTCCCGCTTCTGCCGAGGCTGAGCGGCGACGCTTATCGTGGGGATTGCAAATTGATCTTTCAGCGGGATTAGAGATGGGCTCTGCCTTATTTCTGCCTTTACCTGTTAGATCCAGTGTCTCAGCCCGGTTTGGAAGCACGCTCTGCGGTTTTCTTCCGCCCGGGCTGAGGCACCAGTACTGCAACTATCTAACGTTAGTTTTAAAAACTGAGGAGATAAAAATAGCAGTATTGACGAGGGAGATGTGGAGGACTCGCCACCTCACACTCCCGAAAGCGAAGAGCTCATGGAGGTTCTCACTCGAGCTGCATCAAAACTAAGCATTGAGTGGCCAGTGGCTAGGCAGGAGTCAGTTATTAAATCTAATGAAAGATTTCTCCCTTTCCGTGTGCAACCTCCATGCCGGTGCTTGCCGTTTTTTCATGATCTCCATACTGAGGTGTCGAGATTATGGAAGAAGCCGGCTTCTGATGTAATTTTTAGCCCCAATCATTCACATATTCCGATTTAGCGGGGGCTAGGTTTTTTTAAAGAAAAGACGGCGCTTTGCCACGGGTAGAAGAGACGCTTGCGAGCTATCTCTCTTCCGAGGCTGCATTGTCATTTAAAGCACCGGCATTACCTTCCAAGCCATTATAAAATATTACAGCTTTGTAAAGTGTATTCGGCGGCAGGTCAGGCTGCGTCGTGTCTGCATACAATGTCTATATTGCATGCATACCAGGCTGATTTGCTAAAGGACGTGAGCGTGAGTGAGGAGGCAGTACTGATGTGGTTCGAGAACTGCGTCAGGCTGCCGATTTATGGTAAAATGATTTTTTTCAAACATGAAATGGAAAGAGAAAGCTTTCTTCTAGATGATCCTCTCTCCCCTGCGGGGTTATTCAGTGAATTAGTTATTACGGTCATTGATAATTTCAGGAAGAAAAGAAGCAGCCAGCAGCTTTTAAAAGGTTTCTTCCATTAAAAGTTCACGTCCACGGGGCTGCTGGGCGGGAGCAGCCCCGGCCGTCCACGAGCTCATCGCATAGGCGCAGCAAAGCAGAGTATCGCGTCTCGCGCTCCCCCTGCTGGACAGTGGGACCAGACGCGGCACTCTCAGCCAAAGCTTTTTGAAAAAAAGAGAAAAATATAATATAATAAAAAAAATTTTTTAAAAAGCAATAGAACTGATTTGAGGACAGTTATATTGGCTATGCTGAGGGCGGTCCCCACCGAGGGAGAAAGGTGTTCACCTCTTTTTACGGTGCCCATTCTTCCTCTGTGCCCTCAGGGGCCCGTTCTGCCAACCCCGCCTTCATGCCGGGGCGCAGACGGTCCCGGCGAGCGCTTTCCCGAGGGACGCTCGCTCCCTCTGAGGAGGGTCTCAGAGCGGTCAAACCAGTTGTTCCCTGCCGGTGCGCCGTTACAGGGCACTGTGTTTGCTGCTCAAATTACACCAGAGACCAGTCTCGAGAGACTGGTACCCTTAGTAGAATTTTTTTTGGCAGAGTGGAAAAGCCTTCCAAGAATATCTCAGTGGGTCCTGCAGACAGTAGTAAGAGGTTATGCGATCCAATTTAGGTGTCGTCCACCGAAACTCAGAGGGGTTCTGCCCATAGTGTGGGCCCCGAGCAGGCTCTGGTAATGGAACAAGAGGTGAAAACGCTCCTTCAAAAGGGGGCTATAGAACGGGTTCCTCCTCCCAGTTGGAACTAGGTTATTACAGCCGATATTTCATCGTTCCAAAGAAGGATGGGGGGTTGCGTCCAATTTTAGATTTGCGCCTATAAAATCGCTCGGTAGGGAAGCTCAATTCAAGATGTTCACTATCAAGCACATCGTGTCACAAATCAGGTCCGAGGGCTGGTTTGTCACGATAGATCTAAAGGGCGCTTACTTCAACATTTCCATTCTTCCGTTCGGTCTAGCTATCTCCCCGTACTTTACGGAGCAGATGGCGGTTCGACATCGAGATGTCGTCCTCGCGCATATCAGGAAGTTGGGGATGAGGCTGAATGCAAAGTAAAGTGTTTATCTCCTTCTCAGGAGACCACTTTTCTGGGCATTGTTTGGTCAGCCTTAAAACAGTAAAGCTAGGCCAGCTACTCACTGTAAAGCAGTTTCAGAAACTGTTGGGTTTGATGGCAGCAGTGTCCAACGTTATACCTTGGCCTGTTGTACATGAGACCGCTGCGGTGGTGGCTCAGGACCAAGGGATTCTCCCCGAGGAAATCCACTCTGCACGATCAAAGTCACGCGGCGCTGCCTTCGTGCTCTGGTCTTGTGGAAAGAAACTTGGTTCCTATCCAAAGATCCTGTGCTGGGGGCTCTTTGTCGTCGCGTAAAGCTAACGACGGATGCTTCCCTCACAGGGTGGGGGGCGGTCATGAGTGGTCGTCCAGTCCAAGGTCTGTGGCAGGACCATGATCTATCATGGCATATAAATTGTCTAGAGATGTTGGCAGTGTTTCAGGCTCTGAAACACTTCCTAGCAGACCTGAGAGGTCATCATGTGCTAGTTCAGTCAGACAACACGTCGGTGGTCTCTTATATAAATCGTCAGGGGGGCCTGCGGTCACGCCGGCTTTACAAGTTGGCCCGTCAGGTCCTTCTGTGGTCCCTAGGGAAGTTACTATCACTGAGAGCAATGTATCTCCCTGGGTATTTGAATGTGGTAGCAGACTCCCTGTCAAGGCAGGGGCTGAGGCCGGGGGAATGGAGACTCCACCCCCGAGGTGGTGGAGCTCCTTTGGTTGAGTTTCGGTCGCGCCGAGGCGGACCTATTCGTTTTCCAACGAGATATCACACTGTCGTCTGTGGTTCTCCATCAGTCATCCAGCCCCCCTGGGGTTGGACGCTATGGTGCAGCCGTGGCCGAGGTCATGTCTGTACGCTTTCCCCCCGATTTTTCTGCTATCAGGAGTTCTGGAGAGGGTTCGCCGGGACGGGGTCAGCCTACTATTAGCAGCCCCGTTCTGGCCGGCCCGAGTATGGTTTGCGGACCTGGTTTCTCTCCTGGACGGCTCTCCTTTGGAGCTCCCGGTCAGGAGGGATCTACTCTCTCAGGCGGGCGGCATGATATTTCACCCCGCCCAGAGTTTTGGAAACTGTGGGCTTGGCCTCTGAGGGGGCCCAGCTCTTAGATTCCGGTCTCTCAACCGAGGTTGTTGAGACCATTCTTCACTCCAGAGCTCCATCCACGAGGAAGCTTTATGCCTTGAAGTGGAAACTTTTCACTTCTTGGTGTGGAGAACACCTGCAGGACCCAGTTAACTGCCCAGTCAGTGCAGTGCTGGAATTCCTGCAGAAGCGCTTCTCCACAGGGTTATCCCCCTCCACACCAAAGGTGTATGTGGCGGCACTGGCTGCTTACCACGTCCCTTTCAGTGGAGTTTCTCTTGGGAGACACCCGCTTACAACTCGTTTCCTTCGTGGCACTTTGAGGCTGAGGCCAGCAGTTCGTGCCTGGTATTTTCGCCTGGTATGGTTAGGCTTTTCTATACCCTAGGCCAGGTTATGTTCCTAAGGTTCCTACTAATGTTGTTAGACCTACAGTTCTGCAGGCTTTCTGTCCTCCTCCATTTCTGTCGTCAGACCAGGAGAAACTTAATTTGCTCTGCCCAGTGAGGGCGTTAGATGCTTATGTCCACAGAGCTGCCCTGTGGAGTAAATCAGAACATTTATTTGTATGTTTCGGGCCACCCATGAAAGGGTGTCCTGTGTCTAAACAGAGAATGAGCAAGTGGGTGGTCGAGGCTATCTCACTTGCTTATGAGTCGGCTGGTCAGCCTTCACCTTTGGCTGTACGAGCCCGCTCTACTAGGAGTATGGCTGCATCCAAAGCTTTATTGTCAGGAGTTTCCCTGAGTGATGTTTATGATGCAACTGGATGGTCTTCACCGCATACGTTTATTAAGTTCTATGATTTAGACTTAAGCTCTACCCCTGGGGTGCAGGTGCTCTCGTCCGCTGTGCGCTAGATCTCACATGACGGTCACTTGCTCCTATGAAGACGTGGGTATTCATGTTCCCACAGCGTTTGACGCAGCTCGAAGTTCCCTTGAAAGGGAACTTCTCGGTTATGTATGTAACCCTAGTTCCCTGAGAGGGAACGAGACGCTGCGTCGTTCCGCCATACTCCCGGCACTCCCGTTAGCGCTTCCTTCAGGCCTATCAGAAGCTGATGCGCTTGTGTTTTTGGGGTGCTTTCTAGTTTCCTGGTCGATGACGTCACCCGCCTATGATGTTCCGTCTCTCCATTGGGCTGATTCCATACGTGCTTCATGACGCACAACGCAGGGGCGTTCCCACAGCGTTTGACGCAGCGTCTCGTTCCCTCTCAGGGAACTAGGGTTACATACGTAACCGAGACGTTTTGAAGGCCTACTGTGGTTTTCATATTTGCCCATGCTGAGCCAGGATTTTTGGATGCCATCTTATTTTCTAGTTTTTCCTTATAGCTTTGTTTGGCTTTAAGAATTTCAATCTTCAAATCCTTAGTAGCCACATGTAAGTCCATAGTTGTTCCGTGTTTAAATGCAATTTTTTTCCTTCGTAAACAGGACTTTACTGAATTAGTAACCCAGGGCTTATTGTTCAAATAGATTTTTACCTTTTTACATGGAATTATCATGTCCCTGCAAAAAAACATATATGAACATGTAACATCAACCATTGAGTCCAAATCGTCACCACAGTCCTGTTTAAAAATGTTCCAGTCTGTGCAGCTATAGCAGTCTTGTAGACAGGACACAGCATCTCCTGACCACACTCTGATGTCCTTGGTCACAGTTTTCTCCCTTTTTAAAACAGTCTTATATGTAGGCAGCAAATGTACACAATTGTGATCTGACGAGCCCAAGGGGGCCAGGGGGATAGATTTGTATGCACCTCTCACCGATCCATAACACAGATCTAAAGTCTTGCCCCATCTGGTCGAACAGGAGACATACTGATGGAAAGTTTTAAGAGTCTGTTTTAATGATACATGATTAAAATCCCCAAGAATGAAATTTGGTGCCTCCAGTGAGATTGACTATAACCTCTGTACAACATCAAATACTGTACTAGTAGCCGATGCGGGGTTTGCCTTTGGTTGAATGTAGACAATTGTAATAAAAATCTGAGGGAACTCTCGAGGTAGATAGAACGGTCTCAAGGACACCGATAAAAGTTCTACATCAGGTGTACAAATACGCTCTCTGACAGTAACACATGAGCAATACCGCTTATTGACGTACAAACATCCCCTTCCTCCTTGGGTTTTCCCCGTCACCTCTGATAGTCGATCCAAACGAAAGGGGGCTCCGAATCCATCCATACACAAATCAGCGTCACGCTCTATGAACCATGTTTCTGTAAATGCAATAATACAGCAGTTCATGAAATCCTTTTGGTAGCGGACATTTCCTTGAAGCTCATCCACTTTGTTCCTGAGTGATTGTACATTTCCCATAATCATCGAAGGCAAAGGAGCCCGGTTGAAGCGCTGTTTCTTCAGGCGAGTTTTTACGCCGCCTCGTTTACCCCTTTTCCCTTTCTTAACTGCACACCATGCTTCCTGGTAATCCCTTCGGATAATATTTGGGACATCCAGCATTAAGTTTTCCCGAGCTGGGTTACTGTTCTTGTTCTTGAGCTGCAGCAATGTCTCCCTTGTATATGTTGTCCTAAATTGGCATAAAGCCCCGTACATTTTACCGGCGGCCATCCAGTACATCACAAGCCATAAAGCAAAAAGATAAAAAGCATCCATTTTGACTAAGTTTAAAACTGTAAGAGCACTCCTTCAATAAAAAACAAAAACGAAACTTTAAGACATTAAAACAAAGGAAAAAACGTTTGTCAAACATACACGAGGACGCCGAACACTTATTCACTGCCAGTCGCTGCGTGCGCATGCACCAGGTATGATCTTAAGTGCTCTGTAATACAGTCGTGCTATAGGTTCCGTAATGTCCTTAGTGGTAAGAGACCAGATTGGAAGACAGTAGGACAATGTTGAGAACACAATAGCATGTAAATACGTTTCAGAAACTGAGAAACAGAGATGTGGTCTAATCTTGTTATATACATAGAGTTTCTGATTCAGCTTTTTTGTTAATTTCGAGATGTGTTCCCGGTATGTAAGATGTAAATCAAATAGTACACCCAGGTAATTGTAGGTCTTAGTGACAACAAGATCTTGGTTTGTAAAAGTAATAGAATCAGTAAAAGAAATTTTTTTTTCTGGATGAATGGAAATACATGCATTCCGTTTTCTTTACATTGATGGTCAGATGGTTCTTTTTCAGCCAGTCATGTATCAGGTGAAGATCAGTTTGTAGTTTGGAATTTATGACATTAGGATTTGAATCAGAGAGAAAAATCACAGTGTCATCAGCGTACAGTAAACATTTGTTTACACACTCGAGGGAAATCATTAATGTATAAAAGAAAAGGTAAGGGTCCAAGAATGCTGGCTTGCGGAACGCCCATGTCACAAACTAAGGGTTGCGATATGACATGATTATTTTTTACCGTCTGATACCTGTTTGTCAAATAAGAAGAAAGCATTTCTATCATGGAAGGAGACAGTTTAAATGAATGTTTATTTAGTAAGATCTGGTGGTTCACTGTATCGAAAGCTTTACGGAAATCAATAAAAATAGCTCCAGTGATGTGATCTATGTTAAGAGAGTTACGTATTTGCTCAGTGAAGAGTAGTAGTGCCGACATTGTTGATCTCTTAGCACGAAAACCGTGTTGATAATCACTGAGCCAGTTATTTGTTTCGAGATAAGAGCTTAGTTGATTATGCAGGACTTTTTTTCCAGTAATTTAGACATTGCTGGGAGTATTGAGATAGATCTGTAATTTGAAAGTAGAGTGCAATCATCAGATTTAAAAATGTACAGGCGTATAAGGCACTGATGGCACATGCAAGTTCTGCACCGAAGCATAACATCAATGCAAGACAGAAACCTCCTGTTGCAATAACTCTGGTATTTGATATCAATAACTAAAGGTGAATCTGAGGGGATGCAGGCCTAAAAAAAACCCCTCATGAGTATTACATGATGACCAACACACAGATAGATAGACAGAGATAGATAGATCGATAGAAAGAAATTACTTCACATTCTACAGAACATTGAGAATTCAGTGTTTCGCTCATTTCTTAGACACATAATATATCATCCTCTCACAATGTGACTTTTGTGTTGATTCTTGTGTACAGAAAACAGAAACCAAACTAGTGATCATAAGAAAATGAGATATAGTGATCATAACAGTCAAATTTCAGCTCTGTTTGGGGGAGGAATATAAAAAAGTGTTATCTCCTAAAATTGGTCGAGATATATTTATTTTCATTACTCTCAGATGACAGTCGGCTGCCTAGAGCACAGAACTGATTGAAAACCACAGAGATGCATTTCTAGTACACAGAAAATGAATGGAAACCTGAGAATGTGATCATTCACTGTAATGAAGATGGAGAGATGAGAGATGAGAGATGAGAGAGAGAGAGAGAGAGATTAGACATTCAGCTGCAGAAGCTTCAACTCAAGCCAAAAAAAAAAACATTCCAGCTGAATTTATAGCACACTGGACAGAATCAAATAACACTTCAGATTGTTGTAAGTATGGCACCGCTGATGGATAAATAAAAGATGTGTGTGTGTGTGTGTGTGTGTGTGGCTTACATACAAGGCAGTGAATGTGTAAAAAAAGCTGTTGTTGGATTTATTGTACATTCCTAGGGTTTGTTTTTATGATTTGCTGTATGTAGTAATCAGGTTAAAAGCATCAGTACTACTACTCCCCTCTGCAGCAATTCTATGACTTTAAGCTCTTAGTTCAGACAGTGTAATATGTTACATTAAGGCCAGATCAATATGGAACAATACCTCATCTTTTCTCTGTGACGTTTTCATACTGTTTACTTCAATGCGAAATGTCATTGACTTTGACCCATGCAATGTGTTTCGTTTGAGATAGACTGTATGACGGCGAAAATAACAAAATGAATATTAGCTTACTCTAATTATGTGGCTCCCAAGTACAGAGTCCTGAAGCAGACAGCATGAGCTCATGTTCAACAAACGCTTCCAGTTTTAAGCACATCTTGCTTGAAGCGGCTTTTGTTTATTGTGGAAAATGGATAGAGAATAGTCCAGATATCTCTGCCTAGATAAGCCCAATTATTTTTCTAGATAGTTAAAGCTTTGTGTCTTGTTTTCTTTTCATGGTCAATTAATTTATTAAAATACAATACATGCATTTTTTACTGGGTGAAGCACTTTTACCTACTATTACCAAAAAACTCTGCTTTCCCTTTGGTGGTTCAGCTTTCTTCAGGTTGGCGATGGGGTTTATTTGGACTGAATCTGTTCTCAGTTTTGGCATGAGTCTTTTTTAATGTCACTTTCACTTTCCACTGTGGTGGCCCAGTAGTGCACAACAAAACGAAATTGATATAACTCTCACGATATATTGAGCAGACAACTTGGTGATCTCACAGGCTTTTAGTTTTATTAAAATACGCAGCAGTAGAACAAACTCAAAGGGCGGATCTCAATATCAAATATGCAAAGTTCGGACTCAGTTGTGTTGTGACTTGATTTCGTTGTGTTGTGGCTTGTTTCCGTTGGGTTGTGACTTGATTTTGTTGTGTTGTGACTTGTTTCCATTTGTATTGTGACTTGATTTTGTTGTGTTGTGACTTGTTTCCGTTTGTGTTGTGACTTGATTTTGTTGTGACTTGTTTTCGTTTTTGTTGTGAATTGATTTTGTTGTGTTGTGGCTTGTTTCCATTGTGTTTTGACTTGATTTCATTGTGTTGTGACTTGTTTCCATTGTGTTGTGGCTTGTGTCCGTTGTGTTTTGACTTATTTCCGTTGTGTTGTGACTTATTTCCATTGTGTTGTGACTTATTTCCATTGTGTTGTGACTTGTTTCCGTTGTGTTGTGACTTATTTCCGTTGTGTTGTGGCTTGTTTCCGTTGTGTTGTGACTTATTTCCATTGTGTTGTGGCTTGATTCCGTTGTGTTGTGGCTTGATTTTGTTTGTTTTGTAGCTTGTTTCCATTGTGTTGTGACTGGTTTCCGTTGTGTTGTGGCTTGTTTCCATTGTTTTGTGACTGGTTTCCATTGTGTTGTGGCTTGTTTCCATTGTGTTGTGACTGGTTTCCGTTGTGTTGGGGCTTGTTTCCGTTGTGTTGTGGCTTGATTCCATTGTGTTGTGAATTGATTTTGTTGTTGTGGCTTGATTCCGTTGTGTTGTGAATTGATTTTGTTGTTGTGGCTTGATTTCATTGTTTTGTGACTTGTTTCCATTGTGTTGTCTGTTGTGGCTTGTTTCCGTTGTGTTGTGACTTGCTTCCATTGTGTTGTGGCTTGTTTAATTTGTTCTGTGGCTTGTTTCCGTTGTGTTGTGACTTATTTCCATTGTGTTGTGACTTGATTTCGTTGTGTTGTGAACTGATTGTAACACAGTCTATGGTTCAATGTAATAAGGATGGAAGAAGACAAGGGTCGATGTGACTGGGTATCGTACACTTTGATTTATTTTCCACACGATACAGCAGATGCGCCCGAGCGCGTTCACCATAGATAAACTATAGCACAGTCCAAACAGTAACAATTTCTCCACAGCAATACTCAGTCCACGTGTACGAGATCCCAGTCCCTCTCTCTCTCTCGATCTCACGCACCAACCGGCTTTTATCCGGTCTCCCCACGCCGATCACTGCAATCAGAAACAGGTGTTCGTCATTTTGCACTTGACCTACTTACTTACCGCTCGGCTCCACCCCCGCTCTCCCTCTACAGACCTCGCTAAACCACGCCCGGTTTAGCGAGGTCTGTAGCGGGAGAGCGGGGGTGGAGCCGAGCTACACTGATGTTTTCTTTTTAAATTCCGTTGTGTTTTGACTTCTTTCCGTTGTGACTTGATTTCGTTGTGTTGTGAACTGATGTTTGCTTTTTAAATTGTGTTGTGTTGTGGCTTGTTTCCATTGTGTTGTGACTTGATTACGTTGTGTTGTGAACTGATGTTTTCTTTTAAAATTCCGTTGTGTTGTGATTGTTTTCTTTTTAAATTCCGTTGTGTTGTGCACTACTGGGCCACCGTAAGACACAGCATTGCCATGGTGCAACTCACATCACATCCTGTTCCCTTCAGCTACATTGTTTCCTGATGCTCACTAGCGTGTTGTGTTGCGTATGTTCTGTACAGGCACGACGGTGGTTCAGGTGACAGCGACAGATGCTGACGACCCCACTTACGGCAACAGCGCCAGAGTTGTGTACAGCATCATACATGGACAACCTTACTTCTCTGTGGAGCCCAAGACAGGTAACTTTACATTTATCTCATAAATATATCTGAATAGTTGACATTAAATATTTGTAGAAATTTGGGACTTTTCGACACTGTTTTTGGACATACGGGCTACTTTTATGCTTCATTTTTGGAGCATATGACTTTTGGAGCATATGACTTGTGTGATGTGTGTTATATTTTATGTCAGGGGTTGGCAAGCTTTCTGACATGATGAGCCAAGACTCAACGAATTTAAAAGAGAAAACAGAGTGCAAGAGGCAGGGCAGGTCCATATCCTAAGCTTAAAGAGATATTAAGTATAAATAGATAAATTAAATAGATATTCCACCCAAAAACGTATATTCTCTCATAATTTACTCACTCTCATGCCGTCCAAGGTGTAAATTACTTTCATTCTTCTGTGGAAAAAAAAACATCTTTCACAGATGAAAGAACAATCTCTGTGAGTCTATATAATGCAAGTGTACGGGACTCTCAAAGCTGACACTTCAAAAACCATCCAAACAAACACAACAGGAATCAATACGAGCCCGGTTGATGAATCATTGTCTTCTGTGTGTGAGAAAAATACTAATATTTTCTTGTTTATTTTATCATAAAGAATCACTTCCTGCCACTTCCATGTTGTGAGTAACAAAACGCTGTGAATCATGATGTAATTACATTGTGAATCTTGTGCGAGAAGTGATGCAGAGCTCAGTTTCACAACACGCTTCCATAACACGGTTGGCTGGAAGCGATACTCTATAGTTTAAAAAGTTCTATTAGGTATTACTCACAGAGATGGAATATTTTTTTTAAATTCTCAGTTTGTGTTCCACTGTAATAGAGCTAATAGGACTTGATGTTCTAATCCCTGTGCAGAGTTGGCCTACCTGATGCCAGCAGTGAAATTTGAGTTGTAAGGGAGGGTAGGAATATAATAGTCCTAAGGTGAGAACCTTCTTCATGACCCTTTCGCTGATGAACCCACAGCACCTCCAGAGGGCATCCCAGGTACACCCCCTCATCTCCATACCCAGTCTTCATAACTCCATACCCCCCAGTCTTCATAACCCCATGCGCCCCAGTCTTCATAACCCCATACGCCCCAGTCTTCATAACTCCATACCCCCCAAACTTCATAACCCCAAACCCCCCTGTCTTTATAACTCCATACCCCCTGTCTTCATAACCCCATACCCCCCAGTCTTCATAACTCCATACCCCCCAGTCTTCATAACCCCATACCCCCCAATCTTCATAACCCCATACCCCCCAGTCTTCATAACTCCATACCCCAGTCTTCATAATTTCATACTCCCCAGTCTTCATAACTCCATACCCCCCAGTCTTCATAACTCTATACCCTCAGTCTTAATAACTCCATACCCCCAGTCTTCATGACTTCATACCCCCCAGTCTTCATAACCCCATACCCCCTAGTCTTCATAACCCCATACCCACCAGTCTTCTTAACTCCATACTCCCCAGTCTTCATAACCCCATACCCCCCAGTCTTCATAGCTCCATACCCCCCAGTCTTCATAACTCCATACCCCCCAGTCTTCATAACTCCATACCCCCAGTCTTCATAACTCCATACCCCCAGTCTTCATAATTCCATACTCTTCAGTCTTCATAACCCCATACCCCCCAGTCTTCATAATTCCATACTCCCCAGTCTTCATAACCCCATACCCCCCAGTCTTCATAGCTCCATACCCCAGTCTTCATAACTCCATACCCCCCAGTCTTCATAACTCCATACCCCCAGTCTTCATAACTCCATACCCCCAGTCTTCATAACTCCGTACCCCCAGTCTTCATAACTTCATACCCCCGTCTTCATAACCCCATACCCCCTAGTCTTCATAACCCCATGCCCACCAGTCTTCATAATTCCATACTCCCCAGTCTTCATAACCCCATACCCCCCAGTCTTCATAATTCCATACTCCCCAGTCTTCATAACCCCATACCCCCCAGTCTTCATAACTCCATACCCCAGTCTTCATAACTCCATACTCCCCAGTCTTCATAACCCCATACCCCCCAGTCTTCTTAACTCCATACCCCCAGTCTTCATGACTTCATACCCCCCAGTCTTCATAACCCCATACCCCCTAGTCTTCATAACCCCATACCCCCCAGTCTTCATAACTCCATACCCCAGTCTTCATAACTCCATACCCCCAGTCTTCATAACCCCATACCCCCCAGTCTTCATAACTCCATACCCCCCAGTCTTCATAACTCCATATTCCCCAGTCTTCATAACTCCATACCCCGCAGTCTTCATAACTCCATAACCCCCAGTCTTCATCTTGCCGCCCAGTGGATGCCCTTGATTTAATCCACAGCTAACTGCTGTTTCTTTGTGCTGCGTTCGACAAGGACTCGATTGCTTGTTGGGGAGAGCGACCCCTAACCCCCCTTTTGTTCAGTAGACTGGTTGTGGATGTATCTAACCCCTGGTTCCCGCTTCCACTGGGACAATCCTCACCTTCCAGACATTTTGCGCAGCTTTGATTGTCAGTTCAGAGTACTTCAAACGTGTTCTCTCAAATGCTTCCTCCACTCCATATACATCTGGGATGGCATGAGGGTGAGTAAATGATTAGAGAAATCCAGCGTAGCATCAGTTCAGGCCACGTCAGTCAGCTGATCCATGTTCCTATAGGAATACAATCGGTGTGTTGGATTTGAAGCGTCGCTGCACAGACTGAACGTTGTATGACATTAAAGAACTGTGGGATTGTCTAGAGCATGTTTACATATCGCTCTCGCGTTACTTGGATGTCATCGGTCTGTGCAGCGGCGCTTCAAATCAGTTAACTACCAAAGTGCTTCTACGTTACCATTTCAGTTATCCTTCAACTACTTTCATTAGGTGTGTTCAACTTTATGTGGACCGACCGTGTCTGACTTGAAGCAGTGCATACTGGTTAGAAATCTTGTCTGACTTCAGATTGCACTGATGCCACATGACTGTGAATATTGCCATCATAATACAGCGAGAGCGATCCAAGAGCATCTGTCTGGCTCATTCTATACAGCTTTTCCAGAGCAGATGTTCAAGCTGATTGCTCAAGTTTGGCTGCATTCAATGAAGACAACGATCACAAGTGTTTCTTGTTTATTCTGATATCTTCAGTTACACTGATTTCCGAGCAAATGGTACTTTATGCATCGCTTATTTGTCAATAGACCTCGTTTATAGTTTTGCTGAAGTTTCGCTAAAGTGTTCTTGCCTTAAAAGAAGACCAGCCCTTTTATTATGTTTCTGAAGGAGAAAAAATTATCTTTGTCATGTTTGGCTTATATTTCACCCCTCCATTCTTCTCTGGATGTGTTGTCAGAGCAGCAAAAATTCTTGGATATAGAGTGAAATCGTCCCGGGTTACGTATGTAACCCTAGTTCCCCGAAGGGACGGACGCTGCGTGTAATCGCAGTGGGAACGCCCTCCAGCGTGACACGTCTGAAGCATGAAAGAAATCAGTCAATGGAGAGATGGAGCGTCACAGCAAGTGACGTCATCGACCAGGAAGCTATAAATATCCCCTGAATACACAAGCCACCAGTTTTTAATGTTACTGAAGCAAGCGACCCAAGGGGATGCCGGGAGTATGGCAGGACACGCAGCGTCCGACGAGGAGAACCTGAGCCCCGGGAGTCGAGCTAAGATCAAGGGAGTAAAATATAACGAAAGTGTGCAGTGAGGACCAGCCTGCCGCATTACAAACGTCCTGAAGAGAAACTCCTGAAAGAAGAGCTGTAGAGGCAGCCATACTCCTGGTGGAATGAGCCCTTACAGCCAAAGGTGAAGGCTGATGGGCCGAACCGTAAGCAAGCGAGATGGCCTCGACCACCCACTTGCTCATCCTTTGCTTAGATGCAGGACACCCTTTCTTAGGTGACCCAAAACAGACAAACAGTTGTTCCGATCTCCTCCACAGGGCAGCTCTGTGGACATAAGCATCTAAAGCCCTAACGGGGCACAGCAAATTAAGTTTCTTCTGGTCTGACGTCAGAAAAGGCGGAGGACAGAAACCCTGCAGAACTATAGGTCTAACAAAAGTAGTTGGCACCTTAGGAACATAACCTGGTCTCGGACAGAGAAAGGCCGTAACCAAACCAGGAGCAAATTCCAGGCACGAGAGAGCCACCGAAAGTGCTTGAATATCTCCAATTCTTTTTAGAGATGAGATAGCGAGAAGAAGGATAGTCTTTAGTGTAAGAAATTTTTCCGAAACTTCCTCGATGGGCTCAAAAGGAGCTAGGGAGAGTCTTTCTAAGACGATGGCCAGATCCCAAGCTGGTACCCTCGTGCGAACTGCAGGCCTCAGCCTCAAGGCGCCACGAAGGAAGCGAGATATAAGTGGGTGTCTCCCGAGAGAACCTCCGCTTGAAGGGGCGTGGTAAGCAGCTAAGGACACCAGGTACACCTTCAGTGTGGATTGGGATAACCCTGTGGAGAGACAGCCCTGCAGGAAATCCAGCACTGTACCAACCGGGCAGTTAACTGGGTCCTGCCCGCGCTCTCCACGCCAAGAGGTGAAAAGGTTCCCCCTTGCGGCATATAACTTCCTCGTGGCGGGAGCTCTGGATTGGAGGATGGTCTCAACGACCTCAGTCGAGAGACCAGAAACTATGAGCTGGGCCCCCTCAGAGGCCAAGCCCACAGCCTCCATAGTTCTGGGCGGGGGTGAAGGATAGTCCCACTCGCCTGAGAGAGTAGATCTCTCCTGATCGGTATCTCCAGGGGAGAGCCGTCGAGGAGAGACACTAGGTCCGCAAACCATACTCGGGCCGGCCAGAACGGGGCTATGAGCAGAAGACTGAGCCCGTCCCGGCGAACCCTCTCCAGAACTCCCGGGAGCAGAGCGATCGGGGGAAAAGCGTACAAACGTGACCTCGGCCACGGATGTACCATCGCGTCCAACCCCAGTGGGGCTGGCAGGCTGAGAGAGAACCACAGTGGACAGTGTGATGTCTCGGGAAGTAAATAGGTCTACCTCGGCACGACCGAAATGTTCCCATAGGAGCTCCACCACCTCGGGGTGAAGACTCTATTCCCCGGGCCTCGGCCCCTGCCTCGACAGGATGTCTGCCACCTGATTTAAATACCCCGGGAGATAAATAGCTCTCAGAGAAAGAATTTTCCCCTGGGACCATAGAAGGATCTGACGTCCCAGTTTGTAAAGTGGGCGAAAACGCAGACCCCTCTGATGGTTGATATAAGAGACCACCGATGTGTTGTCTGTCCGGACAAGAACATGGTGGCCCCTTAGGTCTGGGAGGAAATGTTTCAGAGCCTGAAACACTGCCAATATCTCTAGACAATTTATGTGCCATAGACGGTGATGGTCCTCCCACAGACCCTGAGCTGGGCGAACACTCATGATCGCCCCCCACCCCGTGAGAGAGGCATCTGTCGTTAGCATAACGCGACGACAAGGAGCTCCCAACACAGGGCCTTGGGACAGAAACCGAGGATCTTTCCACATAACCAGGGCGCGATGACACCGTCGCGAACTCATGATCATGCGAAGCGGATTTCCCCTCGGGGAGAATCCCCTGGCTCTGAGCCACCACTGTAACGGTCTCATGTGCAGGAGGCCAAAGGGTATCACGTTGGACGCAGCTGCCATGAGACCTAACAGTCTCTGGAACTGTTTTACAGTGGATGACTGGCCTAGCTTGACCTGATCTACTGCGGCGAGAATCGAAGCAACACGAGCAGGTGACAACTGTGCCTGCATCGTCGTCGAATCCAACACTACACCGAGAAAAAGTAAAGCCCTGTAAAGTACTGGCAGGGAACAGCTGATCTGGGCACTCCACAACCCTCCTCGGAGGGGGCGAGCGTCCCTCGGGAAATCGCTCGCCGAGTCTCTCTACGCCCTGTATAGGCAGGGTTAGTAGAGCAGACCCCTGAGGGCATCGGGAAAGACAGGGCACCATGTTTTTGTGCAGTGAACTCAAGTCTTCCACGATGGGGACCACCCTCAGTGTCAGAGGAGGCGAGCGTCCCTCGGGAAAGCGCTCGCCGAGTCTCTCTACGCCCTGTATAGGCAGGGTTAGTAGAGCAGACCCCTGAGGGCATTGGGAAAGACAGGGCACCGTGTTTTTGTGCAGTGAACTCAAGTCTTCCACGATGGGGACCACCCTCTGTGCTTTTTTTATTTTATTTATTTTTTTATTTTTATTTTACTTTTTTTCAGAGGAGGAGAGCATCCCTCGGGAAAGCGCTCGCCGAGTCTCTCTACGCCCTGTATAGGCACGAGACGCGACACTCCGTTTCTGCTGCGCTCTTTTTACAGTACTCGGCGGCTGGGACTGCCCTTTTTCGCTCAGGGGCACCAAAAACGTTTCCATAAGCATTAGACTGGTTAGTATGAATTCTGCTTGAAACTGGTCTAACCCAGATCTTTGAAACCTCAGTTTTTTTTTTTTCTGGGAAGAACGGTAAGCTCCGGCGAGAAGGTTGAGGTCGTGCAGACAGAAATCTATCATGTAGTTTGCTTTTATTTCTAGACTCCTGTCTATCAGCTTGGCCACTCAATGCTGAGCTTTTCAACAGCCCGAGATAACACATCCATCAAACCCTCTTCATTTCGAGTATAATGTGACAAACTAGTTTCCTCTGATGCAAAACTTTCGACATCCAGCTCCTCAGAACTGGATAATCTCAATTCAACATCCTCATGTGCCTCCACCCGGGCAGAAGTAACCGCCGCAGCGCGTGCTTCCAGAGCCGGGTGAGAGGCACTGGATCCCGCCGGAGAAAGCCGAGATAGGGCGGGGTCCGTCTCAACGTCGCCGGTGAGATCCACCTGCGAACCCCAAGACAAGCGCCGCCGCTCTGCCTCAACAGAAGCGGGACCCGAGCCTTGGGGAGCTCGCAGCATACCGCTCTCCTCGAAGAGCGATCGCCGCGAGCGCAGAGTTCTCAGAGGAAAGCACTCGCAATGCACACAATCGACTCCCTCGAGAGCCGACTGGGCACGCTGCACTCCCAAACGAGCCACACATACCTCGTGTGAATCCCCACCCGTGATGTATCGTGTACAGGGGGGAACACACATCCTATACTGCTCTCTCGTTTTGCTTTTTTAATATATATATATATATATATATATATAGTGATAAACTCCTGACAGAACAGACAAACACAATCGAAAGATTTCAGACACACACATGGCTGCTGAAGTAACAAAAAACTGGCGGCTTGTGTATTCAGGGGATATTTATAGCTTCCTGGTCGATGACGTCACTTGCTGTGATGCTCCATCTCTCCATTAACTGATTTCATTCATTCATTCATCCTCTCATTGTCACACTCTGCAGGCACTTTGTATGACTGTATGACTGTTGACCTTTCCTTGCAAGGGAATAAATCATCTTTAAAGACAATTGGTACATGCTTGTCTCTTATTCAGTAATAAAAAATTGTTTGCCACCACATAAGTTAAAGGGATAGTTCACCCAAAAATTAAAATTAGCCCATGATTTACTCAACCTGAAGCCATCCTAGGTGTATATGACATTCTTCTTTCAGATGAATACAATTGGAGTTATATTAAAAAATGTCCTGGCTCTTCCAAGCTTGATAATGAGAGTGAATGGCTGTTTGACTTTGGAAGTCCATTAAAGCGCATATATTCATGATTAGAGTGCTCGACACAGCTCTGCGGGGGTTAATAAAGGTCTTCTGAAGTGAAGTGATGTATTCGTGTAAGAAAAATATCCATATTTAAAACTTTATCGACTAAAATAACTTGCTTCTGGCAGACGATTGTACGCATCAACTTACGCCAAGATAGTAACACTTGAACTTGAATGTAATGACGGCAATTGACACCTCTCATGGTTCAAACAAACAGGGCTGGGCATCCGTGTTCGTCATTACGCTGGGCGTCATGTTCAAGTGTTACTCTCTTGGCGTAAGTTGATGCGTACGACTGTCTGCCAAAAGCAAGTTATTTTAGTCGATAAAGTTTTAAATATGGATATTATTCTTACACGAACACATCGCTTCACTTCAGAAGTCCTTTATTAACCCCCGCAGAGCCGTGTTTTTAATATAATTCCGATTGGATTCGTCTGAAAAAAGAATGTCATATACATCTAGGATGGCTTCAGGGTGAGTAAATCATGGGCTAATTTTCATTTTTGGGTGAACTATCCCTTTAAGTTATAATTTGTTATGCTTGTTGCTTAAAGCTAGGGTGTGTAGTTTTGTAGAGGCTAGCTATAGCAAGCTAGCAATGAAAGTATAAGATTGCAACCTTCGTTCAGAGCTCTTTCTAGAGCCACTCCTCCAAAACTCTCAACCAGAGCAGAGTCTGCAAAGCGCCACGAGAGACGCCGTTGGTGCTGGGTCCACACTGTCACTGTCATGACGTAATGCCGCTTTGACTGAGAATTCTGCTGCACATCGAGGGCACATAGCGGGCGCAAAGGGGGTTAGGGTTAGGGTTTAGCTTCTGAAAGCTAAAATGACGACCGGGACACCCTACGGTCTCAAGGACTTAGACACATGCAAGCGTTGGTCTGGTTTCACACTCAACTTGATTCTATCGAACCCTGGTGCGTTTGCGTGCATATTACATTATCGCAAACATGCACGGCGCATGATAGAAAACAGAACGCGGGTCAATATTGTGTTTTTTATTAATTCGCTGCTATTATGCGCAGTTGAGTGCACAATACAGGTTTATTGTGCGTGTGTCACATAAGGTGGCCCTCTGCTGCTTGCAAACGGACTCTTTTGAGGAGACAGTGGATTTCCAAATTTGGTGCCCTGATTCCAAGCGCTATGCACGAATACACTGCAGATAAATCATCAACACTATCATCCCTTAAAAGTGTTTTATTTAACTGAATACATAAGCTAAAACGCATGCGCAGGTCACTTTACTTCCTGAACAAGTGCGCACCCGAGTCCGTGTTGCTTTTACATTCATGCGAACCATGCCCCGTTCCGAACTAAACTGCCAGTGTGAAAGCCCCCTAAGTCTGCAAGACCACAAGTGCAAAATAAGTGAGGTGAGACAACATTACAGACAGTACAAAACACATCCCTACACCGGACGCAAGTGGTGCGACGCCACAAATCCCCGATAGTAAACTGATGCTGCACTCTATTTCTCACATGCTCAAAGAGCTCACGCTACTTCTGATACAAAGGACAAATGGATTTCCATTCATCTGTGCCTTGTTAATCACCTTGTTAATTATCTCGTTTGCTCCTTTGTTCGACTGTGCATTTATACACTCGGTTAGCTTCTTTACTTTTGTCTTGTGTTAATGTTACAACCTGGAAGTTATTTTTGTCTGTTTATCGGGATATCGCTGTTTATTTCTTGATTTCTATTAAATACCAGTTTACTGATGTTAAATACCACTTTACACAGTGCCGATGGCTGTCGTGTCGATGAGGCCTTCACAGGGAGAGTCTAGTTGACACAATCTCTGCTGACACTTCAGGGATGCGTTGTGGTCATGTCTAGGCGCAGGTCCTCTATAGGGCTGTCCCGGTGAAGGAATTTCCCAATATGCTGTATTACCGCCATTTATTTATTTATATTTATTTGTTGCTATATAAATAAGTGTTACGATGTGGTCAGCATTCAGTAACCAATGTAACCGAAACTTATCAGGTTTGAAAAAGGAAATGAAGTAAACAGAAGAGAATGTTTACAGAAGAGAAAATAAGGGTCCACATAACAGAACATAAACCTCACAATAAGCTCGTTAGGCTATTTCTAATGTATAATAGTTCTAAACTTGAATCTGACTGGACAGGAGGCTTTCTGCTGATATTTCACCAGTATCATCGTTTTCGTCTACATAGACAGGCTGTCACTCGGCGCGCAGTTACACTCTTACACCACTAGGTGGCGGCAAGGGACTGTCTTTGAGCGAGTCATAATATCGTTCATTCAACGAACACTTTCAAAAACGCTGATTCATTAAAAGATAGATGAAATGAAACAAGGTTTTAATTATTTGAACTTTTTTAACTTTGGGCTCCACTTTTCAAGGCTCAGCTGACCAGCAATGCGTTGCATGTGTAACGCTGAAGCTGATGCTTCACTTAATAGAGACCAATGGCATTGATTCAATGCATTGGCCAGTGCCGCCGCTGATGCCATTCATGGTAAATACCCTTAAACGTTAAAAGGATGACACAACAAATATTTCGCTTTCCTTGGACACGGCAACCTTTTAAAAGTGGTGGGCCGTCAGGGCCAGCGAGGCCTTCTCTGCTGGTCTAAATACAGAATCACTGACTTGCACTTTAATATATTTTATCCATGAATGAGTATTAAATGATTCCCAATAGTTCATTTTCTTAATTTCATAGCTTTTCTCTTGGTTGCGCTGCTTCCAATAGTGTATATTTATTTTAGAACTTTAATCCAATCGTATTTCAGCCATCATACGTTGCTGGGTCAAATAAATCTGCCTTCAGGCCTTCAGAATTGACAGTAAGTGTGCCTGTAGCTTTAAATGAATGGCAATGAAACCGTTGCTTTAACCAATCAGATAATCAGTCAGATTTAATCAGCCGATAAGATTTCGATTTGACTGCAGCGGGGCCATCTAGCAGGCGTACAATAACGTCGGCATTTTCACATCCTTTGATCGGATGGGAGCGCGTACTATCACTGGTAGTCAGAGCTAGCTAGCCGCATCTGTAGCGAACTGCATAAACTAAAATATATATTCCTGTAGATTTAATAGTTTTTCAACCCACAAATTAATGTTTCTTTCCCTCCTCGACCCTCAGCAGGTTCAAACCCACCTGAAAAAATACCTTATTCAGCTTTATACAGCTTAACGCGATCTGTCCGGGTAAAAACAAAACTGACAGTAATGTATTCCACGAATGATAAGGCAGAAGTCCCGCTGAGAGCATGGGTCAGCTGTACACAGCGGCATGTTCTGCGGTGACTGTCCCTGTGTGTGTCCACTACTCTCAGCCCAGACGACGGGACAGACTCCACTCTCAGCAATAGCCTCGATAGAAAATACTTATTGTTGGAACTGAAATGCCTGTACAATAAAGTAATTTAAGTATTTTTAAAGAAATAAATTAAATTATTAAAAATAATCAGTAACAGTTTTGGTGAGTAGGCTATAATGCTTTTTGCCCCCGTTTTTTCCGTGGTGAATATGATTTTCTTCTTAATTTGTCTTGTAATGATCAAATGTTTTTTTTTTTCAAACATTCAAACTATTGTAACGTCTGACAAGGGACTATTATAACCCTTGAAGGACAAGACAAGGGAGGCTCCGTTTCTGAACTTATAATCGGAGGGCAAGAACCGCTGTACACAAACGCACAAGCCGAACTCCCTCGCTCGTTTCTCTCTACCTGTCCTTTACCGCATTGACCCTATAACTGCCGGTGTAAAATAAAAAACGAAATTTCACAACAATTATAGAGAGTCTGTGCGCTGCTACACTATTAAAAGTTATTAATTCAGGTAGGACACCACTGAAGGCCTAGGTGTGAAATGCACGGCCCGCCACTGCCTTTTAACAAACATACTGTATATGACTTGACCTCAAAGACAGACGCAGATAATCGCACGCGCTCAGTCGATCTCTCTCATTCACTGTCTGTGTAGGCTTGTTAAGTGCAAATCCACGAAGCCTCTGTACAAATCACCATGATAAACATAGTCTTGTTATTATTATTAAATTATTTAACATTCAATACACATGCACGAAGTTCAAAACAAGAAGGGTATAGCCTTATGAAAAAAGAAAACACACATTATTGTGGTTGTATTCCTCTGCGGTTGGCTTGTCAGTAGCGCGGTACTACAATATTGTGGTTATCGTGACAGCTCTAGTCCTCCATCTGATCTGGATACGGCCCGGATCCGGCTGACTACAGTAACTTCGGGATAAGGATGAGACAAACAGACTAATATTAGCGTAGATGCCATTCTTCTTATGATGTAAAAAGTACATCAGGTTTTTTGGAAGTGTTCTCAGTTCCGGCTGACCTAATTTATGCAGCCTAACAAAATATTTAACTGGTTTGAATTATTCATAGATGCCACCTACGTCACTACCAAATAGAACGCCGCCATATTTACGACCGATCTCGCCCGGTATGGCCGCCCAGAGACTGCCCATTTGAATGAGAGAGAGAGACAAAGATACCTGGAGAAAATTAAAATTTTAGGCTCCGATCCTTATTTGTTACCCCCAGTTTTCTTTTGTCCATTATTTTCTGCCCCAGACTTGCCTCATTGAAAGAACATGAAGGGAAGGGAAACGAGGAGATTGTGACTTTATGTGAACAGTATGTGGTGGGTTACTCTGATCATTGTTGATTGTCAGTGCTGCTAGTGAGTTGAGAACCGGTTCTAAGTTTTATGAACCGCGCTCCTGCTCAAAAGCGAATTTTTGTCCCGCCATAGTCTTATTTGATCGGTGAATATTGTAGACGAACTGCTGCGCGTGTGACAGGGCGCATGTTAAACTGAAGAACGAGCAGAGAAAGAGAGAGATCCGGTCGCGCACTCTTTCTCTTCGGAGCCAGGCGAAAGTATAACGTCTCGGGTTATGACTATAACCCTTGTTCCCTGAGAAGGGAACGAGACACTGCGTCGAGAATCGACACTTTGGGGACGCTCCCTAAGCGTCCGCCTCTGAAGTATGAATGAAACTAATCCAATCCTGATTGGTGTTGCGTCGTGACGTAACATGTGACGGCATACCCGGAAGTATAAAAGTGACGCTGTCACAACACACACTAGCCTCGCGATGAAGCAAGATGCTCCAAGGCCTCAAGGGGCGTGGCAGAATGACGCAGTGTCTCGTTCCCTTCTCAGGGAACAAGGGTTATAGTCATAACCCGAGACGTTCCCTTTCGAGGGAACTCTACACTGCGTCGAGAATCGACACTTTGGGGAACGAGTGCCCACTAGGCCACGCACCGAATAGGCCTGTCCCGGAGTGAAACTGTTTAGGCACTCAGCAAGGACTGAGCATGTGTGTTCCAGGCGTACTAGGAAGGTGGAGACTGTGGAACCTAATAAAAGCATGTGGAGTAGCCCAACCGGCTGCCTCACTGATCTCCTGTAGAGGAACTCCCGAAAGAAGGGCCCTAGAAGAAGCCATGCTTCTAGTTGAGTGAGCCCTCATGGCTAAAGGTGAAGGCAAATCGCGCACCTTGTAAGCCTCAGTAATATCCTGAACAATCCAAAAACTAATAGTTTGCTTGGATGCCGGGAGCCCCTTCTTAGGTGACCCAAAACATACTAATAATTGGTCCGACCTTCTCCAAGAAGAGGACCTCTCAAGCTACACGCTCAATGCTCTGACGGGGCAGAGCAAATTAAGCTTCTCTTCTTCTGCCGACACATGAGGTGGAGGATGGAATGCCTGAAGAACTGTAGACCGAGCCGTATTCGATACTTTAGGCACGTAGCCCGGACTCGGGTGCAAAAAAGCTTTACTCTGCCAGGGGCAAACTCCAAGCAAGCTGGTGTACCAGGGCTTGGAGATCTCCCACCCTCTTAAGTGAGGTAATAGCCAAGAGAAATACCACTTTTAGCGTTAAGTCCTTAGGCGAAGCCGACTGCAAAGGTTCGAAGGGGGCCAGGGATAACCCTTCAATAACTATTGCCAGGTCCCAGGCAGGAACCCTGGACCTAGTTGCCGGTCTCATCCTCCGAGTACCACGGAGAAAACGAATGACCAACTGGTGCCTTCCCAGAGGCCCATCACTCAAAGGCGCATGGAAAGCCGCAATGGCAGCCACGTACACCTTAAGTGTGGAAGGGGAGAGACCCGCAGAAAAACGATTTTGAAGAAACTCCAGAACTGAAGCCACTGGGCAGTTAACTGGATCTAACTCCTGTTCTCTACACCAAGTGGAAAAGACATTCCACTTGAGGCCATATAATCTCCTAGTAGACGGAGCCCTAGAGCTAAGTATGGTTTCAACCACTCCAGCTGATAGACCAGCATCTAGGTACTGAACCCCCTCAGAGGCCAGACCCACAGCTTCCACAGCTCTGGGTGAGGGTGGAAGACTGTGCCCTCCGCCTGAGACAACAGACCCCTCCTCAGAGGAATCTGCCATGGCGGAGCTATCAGGAGTGATATTATGTCTGAAAACCATACTCGGGTCGGCCACATTAGGGCAACCAGAAGTAGACTGATGCCCTCTTGACGGACCCTCTCCAGGACTCCCGGAAGCAGAGCGATCGGGGGAAATGCGTACAGGCGAAGCCTCGGCCAGGCCTGTACCATGGCATCCAACCCCAGTGGGGCTGGATGTGAGAGGGAGAACCAAAGTGGACAGTGGGACGTCTCTCGAGACGCAAACAGATCCACTTCCAATGGTCCAAACCTCTCCCATACTGACTTCACCACATCTGGATGAAGTCTAAATTCCCCTGGCCTCAGCCCCTGCCTCGACAGGATGTCTGCTCCCTGATTCTGAACCCCCGGAATATACATAGCTCTGATAGAGAGTATTTTCCCCTGGGACCAAAGAATGATCTGATGCGCCAGTCTGCACAGAGGGCGCGATCTGAGTCCCCCTTGTTGGTTCAGATAAGCTACCACAGACGTATTGTCTGATCGTACTAAGACATGGTAACCATTAATGTCTGGGAGGAAGCTCCTCAAAGCCCTGAACACAGCCATCATCTCTAGACAGTTTATGTGCCAAGAATGATGATGGTCCTGCCACAGACCCCTGGCAAAGCGGCCGTCCATGACCGCGCCCCAACCAGTGAGGGAGGCGACTGTCGAAACGGTTTTCCGACGACATGACGCTCCCAGCACTGGCCTGTGGGATAGGAACCAAGGTTTCTTCCAAATTACCAGAGAACGAAGGCATCTGCGCGTAACTCTGACTATACGGAACAGATTTCCCTTGAGGGAAAAAACCCTTGGCTCTCAGCCACCACTGAAGGGGGCCTCATGTGTAGAAGGCCCAAATGTATAATGTTGGATGCCGCTATCATTAGGCCCAGCAGTTTTGAAACTGCTTTACAGTGATGGCCTGGCCTAGCTTTATCCCGGACACCATGGCCAGGATGGATTCGATACGAGCGGGAGACATACGTGCCTGCATTGTAACCGAATTCCATTTCATGCCCAGAAGAGCAGTCTTCTGAGCTGGTTCCAACACATTTTTCTTAGTGTTGAGTCTCAACCCCCGATTCTAATTTTGGCCAAGGACGACATCTCAATGCCGAACTGCCATTTCTCGAGACTGGGCCAATAAGAGCCAGTCGTCGAAGTAATTCAGTATACGGATGCCCTGAAGCCTCAGTGGAGCCAGAGTTACATCCATAAACCTACACATGAACATGCGGGGAGAGAGTGCTAGGCCGAACGGAAGAACCCGATCTAAGAGAACCAGCCTCTCGAGACTGGCCTCTGGTGGTTTCCGAGCACCCTTCTCGACTGCCTGAAGCGGAAGACCGGCAGGCTGTAGTCGATGCGGTTTTTGTAACCATAACTGATGCTCGTTTTTTATTTTTCGAGGAAAAACGACGCAGAGTGCGTTCGCTGGAAAATGATGCGGCCCGAAGCGTCATAGACGGCGGGCAATACACATCGTTCCCGGGCCCTGCTGCAAGAACCACATCCGATCCAGCCTCTCGAAACTGGTCTCTGGTGGTTTCCGAGCACCCTTCTCGACTGCCTGAAGCGGAAAACCGGCAGGCTGTAGTCGATACGGTTTTCGTGACCATAACTGATGCTCGTTTTTTATTTTTCGAGGACAGACGATGCAGAGTGCGTTCCCTGGAAAATGATGCGGCCCGAAGCGTCATAGACGGCGGGGAATACACATCATTTCCGGGCCCCGCTGGAAGAACAACATCGGTTGCCCTGCAACTGAGTGGACAGCCCCAACATTTAGATCTACCATGCCAAACCAGTCCTCGGATCTGATTTGGTTTCCGATAATGGAAATTGTAAGCATTTTGAACATGGATCTCCTCAAAGAACAAGTCAATAGCCTTAGATCTAAAATTGGCCTTAGTCCAACATCCTCCTTTGGAACTAAAAAGTACCGGCTATAACACCTGGACTTTCTATCTGGTAGGGGAACACTCTCTATGGCCCCTTAACTCCAGTAGAGTCTGTACCTCTTGTTCCATAACCTGAGCCTGTTCTGGAACCCCTGCGGTCGGTATGACCCCAAAAAAGCTGGGAGGTCGGAAACCGAACTGCAGTCCGTACCCATATTTAAAAATATTCAGGACCCATATAGATAATTGGAAGGCGTTGCCATTCTACAAAATCTACTAAGGGAACCAGCCCCTTGGGACCTGCCTCGGGTGTTTCTCGAGCACTATTCTCGACTTCCTGAAGCAGATGACCGGCAGGAAAAAGTCTAGAAAATTTTGTGACCATAGCCAGTGCCCGGTTGCAAGCTCTTGGGGTGAACGCCACGGTGTGCGTTCGCTGGAAATCGATGTAGCCCGAAACGTTCAAAAACGGCGGGACAACATATATAGTTTTATATATTTATATATATATTTATTTTTATATATATATTTTTTATTTTATTTATTTATTCATAAAACCTGTCGACGATTGAAGTTACAGCGTCGGAGAACAGGCCAGAAGGTGATAGCGGAGCGTTCAGCAGAAAATATTTGTCTTCCATTTTTTTATACCAGACAAATTAATCCACTGATGTCTCTCAACCATCATAACTGCTACAATAAGCTATGGTACGTTTAGTGCCATGGTACGCCTGTAAAATCGTCTTAGAGTACAGGAACGTACCAGCCCATAGAAGCCCAGCCAACCAGTGCAGAGGTGCCCTGCACGATTGTTGGGCAGCGCCGCGACTTTAAGCGAAGATGCCATATCAAGAGAAAGATAGCTCACTAAAGCTTCCTCCATTTACAGCTTCTTGCCATAACCCGCCCATCTCACACCCACCACATTCAAATAATCATTTAATGAATGTGATTAGATATGAAAAAGAGTGGGGTTTTTCCCAGGAGAGTTTCTATCTCTTTATTTGTAAGATTTGGGGAAAACAGTTAGCCCGGCGCTGAGGTTGTGACCTGTGCTGCAGGAAACGCTCATCAAGCTTGCTTTTCACTTGCGTTCCCTGCTCATCATGTGGCCAGCTGATGTTAAGTCTGGCCACAGCACGAGTCACAACCTCTACCAGCTCCTCATAGCTTTGGGCGTGAACTGGCGCGCCCAAATCACGGTCATCCGCGTCAATGCTGAGCACATCCACTTCCTCGGAAGCAGAGAGTTCAAGCATTGGGACCTGATCGTGGGCAGGAGAAGCCGCGATGCGGGCTCCTGTACCACTCTCAGGGGCTACGGGATCCTCAGACGAAGAATGAGAAAGTGCCGCAGCGGTCTCATTCTCATCTGCAAGATCCCGCTGCGAACCCCGCGATCTAAATCGCCGCGCCGCCTCAACGGACACGGGACCAGAACCGTGGGGAACGCGAGCCTGACCGTGCTCATCAAAGCACGCCAGCCGAGAGCGCAGCACTCTAATAGGAAGTGCTTCACAGTCTGCACAAACAGCTCCCTCAAGAGCTGCTTGTGCATGCTGCGCTCCCAAACAATTCATACACAAAGCATGTGTGTCCCCACCCGTAATAAAACGAGGGCAAGGATGCACACATCTTTTAAATTGTTCGCTGGCCATTCTGATCAACTGATTGACAAACAACACCAAATAAGACAGACAGTTTCAACACAGAGCGCTTGCTGAAGAGCGAAAGCTAGTGTGTGTTGTGACAGCGTCACTTTTATACTTCCGGGTATGCCGTCACATGTTACGTCACGACGCAACACCAATCAGGATTGGATTAGTTTCATTCATACTACAGAGGCGCACGCTTAGGGAGCGCCCCAAAGTGTCGATTCTCGACGCAGTGTAGAGTTCCCTCGAAAGGGAACGTTAGGCTTCACCGTCTCCTAAGCGCTGTCTTGCCTCATCACCCTGGCACATACTAATCAAAATAAATCGACAAGATGGTAAAAGGTCGGAAGACCATAGTATCATGTGGAGCATTCGGATATATTATTTTCCTGAATTACCGTTGGCTGTGAATTGTGCTAAATACCTTATCTTCTCTGAAAAGCATTCCACACATTAAATCTTTGCCGTTATCCGGTCGGCAAAACTCCGAACTTCCTTAAAAACTTCTCAGAAAACGTCCTTTTTTAAGAATGATTCCAGTGCTGTTCCCAGCAGCAGCAGCCACAGCCCGCCCACCTCTATACACGATGTGATTGGCCTGACTAGAGTTTGTTTTTTCCAGCTCCCAAGCCAACGGAGAGTGCCTAGACCCCCCTGACAGCTAACCACGTCTTTCTTCTATCCTTTTCTTTTGGTATAGAATAAAATACCAGTTCGGGGTTCCTCTTTCGGCTGTTGTTGCAGCCAACTGCACAACATATTGCAGGCATTACTGAGACCGTCGGTCGTAAAGATGGCGGCGCAAAGCTACAGTGACTTCATGTGACCCAAACGAATAGTGATTGATAATGTGTTATGAGACTTGCCTGGTTAAATATTAAATGTTTTCTGGGCCCTGGAGGTGTTCTGACATGCTCTGACATCTGGGCTTATTTCTGTTACTTGTGACATTTGCATGGCTAATGATTACACTGTATTCAGCACAAACTCTGCTACAATAATATGTGAGCAGCATGTATGTAAAAGTTTGTAGTTTTGAGAAAATTACATTTATGTGTGGTTTGTGAAAAACACTAAAATAAACCCATACTGATTATTTCTTCACAAGACTTTTGAAAATTGTATCACATTCACCTTTTTTTAATATGAGTGTACATAAATAAAAGAAGACATTTAACAGTTTTGAATGATGTATAACACTTAACTGTATGACAAACATGAGTTACAGTATTTGAGTCTCTTTCGCACTGATAAGTTCTGGTAAGAACTCGAGCTGCGGCGTTTTGAACTAGCTGTAGTTTATTTATTAAGCGTGCAGGGCAACCACCCAGTAGAGCATTACAATAATATAGCCTAACTGTTCCGCATTTGTCATTGAGTGCATATAATTTATGTGTTAAAAAATGTGTTTTAACAAATACTACAAAAATCTAGCTTTCAAATAAAAGATTGGTATCAAAGCGGGAAAAAACATAAAGAAAACGGTATGCTTGAGCATTCTGTCCTTTTTAGGGTCGCATTTTATGACATCATGTCCTGTTTTTGGTTCGTTTAGATTTCTCTGGTCCATGTTGCGTTCATATTTCAGTTGAACCGCACTTGAGTTAGTTTGAAAGGGGTTTGAAATCTTCTCAGGAGTCTTGGTTTGCTTGTTTGGTGGCACCAGGGTTCAGATGGCAGCATTCACACGTGTTCATATTGAACCTCACTAACAGAAAAATCACACCAGAGTTCGTTTTAATCAAACCAAACCTGCCATAAGTGAACACCTTTAGGTTTAATAAGTAATTTTGAGGGAGCAACTGACTCAATTTGCATTGGCACCACCTTGTGTTTTGCGTGTCAATGAGGAGCTCATTCAAAATACAGATTCATCCAACAAAAAATCCAAGATTCAACCACAAAAAAGAAGACAGGACACACTGTTTTGCGCACACGAAACCCACAATCCTTTTATATAGACAAGCCTTTAGTACATCAGGGCTATAGACTTTTAGTCAGAAAATTTCTGATCCATCATGAGGCTACCATTAACTCTTAAATCAATTAGTCTCTGCAAAAAAATGTGTATCTTAATTTTATTAAAAGCTGAGCTAAAATCAATAAATAGAAGTCTGCTGAATACATTCAGTGTTTCTGTCTAACCCTAAATGTGAACAAAAGTGATAGGGATCTTTGCCTTAGCAAACACTAGATTACATCAGTATATATAACAGAAACACTGACTGTTTATTCACTGAGAGGGTGATTCTCTCTCTCTCTCTCTCTCTCTCTCTCTCTCTCTCTCTCTCTCTCTCTCTCTTTCTCTCTCTCTCTCTGTGTGTGTGTGTTCATACCTGCTGCAGTCTCATTACCCAGCATCCTACTGCTCTCCGGCTGCCACCTGCAAAGCACTTTGGGATGAATCTCAGACAGGAGGCTGTAGGTCTGCTTGTTAGTTTTCTCTTTCCTGAGGGGACAGGAACGTGTCGACCGGTCTCATTATTCTCTGATGCCTGTGGTGTTAACCAACACTTGTGCATGTTATTTGCTGCTATATCTGATGCATTGTTCATCTGTCATAAACTTTTTCCTTTTGATTCAGCTGAGGTCCCACATCTGAGGAGATTTATAATGTTCCTGAGGCATGGGTAGATGTGACACAAACGCAGCATATGTGTTGTTAATGCTTTTTAGTTATTAGACTGGCCTTTTCTCTCTCTTTCAAGCTAACCACGGCCATGAGCTTCATCTTGGGCCAGGCGTACATGGTGCTGTTCAGATGTTGTGAGCCTTCACACAAACAATCACAACATCTGCGCTATTCAAATCTTGCACAATTATTTTGCACAGTTAACTGTCTATGCCATTTTGAAATTAAAGAGGACCTATTCTGCCCTTTTCCAAAGTCTTGATGTTGTTTTCAGGCTCTACTAGAACTGTTTTCCTGATTGAATGTTGATTATATTCCTCATATTCTCCATTGTTGCGGCTCCTCTCTTCCCAGTCTGTCAGTAACGCTCTGTTTACTTCCTGTCTCTATGAAGCCCCTCCTTCTGAAAAGCACACTGTGCTCTGATTGGTCGGCTGGAACAGTGTGTTGTGATTGGTCGAGCGCTTCGAGTGTGTTTGGGAAATGTCCCGCCCTTTTCCATAACCGCCTCTTTAACACACTACCAACTAACTCAACCAGGCCCCGCCCCTTTATTCTGCGTATGAATTATTATAATGAGGAATATTGTGACGTGTTCGTTCCGGAAGAAACTCAAGACTACAATGGAGGCGTTTTAGGAGTTCAGAAACACTGACACTCATATAGAGAAGAACTGGAGCTTCTTCATGATCTAACAGAAAAAAAGCAGAATAGAACCCATTTAAGTTAAGAAATGTATTTAATTTGATATGTAGCCTGCTGAAATGGGGCCAAATCATTTTAGTTCACTTTCAGACCAACTGCACTTTAGACATAATCAATACAATATGCCATTACTGACACCATCTTATCACTCATTCATAACGTCTGAAGTCTGAGTCAAAAGATGTGGCCACATTTACCATGGCTTGTTGGAATTTTGTGGTGAACCTTTTTTGCCATCCAAATTTAGCAATATTAGTGATAATTTCTTTCACCAGGCATTTCAATTTGAAAATACCATTTATAAAAAAAAAAAAGTGTATGTAGTGCATAAGTGCTGTACAATGTGGAATAGACATTAACATTAAAATGTTTACTATTTTTGGTCTCAATCAATTATTACACCCAAAGTTCCAATTCCTATACTATATTGCAGTATAGTATAATACAGTGGCTCACAACTTTGTGCGCAGTTGATAACAACTGGTATAATAGATGTACCGGTATGTATCTATGTCAATTAACCTGCCTCATTGTTTGGCGTATTTAATGTTTTATTATTTTGTTTATTTCGAGGAAAAGCCTTTTATGGGTAGTGATGTAACTGTTAAATACATAACTGTTACACACACACACACACACACACACACACACACACACACACAAATATATAAAATCTGTCTGTCTGATAACAATATCTGATTATTTTCTCGGTTGCAGATAAACGAAAAGTAAAATATTAGTTGGGGTTTTATTAAGAAACAATAAAGATGCAACTTCCAATGGAATAATCTGGCACTGTAAATTAAGACATTTGTGAATTTAAAATTGTATATATATATATATATATATATTGTCACAATCTAACTCAACCTTCCTGTTTGTTTCCAAGTTCCAAGGATTCCCTTGGCTCTGCGCACCTGATGCAAAAGGGTTTTTTGTCTACTTGGAGCCCAACAATTTATTCTAGAATACATTTACTTAAGTACATTTATGGAAAAAAATTACTTTTAAGAGTACATTTAAAGGTGAGTAATTTCAGTCTTACTCGGGTACCTTTCTAATGATAAAAATATACTTGAATGAATGAATGAATGAATGAATGCTTTCATATGCTTAAATATAAAAATATACTTACTATAATTTCTTAGTTACATTAGGTGACATTCCTGTCGCTACTTTATTCTTAATGCAAATGCACAGTCTCCTTTGGATGGAGCGAATGGATCACCCTATTGAGTCGATTCTTTTCAAAGATCAAACATTTGTTAAAACGCATGCGAGGACATAATACGGACAAAACATCCCTATTGTAATACATGCTTCATTGACTTCATTATCATCTTGCTTGTTCTGAGTCAGATCTGAAGTAACTAGTAACTTGCTACTTGAATAGTCTTTTCATTGGACACCGTGTCACTCTT
Organism: Tiaroga cobitis; assembly: GCA_030578255.1. Classification (NCBI taxonomy): domain Eukaryota; kingdom Metazoa; phylum Chordata; class Actinopteri; order Cypriniformes; family Leuciscidae; genus Tiaroga; species Tiaroga cobitis. Next base: position 33,550,158 of record CM060614.1, read on the forward strand.
ACTCAAATAATCATTAACATTATCACTTTTGCTTCTACTTGCATTATTCTTCTACATTACATTATTTCTATAAGCACTTGTACTTTTACTCAAGTATATTTGGGGGTTAGTTTTCCCACCTCTGGTGATCTGTACACATCTACCAGTCAGAGGAAAGCACCTGGACCAGATGGATTCTCAGCCAAGTTTTATAAAAATCTTCTGTTGAGAATTGTCTAAACCATATTTCAGCAATACATTTTTTTATTGTTTTATTTTATGCATACTTTTTTTTTACAAAAAATGTTGCTGGAAAATATCAATACATTATTGGTTTATGTAGGACTAAATAAAGGCTATGTTTCCCTCAGGCATTATACGGACAGCCCTGCCCAACATGGACCGAGAGACGCGTGACCAGTACGTGCTGATCATTCAGGCCAAGGACATGGTGGGTCAGATGGGAGGACTGTCCGGCAGCACCTCTGTGACGGTCACACTCACCGACGTCAATGACAACCCTCCACGCTTCTCTCACAGTAAGAGCAGAACATGTCTGACATCCTGACCTCCGATAACTGAGGACATTTGCTGGTTGTGGAAAGTGAATATGATCTAATGTTCCTCATAAAAAGAAACTCCACTTTAGCATGTGGTTTTTCAGTGTGAAACATATATTCATGCACAATACACAGTCCATCTTAACCAGGTACCAAATGCCCTTTACATTTCAAACTCCTACAACACTATAAGTCAATATATAAATATGAAAATGATAAGCTGTTCGTCAAGCTACAGCAGATAGCTGTTCTAGTGCTTTGGAAAAGTGCTATGTGTTAGAAAAAACGTCTCGGGTTATGACTATAACCCTTGTTCCCTGAGAAGGGAACGAGACACTGCGTCGAGAATCGACACTTTGGGGACGCTCCCTAAGCGTGCGCCTCTGAAGTATGAATGAAACTAATCCAATCCTGATTGGTGTTGCGTCGTGACGTAACATGTGACGGCATACCCGGAAGTATAAAAGTGACGCTGTCACAACACACACTAGCCTCGCGATGAAGCAAGACGCTCCAAGGCCTCAAGGGGCGTGGCAGAACGACGCAGTGTCTCGTTCCCTTCTCAGGGAACAAGGGTTATAGTCATAACCCGAGACGTTCCCTTTTGAGGGAACTCTACACTGCGTCGAGATCGACACTTTGGGAAACGAGTGCCCACTAGGCCACGCACCGAATAGGCCTGTCCCGGAGTGAAACTGTTTAGGCACTCAGCAAGGACTGAGCACGTGTGCGCCAGGCGTACTAAGAAGGTGGAGACTTTAGAACCTAATAAAAGTATGTGGAGTAGCCCAACCGGCTGCCTCACAGATCTCCTGTAGAGGTACTCCCGTTTGCTTGGATGCCGGGAGCCCCTTCTTAGGTGACCCAAAACATACTAATAATTGGTCCGACCTTCTCCAAGAAGAGGACCTCTCAAGGTACACGCTCAAAGCTCTGACGGGGCAGAGCAATTAAGCTTCTCTTCTTCTGCCGACACATGAGGTGGAGGATGGAATGCCTGAAGAACTGTAGACCGAGCCGTATTCGATACTTTAGGCACGTAGCCCGGACTCGGGTGCAAAAAAAACTTTACTCTGCCAGGGGCAAACTCCAAGCAAGCTGGTGTACCAGGGCTTGGAGATCTCCCACCCTCTTAAGTGAGGTAATAGCCAAGAGAAATACCACTTTTAGCGTTAAGTCCTTAGGCGAAGCCGACTGCAAATGTTCGAAGGGGGCCAGGGATAACCCTTCAAGAACTATTGCCAGGTCCCAGGCAGGAACCCTGGACCTGGTTGCCGGTCTCATCCTCCGAGTACCACGGAGAAAACGAATGACCAACTGGTGCCTCCCCAGAGGCCCATCACTCAAAGGCGCATGGAAAGCCGCAATGGCAGCCACGTACACCTTAAGTGGAAGGGGAGAGACCCGCAGAAAAACGATTTTGAAGAAAACTCCAGAACTGAAGCCACTGGGCAGTTAACTGGATCTAACTCCTGTTCTCTACACCAAGTGGAAAAGACATTCCACTTGAGGCCATATAATCTCCTAGTAGACGGAGCCCTAGAGCTAAGTATGGTTTCAACCACTCCAGCTGATAGACCAGCATCTAGGTACTGAACCCCCTCAGAGGCCAGACCCACAGCTTCCACAGCTCTGGGTGAGGGTCGAAGACTGTGCCCTCCGCCTGAGACAACAGACCCCTCCTCAGAGGAATCTGCCATGGCGGAGCTATCAGGAGTGATATTATGTCTGAAAACCATACTCGGGTCGGCCACATTGGGGCAACCAGAAGTAGACTGATGCCCTCTTGACGGACCCTCTCCAGGACTCCCGGAAGCAGAGCGATCGGGGGAAATGCGTACAGGCGAAGCCTCGGCCAGGCCTGTACCATGGCATCCAACCCCAGTGGGGCTGGATGTGAGAGGGAGAACCAAAGTGGACAGTGGAACGTCTCTCGAGACGCAAACAGATCCACATCCAATGGTCCAAACCTCTCCCATACTGACTTCACCACATCTGGATGAAGTCTAAATTTCCCGGGCCTCAGCCCCTGCCTCGACAGGATGTCTGCTCCCTGATTCTGAACCCCCGGAATATACATAGCTCTGATAGAGAGTATTTTCCCCTGGGACCGAAAAATGATCTGATGCGCCAGTCTGCACAGAGGGCGCGATCTGAGTCCCCCTTGTTGGTTCAGATAAGCTACCACAGACGTATTGTCTGATCGTACTAAGACATGGTAACCATTAATGTCTGGGAGGAAGCTCCTCAAAGCCCTGAACACAGCCATCATCTCTAGACAGTTTATGTGCCAAGAATGATGATGGTCCTGCCACAGACCCCTGGCAAAGCGGCCGTCCATGACCGCGCCCCAACCAGTGAGGGAGGCGACTGTCGAAACGGTTTTCCGACGACATGACGCTCCCAGCACTGGCCTGTGGGATAGGAACCAAGGTTTCTTCCAAATTACCAGAGAACGAAGGCATCTGCGCGTAACTCTGACTATACAGAACAGATTTCCCTTGAGGGAAAAAACCCTTGGCTCTCAGCCACCACTGAAGGGGGCCTCATGTGTAGAAGGCCCAAATGTATAATGTTGGATGCCGCTATCATTAGGCCCAGCAGTTTTGAAACTGCTTTACAGTGATGGCCTGGCCTAGCTTTATCCCGGACACCATGGCCAGGATGGATTCGATACGAGCGGGAGACATACGTGCCTGCATTGTAACCGAATTCCATTTCATGCCCAGAAGAGCAGTCTTCTGAGCTGGTTCCAACACATTTTTCTTAGTGTTGAGTCTCAACCCCCGATTCTAATTTTGGCCAAGTACGACATCTCAATGCCGAACTGCCATTTCTCGAGACTGGGCCAATAAGAGCCAGTCGTCAAAGTAATTCAGTATACGGATGCCCTGAAGCCTCAGTGGAGCCAGAGTTACATCTATAAACCTACACATGAACATGCGGGGAGAGAGTGCTAGGCCGAACGGAAGAACCCGATCTAAGAGAACCAGCCTCTCGAGACTGGCCTCTGGTGGTTTCCGAACACCCTTCTCGACTGCCTGAAGCGGAAGACCGGCAGGCTGTAGTCGATACGGTTCTGATGCTCGTTTTTTATTTTTCGAGGAAAAACGACGCAGAGTGCGTTCGCTGGAAAATGATGCGCCCCGAAGCGTCATAGACGGCGGGCAATACACATCGTTCCCGGGCCCTGCTGCAAGAACCACATCCGATCCAGCCTCTCGAGACTGGTCTCTGGTGGTTTCCGAGCACCCTTCTCGACTGCCTGAAGCGGAAAACCGGCAGGCTGTAGTCGATACGGTTTTCGTGACCATAACTGATGCTCGTTTTTTATTTCTCGAGGAGAGACGATGCAGAGTGCGTTCCCTGGAAAATGATGCGGCCCGAAGCGTCATAGACGGCGGGCAATACACATCATTTCCGGGCCCCGCTGGAAGAACAACATCGGTTGCCCTGCAACTGAGTGGACAGCCCCAACATTTAGATCTACCATGCCAAACCAGTCCTCGGATCTGATTTGGTTTCCGATAATGGAAATTGTAAGCATTTTGAACATGGATCTCCTCAAAGAACAAGTCAATAGCCTTAGATCTAAAATTGGCCTCAGTCCAACATCCTCCTTTGGAACTAAAAAGTACTGGCTATAACACCTGGACTTTCTATCTGGTAGGGGAACACTCTCTATGGCCCCTTAACTCCAGTAGAGTCTGTACCTCTTGTTCCATAACCCGAGCCTGTTCTGGAACCCCTGCGGTCGGTACGACCCCAAAAAAGCTGGGAGGTCGGTAACCGAACTGCAGTCCGTACCCATATTTAAAAATATTCAGGACCCATATAGATAATTGGAAGGCGTTGCCATTCTACAAAATCTACTAAGGGAACCAGCCCCTTAGGACCGCCCTCGGGTGTTTCTCGAGCACTATTCTCGACTTCCTGAAGCAGATGACCGGCAGGAAAAAGTCTAGAAAAATTCTAGTCAGTGCCCGGTTGCAAGCTCTTGGGGTGAACGCCACGGTGTGCGTTCGCTGGAAAACGATGTAGCCCGAACCGTTCAAAAACGGCGGGACAACATATATAGTTATATATATATATATATATATATATATATATATATATATATATATATATATATATATATATTTATTTTTATATATATATTTTTTATTTTATTTATTTATTCATAAAACCTGTCGACGATTGAAGTTACAGCGTCGGAGAACAGGCCAGAAGGTGATAGCGGAGCGTTCAGCAGAAAATATTTGTCTTCCATTTTTTTATACCAGACAAATTAATCCACTGATGTCTCTCAACCATCATAACTGCTACAATAAGCTATGGTACGTTTAGTGCCATGGTACGCCTGTAAAAATCATCTTAGAGTACAGGAACGTACCAGCCAATAGAAGCCCAGCCAACCAGTGCAGAGGTGCCCTGCACGATTGTTGGGCAGCGCCGCGACTTTAAGCGAAGATGCCACATCAAGAGAAAGATAGCTCACTAAAGCTTCCTCCATTTACAGCTTCTTGCCATAACCCGCCCATCTCACACCCACCACATTCAAATAATCATATAATGAATGTGATTAGATATGAAAAAGAGTGGGGTTTTTCCCAGGAGAGTTTCTATCTCTTTATTTGTAAGATTTGGGGAAAACAGTTTGCCCGGCGCTGAGGTTGTGACCTGTGCTGCAGGAAATGCTCATCAAGCTTGCTTTTCACTTGCGTTCCCTGCTCATCATGTGGCCAGCTGATGTTAAGTCTGGCCACAGCACGAGTCACAACCTCTACCAGCTCCTCATAGCTTTGGCCGTGAACTGGCGCGCCCAAATCACGGTCATCCGCGTCAATGCTGAGCACATCCACTTCCTCGGAAGCAGAGAGTTCAAGCATTGGGACCTGATCGTGGGCAGGAGAAGCCGCGATGCGGGCTCCTGTACCACTCTCAGGGGCTACGGGATCCTCAGACGAAGAATGAGAAAGTGCCGCAGCAGTCTCATTCTCATCTGCAAGATCCCGCTGCGAACCCCGCGATCTAAATCGCCGCGCCGCCTCAACGGACGCGGGACCAGAACCGTGGGGAACGCGAGCCTGACCGTGCTCATCAAAGCACGCCAGCCGAGAGCGCAGCACTCTAATAGGAAGTGCTTCACAGTCTGCACAAACAGCTCCCTCAAGAGCTGCTTGTGCATGCTGCGCTCCCAAACAATTCATACACAAAGCATGTGTGTCCCCACCCGTAATAAAACGAGGGCAAGGATGCACACATCTTTTAAATTGTTCGCTGGCCATTCTGATCAACTGATTGACAAACAACACCAAATAAGACAGACAGTTTCAACACAGAGCGCTTGCTGAAGAGCGAAAGCTAGTGTGTGTTGTGACAGCGTCACTTTTATACTTCCGGGTATGCCGTCACATGTTACGTCACGACGCAACACCAATCAGGATTGGATTAGTTTCATTCATACTTCAGAGGCGCACGCTTAGGGAGCGTCCCCAAAGTGTCGATTCTCGACGCAGTGTAGAGTTCCCTCGAAAGGGAACTAATGCTTTGTGTTTATACTGAAAGCGAGTTGTGTGATGCAACAAGTCAAGTCACCTTCATTTACTGTATATAGCGCTTTTTTTACAAAACAGATTGTTTTAAAGCAGCTTTACAGAGATAATAGGAAATGAATGCAACAAAGTTTGTTTTGGCTGTACAGCAGCTCTAGAAGAAAGTCATTGTCTAGCGTAAGTAAGGTTTTTAATAGATTCATTTTCTTTGTAAGAATCATTAGCAATTAACTTAGGGCTGCTTACACAACACCATTTTCAACTGAAAACAGAAATCTTTTAATGCGTTCTGGCCGTTCATTTACACGACAAAAGCGTTTTGGTGGCCTGAAAACACAAACTTTGAAGTAGGATTCAAAGTGCAAGTTTTTGAAAATGGGTTTTGAAAGCGATACCGTTATCATCTTCGTGTAAACTTAAAAAACGTGTTCCTGTGAAAACAGTGACGGCATGAACATGCGAATTACGTGTTTAGTCTATAGGAATGAGCGTTAGAAAGCATATGTGCGCAGGTGCGCAGTCTTTCTTTACAAAGTGACATTGCCAATTACTTGTCTAGCAGCATAATACAGCGTTTTTAGTCATTTATAAGGATGCGTGTGAACGGGAAACATTTTGATAACCTTTTCATCTGTACAGAGGATAAACTTTTGTCGTGAAAAAAAAATTTATGTAGTGTCGATGAGACCTTCACAGGGGCGAGTCTAGTTGACACAACCTCTGCTGACACTTGTGGTCGTGTGCGTCGTGGTCATGTCTAGGCAAAGGTCTTCCATCTGATCTGGATACGGCCCGGAGTACGGTAAACTTTGAGATAAAGAGAGAGACTAATTTTTAGTCTTGATGCCATTCTTCCTATGATGTATTGAGTACATCGGGTGTTAAAGGAAGTGTTCCAGGTTCCTGCATTACTAGTCATCTAATTTTTTATATCATCTATGCATTCCGTAAATTTTGTGAATTAGTAAGTTTCGTCAGGGCGTGAAGAAATATAGAGCTGAGTATCATCGGCATAACAGTGAAAGCTAATGCCATGCTTCCTAATGATATCTCCCAAGGGTTGCATGTACAGAGTGTGTGTGTGTGTGTGTGTGTGTGTGTGTGTGTGTGTGTGTGTGTGTGTGTGTGTGTGTGTGCGTGTGTGTGTGTGCGTGTGTGCGTGTGTGTGTGTGTGTGTGTGTGTGTGTGTGTGAGGGTAGCATGTACAGAGTGAACAGCAACGGTCCTAGTACTGAGCCTTGTGGTACGCCATTCTGAACTTGTGATTAATAAGACATCTCTTCATTTACTGCTACAAACTGATAACGGTCAGATAAGTGTGATTTAAACCATGCTAATGCCATTCCACTAATGCCAACATAATTTTCAAGTCTATTTAAAAGAATGTTGTGGTCGATGGTATCAAATGCAGCACTAAGATCGAGTAACACTAATACAGAGATACAACCACGATCGGATGATAATGAGATATTATGAGAGCTAATGCAAGCTTGGAAATTGTCTTGTGCATTGGGAGTTCGATTTGCATAATTTGTTTAGTAATTTGGATGCTGAAACAAATAAATGTTTAATAATTTTTTTTTAAATTGTGACACTAACAAGTAAAAATTTTGCTTTTACTTGATTGTGATACTAATTCAAGTAAAAGCAACAACTATTTTGATAAAATTTTTGTGATATTTCAGATCAGTTTGTTTTGTTTGCTAGTGTTTGTTGCATGTTCAGCTACTCCATCCATCCATCCATCCATCTTCTTCCGCTTCATCCGGGGCCGGGTCGCGGGGGCAGCAGTCTAAGCAGAGATGCCCAGACTTCCCTCTCCCTAGACACTTCCTCCAGCTCTTCTGGGGGGACACCGAGGCGTTCCCAGGCCAACCGGGAGACATAGTCTCTCCAGCGTGACCTAGGTCTTCCCCGGGGCCTCCGCCCAGTGGGACGTGCCCGGAACACCTCCCCAGGGAGGCGTCCAGGAGGCATCCTGAACAGATGCCCGAGCCACCTCAGCTGACCCCTCTCGATGTGGAGGAGCAGCGGCTCTACTCTGAGCTCCTCCCGAGTGACAGAGCTTCTCACCCTATCTCTAAGGGATCGCCCAGCCACCCTGCGGAGAAAGCTCATTTCGGCCGCCTGTATCCGGGATCTTGTCCTTTCGGTCATGACCCAAAGCTCATGACCATAGGTGAGAGTAGGAACGTAGATTGACCGGTAAATCGAGAGCTTTGCCTTACGGCTCAGCTCCTTCTTCACCACAACAGACCGGTACATCGACCGCATTGCTGCAGAAGCTGCACCGTCCGTCTGTCAATCTCCCGTTCCATCCTTCCCTCACTCGTGAACAAAACCCCAAGATACTTAAACTCCTCCACTTGAGGAAGGATTTCTCCACCAACCTGAAGTGGGCAAGCCACCCTTTTCCGACTGAGGACCATGGCCTCGGATTTGGAGGTGCTGATTTTCATCCCAGCCGCTTCACACTCGGCTGCAAACCCTCCCAGTGCATGCTGAAGGTCCTGGTGTGAAGGGGCCAACATGACAACATCATCCGCAAAGAGCAGAGACGAAATCGCGTGGTCCCCAAACCTGACACCCTCCGGCCCCTGGCTGCGCCTAGAAATTCTGTCCATAAAAATTATGAACAGAACCGGCGACAAAGGGCAGCCCTGCCGGAGTCCAACATGCACTGGGAAGAAGTCTGACTTATTACCGGCAATGCGAACCAAGCTCCTGCTTCGGTCATATAGGGACCGGACAGCCCTTAGCAAAGGACCCCGGACCCCATATTCCCGGAGCACCCTCCACAGGCCGCCTCGGGGGACACAGTCGAATGCCTTCTCCAAATCCACAAAACACATGTGGACTGGTTGGGCAAACTCCCATGAACCCTCCAGCACCCTGTAGAGAGTATAGAGCTGGTCCAGTGTTCCACGACCCGGACGAAAACCACACTGTTCCTCCTGAATCCGAGGTTCCACTATCGGCCGTATTCTCCTCTCCAGTACCCTGGCATAGACTTTCCCAGGGAGGCTGAGAAGTGTGATCCCCCTGTAGTTGGAACACACCCTCCGGTCCCCCTTCTTAAAAAGGGGAACCACCACCCCGGTCTGCCATCCCAGTGGCACTGTCCCCGACTGCCACGCGATGCTGCAGAGGCGTGTCAACCAAGACAGCCCCACAACATCCAGAGACTTGAGGTATTCAGGGCGGATCTCATCCACCCCCGGTGCCTTGCCACCGAGGAGTTTCTTGACTACCTCGGTGACCTCAGCTAGGGTGATGGACGAGTCCACCTCTGAGCCCTCAGCCTCTGCTTCCTCAATGGAAGACGTGACGGTGGGATTGAGGAGATCCTCGAAGTATTCCTTCCACCGTCCGACGACATCCCCAGTTGAGGTCAACAGCCGCCCACCCCTACTGTAAACAGCATTGGTGGGGGACTGTTTCCCCCCCCTGAGGCGCCGGACAGTTTGCCAGAATCTCTTCGTGGCCAGCCGATAGTCCTTCTCCATGGCCTCACCGAACTCCTCCCAGGCCCGAGTTTTTGCCTCCACTACCACCCGGGCCGCAGTCCGCTTGGCCTGCCGGTACCTGTCAGCTGCCTCCGGAGTCCCACAAGCCAGCCAGGCCCGATAGGACTCCTTCTTCAGCTTGACGGCATCCTTTACTTCCGGTGTCCACCACCGGGTTCGGGGATTGCCGCCTCGACAGGCACCAGAGACCTTACGGCCACAGCTCCGAGCAGCCGCTTCAACAATGGAGGTGGAGAACATGGTCCACTCAGACTCAATATCTCCAGCCTCCCTCGGGATCTGGTCGTAGCTCTGCCGGAGGTGAGAGTTGAAGATCTCTCTGACAGGAGATTCGGCCAAACGTTCCCAGCAAACCCTTACAGTACGCTTGGGTCTGCCGAGTCTGTCCAGCCTCCTCCCCCGCCATCGGATCCAACTCACCACCAGGTGGTGATCAGTTGACAGCTCCGCCCCTCTCTTCACCCGAGTGTCCAAGACATACGGCCGCAGGTCAGATGAAACGACCACAAAGTCGATCATCGACCTATGACCTAGGGTGTCCTGGTGCCTCGTGCACTGGTGGACACCCTTATGCCTGAACATGGTGTTCGTTATGGACAAACTGTAACTAGCACAGAAGTCCAATAACTGAACACCACTCGGGTTCAGGTCGGGGGGGGGGGGCGTTCCTCCCAATCACGCCCCTCCAGGTGTCGCTGTCGTTGCCCACGTGAGCGTTGAAGTCCCCCAGTAGAACGACGGAGTCCCCAGTCGGAGCACTTTCCAGCACTCCTCCTAGAGACCCCAAGAAGGCCGGGTACTCTGCACTGCCGTTTGGCCCGTAGGCACACAGGACAGTGAGAGACCTATCCCCGACCCGAAGGCGCAGGGAAACCACCCTCTCATTCACCGGGGTAAACTCCAACACATGGCGGCTGAGCTGGGGGGCTATAAGCAAACCCACACCAGCCCGTCGCCTCTCACCACGCAACTCCAGAGTGGTGAAGAGTCCATCCTCTCTCAAGGAGTGTGGTTCCAGAGCCCAAGCCATGCGTAGAGGTGATCCCGACTATCTCTAGTCGGAACCTCTCAACCTCACGCACAATCTCAGGCTCCTTCCCCGCCAGCGAGGTGACGTTCCACGTCCCTAAGGCTAGTTTCCGTGTCCAGGGATCGGGTCGCCGAGGCCCCTGCCTTTGACTGCCGCCCGATCCTCTCTGCACCGGCCCCTTACGGCTCCTCCTGCAGGTGGTGAGCCCACGGGAAGGCGGTCCCACGTCGCTCCTTCGGGCTGAGCCCGGCCGGACCCCGTGGGGAGAGGCTCGGCCACCAGGCGCTCGCATACGAGCCCCAACCCCGGGCCTGGCTCCAGGGTGGGGCCCCGGCTGCGCCATACCGGGCGACGTCACGGTCCTTAAAACTGATTCTCTCATAAGGGGTTTTTGAACCGCTCTTAGTCTGACCCGTCACCTAGGACCTGTTTGCCTTGGGAGACCCTACCAGGGGCATATAGCCCCAGACAGCATAGCTCCTAGGTTCATTCGGGTACTCAAACCCCTCCACCACGTTAAGGTGGCAGTTCAAGGAGGGGTCAAATGCCTCATTGAATACTACACTGATTGTTCAACACATTAGCTAATGTTCCCTTTCAAAAGCTACAATCGATGCTGCACTGCTTAGCGCATTGGGAACGTCTTTAATCGTGACCCGCTGTGAATATAGTGTGTAAACACGTCGATTTAATCGACCGGAAGTAATATAGCCTCGGTCGGTGACGTCATCGGCGCGCACCCGCGACACGAGGCTATAATTAGATGAGCCGCAGGTGCATCGTCAGGTTTTTTGTCTTCAGAGACCTCTCTGTGTTTGGTGTGCAAGCATTTATCTCCTCTCTATCTACTACAGATCTTTGTTAGGAGTTATTTAGTTTATTACTGAACAGTGTGCAGATTTTCTCTTTCTCATCTCTCAACGATCTAAAAAGAGTTTAGAAAAAGTAAAAAGAGAAATGAGTCAACAGAGTAAGCGCTGTGTCCTTCCATGTTCATGTTCTATGTCAGAACTGGATACACACACTGCTTTGTTTGTTTGGGGAAAGAGCATGCAGCCCTTGCGTTTGAGCATGGTGAATTGCTAACACAGTGGAATGTTCACAGTTAAAGGGTTAGTTCACCCAAAAATGAAAATTAAGTCATTAATTACTCACCCCCATGCTGTACCAACCCCGTAAGACCTTCGTTCATCTTCGGAACACAAATGAAGATATTTTTGATTAAATCTGAGAGCTGGATCACTGCTACATAGGCTGCCTAAGGGACTGACACTTGACGGTCCAGAAAGTCATTAAAGAAAATGTTTAAATATTCCATGTGCCTACAGTGGCTCAATTATAAGTTTATCAAGCGACGAGACTACTTTTTGTGCGGAAAAACAAACAAAAATAACGACTTTATTCGACTATTCCTTTTCTTCCTTGTGGGCCTGAAACGAGACTTCAAGAGATTTCCACGACGCATGCGCGAGAACTGAGATGAGAACGTTCTTCTTCGACTCCTTCTTGTTACCGGCTGCTCACCGCTTAGAAGTATTACCGCCACCTACCGTATAAGATGACGTGTTGGAAGCGCAAAACTTTCTGTTTACAAGCAGAGGAAGACGCGCGCTGTACATATGCTTTTCAATTCGACACTTAATGTGCTGTTGGTCTCGCTATATTATATACAATGGTTAAAAAGTCGAAATCAGTAGACATATTTACGAATTGAAACGCGCATGTACAGCGCGCATCTTCCTCTGCTTGTAAACAGAAAGTTTTGCGCTTCCAACACGTCATCTTATACGGTAGGTGGCGGTAATACTTCTAAGCGGTGAGCAGCCGGTAACAAGAAGGAGTCGAAGAAGAACGTCCTCATCTCAGTTCTCGCGCATGCGTCGTGGAAATCTCTTGAAGTCTCGTTTCAGGCCCACAAGGAAGAAAAGGAATAGTCGAATAAAGTCGTTATTTTTGTTTGTTTTTCCGCACAAAAAGTAGTCTCGTCGCTTGATAAACTTATAGTTGAGCCACTGTTGCGACATGGAATATTTAAACATTTTCTTTAATGACTTTCTGGACCGTCAAGTGTCAGTCCCTTAGGCAGCCTATGTAGCAGTGATCCAGCTCTCAGATTTAATCAAAAATATCTTCATTTGTGTTCCGAAGACGAACGAAGGTCTTACGGGGTTGGTACAGCATGGGGGTGAGTAATTAATGACTTAATTTTCATTTTTGGGTGAACTAACCCTTTAAGTGCTTCGCATTCGCTTTGCTTATTTCAAAAGGGGTAGCTATGGAGCGAATTATGTGCCAAAACCTCACACACACACAAAACGTGTTTTACTCACACCCAATGATTCACAAACAAACTCAATGTGGTTTGTAAATACAAAACATCACTCACAAACTAATGCATATTGTTCTGCAAATAAAAAACGTACCTATCAAACAAATACAGTATGTTTTACATATACATAGAAATGTATTTCTTCAATGACAAAAATATCCTCCAAGTACAAACTAAAATCTTTCAAGTACAAACTAAAATCTTTCAAGTACAAAACAAAATTTTACAAGTACAAAGCAAAATTCTACAAGTACAAAACAAAATTCTACAAGTACAAAACAAAATTCTACAAGTACAAAGCAAAATACTACAAGTACGAAAAACTGTCACGTGACTTTTGGCACTATTTTTCCGCGTCCAGGCAGATTTTCTCACAAATGCAGTTGAGCAACTTCCTCTTCTAGAACAGTAGATGGCGCTAAGATAGGGGATCAATTTTGCGCTAGTCTCTCGGGAGAAACACTGATGTGAAACACGTGCTTGCCTTTGCCCATGGGAAAATGAGTGGTGAACAGGTGTGTTTCTGTCTTACTTTATCTATAATTAACCTTATTGAGGTTTTGGTAAATGTTTATTATTTAGACAGAAATCTACATTAGCACTTAGAAGCACTCCACTCTGATCAGGGAATCTATAAACTGAAAGCTCTGCCATCATGTTGCTTTTTACATTTTTGTAAAAACGTTTCATTTACTGAATGAGTCTATTTCTTTCATTCTCCATAAATTAATGAGAACATTTCATTTAATTGAAAGGGTCCCACTTATTCGTTAATTTAGTTGGAATTCAGTCAGCGTAACTGTTAATGTAATTTAAATAATGAATGAACAAAACAAACAATAATTGTTTCTTAACTTCCCTGTGAAGTATTGCCCAAATTATTATTTTGGACAGACAAATGAAACCCTCCTTTCAATTAAATTAAATGTTCTCATTTAATTGTGTAATATTTAAAGGTGTTAACTGTAATCTTACACTGCAAAATAATAACTAAAAAAGGATTAAATTCATCACAATTATGTAAGTATCTGGAAATTTGCTGCGGGGCGAGGCCCCTTATATATATCATATCTATATAATATATATCAATATATATAATATAATATATATTAGTAGGGCCTTACTAATATCATTGGTAACATTAAATATAACACAATAAACCAAAGTATATCAGTTGGAGTTTCCTTAAGTCTTTCTGATAGTTTTCTACAGGCCGGTTTACTACAACAGTAGAATACAATTTTGAAATTATGGTTTATAGTTTTGGTGTGCCACCCCAAGATTTTAAGTGGCCCCATCTGGCCACCCCTATGAAAAATTTCTGGAGGCGCCACTGTACACCATGGCTGTGTTACAGGCATACTAGGCTGATCTTAAGAAAGATTTTTACAGCCTGTCATTCAGACCGTGTTTGCTTGTCTGATTGATATTTGGCTGTATTTATTGCTGAAGAATTAAATGATAATATATGAGAAATCAGATATTCAATGCAATATATCAAATGATTTTATTAATATATTGTCTGGCTGTTCTTTGGTCACATTTAAATATAAGGAATTAAATATTGAAAAATCCATCTAAAATGATGGACTTTGGGAGTACCGCCTCCGAGTACTTCTCTCGTTATGATAAAACGTTTGAGAGGTTACTCGAGGTGGTGACCCGTGCTGTGACCAGATTACAGCTAAACTGCCCTCCTTGAGGATCTCCATGACGTTAACTCGTGCATGGGGAAAACCTTATTATTCGTGCATCTTTGTGCCCTCGACGTCAATCTATTAGACTATTGTGGGTGCAGGGGCATGTGGTTTGATGATGCGCCAGTCCGAAGAGACGCTCGCGGGCTCTCTTTTCTCTGGGGCTCATATTATTTAAGGAGTCAGCACTCCCCACCAAGTCGTGTATAATAACATCCACGCTGGTGGGGGTCAGACTGGCTACTATGGCAGTGATGCAGGAATATCAGGCTGATCTGATAAAAAAAAAAAAAAAAAAGGGGGGGCTCAAAGCAGCAAGTTGCGTTCCCCCTCGTAAAGACTGGGGACCGGCTCGTCGCGCTCAGCAGCCCTTTCGAAACCACTGTAACATCCTTGCCACATCTGGTGATTCAGGGGGCAGCGGTTTCCAGCAAAAGGTTGAATGTTTTGATTGATTGATTGATTTTATTTAATTATATCAAGAAGCCTTAAAACATATAACATTTTTTTTAAAAAGGCATCAAAATACAATCGATGATTAAAACACAATAAAGTCCAGGACTTATTTCCATTGTGGTCCTCTACACATAACGTCAAGACAAAACAATTACATATTGTGTGATAATCAAATGTCACAACAAACTATAAACATTTTTTTTTAAATAAGAAAAATTGTAAATGGTAACTGGCTCCTGGTTCTATTTCGCTACCCTCTCTAATAACCAATCCTTTATACTCTTTTTAAAAGAATTCATACTTAAAATTCCTTTAATTTGCCGATCTAACTTGTTCCACTGAACCGCCCCAATGTAGGTAAATGTTTTTTTCCCTAACATTGTCTTAAATGCAGGACAAAGGTCTGATATACTGCCACGAGTGTGAACAGTGTGTGTGTCCTTCAACTTGGTAATAAGACACAACAAATAATTTGGGACTTTACCATACAATATTTTTTGTGGGTCATGGTCAGTCTTGACATAATAACACGTGACTCAACAGGGAGCCAGTTAAGCTCAACAAATTGTGACCTTCCTATATGAGACCTATGGCCCATGTTTAGAATTATTCTTATTAAATTATTTTGTGCTGTTTGCAGCCTTCCTTTAAGTCGTTTTGTAAGGTCTTCAAAACAGGAAGTACATGCATATTCAAACTGGTTTAAAATTAAAGCGTTAGCTAAAATGATCATTGTTGACCTATCTAAGAAAGTAGAATTTCTAGCTAAAAACTTTATAATCCCAGTGACTTTACTCAGAACCTTATTGGCCATCATCCTGCCATCCAAGTTGTTTTCTAGGATGCAACCCAGGTATTTTACTGAGGTTTTTGTCCTGACCTCAATATTATTCAAAATGACCCTAAATTTCAAGCATCTGTTTAGTTTATATTTTGAGCCAAACAGAATGGTCTCTGTCTTTTCAAAATGTAGAGACAGTCTATTGTCAATCAGCCAGTTGTTTACAGAAGATAGTTCAGCACTCAGGTTACTCTCTAGAATAGATTGTTGTTTATGAGACATTAAAAGTGCAGAATCATCTGCGTACAAAA
Organism: Tiaroga cobitis; assembly: GCA_030578255.1. Classification (NCBI taxonomy): domain Eukaryota; kingdom Metazoa; phylum Chordata; class Actinopteri; order Cypriniformes; family Leuciscidae; genus Tiaroga; species Tiaroga cobitis. The sequence goes on from CM060614.1 coordinate 33,566,383, forward strand.
ATAGTTTACATGAACAGGAATCAGCCATATCATTAATATATGTTAAAAATAATGATGGTCCGAGAATACTTCCTTGTGGAACGCCACATTCAACTATACAAGGGTCTGATAATATTCCCCCTAGGGCTACCAATTGTTCCCTCCCTGATAGGTAAGATCTAAACCAGCTACAGGTGGAGCTATCTGCCCCTAAGGCCTCAAGTTTGGCAATCAGTCTGTCATGGTTCACCGTATCAAATGCCTTTTGGAGATCCAATAACACCATTCCGCAGAGATTTCCATTATCTATTTCCCTGTGAATGATTTCAGATAGATAGACTAGGCATGATTCGGTAGAATGTGACTTCCTGAATCTGGATTGGAATTTAACCCTCTGAGGTCGGCTATCGCGCCGGCACGATAGTCTCGCTTTTTTCTTATCAGTGCAAAAGAAACTCAAAACACTCTGTTGATTTTGATCTAACATATTAAGTGTTGTACATCATTAGATCCTGATAAGTGTCTATTTTTTTGTGGATACTCACAATAAAAACAAAGTGTTGTGCTTTTCGCCAAATAAAGAAAAACAAACATGATGCGCGTTCTGCCTTCTCTCTGTCAGTGAAGTCCATTCTGAAACGCGTCCTAAGATTATTTTTAATTCCGCGAATACTTGTCATACAGGCACGAGTGTTTTTCCATAATGAAGCTTGAACTCTCTTCTTTTAAATGAATGAATTTATATAAAAAAACAAATATTCTCAGCTTATGTAATCTGTATGAAAAGAGAGAGATGTCAGTATTTTTCTTTCCAGCTCATTATACCTAATTACGCGTTAATGTGCCACGCCCACGGAGAGCGCGCGCTATTCAAACGCAAATGATCTAAGACGAGCCGTTCAAACATGCCAACGCCCACCAGCTGGATTATAAAACACATCGTGTTTAGTAAGTATCTTGTACAGCTGTGTACACAGCGTATCCTTTCGCTGTGAGGAATATCTAACCCTGGAAAATGTACCAGAAGTGCTGGTAGTTTCATTTCGAGGAGCAACGGATCCATCTGATGTAGTAAGTCATTTATTCTAGTGCTTTGTTCTAATCGTGATATTGAATTTGTCGGACTGTAAACCGCAAAAAGACTGTTTAAATATGAATTGCGTGTCTGTGTGTAGGCTAAATGATGAGTGAACGGCAAAGGCGCGCGCGCTTTGTTTACTACAGTTATACAGCGCGTGTCTGTGCCGTTCATTCACTCTCGCACCTACATTAGTAAACGTTATGTTTACATGAACAACACATACAAACTATATTGCTATAGCCTACTAAGATGAGTAAAAATAGACTGAAATATGTTGAAATAAAATGTCTGTATAAGCAACAAGCTGCAAATTCACATACTAATATATCATACACAATATATTACAGACTAAATATGAATATTTAGACAAGATTTTGTGATTAGTTTTGGATAGATTATAAAGTTTTGACTGTAAAAAAAAAAGACTACTGTCACATTAAATAGGTACGCTTTTGTTCACCAATTTCTGCTCATAGTTAAATATACTATAGTATGATGTTTTGTCAAAAATAAAGTAGGTATATTGAATTATCAACTAAGATGTTATTATAGTGTTTGTTCCAATATTCAAACTAATGAATCCTTACCTTTTTTTAATACGTATGATAAAATGTATAGTTTTTACAAAGAAATACACTTGAAATATTGTTGAAATTGTAATTATTGTTGTAATTGTAACCTATTTGTAATTGGTTACAATTTCTAATTGTAAAATATGTATAGGCTATATAGATCATTTCTTTTGTCCTTGCATTCTTTGGGATCCTGTGACACACCTGTGTGAAAGGGCTAATTAATATGCAGCTCATTATGCGGCACATTATCCGGCCTTTGTCTTCTCAGGTGTGAACATGCCTCCACGCATATTGCCTTTCCAAACCAAAGGTCTCTAATAAAATTTAAATCAGTGTATGTGTTTGTGTAAATGATTAGGCAGGATGATTTTCAGATCATTTTGAAGCAAAAATTCTAGGCAACAACACTGATTAGTCAAAGGTCTTGTGGACACATATTTAGTATGTGTTTTGTGGCCTTATTTCAGACACTTTAAGTTTTAGTTTTTTCAATAACCATGCATAAGCAATATTCTCTCAAAAATACAAACATGTTTCATAATTGTTGCTGAGAAATTCCGGTAGCCCCGTTTGTGCTATATTGAGTGAATTTACACCTTTGCCATTAACATGTTTATAAATAACTGAAAAAAGCACAAATGTCAGAGCATGTCAGAACACCTCAAGGACCCCAAAAATCCTTAGACCTCAGAGGGTTAAACATGAAGTTATTTTTATTAATGTATTCATTAAATTGCTCATTGACCAACCTTTCAAATATTTTAGATAGTATAGATAAAATAGAGACTGGTCTATAGTTACCGGGATCGTGGCTATTTCCTTTTTTAAAAAGGGGGATTACCTTGGCCCTCTTGAGGTCATACGGGAAAACACCACTTTCAACAGACAGGTTAAAAATATGTGAAATGTATGGGGCTATTTGGGCAGCGGTATCTCGTAAAAACCGAGGAGATAAACCATCTAAACCAGGTCCCTTAGAGCAGTCTAACTGTAATAGCTTTTTTTCCCATCTCTCCTATTTCAACCTTCCGTAAAGAAAATGAATTTGGCAGTGCCCCAAGTTTATTGTAGAATAATTTCACCCTATCAATATTAAAAAACCCATAGGAAGGTTGAAGCTTTAAGACCAGCTGTTTTGCTATAGGAGTAAAATAAATATTAAAATAATTAGCAACCTCTTTCTTATTGAAATTTAGGACGCCCTTAATTATTAATCCTGTGTTTCTTGGTTTCGTAGTATTTGTCTTAGTAGCCCCCAATTCCTTTAAAGTCTTCCATAGCTTTTTTGGGTTATCTTTATTATTTAATATATCATTCTTATAGTGGGTTGATTTAGCCTCTCTAATAAGTACCTGCTTCTTATTTCTTGCTTGTTTATATAAAATAAAATCAGCTTCATTTTTGGTTCTATGAAAATTAAGTGCTTTTTCCCTGGTTTTTATAGCATCATGAATACCTTTGTCAAACCATGCTCTAGAACGCTGTTTGACTCTAGTTTGTCTAAGAGGGGCCACTGATTTTTGGTTAATAATTTCTAAAAATATATCTTTAAATTTTAGACATGCTATATTAACACATGAACCAATTAAAACAGGGGACCAATCCATCTCATCTACCAACATCCTGAAAGTTTCCTGGGAGTAATGTTTGAATGATCTGGATAGTACAGTCTTGTGAGAGAAAGTTTTTTTTTACCAATTTTTCTTGTACAAAAAATTATATTATGGTCACTTATACCGTAAGTAATAGTACCACTTTGAGATATTTTTGTTTTGTCTGATACCAAGATAAGATCTATAATACTCTCACAAGTCTTACTTATTCTCGTGGGATGTTTGACCAGCTGTTCAAGACCAAAACAATGACACAGATCCTCCAGTATTTTGCCATAAGGATGGCAAAATACTCTTTTGTTTGGCAAATGTTCTTTTGTTTCCTGTTATCGCCCAGGACAAATAACATTCAACATTCCCCTAACAGGAAGTATTAAAGGGACTTTGGCAGCATAAAAGCTACTGCCGGGTATCTCTGTTTGTGTCCTAAAGACAGTGAAAAGGAATGTTGTCCTCCTCGTTTTAACGGTGTGGTTCCCACTACCGTGAAACAGGAATAGGCGCATCTGCTGTCACAAAAAAATGGAGGACTGCGTCCATTTTTAGATCTTTTAGGCTTGAACCGTTCTGTTAGAACGCTCAAGTTCAAGGTGCTAACTATCAAGAAGATCGTGTTGTAATTCAACATCACGTTTGGATCTTCACGGTCGATCTTAAAAGACGCATATTTTCATATAGATATATTGCCATAACACTGGAAGTTCCTGATGTTTGCTTTGGGGGGCGAAGCTTACCAATTCCGGGTCCTTCCATTCGACCTAGCCATGTTACATAGACGATTGGCTGATTCTGGCCCAGTCTCAAGAGCTTGCGCTTCGACATCTAGATCGATCCCCGCTCATCTTCTCTATATGGGGCTGAGTTGCAACGCCAAGAAAAGCGTTCACTCTCCTCCCCAGTGGGTAACGTGCTTGGGGGTTAAATGGGACTCTGTCACCATCGGGGGCACAACTGTCCCCCGCTTGTGTCAAGACCATTTTAAACACCCTAAAGCAGCATTTGGCTAGGTCAGGACATTACATAGGTCTCATGGCAGCTGCCTTCACAGGGATCCCTCTGGGCCTTTTGCACATGAGACCACTTCAGTTGTGGCTCAAATAACTATACAATCCCCAAGGGCAAATAAAGGCAAGAGTGCTTCGTGTCCTTTTTAAAAATCCATGTTTATGGTAAGTCACGCGCTGAATGCTTCGTGGACTTTCAAAAAATCCATGTTTATGGTAAGGGTTACACGCTGTGACTTCGTTCCCTTTCTACGTGGTTCAGACCCCGGTTCCTCACCTTGGGTCCCACTCTAGGTGCGTCTTGTTGTCGCAGAATGCTAACGACAGACGCCTCCCTGTTGGGCTGGGTAGCGGTCTTAAGTGGTCGTCCAGCCCAGGGGATCTGGGTAGGCATTATCTTGATTGGCAAATCAATTGTCTCAAGTTGATGGAATATGTATTTCTGGCCCTGAAATACTTTCTCCCGCAGTTGAGAGGCTGTCCTAGTGTGGGGGAGACAACACAGCGGCAGTCTCTTACATAATCACCAGGGAGGTCTGCACTCATGCAATTTGAACAGAATAGCGAGGCAGATTTTCTCTGGGCCCAGGAGAAGTTCCTGTCACTCAGGGCAGTGAACATCCCTGGGCACCTGAATGTGGGAGCAGATTTACTGTCCAGACAGAAACTGCTGAAAGAGGAATGGAAACTCCACCCAGAAGTAGTCAATCAGATCTGGACCAGATTTTACAAAGCGGAAGTGGACCTCTTCGCCTCCTATCAGACAGCGCAATGTCCCCTCTACTTTTCTCTGAGTCACCCATCCCCCCTGGGTCTGGATGCGATGGCACACACATGGCCCAAAATGTGCCTGTATGCGTTTCCTCCAGTGGCTCTGCTCCCGGGAGTTCTAGCCAGAGTTCGCCAGCAAGGGTCTTGCCTCTTATTGATAGCGCTGTGTTGGCCGAACAGAGATAATATATCACCTCAACGGCTCACCATAGGCGATTCCGGAGAGGAGGGACCTTCTGTCCCAGGCGGAGGGCACGATATTCCATCCCAGGCCCGACCTGTGGGACCTTCATGTTTGGCCCCTGATGGGTACCAACTGAGGGACCCTGGGCTTTCGCCTGCTGTTATTGAGACCATTCTAAGTGCTAGGGATTCCTCCACTAGAAAGAGTTATGCCAACAAATGGGGTGTTTTTGAAAGGTGGTGTGTTGTACATAATGCAGATCCGGTCAACTGCTAGATTGCTTCAGTTCTGGATTTCCTGCAGGAAAAATTATTAACAGGCACATGCCCCGCCACTCTCATGGTTTATATGGGCGCTCTTTCGGCTTGCCACGCCTTGGTTGATGGGGTGCCACTCGGGAGATATCCTCTGCTCACTCGCTTCATTCGTGGGGCCAGACGACTGAGGCCTCCCGTAAGAACCAAGATCCCTTCATGGGACTTAGCTATAGTCCTAGAGGGTCTGGTTGAGACCCCCTTCGAACCCATAGAGTCAGCGTCTGGCAAACTTCTGACCCTAAAGATGTTTTTTCTTATGCTATAACCTCTCTAAAAAGAATCAGGGACATGCAGGCTCTGTCAATATCGCCATCCTGCTTAGACTTTGCCCCAGGAATGGTGAAAGTGATTTTGCATCCTCATCCTGATTACCTGCCTAAAGTACCGTTTTTGGCTGTACATCCGGTCACTCTTGAGGCCTTCTGCCGTCCGCCGTTCACAACGCCGGAGCAGGAGAGATCTCACAGACTGTGTTCAGTCCGTGCTCTTCAGGCCTACGTTCACCGCACCAGCCAGTGGAGTAAGTCAGACCAACTATTTGTTTGTTATTGGGGCAGTAACAGGGGTGCTGCCGCTACTAAACAGACCATGTCATATTGGGTCAGGGATGCTATTGCTCTTGCCTATGAGGCGCGCAGCCAAGCTTCACCAATGGGTCTAAGGGCTCACTCCACCAGAGGGGTCGCCTCCTCTACTGCTTTGGCAAGGGGTGCCCCCTTACAGCATGTTTGTGATGTGGCAGGCTAGTCCTCTCCGCACACATTCATAAGGTTTTATAGTTTAGATGTTCATGCCACTCCGGGCTCTCACGTCCTTGAGTCGACGTCACAAGCTAATGTCTAGGTTTTTCTTGCGTTCTTGTGAGCACACCTACACAACCGTAAGGAGTCCAGACAACTTCAAGCACGGCAGCGTGGGTATTCTCGTTCCCAATGCGCTAAGCAGCGCAGCATCGATTGTAGCTTTTGAAAGGGAACGTTCCGGGTTACTTGACTGTAACCCTGTTCCCTGAAAAAGCGGAACGAGATGCTGCGTTACTTTGCCGTGCTGATGATGTCCCAGAACTGCTCTTCAGACAAAATATCCTGACGATGCACCTGCGGCTCATCTAATTATAGCCTCGTGTCACGGATGCGCGCCGATGACGTCACCGACGGAGGCTATATTACTTCCGGTCGATTAAATCGACGTGTTTACACACTATATTCACAGCGGGTCACGATTAAAGACGTTCCCAATGCGCTAAGCAGCGCAGCATCTCGTTCCGCTTTTTCAGGGAACAGGGTTACAGTCAAGTAACCCGGAACGTTTTGTTGGGTTGGTGAGGAATGTCTGAAATGATAACTCTGTGCTGTCTGTAATCTTTTTAAATGGCTGTTAGTAGGCGTCTTTAAACTCGTCAATTTAGCTAGAATTAAAATGCAGGAGACTGACCAATGTTACCACACATGTCTGTGCGGATTAAACCTTTTGTGATTGGAAGAGAGAGTGTCAACGGAAGCGGACCTTTACTGCTCCTGAGTCTAGTCACAATCAATAGATCATTGCTGACTTCCTAAGACAGCTGTAAGTCAAAAAAACTAAACTGGCCAGGTTAGATCTGACCTGTTGAAGAGACTCAGAGTCTGTCTCTCCAGGAAATGTGCTACTCTCTTTTTAGGAAATTGGCTCATAACCTGGGCCTAATTTACCTCATATTGTGACATAGAATAAATGAATAATAAAAAAATTAAAAATTTTGGGCTCCCTAAGCCGGCCACCACATTGAAGACAGTATTAGCTGTGACTCGACGACAAATGCTAGACTAAGAAACTCTTCTCCGCTCCTTAAATACATAAAATATCAGCCATATAGCATTTCTTCAGTAAAGAAGTAAAATTTATTTATATAGCACTTTTCACAGATAAACATCACAAAGTGCTTCACAGTAAAATGTAGTACAAGAACAATTTAAATACATTCCCCAAAATAGAAACAACAAACACTACAACCATAAAAAAACCCTCGACTAACCAAAAGCCTGCTTGAAGAGCAAAGTCTTCAGTTGTTTTTTAAAAGAATCAACTGAGTTCACACAACGTAAAACAAGAGGCAAAGCATTCCACAGCCTGGGAGCGACTGCCTGGAATGACTGGTCCCCTCTAGCTTTAAAATGAGTACGGGGAACAACTAATTACATCTGATCTAAAGACCTGAGACTCCGGGTAGGAGTGTGCAGCTGTATCAGGTCAGTGATGTAGGTAGGGACTTGGCCATGCAAGGCTCTAAAAGTAAGAACCAGAATTTTAAAATGAATTCTATTCTGGACTGGTAACCAGTGAAGTGATGCTAAAACAGGTGTGATGTGTTCTCTTTTCTTAACGCGGGTTAAAAGCCTTGCAGCAGAGTTCTGAACAACCTGGAGACAATAGAGCTCTTTCGGTAACACTTTATTTGAAGGGGTGTGCATAAGACTGACATGACACTGTCATAAACATGACATAACACCTGTCATGAACATGAAGGAGTCTTTATGAATGTTTATGACTGTTGTCAATAAGTGTCCGTAAATTATGACACTTTTAATGCAAAGTTGACATTGTTTAAAATGTCTTTGTTATGACAACTTGACATTAACAAAATTTCAAAATGTCTTGATTATAAATCAAAAGTGGAACACATTGTACTAGTTATAAAGATGTCAGTAAGGGTTATTACACTGTCAAATGCTTTAACATATGACATATGACAAATGCTTTAACATATGACAGGGTAATGTAATGTTAACGCAAAGCTAAATAACTTCTTTAAGTTTGATAATTAGACCTGTTATGACATATTTGTGACAGGTTGACAAATTATGATTTCTTGGTTAATGTCAAGTTGTCATAACAAAGACATTTTTGTATTTGTTAATGTTAAGTTGTCATAACAAAGACATTTTAAACAATGTCAACTTTGCATTAAAAGTGTCATCATTTACCGAATGACACTTAATGACAACATTCATAAACATTCCTAAAGACTCCTTCATGTTCATGACAGGTGTTATGTCATGTTTATGACAGTGTCATGTCAGTCTTATGCACACCCCTTCAAATAAAGTGTTACCGCTAAGTAACCAATATATTGTATTATCTTTGGGATTTTACTTTCAGCTGCGATGATTAGTGTTTCTGTTTTGTCAGAATTGAGAAGCAAAAAGTTCTCACATAACCACTTTTTAATACTAGTCAGACAGTTAATTAAAGAGGACAATTTAAACAACTCAGTAAGAAAACGCTGTACTTATTCAATAAACCAGTTCTTCTTTATTTACCATTGCATTGCAAACAAGCAGAGACGCTCCAAAATGTGTGCGGCACTTCATTGACAATACACGCAACTTCAGAGCTCATCAGTAGAAAGGCTAACATGTTAAACCTAGAAATAAGTTCCACTACGAAGAAAATGAGTCTAACCAGGCCAGACAGAAGTCAAACAAACTTAGAATAAAAAGAGCAATGTTTGTGAGACAATGTGAAAAAGAGAGGTCTGAGAAAAAAAGAGGAATGTGAATTAAAAACAAAAGGATAGGTAGATGGTGTCACACCATGAAGACAGACGAAGACAGACGAAGGCAGATTAACAATACAGACAAGGTTTAATCCACAGACAGGAGATAGAAAGTAACAGCGACTATCATACACAAACAATAACCAACAAGGGAGTGAACAGACCGGGGAGTATAAATACACAAAGCAAATAAGGTCACTAAACAGGAACAGCTGACAAGACCTGACTAATTAGAAACTATAGTGACTAACGATAACTAATGGAGACAAGACAGAATCTGAACTAAACTGAACATACATGTGACTGATGGATGGAGGGATAAGCAATCACAGGGAGGAAAAGAGGAGTGAAGGTTTGACAAGGTTTGGTCTGCTAGAAGCTTCTATTCCATGGAAAATTAAAAAGTCATTACAGAGATTTACATGCCAGTTCTCCATGAGGGAGACATGACAATACAGACACAGAGACATCTAATGACGCTCATCATTTCATGAGTCTCAACATCAGCATTTCATAATAGATCTGAGGTAAACCTGAGATTGTGTGATTAAACTGACCTGCAGATATTCTTGCCCTTATTGAAAATTCAAATAAAAAAAGGCATTGAATGTGCTACTGAAAAGAGAAAAAGTGGTTGCTAAAACTTAACAGATATTCTTCTGGATAAGTCAAGTCATCTTCATTTATATAGCGCTTTTAACAATGGATTGTTTCAAAGCAGCTTTACAGAGATAAACATATAATTTAAGCTAACAGAGATTGTTTTTGGCCTTATAGCGGTTCTTGAATAATGTTATTTCCAGCTAAAGTTAATTTTGATTGATTCACCTCCGTTGAAATGATCAGACTTTAAACGCGAACCTGTGATTAACGCTGACAGCGTTCACATGCTCATTCAGAATTGGTTCTATAGTTATGTGCTTTGAAAATATGTGCGCAGGTTTGTCATTCCATACAACCCAGCCTAAACAAACTACTTGTCTTGCCTATAAATTTTGATACAGAATTTTGTTTTATTTTATCACTTCGGGGTACGCGAACCGCAATTCACAACGCTTTATCTGTAGAGTGGGAAAGGGATCCTCCATAGGGAGAGGATAGTTGACACTTCAGCACTGCATTGTCATCGGGTCCAGGCGGATCTCCTTCGTCAGATCTGGACACGGCCTAGATCCAGCAGGCTGCGGGAAAACCTCGGGATAAACAAAGACACTAATATTAACGTAGATGCCATTCTTCTTATGATGTAACGAGTACATCAAGATTTAAGGGAAGTGTTCCCAGTTCCGACTGACCTAATCTATGCAGCCTAACATTGAATTATAGAAGTCTATAATGTATTGTGTATGCTAGGTCAAAGAGATGTGTTTTTAGTCTAGCTTTGAACTGACAGAGTGTGTCTGCTTCCCGGACAATGCTAGGAAGACTGTTCCAAAGTTTTGGTGCTAAATAGGAAAAGGATCTACCGCCAGCAGTCGATTTAGATATTCTAGGTATTATCAACTGGCCGGAGTTTTGAGATCGCAATAGACGTGAAGGACTATAATCCATTAAGAGCTCGCTCAAGTACTGCGGAGCTAAACCATTTAGTGCTTTGTAAGTAATCAACAATATTTTAAAATTTATACGATGTTTAATAGGGAGCCAATGCAGTGTTGACAGAACCGGGCTAATATGGTCATAATTCCTGGTTCTGGTAAGAACTCGAGCTGCGGCGTTTTGAACTAGCTGTAGTTTATTTATTAAGCATGCAGGGCAACCACCCAGTAGAGCATTACAATAATCTAGCCTTGAGGTCATGGTCATGAACGCATGAACTAATTGTTCCGCATTTCCCAGAGCATATGGCGTATTTTAGATATATTTTTAAGATGGAAAAATGCAGTTTTACAGATACTAGACACGTGGCTTTCAAAAGAAAGGTTGGTATCAAAGAGCACACCCAGGTTCCTAACTGAGAACGAAGACTTGACAGAGCAGCCATCAAGTGTTAGACAGTATTCTAGGTTATTACGTGTGGAAGTTTTTTGTCCAATAATTAGAATCTCTGTCTTTTCAGAATTTAGTAGTAGGAAATTACTAGTCATCCAATTTTTTATATCAGCGATGCATTCCGTTAATTTTGTGAATTGGTAAAATTGGTCAAATGCAGCACTAAGATCGAGTAACACTAATAGAGAGATACAACCACGATCGGATGATAAGAGCAAATCATTTGTGACTCTAATGAGAGCGGTCTCAGTACTATGGTACGGTCTAAATCCGGACTGAAAATCCTCGCAGATATCATTTCTTTCTAGAGAGGAACATAGTTGTGAAGATACTGCTTTTTCTAATATCTTTGACAGAAAAGGCAGATTCGAGATCGGCCTGTAATTGACTAATTCTGTAGGATCAAGTTGTGTTTTTTTAACAAGCGGTTTTATCATAGCCAGTTTAAAGGTTTTTGGTACGTATCCTAGAGACAAAGATGAATTAATGATATTAAGAAGAGGATATATGACCTCTGGAAACATCTCTTTCAGTAGCTTAGTCGGTATAGGATCTAACATACAAGTTGTCGATTTAGATGAATTAACGAGTTTGCAGAATTCTTCCTCTCCTATAGCAACAAATGAATCAAATTTTTCCTCAGGGAGACTACAATGCACTCCCTGATGCGATACTGTGGTAGACGGTTGCATAGTTATAATTTTGTCCCTGATATTATCAATCTTATAAGTGAAGAAGTTCATAAAGTCATCACTGCTGTGTTGCTTGGACACTTCTGAGCTTGAAGCTTTCTTTTTCGTTAGTTTAGCCACTGTTTCAAATAAATACCTTGGATTATGTTTATTTTCTTCTAATAGGGTTGAAAAATAAGCAGATCTAGCAGCTTTTAAAGCCTCTCTGTAAGCAATCGAGCTCTCTTTCCAAGAAATCCGAAATACCTCTAGTTTAGTTTTCTTCCAGTTGCGCTCCATTTTTCTGGCTGCTCTCTTAAGGGCCCGGGTGTGCTCGCTGTACCACGGCGTTGGACTATTTTCTTTAATCTTCTTTAAGCGCAACGGAGCAACTGCGTCTAAAGTGCTGGAAAAGAGAGAGTTAAACGTTTCTGTTGCAATATCAAGTTCTTCTAAGCTATCCGGGATGCTGAGATGATGAAACTGATTAGGAAGATTATTGATAAAGCAATCTTTAGTGGCAGAAGTTATAGGTCTAACATATTTATAACACGGAGTCGGCTTTGCAGCCTTGGCTAAATGTAATTTACATGAGACTAGATAATGATCTGAGATGTCATCGCTCTGCTGCAGAATTTCAACGGCATCAACATCTATTCCATGTGATAATATTAGATCTAGAGTATGATTACGAGAATGAGTAGGTCCTGACACGTGTTGTCTAACTCCAATTGAGTTTACAATGTCTTTAAATGCCAATCCCAATGCATCTTTTTTTATTATCTACATGTATATTAAAATCACCAACAATTAGTACTTTATCTGCAGCCAATACTAATTCTGATAGAAAGTCCGCAAATTCTTTGATAAAATCTTTATGGTGCCCTGGTGGCCTGTATACAGTAGCCAGCATAATTCTCAAATGTGATTTATCGTTTACACTATATATTTTTACATTAAGCACCAATACTTCAAAAGAAGTATATTTAAAACTAGATTTCTTAGTGGTTTTGAAAATATTACTATAAATTACAGCAACACCTCCCCCTTTGCCTTTCAGACGAGGTTCATGTTTATAACTGTAATCTTGTGGGGTTGACTCATTTAAAATAATGTAATCGTTTGGTTTTAGCCAGGTTTCTGTCAAACACAGCATATCAAGATTATAATCTGAAATCATATCATTAACTATGAGAGATTTTGAAGTAAGGGATCGAATATTCAGCAACCCAAGCTTTATCATTTGCTCATCTGTATTATATCTGTTTTTTATTTGTTGAACATCAATTAAATTTTTAACCTGACGTTTTTTGGATTTCCAAATTCGGGGAACAGACACAGTCTCTATATGATGATATCTAGATGAAAGAGGCTCTATGTGATGGGATTTATCTGACCTTGGTGACGTGAGGCCGCTAGCAGACGGTCGGTTTAGCCAGTCTGTCTGCTTCCTGACCTGAGCCCCAGATTGTCATGTTTTATCTCTAAGACTATGAGCCAAATTACTAGAGAGAAGAGCAGCACCAGCCCAGGAGGGATGGATACCAGCTCTTTTCAACAGGTCAGGCTTGGCCCAAAAACTTTTCCAATTGTCTATGAATTCTACATTATTATGCGGACACCACTCAGACAGCCAGCGATTCAGTGAGGCCAATCTGCTAACTATCTCATCACTCCTGCGTACAGGAAGGGGGCCAGAGCAAATTACAGTGCCTGACATCTTACTTGCGAGTTCACACACTTCTTTAATATTAATTTTGGTGATCTCCGACTGGCGGAGTCGAACATCATTAGTGCCGACATGAATAATGATCTTAGAGAATTTACGATTAGCATTAGCCAGCACTTTTAAATTTGCTTTGATGTCAGGCGCTCTGGCTCCCGGCAAACATGTGACTATGGTGGCTGGTGTCTCTATTTTCACGTTCCGTGTGATCGAATCACCAATTACCAGGGCACAATCAACAGAATTCTCAGTGGGTGTTTCACTGAGTGGGGAAAATCGGTTTGTTATGGGAATCGGAACGGAAGAGTGGTTCTTTGATCCGCGACTAGAGCGATCTCTGACAGTCACCCATCTGCCCTGCAGCAAGGGCTCCTCTTCAGCCGTAACCGAATCATGTAAAGAGTTCACTATGCTAGGCGCATCCAAAACACTATCTAAAGATCTAGCGTTCTTACCATCCTCAATTAAAGTTTGGATGCGTGTCTCTAGTTCTGAAATCTTCTCTGTCAGCCTGACTGTCTCCTTGCATTTATCACATATAAATCCTATATTGCCATCGGAGAAGGCTATACTAAACATATGACATGTGACACAGGTGACAATAACAGGACAAGAAGACATTACTCACCGTGTTTGTTGACTGATTCTTACTTACCTGGACTTTATGAACTCAAAGGCGCGGGCGCGCGAGAGAAAATAAATAAATGAATGAGCGCACGGGTGGCGCGTTAGCAGGCTAAGGTTAGCGAGTTACTAGCGTGCTGTGTTAACAATAGCTGTATTTAGTAGTATAAACAACTAGATAGTAAATGATGGCTCAAAACATAAAGAAATACGAGGCTCAGGTGGAGCTTACAGCCTCGAAGCAAACAAACACACAGCAGGCAGCGAGGCAGACGGGAGCAATCGATCAGCGATCAGATCAGATCAGCAGATCATATGTCAGCTAAATTAATGGCTGTATATAATAATGGCATTTTTGTCCCTATATATTGTTGTTTTTTAGCCTTCTTCATTTTGGCCCAGGCTCACGAAAACAGACACACATTTCACCCTAAAACAAAAAGAAAGAAATAAGAAATCATATTTCGGATGAAGAAAATAATGCCTATTGGGATTAAACATTTTCTCATTTTATTCCTAAATTCTCATTTCTGTATCTATATTGCCCTGTTGCAGGAGTTTGCCCTGTAGTAATGCTATAGTTTTGTTGTGTGCTTCACTATCGCTCCAAATCATTGAAAATGCATACTTTTTTAAAATATATTTTTATAATCAAATAATAAATAAACACCAGGACAAGAAATAACTATGCAATAACAGTAATTTTGTTGTATTATATTATTGTATTCCTACAAACATTACAATGATATTGTCACAGTTACAGTATGTTTAGTTTGTTTAGTTTGCATGGACTTTTTGTTTGTATTCTCTAATCACATGTGTTCCTTTGTTTGATATTTCCACCATTCATCTGTTACAATGGACACTAACTCTATCATCACAACTGTTCATTTTTTGGTTAATCACCATGTGTATTTAAGTTCCTCTTGATCACACTCAGTGTTTGTTCGATCTACTTTACATTTAGTGTGTGTTGTCCTGCCTGTCTGAGTGTTATTTGTATTACCCTTATTAAATTTCATATTGGAACTTTATTATTCATCTTCGTCTGCCTTCCTACAACTTCCTGTGGCATATATATCATTAGGCAAAAAATATTGTTAAGTGGATTGCAGGAAAATGCTTAAATGTCATGAAAAAATACAAAATCGTAATGATCCTAAAATGAATGCAAATTAATTAATTTGTTTATATTTTCATCAAGCAAAATCACATTTCTAATTCCTTTCCTTTGATTTATGACCTGGACATTGGCAGGTCTAACAGGTTTGAATGAGTTTAGAGTGTTAATGTTAAACATCTCTCTGCCTCTAGAGTCGTATCAGTTCTCAGTGCTGGAATCTCTGCCGGTCTCATCAGTGGTGGCCAAACTGAAAGCCGCAGATGCTGATATCGGCTTCAATGCGGAGATGGACTACCGCATAATAGATGGAGATGCACCCGGTGTCTTCAACGTCACCACAGACGAGGAGACTCAGGAGGGAGTCATCTTTCTGCAGAGGGTGAGATCATACTGGCCTTCATAGGGAAAGACTGGCCATTTGGAGTAAACATTAAATTAGATTGTTGTTCGTTGTTAATATATCTGTAGTCAACTAATTATGGTGGTATGCAGGGTTCCTCACTTCTGGGTCTGGAGAAACAAATAAAAACGTACTTTTACATTTAATAATTTAGCAGACGCTTTTATCCAAAGTGACATACAAATGAGGAGAACAATAGAAGCAATCAGACCAACAAGAGGGCAACAGTATACAAGTGCTGTAACAACTCTCAGTTAGTCTAGCACAGTACACATAGCAAGGTTTTTTTTTTTTTTTTTTTTTTATCAAACAACAAAAACAAATAGAATAGTATGGAATAGAATATAAAAGCTAAGTGCTACTATTAATTGGTCAGGTGCTGACGAAAAATATGTGTCTTTAGACATTTTTTGAAAATGAAATTTGACTGAACTACCTTCCTGCAGAGTTCAGCTCCAACCCTCAACAAACACACCTGAATCCACTGACCAAAGTGTTCAGGATTACTTGAAACCACAGCCAGGTGTGTTGGAGCAGGTTGGTACTGAAGTCTGCAGGAAAGTCCCTTTCACACCCCTGTTCTAGAGCAATCTAGGAGCCAGTATTATGGTGTTGTCCCGCTCGGACTGCATTTCGATTGGATCTTGGGCCTCGTTTACACTGTCAGTGAAATGTGACCCAATTCCGATTTTTTACTCGTATGCGACACAGATCGGATGTGTTCTATGACAGTGTAAAAAACGCATGAATTCGGATATTTCGAGATCGGTTTCAGGTCTCGTTCATATGTGGAAATAAATCAGATGTAAATCGGATATGCGACTGTCATGTAAACAGGCAGATCGGATTTTCCGAGGCATTAGGCTGCGTCTCCGCGGTTTAATGACGAGAGAAACCCCGACGCGCATCTGCGGATGGACGGATGGCCCGACGAAACATTGTGTCGTCGTAGGAGAGGAATATGGACACACGTTGACACAACATATCAAAGGTTGGCTTGCTCATTCAAAAATTTCGGACCCACTGCTCATGAAAGTGCGTTTATTGCACAAATTTTTTTTCACGTGCCATTTACGGCAAAAATAATTTTTGCGTGCATGATACGCACTGTATGGCGTTTAATACGCACGTTTACAGTGCGTATCATATGCAATCAAAAACTATTTTTGGCGTATAAAAGGCATGAGAAATAAAATTTGTGCTATAGATAGTCACTTTTATGAGATCGTGTTGCATGCACATGATCCATCAGAAATCATTTGCGACTGAGCGACAGAGAGGACGCTGGCGTTGTTTGTTCGCCGCTTCTCCGTTCGCCGCTTCTCCATCCAAACGCTAATGCTAAACTGGCGTTATCGTTTCAACTCTACTGATCAATATTGTCAACTGTAATCCTATACTTCACCATCTGTACATGGATTTTACCTATTTGGTTGCCAACTTACCTGCCATCATTTTCATCCTACGACAACTTCTACCCCTGACCAGCACCATCAGCTCTCGTGTTGTTGCCATCTGGATTTCTCCGTGGTAACATCACCGCGACCGGCGGCTCATCCCTGGAACCTGGATTCCCTCACCAATTCATCTCCTTCTCCAGCACTGCTACTGTGAGGTAGACCCCTGGACAGTCTGTTGCTGTCCAGGTGCAGTTAGGCCGTGTTGCCTGGGACTGCTGCCTCCAGTTAACATCTGCTAGCCGCTACCAAGTCAGTAGGCAGCTAGCTATCGAACGACAGTTCGCTTCGGCAGCTCGGCTACTTGAAAGTGGCTGACACTGTCTGCTCATCATCCACGCTCAGTCCTTCAGCACTTAACCATCTCCAAGCTTCGTCCACCTCGGCTTTTGCCGACTGTCCTGTCGTGTCGCTACTTTCCATAAGCTAACGTGTGACTGAAGTTTTCAACCTTCCCTGCTAATTGTGTCATTTACATACTTTATATTACAACTATACAAGCTGAACACCCTTATTCCTCCGTTCTGTATCTCCATAATCAAAAAGCTCGGTCTTCTACGTCGCCCCCGCTACATCCATCGAAGCTCCCGTAGAACGATTGTTTACTCCTTGTTCAACCACGACATTCCGTCCATCTGGTCCAACGCCTGCCCTGTCGCTTCCCGCTTACGTCATCACAGCAAACAGCACGTGCGCTCCGCCTGCCTACAAACACTAGTCAAATCCGAACAGCCTACTCAAAACCAACCACTCCTCAGACTCGCTCTCTTTAACACACGTTCTCTTCGCTGATCTCTGATCGCTGATCGATTGCTCCTGTCTGCCTCGCTGCCTGCTGTGTGTTTGTTTGCTTCGAGGCTGTAAGCTCCACCTGAGCCTCGTATTTCTTTGTTTTGAGCCATCATTTACTATCTAGTTGTTTATACTACTAAATACAGCTTACCCAACATCTCAGATTAACCTTACATCTCTAGCTTCCGTTATTGTTAACACAGCACGCTAGTAACTCGCTAACGTTAGCCTGCTAACGCGCCACCCGTGCGCTCATTTATTTATTTTTTTTCTCTCGCACGCCCGCGCCTTTGAGTTCATAAAGTCCAGGTAAGTAAGAATCAGTCAACAAACACGGTGAGTAATGTCTTCTTGTCCTGTTTTTGTCACCTGTGTCACATTTCATATGTTTAGTATAGCCTTCTCCGATGGCAATATAGGATTTATATGTGATAAATGCAAGGAGACAGTCAGGCTGACGGAGAAGATTTCAGAACTAGAGACACGCATCCAAACTTTAATTGAGGATGGTAAGAATGCTAGATCTTTAGATAGTGTTTTGGATGCGCCTAGCATAGTGAACTCTTTACATGATTCGGTTCCGGCTGAAGTAGAGCCCTTGCAGCAGGGCAGATGGGTGAAAGTGAGAGATCGTTCTAGTCGCGGATCAAAGAACCACTCTTCCGTTTCGATTCCCATAACAAACCGATTTGCCCCACTCAGTGAAACACCCACTGAGAATTCTGTTGATTATGCCCTGGTAATTGGTGATTCGATCACACAGAACGTGAAAATAGAGACACCAGCCACCATAGTCACATGTTTGCCGGGAGCCAGAGCGCCTGACATCAAAGCAAATTTAAAAGTGCTGGCTAATGCTAATCGTAAATTCTCTAAGATCATTCTTCATGTCGCCACTAATGATGTTCGACTCCGCCAGTCGGAGATCACCAAAATTAATATTAAAGAGGTGCATGAACTCGCAAGTACGATGTCAGGCACTGTAATTTGCTCTGGCCCCTTTCCTGTACGCAGGAGTGATGAGATAGTTAGCAGATTAGCCTTACTCAATAATTGGCTGTCGAAGTGGTGTCCGCAGAATAATATAGAATTCATAGACAATTGGAAAAGTTTTTGGGGCAAGCCTGGTCTGTTGAAAAAAGCTGGTATCCATCCCTCCTGGGCTGGTGCTGCTCTTCTCTCTAGTAATTTGGCTCATAGTCTTAGAGATAAAACATGACAATCTGGGGCTCAGGTCAGGAAGCAGACAGACTGGCTAGACCAGTTTAATATGTACTTCGTCTAAATGTGATTATATGTGTTTTTTTGTGATTGTAAGTTGTGCGTCAGTGTTAAATGTATTATAAAGGTACCATGTAAAGCGACCTTGAGCTTTGGAAAGGCGCTATAGAAATAAAACTTCTTCTTCTTCTTCTTCTTCTAGACCGACCGTCTGCTAGCGGCCTCAAGTCACCAAAGTCAGATAAATCCCATCACATAGAGCCTCTTTCACCTAGATATCATCATATAGAGACTGTGTCTGTTCCCTGAATTTGGAAATCCAAAAAACGTCAGGTTAAAAATGTAATTCATGTTCAACAAATAAAAAACGGATATAATACAGAAGAGCAAATGATAAAGCTTGGGTTGCTGAATATTCGATCCCTTACTTCAAAATCTCTCATAGTTAATGATATGATTTCAGATTATAATCTTGATATGCTGTGTTTGACAGAAACCTGGCTAAAACCAAACGATTACATTATTTTAAATGAGTCAACCCCACAAGATTACAGTTATAAACAAGAACCTCGTCTGAAAGGCAAAGGTGTTGCTGTAATTTATAGTAATATTTTCAAAACCACTAAGAAATCTAGTTTTAAATATACTTCTTTTGAAGTATTGGTGCTTAATGTAAAAATATATAGTGTAAACGATAAATCACATTTGAGAATTATGCTGGCTACTTTATACAGGCCACCATGGCACCATAAAGATTTTATCAAAGAATTTGCGGACTTTCTATCAGAATTAGTATTGGCTGCAGATAAAGTACTAATTGTTGGTGATTTTAATATACATGTAGATAATGAAAAAGATGCATTGGGATTGGCATTTAAAGACATTGTAAACTCAATTGGAGTTAGACAACACGTGTCAGGACCCTACTCATTCTCGTAATCATACTCTGGATCTAATATTATCACATGGAATAGATGTTGATGCCGTTGAAATTCTGCAGCAGAGCGATGACATCTCAGATCATTATCTAGTCTCATGTAAATTACATTTAGCCAAGGCTGCAAAGCCGACTCCGTGTTATAAATACGTTAGACCTATAACTTCTGCCACTAAAGATTTCTTTATCAATAATCTTCCCAATCACTTTCATCATCTCAGCATCCCGGATAGCTTAGAAGAACTTGATATTGCAACAGAAACGTTTAACTCTCTCTTTTCCAGCACTTTAGACGCAGTTGCTCCGTTACGCTTAAAGAAGATTAAAGAAAATAGTCCAACGGCGTGGTACAGCGAGCACACCCGGGCCCCTAAGAGAGCAGCCAGAAAAATGGAGCGCAACTGGAAGAAAACTAAACTAGAGGTATTTCGGATTTCTTGGAAAGAGAGCTCGATTGCTTACAGAGAGGCTTTAAAAGCTGCTAGATCTGCTTATTTTTCAACCCTATTAGAAGAAAATAAACATAATCCAAGGTATTTATTTGAAACAGTGGCTAAACTAACGAAAAAGAAAGCTTCAAGCTCAGAAGTGTCCAAGCAACACAGCAGTGATGACTTTATGAACTTCTTCACTTATAAGATTGATAATATCAGGGACAAAATTATAACTATGCAACCGTCTACCACAGTATCGCATCAGGGAGTGCATTGTAGTCTCCCTGAGGAAAAATTTTATTCATTTGTTGCTATAGGAGAGGAAGATTTCTGCAAATTCGTTAATTCATCTAAATCGACAACTTGTATGTTAGATCCTATACCGACTAAGTATGTTAGATCCTATACCGACTAAGCTACTGAAAGAGATGTTTCCAGAGGTCATATATCTTCTTCTTAATATCAATAATTCATCTTTGTCTCTAGGATACGTACCAAAAACCTTTAACCTGTTAAGCTTCAACCCCACTTCTGAAAAATCCCCAGAAATGGCATACCCAAACTGAAACAGATGCAGTTCATGAACCCTTTTTACTAAAAGCACAAGTAAGATCTCATTTGAAAGCTGACACCTGGCAGTTTATTGTAAATGTGGAATTAATTAGTCATAATGAAAAAAAAATAATTAAAAATGTCTTCAAAGTTTTGTAAAGTTATTAGAAATGTATTTTTATGAAACATCTTCATCAAAATAAAACTGAAGTTGGCATTGTATCAACCTAGAAATGCACTGCAACTAAAGCCACATGTCTGACCATGTTATATTTAAAATTTGAAGAAGATAAGTCTAAAACTCTTTTAGTTAATTCGCATTTAGTTAAATGTTTTTCAAGATCATGTCATATGAATTTATTTTGATTAGACTCTAAAATGCAAACTGGTGTTTATTGTCATCTTCTAGCATCTATTCAGTCTATTGTCTCTATTGTTTTTTGGTGCAAACGAGCCCCATTCAGTGTCAGTCTCCCCTGCACACATTCACACCTCTCCGGGCTGGTTATGGCTCTAAATATGCTTTTCTTTTGTCTGCATTATAATCACTAACGACTAATAGCTATTCACACTGTTTCAATCCCTTTTTTCTTTTACCAAAGTTCTCACTTCACATTTGAAACTGTATCAAATGCCCTTTTTGAAAAAAGAAACATTTCAGTAAGCATTCCTATTTAGAAAAATTCATAAAAATAACAGCTAATATGCTGGCAGGTTCACAGAGCTAGCTAGCATGTTAGCTTAGCACACCATCAATACATGACAATTTATGAGATTAAAACCATGTTTGTGCTCCAAACTTACTTTATAACGCAAGTCGAGTGTTTTAAATAACCTTCTGTGATATGATTTGGCTTCAGATGAAAAAATAAGACACAAAATATATTATTTTATAGTATTCTGCACAATGAGAAAGTCTATATCGATTAGCATTACATTATAAATATAATCTATTATTATGAAAATACCTGACATGGCTCGAAGAACACAGGTAAATCAAATATCATTGCAATCATGTTTATTGTCTTCAAAACATCTTTATCTGCATGTTACAGCGATCTCTGGAAGCTTTGTTTGTGTCAGGGACTTCCTGGAATGTCACATGGTTATGGCACTTCTTCGTGTGTTCCATATATGGACTATTACTGTGCATAGTGCGCCGGCGCCCTCAGGCTGCCAGTATGGATTGAAAACACAGTACATCAGAGTATCCAGCGCTCATAATGTTTACATCGACGCATTTGGGTATAAATTCAATAAACATTATTCCTGTCTATACAAATATGATGTAAACCTATGAGAATATATCAATATTTCTCCACATCTGCACATTGCTGAGCTAAAAGCCCTGAGGGACGTTGTTTTGTCAAGCTCTGTCATGATGACGACACAGGAGTTTTTTTTGGAAGCGGCTGACGCTCATAATTCACATTAAAGGTATCGACTCATTTTTTAATTACATAACTCCTGGCACAAATTAAGACATAACTGTCATTACAAGTTTCTCAGAATACAATAGTGGTCAAATACTGAAACTTGAGTATTATATCTTTTTAGTGATGTATAGTTTGTCAAGGTAATAACATTAAATATGATAGTAACTTTGAACTATTTAAAAAAAAAAACACTTCAGTGCGCCGGCGCTCTGGCAACGGTTAAGAGGTTAAACTGGCTATGATAAAACCGCTTGTTAAAAAAACACAACTTGATCCTACAGAATTAGTCAATTACAGGCCGATCTCGAATCTGCCTTTTCTGTCAAAGATATTAGAAAAAGCAGTATCTTCACAACTATGTTCCTTTCTAGAAAGAAATGATATCTGCGAGGATTTTCAGTCTTTCAGTCTTCAGGATTTAGACCGTACCATAGTACTGAGACTGCTCTCATTAGAGTCACAAACAGAGATGTATAAAGTACTAGAGACCCAGACTTGAGTAAAAGTACAAGTGCTCTATCAAAAAAGTGACTTGAGTAGAAGTTGAAGTGCTCTTTAAGCACCCTACTTAAGTGGAAGTACTAAAGTATTCAACATTTTTTTTACTTATGTATTGCAAGTAGTTTAAAAAAAATTTACTACTCAAGTACTGAAAGTAAAAGTACAAGTATTGTATTATGTAGTAAAGCATCTCACCCTTCTCCCTGCTTGTGCCTTTTTTCTCCACAGCTTATTGGGTATTTATCTGCATGTTACAGCAATATCTGAAAGCTTTATTTCAGGGAGTTCCTGGAATGTCACATATGGCTCTTCTTCATGTGTTCCATATATGGACTAATGTGCACAGGGCGCCCTCAGACTGCCAGTATGGATTGAAAATACAGTATATCAGAGTGCTCATAATTACATCGGCCCATTTTGGGTATAAATTCAATAAATATTATTCCTCTCTAAAGACATCTGACGTAAATCTATGAAAATCTATCAATATTAAACTGCACAAGCTAAAAGCCCTGAGGGACATTGTTTGGTCAAGCGCTTTCATGACACGGGAGGGTTTTTTTTAATGGGAGCGGCTGACGCTCATAATTCATATTAAAGGTATCGACTCATTTTATCATTACTCCTGACACAAATTAAAAAATAACTGTCACTATAAGTTTCTCAGAATAAAATAGTGGTCAAATACTAAACCTTGAGTCTTATATCTTTTTAATGATGTAGATGGTCAAGGTATTTACATTAAATTTAATAGTAACTTTGAACTATTAAAAACAAAGAACGATTCAGTGCGTCGGCGTCCTCGCACATTCTATATGAATTATCTTTCACTCCAACAAATGAAAACACCGCCACCGGCGCCACGATCACTCGAAGTTGAAGGTGGTGTTTCTGGTTCTTCCATCTCGAAAAAAACTAACAAATCTCAAGTGTTCTCAATGGAGGCAGGCAGCAGAGCGGGAGGCAGAACGGGAGTACGAGCGCGCTCGCTCTTCTTGATCGCTTGATTCCCTCAATGATGAGCCAGCTTCATTAAACCTGTTGACAGAGCCATCTACCGCTCTGGCACTGATTATGTGGGTTTGGAATGATTCAACATTTTTATAATTGTAACGAGTAACTATGCAGTACATTAAAAATGTATCGGAGTAGAAGTATTAAACTCATCGAAAATATGTACTGAAGTAAAAGTGGAAGTAGGAGAAAAAAAGAATACTCTACTAAAGTACAGATACAGCCTTTTAGTACTTAAGTACAGTAGTGAAGTAGTTCTACTTCGTTACTATACATCTCTGGTCACAAATGATTTGCTCTTGTCATCCGATCGTGGTTGTATCTCTCTATTAGTGTTACTCGATCTTAGTGCTGCATTTGACACCATTGACCACATCATTCTTTTAAATAGACTAGAAAACTATGTTGGCATTAGTGGAATTGCACAGCATGGTTTAAATCATACTTAACTGACCGTTATCAGTTTGTAGCAGTAAATGAAGAGATGTCTTATCGATTACAAGTTCAGTATGGCGTACCACAAGGCTCAGTACTAGGACCGCTGCTGTTCACTCTGTACATGCTACCATTAGGAGATATCATTAGGAAACATGGAGTTAACTTTCACTGTTATGCCGATGATACTCAGCTGTATATTTCTTCAAAACCCAACGAATCTTACCAATTCACAAAATTAACGGAATGTATAGCTGATAAAAAAAAATTGATTGGTAAAAAATGATTAGTAATTTCTTACTACTAAATTCTGAAAAGACAGAGATTCTAATTATTGGACAAAAAACTTCCACACGTAATAACCTAGAATACTGTCTAACACTTGATGGCTGCTCTGTTAAGTCTTCGTCGTCGGTTAGGAACCTGGGTGTGCTCTTCTTTTGAAAGCCACGTGTCTAGTATCTGTAAAAACTGCATTTTTCCATCTTAAAAATATATCTAAAATACGCCATATGCTCTCATTGGGAAATGCGGAACAATTAGTTCATGCGTTCATGACCTCAAGGCTAGACTATTGTAATGCTCTACAGGGTGGTTGCCCTGCACGCTTAATAAATAAACTACAGCTAGTTCAAAACGCCGCAGCTCGAGTTCTTACCAGAACCAGGAAATATGACCATATTAGCCCGGTTCTGTCAACACTCCATTGGCTCCCTATTAAACATCGTATACATTTTAAAATATTGTTGATTACTTACAAAGCACTAAATGGTTTAGCTCCGCAGTACTTGAGCGAGCTCTTAACGCATTATAGTCCTTCACGTCTATTGCGATCTCAAAACTCCGGCCAGTTGATAATACCTAGAATATCTAAATCGACTGCTGGCGGTAGATCCTTTTCCTATTTAGCACCAAAACTTGGGAACAGTCTTCCTAGCATTGTCCGGGAAGCAGACACACACTGTCAGTTCAAAGCTAGACTAAAAACACATCTCTTTGACCTAGCATACACAATACATTATAGACTTTTATAATTCAATGTTAGGCTGCATAGATTAGGTCAGTCGGAACTGGGAACAGTTCCCTTAAATCTTGATGTACGCGTTACATCATAAGAAGAATGGCATCTACGTTAATATTAGTGTCTTTGTTTATCCCGAGGTTTTCCCGCAGCCTGCCGGATCTAGGCCGTATCCAGATCTGACGAAGGAGATCCACCTAGACCCGTTGACAATGCAGTGCTGAAGTGTCAACTATCCTCTCCCTATGGAGGATCCCTTTCCCACTCTACAGATAAAGCGTTGTGAATTTCGGTTCGCGTACCCCGAAGTGATAAAATAAAATAAAATTCTGTATCAAAATTTATAGGCAAGACAAGTAGTTTGTTTAGGCATGGGTTGTATGGAATTACAAACCTGCGCGCATATTTTCAAAAGCACATAACTATAGAATCAATTCTGAATGAGCATGTGAATGCCGTCAGCGTTAATCACAGGTTCGCGTTTAAAGTCTGATCATTTCAACGGAGGTGAATCAATCAAAATTAACTTTAGCTGGAAATAACATTATTCAAGAACCGCTATAAAGGCAAAACAATCTCTGTTACCTTAAATTATATGTTTATCTCTGTAAAGCTGCTTTGAAACAATCCATTGCTAAAAGCGCTGTATAAATGAAGATGACTTGACTTGACTTGACTCTTAGTAACAAAGGCTCCATCCTCAGTGAATTTATTTTGGACAATAATCTGGATTTCCTCTGCTTAACCGAATCTTGGCAAAAACCACTTGAATACTTCTCTCTCAACCAAACTACACCAACTGGATTTACATAAATACCCAAACCACGACATGAGGGGCGCGGCGGTGGAATTGCAATAATACACAAACAGGACATCAAAACGACCATAGTACCCATCCCCACTTCTGCTTCATTTGAGCACATATCATTCAAACTGTCTGGCACTAAACCCCTGGTCATTGCAATTATCTACCGCCCCCCCCAAACCAAACCCTGCATTCCTTTCTGAGCTATCCGAATTTCTGTCCAAACTCTGTCCCATATCACCATCCATTCTTCTACTAGGTGACTTCAACATCCACATTGACTCCACAGATTCCTAAACAACCACCGACTTCCTGGACATCCTACAATTTTTCAATATCAGCCAACATTTTGATTTCCCCACCCATAAAAAAGGACACATACTTGACCTGGTCTGTTCATCTGGTACCACCATCAACAATATAACCCACACTGACCTCACCATTTCCGACCACCTGGCTATTACCATTGACATCGACATCCCAACTCCACCCATTAAGAAAAAACACATAATAACATTCAGGAACCTCAAATCCATCGACCTCACCTCTTTCTCCTCCATATTGTCAACCACCCTTGAAAAATCCATTGACCCCCAAAACACCTCCCCATTGGTCCTCGTCAACGTCTACAATGATGTACTCTCATCCTGTCTCAATAACAATGCCCCCCTTAAAACCAAATCTGTCTCCTTCACTCACTCAGCCCCTTGGTACACTAACCAACTCCGCCTCTTCAAAGCCAAATGCCGTCAACTGGAACGACTCACCAATAGAACAGGTCTCACTGTCCACCTGGAAGCCTACAAACTTCACAGACAATAATACAAAGACGCCCTTAACTCTGCCCGCTCCTCCCACTACTCATCTGTCATCTAATCCGGCTCCACCAGTACCAAGACCTTTTTTTCCACAATCAACAAACTTCTAAAACCCATGGACACAATCTCCAAATCCTTCACCACCTCTAAGTGTGATTTGTTCCTTTCCTTCTTCAAAACCAAGATCGGCAACATCCATAATCAGCTAGCCCATAGCTCCCCCTCCACCACTCCTGGACCTCCACCACCCTCCCCTCCCTCCCACTTTCTCTCGTCATTTATTCCAATCACTGATACCGATGTATCTACCATAATTGCCAGCATGAAGTCTTCAACCTCTCCGCTTAACCCTATCCCCACATTTCTTACCAAGGCATGCTTCCGCTCACTTCCCCCTTTCATCACCAACATAATCAACTCCTCTCTGAACTCCGGTATTTTACCCTCACCTCTCAAGCTTGCTGCCATCACCCCCATATTGAAAAAACCTGGTCTGGACCCAGACATTCCCAACAGCTACCGTCCCATCTCAAACCTCCCTTTTCTGTCCAAAATCTTGGACGAGCTGTTGCTACTCAACTTCAAAATCACCTCAACTCCAATAGCCTATATGAACCATTCCAATCCGGCGTCCGCTCTAAACACAGCACCGAAACTGCCCTCCTCAAAATCACCAACGACATTCAGCTTGCTGCCGACTCTGGTCTCCTCTCGATTCTCATCCTTCTTGACCTCAGTGCAGCCTTTGACACCATCAAGCACTCCATCCTCCTTTCACGCCTCCAGGACCAAATTGGAATAACTGGCTCCGTCCTAACCTGGTTTACTTCCTATCTTTCTGACAGATTCCATTATATCTCTATAAACAACTGCACGTCTTCTACCACTTCAGTCATTCATGGTGTCCCCCAGGGTTCAGTTCTTGGCCCACTCCTCTTCATCCTGTACATGCTCCCCCTTGGACAGATCCTTCGCCAACATGGCCTTAACTTCCACTGCTACGCTGATGACACCCAACTCTACCTCTCCTCAAAGACCATCACAACCTCCACCCATTCAACCCTTACAGCCTGCCTCATTAACATTAAATCATGGATGCAAGAGAACTTTCTCCAACTCAACTGCAAT
The DNA here is from genome assembly GCA_030578255.1 of Tiaroga cobitis. NCBI lineage: Eukaryota > Metazoa > Chordata > Actinopteri > Cypriniformes > Leuciscidae > Tiaroga > Tiaroga cobitis. The sequence continues at coordinate 33,594,529 of CM060614.1, forward strand.
AAATCAGAGATTCTCATCATTGGTCCCAACTCCCTCACCCGAAATGCCCAGACCTTCTCCCTCAACATTGATGGCTCCAATGTCACCACCTCCACCTGCATCCGCAACCTTGGAACCATCTTCGATCCTACCCTCTCCTTTGTACCTCATGTCAACCATGTCACCAAAGTTGCCTTCTTTCACCTCCGTAACATTGCACGGCTCCGTCCCTCTTTGTCTAGCACTGCTGCTGAAACACTTATCCATGCCCTCATCACCTCCAGACTGGACTACTGCAACAACATTATTTATGGATTACCAAACAAAACCATCGATAAACTTCAATATGTCCAAAACTCAGCTGCCCGCCTTCTCACCAACACCCGCCGCCGCGATCATATCACCCCCGTCCTTTACAACCTTCATTGGCTCCCAGTCAAACACAGGATCAACTTCAAAATACTTCTCCTCACATGCAAAGCACTTAATAACCTTGCCCCTCCATACCTCTCCGTCCTACTAAACCGCCACACTCACACCCGCCTCCTCAGGTCCGCTGGTGCTGACACACTCAAGACCATCAGGACTAAGCGCCGGTCCTGGGGCGACAGAGCCTTCTCAGCTGCTGCACCAACTCTCTGGAACGCCCTCCCCGACCACATCAAACAGTCAAGCACCTCAACACCCTTCAAAACTCACCTCTTTGAACTTGCTTTTTCCTATTAACAGACTTTTTCTAATTCCTCATCCTTTCACGGCACCTCTCTTGAATTACCTGTAAAGCGTCTTTGAGTGTCTAGAAAAGCGCTATAAAAATTGTATGTATTATTATTATTATTATTATTATTATTATGTTCCCACCAGTCCTGAGATCTTGCTGCGTGTTCGTCCATCTGAGCAAGAAGACCCCTGTAAACATGCGCGATGTTTCAGTCAAGTGTAAACACATGACTCGGATATGGGTCACAATTTAAAGAACGTGTAAACGGACGGTAAAAAAAAATCGGATATAGGCAACAAATCAGAATTGGGCATCAAGACCTGCAGTGTAAACGAGGCCTTGGAGTGCTAACACAAACAAATGTCCAGCGCCGTCAAATAAGGCTACGAGGACAACTGGCAGATGAAGCTTGATCCTTTACGTGCCACGCAACAGCAGTGACTGGACTCCAAATGTGTTTTGGAGGTTTGGGAAGTGATTTATGCATAGATAAAGACTCTGTGTGTGCTTTAGATTATGCAAATTAGTTCCACGGGGGAAAGAAGGGTGGGCTACACCTCTGATGCCAACAGCCAATCATTGCACATCATAAAGATTGCTAAATTGCAATCTCTTCTTTAGAAAAGGGATACAGTACCCTAGACCAAGTTCCGTGTCTCTGGCCCAGTTAGGCAGAAAACATTACAGACACATTTGCAACCAGGTTGTTCTAGATTGTTAAGGACCTTCTGCGCCTACTTCAAGGCCTTGTCTGCATGTTCCAGATTGTAAGGACCATCTTGCAGGAGATCCGCATGCCACAACACTTTGTGTTCAAGACTGTCAAAGTGGAGTCTGGCTCTTTTCCAACTTCACTGACACCCAGCACATAACGCACACAAACTGAGTCGCATCAAATATGGTAAACGGAAGCTCAACTGTATTTCCTTGATGTGCAAGAAAAAACAGCATTAGTTCTGGTGTCATATGCAAGCATGTTTGAGCTTCCATTGAGCATTATTTATGTACTCTGATGTGTATTGATCCATTTCTATATTTAAGACAAAAGTCTCAATTAAATCTGTTCAAAATTTTGGATGAGAATATTTGCTTTCAAAATGTCTGGGAGGAGGAATTTACTGAGGCAAAGAATTTGAACTGGATGGTTTGTGTAAATTCAGTTATTTTGTCGTGTGGACTATGTGTATATGTATAGGACAGGGGTTCTCCACTCTGGCCCTCGAGATTCACTCTCCTGCAGAGTTTACCTCCAACCCTAATCAAACACACCTGCCTGTAACTTCCTAGCAATCCTGAAGACCTTGATTAGCTTGTGAATCTCGGGGGCCAGAGTTGAGAACCCTTGGTATCTTTACCAAGATAGAGACATGGTTCTAAGTTGTTCCCATCCCTGGTCCTGGGGACCCCCAGCACTGCACAAATTAGATGTCTTGGGAGTGAGAATGGGTTGTGTTTAACCCTCTGAGGTCGGCTATCGCGCCGGCGCGATTGCCTCGCTTTTTTTCTTATCAGTGCAAAAGAGACTCAAAATACTCTGTTGATTTTGATCTTAAATATAAGTGTTATACATCATTCGATCATGTTAAGTGTCTATTATTTTTCTGTATACTCACAATAAAAACAAAGTGTTGTGCTTTTCGACAAATAAAGAAAAATAAACATGATGCAAGTTCTGCCTTCTCTCTGTCGGTGAAGTCCATTCTGAAACGCGTCCTAAGATTAACTATAACTCCGCAAATACTTGTCATACAGGCACGAGAGATTTTTCTTTATGAAGCTTGAATTCTCTTCTTTTCAATGAAGTAATTTATGTAAAAAACAAATATTCTCAGTTTATGTAATCTGTATGAAAAGAGAGTGATTTCAGTATTTTTTTCCCAGCTCATTACACTTCATTACGCGTTAATCTGACACGCCCACGGAGGACGCGCGCTATTCAAACGCAAATGTTGAGGCAAGCCATGACAAAGCCCACATCAGCCGTTCCACCGTGGCGGTAAAATGTGGGGTGTATTTGCTGCCTTTTACCGCTAAGAGGCGCTACAATCATAGACTCTAAAAAGTGTTTGTTTAATCTCTCTATTGCGTAATCTGCTGCCGCGCATTCAGTGCGATTGAAAGCTGGTAGCATATGAATTCAAGTGAAACGTAGTTAAAATAATTAATAATCACAATACTGAAATTAGGCTACTAAAATTAAATTGAATAAATAATGAAAACATTTCAACATAAAACATTGCAATAAAAACATTTAGGCTACATCAATGAGGCTTTGCAAAAGCATAAGACGTTGACTTTAACATCATACAGACGGTAGCTCAGTGGTTAACGCAACAACACGAGATTCAAGGAGCTTCAATCGACCTGAGATCGAATCTGAATGTAGCACACATGTTTTTAACCGATGTTAGCCGACAGCGTTTATATTTTACCACCTTGATGCTTAAATAGGTAACTGTTTATAACTGTTTACTTATTTAAAGTCAAGAGTTTTGTTTAATTATCATTACAACATACATTTGCTACATTCCCGTAGAACCGCAGCCGCTGCACAAACGATAAACTGATGAAGGAAGATTGTCAGCCGATTGCATCAGAAAATGAAAATGAAGAAGCTCGTCTTTAGTCTGCTAAATTATTGTGTAATGTAAAATAACACTTACATTACTTAAGTTTGAAACCAAGTTCGAACATTTCAAGGTTTAAATAAAGTGTCGGGACAGTTTTTTTTTTTTTAATTTAAAACAGGATTGCATCGAGTTTAGAGTTTATTTCTTTTGCGATGCAAAATAAGAAACACTGGGCTAATCTTATTCTTGGGACATTTTAAATTTGTATTGCCAAAGAAATTACAGCTATAAATTAAACAATTAAAACAGTACAAAACGAAAATTGTCCAAAGCAACATAGCCTAATTAAATTAAAAACATGCGTTTTTCTTTGCCTCTCTCGCGCTGGATCTCTTTTTAGCAAGTTTATTTAGTCTCCCTCGCTGCGCCCGCCGGGTCTCTCTCGAAATTAAACATTTAAAAACATGTAAAAACACATCATACAGCTGATAATACTGTATATGTCGCTGCGTGTCAGCCATACAAATCACGAAAAAAATATTTAGCCTTTAATTGTTGCTTCAAAGACACAGCATGCCTTGTTGAATTCACATTACAATAACTTTCTTTTGAAATTTTGTGTGAAAAAAAACTTTAAATAGGCTACAATAAATAAACTACAATATTTATAATTTAATAAGATATGGGGCCTACATTTGGACACAGATTTATCCTTACAATAATTTTGCCTGCTCATCAGGCTGGCTATCTGACACTCTCCATATGAAAGAGGAACATTAACACCTTTGTCCAGCAACTGTCCCTCCAACCCCCCACAGGCTATCGGAGTCTGAGGCTGACTTAACACAAAGAGAAGTCGCAATTCACACTTAAATCGCTATTCTAGACAGTGTTGATAATGAAGGAATTAAATGATTTAAGTTACATGTAGACTAGTGATATTTCTGTCATAAAAGTTTATTACTAAATATTTCATTATTTCAATAATTGATGAAATAAAACTGGTTTGGGCCAGCCTTTTCCAAGCAAAACTAAATATAATCTGAAAAAAAAACGCATGTTAATGTGTTGTCATGAACAAAAAACTCAATATTATATTCTACAGGGATCTTTTGGATCCTTAACCAGGCATGCAATTAATTAAGTTTTTTTTTGTATTATTCAAATAAATATCGAACCACGGTGCTTCGTGGTAATGCTGCTAAATTAAATAACATTTATAGAATAATTATGAACTTAAATGAAACAGTATCGCAACATTTCGACAAATAAATTATTTGATCTGTTTTTACATTTTAATTCAGGGCGATTGAGCCTACAAAATGGAGCGAGATTTTCACCCTTGTCTTGTCATTTTCTCATTGGGAAGCGCTTACATTGAGTATAGATCCTCTGTACCTCTCGTTTTCATATGGATTACATAATCAGATAACATTTATTAGCCTAAATATTTAGACATTTAAAGACTTTAGACATAGCCGATTTCTTATGGTGACTGAGCTGAATCGGCTTTTGGTTCATTTTTGTGACGCGCAGTTCCCGGAGACAGAGATGACAGATAAACTGTTGTCGTTAGCCTAATAATATGAATACAAGTTTACAGTTTTGAACGATGTAAGCTACTCTACTCTTATCTGTATGACCAAAAAATTACGGAGTCGCCTATTAAGTTATTTTTGCTGTAATGAGAAAAATAAATTGATCTAAATGAACGCGCCGCCGCGTTTGTGGAACACTAACTCACCATGCCAGAATAAAACCCGACTTTAGAAAAATGCATAGGGCCACTCGGCGTGGTGTGCCAAAACACTTATAAACTTCAATATTTCATTCAAAATAATCTCAAAACGCTTTGTGAAATTTGAAAAGCCGTGCATGCATTAGGCCACTGGAACTAATGAACAACTGAAACGCTGGTTTTGATTTTATTGTTTGTCGTTTAAACGTGCCTGTTGCATATCTCTATTTTATATATTTGATATGGTCTATTGGTGAAGTAGCCTAGCATTGATTAGCTACTGTGGAGGGAGGGGTGTGGGGATTCAAATAATTCAGCAGAAGCAGGGATGTTTAGACCAGAAGGAAATCCCCGTCCCCCCTGGCAAATCACACTTTACTTAAAACCATGTTTTTAAAAACTCTAGGTTGTAGGGAATCAAAAAAGAAAAAAAAGAAAAAAAAAATATAGGCCTATATATATAAAATATATAGGCCTATATATATATATATATATATATATATATATATATATATATATATATATATATAGATATAGCCTATATATAAAATATTTTTTTTTAACAGAACTGCTTTTGAAATTACGATTGGTAGCCTATTATTATACAGATGCAAAGTCGTTCTGTTGGATTTGTTCCTTAGTGTAAAATGGAAATGCATGGTAATTTTATTTGATAAATATAAGCAAAAAACTGTATGGTGTAACAGAGTTTTAGAGCTAGACAAATCTCTCTGCATTAATGAATATAAAATTTACAGTAGACCATGTTTGATCGGGATTTGAACCCGTGTCATCTTGATGGTCGAACCGTAAGTTCTACCGCTCGGCTATGAATTTACTCACTGAGGAATCCCAAACGTTTGTTTCTCACATGAGCGAGAAAACGTTTTGTCGTTAGCCTGTGAGTGTAGGCCTATAGCCTACTGCATGAATAAAAGTAGACCTTTTACAGTTTTAAAAGATGATATCTTATCTGTATGACCAACAATTACGGAGTAGGCTTTAGCCTATTAAGTTCTTAGCTGTTATGAGAAAAATAAATTCAAATGAACGCGCCGCCGCGTTTGTCAAACTCTAATTCAACATGCCAAAATAAAGCCAGATTTTAGAATAATGCATAGCGCCACTCGGCGTGGTGTGCCAAAATATCCTAATTATAAACTTCAATATTTCATTCAAAACCATCTCAAAACGCTTTGTGACATTTTAAAAAGCCGTGAATGTATTAAGGCCACTGGAACCAGGATTGTAACTGAAACGCGCTGCATGTCTCAATACAGGAGCAGAAGCGCTGGTTCAGATTGTATTGTTTGTTGTTTAAACGTGCATGTTGCATATTTAAAAATATTTGTTAAAAATAAATGTTTGTTGTAGGCTTATTTGGAAATTACCATAACTTGTAGTATTTCATCCTTACTGTTAATTGCCCCACTTACGTTTTGCTAAACGTCCCTTTGCGCCACCTGGCGGTCATTTCGCGAACGACTTTGAAATGCGACTGGTTTATTTTTACGGCGGTGGATTTGCCGCGGCGGTAATAGGCATTCTGGTTGACTACCTTCTGTACATTAGTAAACGTTATTTTTACATGAACACATCCAAACTATATTGCTATAGCCTACTGAGATTTCTTCTAATCGCGATATACTAGTGTCTGTAATGACAACATTTCGTTGACTAATTTTGGATAGATTATAAAGTGTTTACTATAAAATAGACATCAAATAAGCTTTAGTTAGACAGTTTCTGCTCATATGTAAAATATATAGTATGTTTTGTCACAAATAAACTAATCAACTGTTATAGTGTTTGTTCCAATGCAAGCTATATCAAAATAATGAATCCTTAACTTTGAAATATGTATGATAAAATCTATTGCCTACTTTAAAAAATAATACTTTATAAGACATTTATGGAAAAAGACAATTTTATTTTCAAGATGTTTCCAAACTTTGAACCAATTCTGCAGAATTGCCCATACAACCTATTTGACCGGGATTTGTTTCCAGGTATGACTAAAAATGTGCTTTTGGCTTTCATTTATATTTTGATTGTTTGTATATATATATATATATATATATATATATATATATTTATTATTATGCGGGTCAGGTGAGAATCACCTAATTATTCATGATGGGGTTGGACTGTTCAAGCCCATTTGCATATTGCCTTGGCAAACAAAAAAAAGTTTTTCACAATAAAACCCAATTCACAGTTTTATGTGAATGATTAGGCAGGATTTTTTCAGATCATTTTGAAGAAAAAACACTAGGCAACAACATCCATTAGTCAAAAGTCTTGTAGACACATATTTATTATGTGTTTTGTGGCCTTATTTCAGAAACTTTCATTTTTAGTTTTTCCAATAACCACGCATAAACAATATTCTCTCAAATATACAAACATGTACATACATATTATATCACGTATTATCGTAGCCATGTTTGTGCTAAATATAGTGTAATTTCACCTGTGCCATTAATATGTTTATAAGCAACTGAAACATCTCATGTCAGAACATCTCAAGGACCCCCAAAACACCTTAGACCCCAGAGGGTTAAGCAGTAGGAAATTACTAGTCATCCAGTTTTTTTATATTAGCTATGCATTACGTTAATTTTGTGGATTGGTAAGTTTCATCAGGGCATGAAGAAATATAGAGCTGAGTATTTATTTATTTATTACAGGGAGTGCATATTAACCCTCTGAGGTCTAAGGATTTTTGGGGTCCTTGAGGTGTTCTGACATGCTCTGACATTTGTGCTTTTTTCAGTTATTTATAAACATGTTAATGGCAAAGGTGTAAATTCACTCAATAAAGCACAAACTGGACTACCGTAATTTCTCAGCAACAATTATGAAACATGTTTGTATTTTTGAGAGAATATTGCTTATGCATGGTTATTGAAAAAACTAAAACTTAAAGTGTCTGAAATAAGGCCACAAAACACATACTAAATATGTGTCCACAAGACTTGTGACTAATCAGTGTTGTTGCCTAGAATTTTTGCTTCAAAATGATCTGAAAATCATCCTGCCTAATCATTTACACAAACACATACACTGATTTAAATTTTATTAGAGACCTTTGGTTTGGAAAGGCAATATGCGTGGAGGCGTGTTCACACCTGAGAAGACAAAGGCCGGATAATGTGCCGCATAATGAGCTGCATATTAATTAGCCCTTTCACACAGGTGTGTCACAGGATCCCAAAGAATGCAAGGACAAAAGAAATGATCTATATAGCCTATACATATTTTACAATTAGAAATTGTAACCAATTACAAATAGGTTACAATTACAACAACAATTACAATTTTAACAATATTTCAAGTGTATTTCTTTGTAAAAACTATACATTTTATCATACGTATTAAAAAAGGTAAGGATTCATTAGTTTGAATATTGGAACAAACACTATAATAACATCTTAGTTGATAATTCAATATACCTACTTTATTTTTGACAAAACATCATACTATAGTATATTTAACTATGAGCAGAAATTGGTGAACAAAAGCGTACCTATTTAATGTGACAGTAGTCTTTTTTTACAGTCAAAACTTTATAAGCTATCCAAAACTAATCACAAAATCGTGTCTAAACATTCATATTTAGTCTGTAATATATTGTGTATGATATATTAGTATATACATGTGAATTTGCAGCTTGTTGCTTATACAGACATTTTATTTCAACATATTTCAGTCTATTTTTACTCATACAAACTATATTGCTATAGCCTACTAAGATGTGTTTATGTAAACATAACGTTTACTAATGTAGGTGCGAGAGTGAATGAACAAGGCACAGACACGCGCTGTATAACTGTAAACAAAGCGCGCGTGCCTTTGCCGTTCACTCATCATTTAGCCTACACACATACACGCAATTCATATTTAAACAGTCTTTTTGCGGTTTACAGTCCGACACTTCAATATCACGATTAGAACAAAGCACTAGAATAAATGACTTACTACATCAGCTGGATCCGTTGCTCCTCGAAATGAAACTACCAGCACTTCTGGTACATTTTCCAGGGTTAGATATTCCTCACAGTGAAAGGATACGCTGTGTACACAGCTGTACAAGATAGCCTACTTACTAAACACGATGTGTTTTATAATCCAGCTGGTGGGCGTTGGCATGTTTGAACGGCTTGTCTAAAATCATTTGCGTTTGAATAGCGCGCGCTCTCCGTGGGCGTGGCACATTAACGCGTAATTAGGTATAATGAGCTGGAAAGAAAAATACTGACATGTCTCTCTTTTCATACAGATTACATAAACTAAGAATATTTGTTTTTTTATATAAATTAACTCATTTAAAAGAAGAGAGTTCAAGCTTCATTATGGAAAAACACTCGTGCCTGTATGACAAGTATTCGCGGAATTAAAAATAATCTTAGGACGCGTTTCAGAATGGACTTCACTGACAGAGTGAAGGCAGAACGCGCATCATGTTTGTTTTTCTTTATTTGGCGAAAAGCACAACACTTTGTTTTTATTGTGAGTATCCACGAAAAAAATAGACACTTATCAGGATCTAATGATGTACAACACTTAATATGTAAGATCAAAATCAACAGAGTATTTTGAGTTTCTTTTGCACTGATAAGAAAAAAGCGAGACTATCGCGCCGGCGCGATAGCCGACCTCAGAGGGTTAATAAACATTTCTGTCAATATACAATACATTTAGTAAGAAATACTATTAAGTTAAAATGTACAATTGAAACACAGCAAACCAACAATCAAACAAACATCAGACAAAAACATGACACATACTGTCACGTCGATTAAAGAACAGACGTAGATTCAATTGCAAGTGAACAGGTGTTTATTAGAACACAGAGAGAGAGAGCTGTAGTCACGGACGAATATGCCGGCAGGATGATGAAAACCAGACTCGATAGCGCAGGTCTCCGTGGGCAGACAGATCAGGACCAGAAGATAACCACTGTGCTGGAACGAATCCGAGGAACAGGTACAGACGGTAGTCAGGCCGCGAAAACTCAGAACAGGACGGTATCCACCGTTGGTCAGGGACAGTCAAAAGGCAGAAGAACTCCAAACCGAATAATATCCAAAGCACAGGAACAAACACTAGATCGAGGAGAAACACAGGTGAACTCCGAGAACCTCAACAACCATCTGACAAAGACAGGACGACATGACACACAATATATAGGACATTCTCATTCAACACAGCTGGCGCTAAATTAGCTCATCAGCGAGGATAACGAGCAATGCTGACGAGCCACGCCCATTCGTACTACACACACACACACATAGCAAGGGCGAGTCACTGAATCCATGAACCGTGACAGTACCCCCCCTCCTAAGAACGCCGCCTGGCGTTCTCCGACCCCCTTACCTGCCGATTGTAATCATCGATAAGGGAGTGATCCAAGATGTCCCTAGCCGGAACCCAACTTCTCTCCTCCGGACCGTAACCTTCCCAGTCCACCAACTACTGGAATCCGCGTCCCCTCCGTCTAGAATCCAGTATACGATTAACCGAATAAGTTGGTTCCCCATTTACGAGTCGCGGCGGGGGAGGAACCGGGGCAGGCGGATTAATGGTAGAACGAAACATGGGTTTAATCTTAGATACATGGAAGGCGGGGTGAATCCTCCTGTACGCTGGAGGCAGGTTGAGGCGGACTGTCACCGGACTAATGATTTTGGCGACAGTGAACGGGCCAATAAATTTAGGAGCAAGTTTGTTAGAGACGGAGCGGAGCGGAATGTTCTTGGTAGAAAGCCACACTTTTTGACCCACGACGTATACGGGAGGCTTAGACCGGTGGCGATCGGCCTTAGCCTTGGTGCGAGCACGCACCTGGAGCAGAGTCTCACGGGCTCTGGTCCATGTGCGCTGACACCTCTGGATAAAGGCGTAAGCGGAGGGAACCGCGACCTCGGATTCCAGACTGGGAAAAATTGGTGGCTGGTATCCTACACTACATTCAAACGGAGAAAGACCCGTGGACGACACTGGCAACGTGTTGTGTGCGTACTCCACCATAGAAAGTTGTTGACTCCAGGACGAAGGATTCTTAGAGACTAAACATCGTAACGTCCTTTCCAGATCTTGGTTGGCTCTCTCGGTTTGACCATTGCTCTGGGGGTGAAACCCTGAGGACAGACTAACAGTCGCTCCCAGTAATTTACAAAACTCTCTCCAAAATTTGGACACAAACTGGGGACCTCTGTCGGAAACCACGTCTGTCGGGAGGCCATGTAAACGAAAGACGTGATCTACGACGGCCAACGCTGTCTCCTTGGCTGAGGGTAATTTGGGCAAGGAAATGAAATGGGCCGCCTTCGAGAACCGGTCCACCACAGTCAAAACGACCGTGTTACCCTGGGAGGGTGGGAGGCCGGTGATAAAATCTAGCGCTATGTGTGACCAGGGTCTCGAAGGGACAGGCAGCGGTTGGAGTAACCCATCTGGGGGTTGGTTGGAAGTCTTACCAATGGCACAAACCGAGCAAGCCAAAACAAAACTGTGGACGTCACGAGCCATGCGAGGCCACCAGAATCGTTGCTTGACTAAGAAACTAGTGCGATTGACTCCTGGATGACAAGCCACGTTGGAACAATGCCCCCACTGAATAACGTCAGACCGTAATCCCTCCGGCACAAATAAACGGTTCGGTGGACACCCGGGCGGAGGCGTTACCCCTTCTAAGGCCGACTTGACCTTCGATTCGACCTCCCATGTGAGTGTGGAGACAATTAGGGTCTCGGGAAAAATGCACTCGGGAGTAGACGGGCGTTCGGAGCGGTCAAAAATACGAGATAAAGAGTCGGGTTTGATGTTTTTGGAACCCGGGCGGTACGAGAGAACAAAATCAAAACGTCCGAAAAAAAGTGCCCACCGAGCCTGCCCTGGAGTTCAATCTTTTGGCAGTTCTAATGTATTCTAAGTTCTTGTGATCGGTCCAGACGATAAAAGGTACCCCCGACCCCTCTAACCAATGACGCCATTCTTCCAACGCTAACTTGACCGCCAACAACTCTCGGTTACCAATGTCATAGTTACACTCGGCGGGAGATAAACGATGGGAAAAAAACGCGCAGGGATGCATCTTGTCGTCTGTGGGAGAACGTTGCGACAGCACTGCTCCTACCCCCACCTCTGACGCGTCGACCTCCACCACAAACTGGCGTGATGAATCAGGGGCTATAAGGATAGGGGCTGAAACGAAGCGGCCCTTCAGTTTGGCAAACACAGCCTCAGCTGTGTTTGACCACCTGAACGCCATTCTGGGGGAGGTCAAGGCAGTCAGAGGCGCGGCTAGTTGGCTGAAGTTGCGAATGAAACGCCGGTAGAAGTTGGCGAACCCCAGAAACCTCTGTAGGGCCTTACGGGAATCTGGGCTTGGCCACTCCACCACAGCCTTCACCTTCTCAGGGTCCATCCGCACTCCCTCAGACGAAATGATGTACCCTAAAAAGGAAACAGACTGTGCATGAAACGCGCATTTCTCCGCCTTGACAAAAAGCCCATTCTCTAGCAGCCTCTGAAGCACTCGCCTGACGTGTTGACCGTGTTCCTGGAGAGACGAAGAAAAGATCAATATGTCATCCAGGTAAACATATATGAACTGGTCTACCATGTCTCTCAACACGTCATTGACGAGTGCCTGGAAGACGGCTGGGGAGTTGGAAAGCCCGAACGGCATAACCAAATATTCAAAGTGCCCCCTGGGGGTGTTAAACGCGGTCTTCCATTCGTCCCCCTTCCTGATGCGAACCAAATGATAAGCATTACGTAAATCCAATTTCGTGAAGATGGATGCTCCTTGCAACCTCTCGAAGGCTGAAGCCATCAACGGCAAAGGATAAGTATTCTTTACCGTAATGTTGTTCAACCCCCGGTAATCAATACAAGGTCGCAACGACCCATCCTTTTTCCCCACGAAAAAGAATCCCGACCCCGCTGGAGAAGAGGAAGGACGAATGAACCCCGCTGCTAGAGAATCAGAAATATATTTCTCCATAGCCTCCCTTTCTGGAACAGAAAGTGAATATAACTTGCCCTTAGGCGGAGACATACCTGGTAATAAATCTATAGCACAGTCATAGGGACGATGCGGAGGAAGAGAAGCAGCCCGGGACTTACTGAACACTTCCTTCAGGTCGAGATACTCCGGTGGCACGTTAGACAGATTCACCGGCTCCTCCTGCAACATAGAACGAGAAACAGACGGAACAGCAGACGAAAGACACGAGGCATAACATTGTTCACACCAACTGGACACTGAGTTCTGTCCCCACTCTATCCGGGGCCCGTGTTTCACCAACCACGGATGACCCAGGACAATTGGGGCGTGAGGTGACTGGGTGAGATAGAGTGAGATCCTCTCCGTGTGGTTACCCGAAGTGACGAGTGTGATAACCCCAGTGGTGTGAGTGACTCCCGGGAGCTCCTGTCCGTTGAGTGCGTGGATGTGGATGGGGTGGTTCAGGGTCGTGATGGGGCGGTGAAGTCTTCTGGCCAGTGAAAAGTCAATCAGGTTCCCCTCCGCTCCAGAATCCACCAGTGCCTCGCCGTTGAAGGATCCGTCTGCCCACTGGAGTCTCACCGGGAGAAGGGTGGCGCTCGAGGGTCTGGTCCGGAATAATCCGCCCGACAGTAGTCCCCATCCTACCGCCGGGCTTGGCCTTTTAAAGGACAGGTGGAAACAAAGTGGCCGGCCTCCCCGCAGTAGAGACACAGACCTCTCGAACGACGGTGTTCTCTCTCCTCCCGGGAGAGTCGAGCTCGACCTACCTGCATGGGCTCAGGATCGTTCGAGGAGCTGACCGTGCTCGTGCCTCTGAGACCGGAAAAGTCTCCTCCGTCGACCAAAGGAACTTGGAACTGACGCTTCGTTCCTTGTTGTAAACGAGCATCGACACGTAGTGCCAGTTCAATCAGTCCATCAAGAGTCTTCGGTAGTTCCACAGTGTAGATTTCACGTTGAACACGGTCAGCCGGCCCATGCAGGAATAGGTCCCACTGTGCCTCCTCGTTCCATTTGCACTCGGCGGCCAATGTTCGAAACTGGATGGAATAATCGGACACGGAACTGTTGTTCTGACGAAGATCGGCCAATTGACGAGCCGCCTCACGTCCGGCCACCGCGCGGTCGAACACGCGCTTCATCTCCTGCTCGAGTGCTTGGAACGAGGAGCAGCACTCGTGTTGGTTTTGCCACACCGCTGTTCCCCACTGAGCCGCGCGTCCAGATAGCAACGTCATTACAAGTGCCACTTTACTCTCCTCCGAAAAAAATGTCATAGGCTGGAGAGAGAAGAAGATAGAGCATTTAGTTAAGAAAGCTCTGCACAAATTAGGTTCACCCGAATACCTCTCTGGCGTGGGAATGCGCGGCTCAGGACGATTGACGTTGGGAGGTGCAAGGGGAACAGGCGGGGGCGGTGCTGGCACAGCGGGACCCCTCAGACGTTGTATTTGAGAGGTGAGCTCCGACACCTGCGCTACCAGAGCCTGGATTGCCCGACCCGAAGCTCCGATCTGTTCGTCTTGGCGATCCATGCGGGCGTTGTTGTCGACCACCATCTGCCCGACGTTCTCCGCACTCGCTGAATCCATGAATGGTCAGATGGTTCTGTCACGTCGATTAAAGAACAGACGTAGATTCAATTGCAAGTGAACAGGTGTTTATTAGAACACAGAGAGAGAGAGCTGTAGTCACGGACGAATATGCCGGCAGGATGATGAAAACCAGACTCGATAGCGCAGGTCTCCGTGGGCAGACAGATCAGGACCAGAAGATAACCACTGTGCTGGAACGAATCCGAGGAACAGGTACAGACGGTAGTCAGGCCGCGAAAGATCAGAACAGGACGGTATCCACCGTTGGTCAGGGACAGTCAAAAGGCAGAAGAACTCCAAACCGAATAATATCCAAAGCACAGGAACAAACACTAGATCGAGGAGAAACACAGGTGAACTCCGAGAACCTCAACAACCATCTGACAAAGACAGGACGACATGACACACAATATATAGGACATTCTCATTCAACACAGCTGGCGCTAAATCAGCTCATCAGCGAGGATAACGAGCAATGCTGACGAGCCACGCCCATTCGTACTACACACACACACACATAGCAAGGGCGAGTCACTGAATCCATGAACCGTGACACATACACACAGACAAAAACATGACAAATACACACACACACAAGGCAAGAAGCCAGCAGTGGGCAGCGAGAAAATCAATTACAGAGTATCAGCAGCATAACAGTGAAAACTAATGCCATGTTTCCCAATGATATCTCTCAAGGGTAGCATGTACAGAGTGAACAGCAACGGTCCTAATACTGAGCCTTGTGGTACGCCATACTGAAATTGTGATCGATATGTCATCTCTTCATTTACTGCTACAAACTGATAACGGTCAGATAAGTATGATTTAAACCATGCTAATGCAATTCTACTAATGCCAACATAATTTTCAAGTCTATCTGGGGTCCTTAGACTCGGGTCCTAATATGTGAGCAACATGTATGTACATTAGGGGTGGAACGGTACATGTATTCGTATTGAACCGAAACGGTACGGGCGTCACGGTTTGGTGCACGAATTTACACGGAGAATACACGGTATAAAAATAAATAAAACTCGCGTGCAAATTAATTAATGTAATGCGGAACTACTGTTAGATGCGTGGGTTCTTTAGGGACACACAATCTGTACCCCAGACATCCCAAGTCTCCCGGAAGTTTCGGGAGTCTCCCGCATATTGCTAGCGTCTCCCTGATGCCCGCAAATTAGTTCAAATCTCCCGGAATCTAGAGCGAGATAGAACATACTGCGCGCAGAGCGTTGAAAAACTCATATTTAACGGCTCTGACTGCGCGCATAACATACATAGCGCGCGGCGCGTGCAAGGCAGAGAGGGAGAGAGCGAGAGACCTTGCGAGTGTGCCTCACGAAAGCTAGTCAACCAAGATATACCTCCCTGAAACGACTTCTTGCAGGTTGGGATGTCTGGTACCCCCCGGCTTGTCTATGCTCTGAACGCACGTTCACTTGAAACGTTGGCTTTTATACCTATGTTTTATACGCGCGTCCTATTCGCTTTGGACTAGCGTCGAACTAGACGTGAATTTGACGCTCTATTCGCGTTTGCCGTTTGGTGTGACCGCATATTGAACAGCCTGCGATGTTAAGATTGCAATGCTGGAGTGTGTGTGTGTCCGTGCGCGCGCGAGAGAGAGAGAGAGAGAGAGAGAGAGAGAGAGAGAGAGAGGCGCGAGCGCGATCGAATTGAGAGAGAGAGAGAGAGAGAGAGAGAGAGAGAGGGAGGGGGGGGGGGGGCGCGGGCGTGATCGAACAGTGGAAACATAAAAAAAAACATACTCCCGTCATTTTGTTCATACAGATCATTAAACCTGCAAAGTGTTTACTTATATTTGTGTACACTCGCAATAAAACACAACATTGTGCTATTGTCACACTGTAAACTACAACTGTCACCCAACCAAAATAACACACACACACACACACACACACACACACTGTTTTAAAAGCAAAAAAAATGTATCCAACCCCATTTCAAAACAGTCTGTGGGTGCCATCTTTTGGACATTCATCATATCGCATTGGTTTTCATTTCTTGTCCTCGGAGCATTAATCTGTTTATTTTTAAGTTACACATTCTACATTGATTAAAAAAGAAAATCAAATGTGTTTTTGATGTAAGTATTATTTTATACAGAAATCAATAATTTATAATTCAGATGAGAGTAATGTTACATTATTAATTAATAATGTTAATTAAAATGAATGAAAACAAAAATATTGATCTGAAATATAGCAAATTAATTTTAAATTCATTCATTTACAATTACCAAACATATCGCAAGGTCTTTTTGTCTTTTTATTTTTTCCTCCATTGTACCGAACCATGATGTCTGAACCGAGGTATGAACCGAACCGTGACTTCTGTGTACCGTTCCACCCCTAGTGTACATGTTTGTATTTTTGAGAGAATATTGTTTATGCATGGTTATTGAAAAACTAAAACTTAAAGTTTCTGAAATAAGGCCACAAATGTTGTCGCCTAGAGTTTTTGCTTAAAAATTATCAGAAAATCATCCTGCCTAATCATTTACACAAAACAATACATTGATTTAAATTTTGTAAAACACTTTTTGTTTGCAAAGGCAATATGCAGGGGGGCGTGAATGATCATGAATAATGGTCTGATTCACACCTGAGAAGACAATGACCTGCATAATGAGCCTTTCACACGTGTGTCACTGGGTACCAAAGAATGCGAGGACAAAAAAAAAATAATATATATATATATATATATATTCTTTTTTTTTTGTCTTATTATTTTATGCAGTGTGCAGTGTTCAATAATGTGTTTTTTTGTCCTTTGTTGTGTATCTTTGGATTATATTGTGTTGTAAATAAATCCAAACAATCAAAAAGCCAATCCTTTTAAAATCTCTCCTCATTCTTTGTGCAAGGTTCCTCGTAATGATAGGGCCTGATAGCACCTGATAGGGCCATTATGGGAGGGGTCTTTGTCTTTCTCAGGTGTGAAACACGTTCATGATGATTCATGATGATTCACGCCTCCTTGCATAAAGCTTTCTTACACAAAACATTGCTGTCTTACAAATTTTAAATCAATATATTGTTTTATCTGAATGCGTACGTGGATGATTTTCACATAGTTTTGAAGCAAATATTCTAGGCTACATGATACAATTTTCAAAAGTCTTGTGAAGAAATAATCAGTATGGGTTTCATGACCTTATTTCAGTGACAATCTTTTCAGTTTTTCCACAAACCACGCATAAACGTCATTATCTCAAAACTTACATGCTGCTGACAAATTACTGTAGCAGAGTTTGTGCGGAATACAGTGTAATACGACTTTAGCCATGAAAATGACTCACGTAACAGAAATAAGCACAAATGTCAGACCATCTCAGAACACCTCCAGGGCCCAGAAACACCTCAGACCCCAGAGGGTTAAGAACTGTGAGTCGACAGCTGCATCTGAATCGCATAATCTCTGAGTAGGGTGTGCATAAGACTGACATGACAGTGTCATACACATGACATAACACCTGTCTTGAACATGAAGGAGACTTAATGTTTATGACTGTTGTCATTAAGTGTCATTCGGTAAATTATGACACTTTTAATGCAAAGTTGACATTGTTTAAAATGTCTTTGTTATGACAACTTGACATTACCAAAGACAAAAATGTCTTTATATGTCTTTAAATATTTTTGTCTTGGTTAATGCGTTTTTGATGTAAGTATTATTTTATACAGAAATCAATCATTTATAATTCAGATGAGAGTAATGTTACATTATTAATTAATAATGTTAATTAAAATGAATGAAAACAAAATATTGATCTGAAATATAGCAAATTAATTTTAAATTCATTCAGGTACAATTGCCAAACAATATCGCAAGGTCTTTTTGTCTTTTTATTTTCTTCCTCTGGCTTCCTCAACTCCAGTGGCCTTATGGCAGTGTCGAGTGTCCAATGAATGTGTTCCTTTGGAATCTCATTGGTACGGTGGCTGAGAAAGCTCAACGCGCTGCAGATAAAAGAAAACACATGCAGATAGAAAAAAAACGTGTGCAAATAGAAAAAACACCGTCAAATTAAGAAAACATCTTCATCAGTTTCACAACACACGTGAGCTCCAAATACTCACAACACCACCCAAATGCAGAAACGCGCTGCAAATAACACAGACCACAACGGAAATGTTTCCAGGGGAACCAAATAAGTGACGAACCCGGCTGGGACGTGCTGGTGCTTACAACTTAAAATTCTACTTAATTTATTTATTTATTTTGCAAAACATACAGAGATTAAATTTTTTATGACATGCAACTTGTATAACAATATACAAAATGTATTGACAAATGTATTAACAATATGTCCAATGTCATCAGATTACAAACGAGAAAAGAACAATGAGCTGAAAACTAAAACATATAAATAAAAAAGATAGAGAAGAAGAACATGAAGGAAAAATATGTATCTTTCTTGTTACACTGTACAAATTGTTTCGTGTTATGTTTAAATTTTCATAAATACATGCATATTTTAAAAGCTTTTTTGTAAATTAAAATTCATTTGCAACCGTTATGTTAACAGCATTATATTTCTGTGGTAAGAACAGCTCTTCAGCTGATGGACACTGTGCTGCGTTGTCATGGGAACATCCCAGGTGAAAATAATGAGGAATTACGTTGTCTTTCGTTGCTCCTTCATCAAGTGCGATCCACACGGCTACATAACAGCACACTAGAGCCCTGCTCACTCCAAAGTCCCACTTTAAGGGCTCTGCCCTTCGAAGGGAGTAGGCAAAGGGAAGCTCACGAGCACGTCCCAGCCGGGTTCGTCACTCATTTGGTTCCCCTGGAAACATTTCCGTTGTGGTCTGTGTTATTTGCAGCGCGTTTCTGTATTTGGTTGTGTTGTGAACTTTTGCAGCGCGTTTCTGTATTGAAGCACACGTGTTGTGAAACTGATGATGATGTTTTTTATTCATTTGCAGGTGTTTTTTTTTCCATTTGCATGTGATTTTTTTTATTTTCACGCATTTTTTTCTATTTGCATGTGTTTTTTTTCTATTTGCACGTGTTTGCTTCAGTTGCAGCGCGTTGAGCTCTCTCGGCCACCGTACATTGGATCCTTTTTTAAATTATATTTTGCCATTTTAAGCCTTTATTCAATAGGACAGTGTAGATGAGACATGAAACAACAGGAGGCCGGAGAGAGAGAGGGGAACAGGACAGACAAAGGCCTCGATCACTGTGGCTTTTGCTCTGACATACGGATCATTTCTGTGCTGTGAATTCAGACAGACTACTGTTTTTACATACTGTGTTTCACCCACTATATAAGTAGGGAAGTGTGTATATTCAGACATGGCCCATCTGTCATTTGAGAGAGGAAGTGAAGTAACCTCTTTAAATGAATTAAAGGAGCAGCTTGGCCAAACATTGGGGTCTGAGACTTTGAACACAATCAGGTCAATGATCATCAAGGCCTGGATTGAGGAATACACTTGTGGTGACACAGGACATCACCTTCAGTCCCAGGATTATAACATATTGCATTACAGGTTTATAGACGGGTGGAAGAATGAAACCTCTCCTGGACTGTGTTATGCTTCTGAACCACTGGACTATTGTCACGTCTTGTTTTGGTCATGTCTCATGTTTCCTGTTGTAATGTGATTCCCTGTTATAGTCATGTGATCCTGACATGCGTTTCCTTGTCGGATGTGTTATGTTGTCATTGGTTCATTGTTTCCTTGTTCACAGGTGTCCCTTGTCTAGTCATTAGTCCTTGTGTATTTAAGCCCTCATGTTTGCCATGTGTCCTTGTCAAATATTGTTTCACTGTAAACTCAGTGGGTAAGGTCCTGTCATGTTTATGTGTTGTTCATGCCATGTCATGCCTTTGTTTTATGTTTGATCACAGTCTGTAAATAAACTGCACTTGGGTTCTCTACAAACTTGCCTCCAGTGGACTATGTTACAACTATATTCTTTTAACACCAATCTTTGTGTACATATTGTGATTGTTTCAATTTAATATTGTTTTGGGAAATATGTGTCATATTTAATTATGTGTTATCTTTTTTTAACAATCAATTAATTAATTAGATCAGTAACCATTATAGTTTTTGTTGCCTCTGTCGATTGGGCGGAGTGCTACATTCTTTGGATTTTGTTTTTTTTTTCTGAAAAGACTAAATCATACACTGATTAAGATTTTATTTTTGCTGTTTGTTGCTTTTCTTCTGTCCTTGTTCTTTTTAGCATGTCTTCTTTCATTCTGTCTTTAAATGTTCTCGTTCTCTCTCTCTCTCTCTCTCTCTCTCTCTCTCTCTCTCTCTCTCTCTCTCTCTCTCTCAGCCTTTGGACTATGAAACTAAGAGCAGTTTTTCTCTGAAGATTGAAGCCACTAATCGGAATATTGACCCTCAGTTTCTGAGCTTTGGGCCCTTCTGTGACTCTGCGGCTGTAAAGGTCACAGTAGAAGATGTAAACGAGCCGCCGGTCTTCTCAGCCCGGATCAGTAAAATGGTGGTGTCGGAGGCTGCGAGGGTTGGTTCTGTCATCGGGACGGTTTCAGCCCGTGACCCAGACTCATCCAGCAGCGCCATCAGGTAAACTCTTAATTTATTTGTGTGCTATGTGATTCCTATCCCTCTTCATCTTATTGTCCTCTTAGCCACATACAATACAGTTCTAAACATAACACTGATTGGACGTCAGAAAGCACACATGAATTAGAGTCTATATTAGTGTGCTGCTTCTCTGTTTTTGGTCAGATAAAAAGTTAGGTCAAAAAAAGTCTATAAATATACTGTATATATATATATGTCAACTTTTCATCCATTTAGTTTTAGCCAAAGATTGTAAAGAGCAAGAACTTTCAAGTTTGGTTGTGAGTGTTGAACGAACAGGTGTCAGGGTTCTGTCTCTTCCGTCTAGTCTATTTCTTGGTTTTGTGACAGAGCCCGGACACTCCTGTTTTGTCTTGTATGTGTGCCTTGTTTCATGTGCGGGACGTGTTCTGTGTAGCACGGGGTTCGTGTTTACATCAGCTGCATGCTTTCATGTCTTGTTTTTGTGAGCACATGGTTTGTCATGTGGTTTCCTTGTGCCATGTGCTCTCCTGTTGATTGTCTTACCCTGCTCATTGGTTCATTTGCCCCACCTGTCGTCCCTTGTTACCTGCTTTGTTTTCTCTCCCTCTTTGTTCTCCTTGTGTTTTCAGTGCTGTGCTGGCTTGCTGTCTAATCTCATCCAACGTAGCCTTGTGTTTCTTATTCATACCAAGTCCAGTCTGTGAAGTCTTGGCACCTGTCCTGTTTCTCCCGACGGGGTAGTTTTTGTTTGTTTTTGTTTTGTGCTTATTAAAAACCCATTGCTCTGCACTAGAGTTCACTACTTTCAACAACCCAAACCCTGACAGAACAAACCAGCCACTAGAGGACTCCGCAGACAATGGACACCTTCCTCTTCCCATCTCCCACCAATGGGTCTCCTTCTGCCAGGACTCTAGCCCTGCCTGAGCCAAGAGGAGGGGTAGTGTCAGGGTTCTGTCACTTCTGTCTAGTCTATTTATTGGTTTTGTGACTGAGGGTGCTAAACACATTTACTTGATTTCACTTTATTATCAGAATTTCTTACAAAGTTTGTATTGCATTCAAAGATGTTTCATGTGAAAACCAAGAACAAACAAAAATCAAAACAGTACGACAACATATTTCACATAATTCAGGGGCTGCATCATTTGATGGGCGCGTGCTTCGGAGGACGCACCGAGACTCGTATAAAGGGGAAAGTATGGCCGTTTGCGTCACCGCAGCGCGACGAAGGCTGTTCCAATGCGAAGGTCCTTCAAAATGTGGCCTGCAAATGCATCCTTCTTTTCCCGTGAATGCAGGATACATCAGAAGGATTCTTCGCAGCCTTGCCCACCCCAGAATGCATTGCGTGCTGGAGACAGACAGCCCGATTACACTTTTAAATTTAAGTATTGGGTTTCAATTTATTCGAGTAATCTAATGATAAAAATGTAAAATTTAAAAGAAAAAAGAAATTATACAATAAATGTTGACTTATATGTTACCAGCATGTGATTTTACATAGGCTAGTTTATACTCTTTAGACTTTATTATGTTCATAAATGGTGAACATTTTTAGATAGGTTTTCAACCCCGTTTTGTTTTTAGGCAGTTAGAACTTTATTTATTTATATATTCTTACATAAAGTTTTATATATAAAGACCGGGACAAATGTTACTGCATCTCATCACAACGGGTGTCACCAGTTGCTAGGCGACAACCAGACCGTCCCATTGAACAACTCCAGGGACACAGCTAGCAACAATTTGTAAATGTGAAAATACATTTTGTTAGTTTCATTTTCCAAATAACCAGTGGTGGAATGTAACAACATAAATTTACTCTGGATTAAAGTATAAATTTGAAGTACTTTAGATTGTTATTCCACTCCAGTTAATCTGAGAGGCAACTATTGTACTTTTAATACAAAAAACTGACTTTTTACACATGGATATTAGATTTTGATGTTAGATATTGTTTAAAAAAATATAAACAGGATATAATAGAAACACTAAAAATATGTCTTCTAGATCAGGGATAGGCAACGTTCAGTCCTGGAGGGCTGCTGTGCAGAGTTTAGCTCGTAGAACGGTTTTTCATATTGAAATATTTTATGGTTTGATTTTTGAGTATGTGAGTTAATTTCTTTTATTCTTCCCTCTTTCTGAGAACAACTCAGTGACATGGCAGCCCACGCCTGAGTCAGCCCTGAAAACCTTTTAGTGGACAGTGGAAATATGCCCTGATCGCAGATGATGTCCCTCCAGCAGAGGCCTTACCAGCGTCTCTATTGTGTGTGCAGCACCACCAGGGTCTTCTGCTCAGCTCAATAAAAGTCTACATAAAAATGTTTTCTTCCAATCTGTTATATGTATACTGTTAATTTAAACTTTTATTTTGTTTTTCTTATCTTAAATGTAACTTATCTTGTAAATAGTTGCAAAAATTACTGTAATTAAAAATCAATAGAACAATTTATTTTGTATCAAATGTACAAATTAATTGACATGGCAAAAATAAATGTACAGAATCATTTCTTTATTACATTTACAAGTTATAACTTGCATTACAAAAATAAACAATGCACAGAAATTATTTTTTACTTAAATAAGGGGACTGGAATGGAAATCAACCAGCGGAAAAAAATGAAGGCCGATTAATTGAAGTATTATTGTGAGGGATTGAGGCTTGATTGGTTATGATTATCTGTCATTTCATGTCATGTCATCAAAAAAATGAATTTACTCACTTATTAAACTTTTTGAGAATGGCCTCTCTATGACTGAAGGAAACTGAGCTAGATCAGTGATTGGGATATGGATTAATATCTGTACTTGTTTAATAACAACACTGGAGGATATGCTAAATTTAAATTAATGGGGGGGGAAAAGCATCTGAAAATACTTTTAGTCATGCTACAGTTAACCAGGTGAATTATTGTCCAGGTTAGAGCCCATGATGATAAATAAGAAAAGAAGAAAGCCTATAAAGATTAGTTTATTGTCCGTGTTATTATTGAAAGACTTGTGACTGGTGTGTCCAGGTACTCCATAGACCGTAACACAGACCTGGAGCGGTTCTTCAACGTGGATGCTCTGTCTGGTGTCATCAGCACAGCCAAACCTCTCGACAGAGAACTCAATTCAGTCCACAACATCACCATATTTGCCACTGAGAACCGTGAGTATAATATAAGCCACGTCTGAAAATCTACATTTGCATAATTAAAAGCAGAACAATTGTGTATACATGCCTTAGTCAGCATATATATATATATCACCAAATTATTTTTGGTTCAAATCAGCTCTGCATTGCTGGTTCTTCACCTACTGAAAACACGTTTGTGCTCTACATGCCCTTCCTCTAATCACACGTGAGCAGGACAATAAAGCACTTGAATGTGAATGTGTTCTTCTGGGACTGATTGTGGCCTGTAGCTCAGGGTCTATGAGCTGAGCTGCTGACTAAGGCATGTCTACACAACTGTTCTGTGTTTAATTATGGAGATGTCATGCCTGCGAGGTGACACACGTGCAGAATAACACTTTTAAGGAGAAAGGATCTCACTCCACAGAATCTTGATGTGACTCATCCACACTCACTAAATGTCATTACTAACATTATTTCTTCTTACAGATCAGACTGGAAAGTTCTCCAAAAGTTAATTAACACATTCTCAAGATAAAGTTAACACTAAATAAATCGAAAACTGGTTTCACCAATGGACTCGTTTGCAGGTTGGCGAATAGTCAACCATTCAAAATTACAAAACTACAATTCTGATTTCCAGAAGTCTTTATTTGTCAGAAAATCATAACGATCTAGACTAGGGGTGTTCAAACCTGTCCTGCACTGTCCTGCAGAGTTCAGCTCCCACCCTAATTCAACACACCTCAACCAGCTGATCGAGCTCTTCAGACTCACTAGAAACCTCCAGGAAAGTGTGTTGGAGCAGGTAGAAGCTAAAGTCAAGTCATGTCAGCTTTACAGGGATGACAGGAAAATGATTCAATGATGCAAACAGAGTTCTGAAAGGCAAGCTAAAGTGTTCAGGATGTTGGCCTTCCAGGAGCAGGATTGGACACCCCTGATCTAGACATAACATCATATTATTGACCCGTCTTAGACCACCAATCAAAAGTCACTTTCTATGTGGTGAGTCTGTATGTCTTAGCGAATAGCTGTTGATGCTAACTGTGTTTGTGTGTGTCAGAGGACCCGTCTCAGGTTGGCAGAGGAATCGTTCTGATCACAATCATGGACATTAATGATAACGCTCCGGTGTTTGCTATTGAGTACGAGACACTCCTGTGTGAAACTGCTGCACCTGGACAGGTACGTGTAGCACTGTGCATGTTTAATTCAATTCAAATTTATTTGTATAGCGCTTTTCACAATACATAATGTTTCAAAGCAGCTTTACAGAAAGTGCATTTCAGAAATGTACATAGAAAAATACAGTTAGTTAATCATGTATTAATTTAGGGCATAACATATCGCCGGCGTTGAGTCGTCTCTTCACAGGCGTTTAGTCCTCTCATCGCAGGTGTTGGGGCAGCTGAAGTCTCTGTGAGAGGCTGAATAGTGGTTTATTAGGGGTATCAAAATGCAACATCTTAAAATTAATTGATTATGGAATTTAATTACGATGACTATAGTAATAACCAATCTGTCAAGGTTGTAGTGAAGGATGAGCGAGGACTCAAATATGCAGTGTTATGGGCTTTTCGTTTGTAATATATATATATATATATATATATATAAATAAAACAGAATCAAACATAAAACTTCCCTGTGGTGGGAAACACTACTGGCAGCTGGACTGGGCAGGACCGGGCAAAGCAACCCAACATGGGATCAATAGAGAACCAGCTGGCACAGGACAGAGAATATAAGGAGAATACATAGGAGGGTAACATGAGAGAGCAGGTGGGCAATAAACCAATAATCAGGTAACATAGGGGTGAGGTTAAGACAATCGACAGGAGAGCACATAGCAACAAACATGACAAGCTATGTGCTAACACAATCACAACACGAACACGCAGCCAATGAGAGCTCTCACCGACTGCCTGTCCACACAAAACATGAGTACATGAAAGCACGGGGCCGATGGAAAACCACGAGCTTCGTGCTGCACAGAACACAACAACACATGCGGACAGAAGAGTGTACGGCCCGAGCGAACTCGAAAACACACGTTCACATAATGAGACCAGAGCGCACGGAGAATGAGCAAATGCCCATCCCCGTTCACTCACAATGGAAGAAAAACATACAGAGCATGAATGTCCGAACCCCGACACTGAACTGAAACCAAACTAGACAGAAGTGCCGGATCCGAACACCATGCTCTCGTGGACGGAAGAGCGAACTCAGAACCGTATGCTCACAGTGATGAGACAGTAGGAGTGTGACAGCAGGAGTGTGTTCTGTCACCAAACAAGAAGCCTGACACAATGAGTTACAGTGTTACACAGATTATACACACGTGCTCTCACTACAGACAGAGCATGAAAGACTAAGGAAACATTTTATATTTTAATTATTGTTATATTAGTCTTCTAGTTTAAGTTTAAAATACTTTGGTCTGGTTTCAAAGACAAGGTTTAAGCCTAGTCCTAGACTAAAATGCATGTTCTAACTGTTTTAACTGAAAGCATATCTTAAAATATGTCAGTGCCATTGTTTTGTAGATGCACACACCAGTGATGTTTTTCTTTAATCTAAGCCCTGTCTTTGAAACCGGGCCATAACGTAGGGGAGAGCGGGGCACAACCTAACACATTTTGGTTTTGGCTCAATTATTTAAAAAATAATTAAGTTAGATTCATCTTTTTTTTACACAAGCAACATACACATCTCTGCTACATATGAACACTTAAAGTTTTTTTCTAGGAGCTTCCATTTTCGTACAGTTGCACTGAAAGTGACAGAAGTGCAAATGTTACAACCTACCCCATATGCGGGGATAATTGTGACAGACAGAGGGGTTAGTTGTAACACTTGTGTGTAACACACATAATTCAGTACTATTTTATCTGTATAGTTTGATATTGTTTGTGCATCTGTATAGATAGATATCCATACATCCATCCTTCATCCAATCATCCTTCTATTATGGATCAATATCATGGAGAGAGACATAGAAAAGGGCTGCACAGTTTTGCAAGCAATACATAAATAAATAAATAAAATCATCAAATATTGTAATTGCAATTGAATTTTATGTGTGGCAGCTGCATGTAAAATTATTATTATTGATAATAATAACAGTAATAATAATAAAAACTTAATAAAAAATTTTAATAAAAAAATTAAAGGGTTTATTGCATTAAAACCAGGCTATATTTTAAAAAAAAAGAAACAAGTGATCAATGCATAGTAAACTAAATAAAAATAAAAAAAAATTCCAACATTGTTTGTGAAAGTCCAACAAAGTTAAATATATAAATAAATACTCAAACCTAGAAGTTGTGTGGCTCCCTGTTTTCATTTGATTATCATTGTACACTTGGCGGCTTGTTTGTAACACTGTGCTACATCTAACCCCGCTGTGTAAAACATATTTTAAGCCTAGTTAACAGTTGCTAGGAGTTGCTGACATGTTTCAAAACGGTGCTATGTTTTAGCCAACAAGACAGTTATTAAGGCAATATAAAGTTAGATTTGGTGAAGTACACACCCAACTCAGAAACCGAAAAAAACCTATGATGAAAAAATTTACTTGCATGGTGTCAAAACACTCTTTGTCCAGCATCTTCATGAAATCTTATCAAAACTTTCCGCAAATTCGCGGGAGACCGTCTTCTGGCAGCGCGAGAAAAAGAGTGGAAACACAACCGGCTTGATCCCGACTAACTATGTAAAAGGTCCGTGTTACATTTAACCCCGCGTTAGGTTGTGCCCCGCGCTCCCCTAATAATTAGTTAGCAACACAGTCAACCATAATATGAGATAATATATTAAGTGTGTGTAATGTGTTTGTATCTCTGTTTCACATTCACCTCATGTGGTTTGGATAGACAAGATGCAGTCAAATAGAAAGAAGAATGAATGATAGTGAATGAAGGTCAGAGGAGGCACACAATTCATGCATCACACAGCAAATATTTATCAAAAGTCTTTTGTGAAGCTAAATGCCTGAATTGGGTGCTCTTGGCATTTGGAAAATATAAACAGCAAGAGAGAAAAGCCACGGGGACATGGAAAAAGTATCATAGATCAAAAGGATACTATTAAGGAAATGGCCGTTAGGCAAATTTAATGTGGATTTGCATTGGCTCAAATAAAAAAAAAGCTTTCTTTTAAATCTGCTGCTAATCACATCAGTTTTGTGTTTGGCTTCCTTTCTGTGTCAGTGGCTCAGCTTTGAGTTTAGAATAAAAAAAAATCTGAAAAAGTAGGCTGTGTAGAAGCAGAGGTGAGCACTATTGAGCACTACTTTCAATTGTACTTTGAAATCATCTTCAAAGTATAAAGTGCATGTCTTGAATCTGGAGTTACAGTGGAGCATAAAATGATGTCCCAGACAATTAGAGTTAATTCTAGACTCGATGTTTTGTGACAGTGGATTAATATGACTGAAGAACCAAGTCAAGTCAAGGCAAGTCTTCTCTATTTATATGGCGCTTTTTACAATACAGATTGTTTCAAAGCAGCTTTACAGAGATAATAGTGTGGCCGGTGGGTGTGGATAGGAGGCTAATCAGGAGAATGATGTGCATCTGTTCTTCCTCTATAAAACCTCAGGGTTAGTTTGTATGAGGGAGTGCTCACTTGCTCCCGGTTGTTTTGTGCTTGGTTTTGGCTTCTGTTTGTTTACTTCGACCTTGTTATTATTTTTTGAGTATTGTTCTGTCTAATACTTTTACATCATGTGTCTGACAGAAATTGTATTTGATTACGTTGTTTTTTTATATTATATATTTTTTTCTACTTATGTTAAAGGAACACTATGCAGGAATTCCGTTTTTGTCAAACAGCGACCCCAAGAGTCGCTGTGGATTACTTGTATTGAACGTTACTGTCGTAAATGCCACTCACGCAGAGCGTCTGCCATAGACTGGTCTTTGCACTCACGGCCTGATACCCCTTTGAAGCTGTTATATCAAGGTACAAATCTTGCATAGTGTGCCTTTAAATATGAGATCTAGCGCTACAATGTGTTTTTGAACTCAACCTGAGCGCTCGTGTCCGCTGCTATCAGTGTCATTGATACATACATACAGTCTCTTGTGGCGGCGCGCGCGCAGTCTTCACTCGGACGCGCTCTTCAATCTATTGCCGTTGCGGAGACTCTCTATTCATTCCAGTGAAATCACAAAATAAAATGCACACAAACTTAGAAAGATTTACTTACTAGTCCATCAACAAGATCGCCAGGTCAGCATCACTGTTGCATCCAGTGCTGCTTTTTAGCTCGCGCCAACGAGTGAAAGCCCGACCGAGTGGGACTCTTGTCCGGTTCCTCACGCGGTCAGATTCTCTTTTCCTTTTCCTAGTCTCTTCCGACCGCGTTTTCTTTGCTTTTTCCATCGTCGAGGATCACGTCTGAAATGTGCGCAAGTGTCTTCATGCTTCATATGTTGTTGTTGATGTGTGTGACGTCGTTGCCGTAAAGCATGTCGTGATTCTCGCGAGATTTGTCGGGGGCCCTCCTCTCAAACTTGCATTGCTGGTTTTTCCAGCGGCGTCCCCCCTAAACTTTACTACCAGGATGATTCGCCCTACTGTGAGTTTGTTTACCACCGAATTGACTTTGAAGCTGATATATTAAGGTACAATTCTTGCATAGTGTGCCTTTAATAAATATTTTAGGTTGCAACCTTACCAACCTTTCTCTGTCCTTATTTCATTTGTCACAGCTTTGAGCCGGTCGTGACAATTGGAAAATGATAATGGAACAGAGATTGTTTTGGCTTTACGGCAGCTCTAGTTATTGTCCAGTTTAAGTAAGTTTTTGATTGATTCATTTCCATTGTAAAAATCATTAGTTATTATCTTAGGGGCCGCTTAAACAACATTGTTTTCAACAGAAAACAGAAAACTTATAATGTGTTCAGGCTGTTCATTTACATGACAACAGCGTTTTGGTGGCCTAAAATCACAATAGACGTGAAGGACTATAATGCGTTAAAAGCTTGCTCAAGTACTAGGGAGCTAAACCATTTAGTGCTTTGTAAGTAATCAGCAATATTTAAAAATTTATATGATGTTCCCTTTCGAGGGAACTCGAACTGCATCGACTACGACACTAAGGGGAACGCCCTTAGCGTAACTAATCCAATCCTGATTGGTGCTGCGTCATGACGTAACATGTGACGGCATACACGGAAGCTACAAAGGGACGCCGGCACACAACAGAGTTAGCTTTTTGCTCTTCAGCAAGTGCTCTGTGTCAAACTGTCTGTCCTATTTGGTGTTGTTAGTCCCATAAGAATTGTCCTAAATAATTGCAATATAGAATCTAGTGGCTCGGATCTCGCGTTTCCCGAGGCAGCGCGTCAATTGCGGGTCTACTCAGTAATAAAGATTCTGTGACTGGGATCTCGCGTTTGCCGAAGCAGGGCGTAGATTTAACGTCTGCATTGCAATACAGAATCTATAGTGACTCGGATCTCGCGTTTGTCGAGGCAGCGCGTAGATTCGGTCTACTCTGCAATAAAGATTCTGTGTGGGTGCGAGGCATGCACAGTCAGCTCCTGAGGGTGCTGGCTGTGTTCAATGAGAAATATCTCGACGCACACAGCTGTGCGTTTTCGTGTGTTTCAGCCTTGCGCCCGTTGACTTTCTTCTCGAGAGATGAAAGCCAAATATATTGTGAATGACTCGAATCTCGCATTTGCAGAGGCAGCGCGTAGATTACGGGTCTACAATAAAAGGGACACACAATCTGTGAAATAATACTGTTTGAGTGCGAGGCATTCACAGTCAGC
The DNA here is from genome assembly GCA_030578255.1 of Tiaroga cobitis. Classification (NCBI taxonomy): domain Eukaryota; kingdom Metazoa; phylum Chordata; class Actinopteri; order Cypriniformes; family Leuciscidae; genus Tiaroga; species Tiaroga cobitis. The sequence continues at coordinate 33,625,642 of CM060614.1, forward strand.
TCCTGAGGGTGCTGGCAGTGTTCATTGAGAAATATCTCGATGCGTAGACTTACATAAATCGTGCGCTGTCGGATGTTTCAGCCTCCCACCTGTTGACTTTCTTCTCGAGGGATGAAAGCCAAATATATTGTATATATCGCGTTTGCTGAGGCAGCGTGTAGATTACGAGACTGTAAATAATATCAAAACAGTATTCTTTGGTGATTATGGCTGCATTTAATTCTATGAAATTAAAATGATGGAATATTATCTTACTTTAAGAAGTTAGATAATTTAATACAGCCTACCATTATCCAGTGTTTATGGCTGCATTTAATTCTGAGGAATTAAAATGATGAGCAGCGAACGTCGAGAATCGTTTTAAATTTTTCCCTGTCGGTCCTCCGCTTCAGGGTATCGAAAACAAGATGAAAATAGCAGGGCTGTCCTCCCCATGGAGCGATGAGCAAGAATCGCTCCTCCGCGGAGCCCTCAAGAAATTGATGTTTATATCCAGCGTCAAGTGCGTTTCGGAACACATCGGTTTTCAGCGAATGCACGCTGCAGTGTCCACCACAAGGGCTTGCGACCAGGCAGTGTGCGCGTCCGCACATCGCAAATTGTTTTCGATTATTCCCTGCCGGTCTTCCGCTTCAGGGTGTCGAGAACGAAACCAAAAGAGCCTCCCATCTGGGGAGCCCTCAGGAAATCGTTGTCTGTATCCCGCTGTAAGTGCGCTTCGGGACACATCGGTTTCCAGTGAACGCACGCTGCTCTGTCTGCCCCACTGGCTTGCGGCCAGGCAGCGCTCGCGCCCGCACATCGAGAATCGTTTCTACCAAACCCTGCCGGAGAGCCGCTTCAGGGGATCTCGAACGAATCTCGAACGATACCCGAAGCCAGTCTCGAGAGGCTGGTTCCCTTGGGGTACAGACTGCAGTTCAGTTTCCACCCACCAAAGTTCAACGGGGTGGTCTGGACTGTAGTCGACCCAAGGAAGGGTCAGGAATTGGAACAAGAAGTAAATTCCCTGTTGGTAAAGGAGGCTATAGAACGTTTTCCTCTGCCAGACAGGGAGTCCGGGTTTTACAGCCGCTACTTCATAGTTCCCAAGAAGGATGGGGGGTTGCGTCCAATAATAGATCTCAGGCACTTGAATCGATCTCTGAGGAGGTTGAGGTTCAAGATGCTCACCATCGTTAATCAAATTTAATCCGAGGATTGGTTTGTCACGATAGATCTGAAGGACACATACTTGCACATATCCATCGTTCCATCTCAGAGGAAGTTCCTGAGGTTCGCTTTCAGAGGTGAAGCGTACCAATAGCGGGTTCTTCCGCTCGGCCAAGCTCTCTCCCCTTGCACATTTGCAAATGCATGGATGCAGCTCTAGCACCGCTGAGGCTTTTGGGTGACTGGCTGATTTGTCACAAGAGCTGGGAATTAGGCATCGAGATCTCATCCTTGCCACATCCAGAGCCTGGGGTTGAGACTCAACACGAAAAAGAGCGTGTTGGCACCAGCCAGAGAACCATGTTCCTGGGTGTGGTGTCTCATTCCGCATGATCATGCCTTCGTTCCCTATCTATGTGAAAGAAAGCTTGGTTTCTGTCCCAAGGCCCCGTGCTGGGAGCGTCATGACGACGGAAATCCGTCTCGACAGATGCCTACCTCACGGGCTGGGACGAGGTCTGGCAGGGCTCTGAGGAGCTTCCTCCCAGACCTCAGGGGTCAACATGCAGACAATGTGTCGGTGGTCTCCTACTTGATTCTTCAGGGGGTTTTGAGATTGCGCCCTCTATCCAGATTGGCGCACCAGATCCTCCTGTGGTCCCAGGGAAAACTGTTATCTCTCAGAGCAATGCACGTCCCAGGGGACCAGAATCAGAGAGCAGACATCCTGTCGAGGCAGGGGCTGAGGCCCAGGGAATGGAGACTTCACACCGAGCTGGTGAAGTCGATATGAGTGAGGTTCGGCCCAGTAGAAGTGGATTTGTTCATGTCTTGAGGGACGTCCCACTGTCCACTGTAGTATTTCTCTCACTCATCCAGCCCCATTGGGTTTGGATGCCATGGTACAGACGTGGCCGAGGCTATGCCTGTACGCTTTTCCCCTGATTTCTCTGCTCCCGGTAGTTCTGGAGAGGGTCCGTCGAGATGGGATCAGCCCACTTCTAGTAGCCCCGTACTGGCCGACCTGAGTATGGTTTTCAGACATCACAGCACTTCTGGCAGGCCAGCCTTGGCAGATCCCTCTGAGGAGGGACCTGCTTCCACAGGTCGGGGGCTCAATATTAAGCACCCTCGACCAGACCTGTGGAAGCTTTTCACCTGCCCCCTGAGGTGGCTCAGTACCTAGAGGCTGGCAATCATACATTTTAGTCTGGAACCAGTTTAACTAGTAGCTACAATGTAAAGTTCTCATAATCAAATCGTGTTCTTCTAATTCTTCTGAGGTAAACAGCACAGCACAAACACAGTCTTCCAAACTCGATGAAAAGCAGAGCAGGATTGAAGTAGCTGATTCTTTGTTTTGAGGTTATTAGGGCGGTAACAGCTCTGCGTTCCTCCGCGTGAATCATTTGCATGTGAACAGCTCTTGCGCGCATGGGTGTGGTCACATTAGCACTAATCAGCTCGGGCTGGAGAAACTGTACATGTCAATGCTTTCATACTAATTACTTAAACAGAGAATATTTGTTTTTGATATGCTTTGCATCATTTAAAAATGGAGACTTTAAGCTTCGTAAAGACATATGGTTCATGTCACAGTGACAAGCATTCGCTGAGTTATAGGTCATTTTCTGTCGCGTTTCAGAATGAACTTCACATTGAGAGAGACGGGAGAGCACGCATCATGTGTATTTTCTTTATTTTACGAAAAACACAACATTTTGTTTTATTATGAGTGTACACAAATAAAAGAAGACATTTAAGAGTTTTGAATGATGTGTAACACTTATATGTAAGATCAAAATCAACAGAGTATTTTGAGTTTGTTTTGCACTGATAAGAAAAAAAAGCGAGCAGATCACGCCGGCGTGATTGCCGACCCCAGAGGGTTAGGCGTGCAGGGCAACCACCCAGTAGAGCATTACAATAATCTAGCCTTGATGTCATGAACGCATTAACTGATTGTTCCGCATTTGTCATTGAAAGCACATGTCGTAATTTAGGTAAATATCTTTAAGATGGAAGAATGTGGTTTTACAGATATTAGAAACGTGGCTTTCAAATGAAAGATTGGTATCATAGAGCACACACACACACAGGTTCCTAACCGATGACGAGGACTTGACAGAGCAGCCATCAAGTGTTAGAAAGTATTCTAGGTTATTACGTGAGGAAGTTTTTTGTCCAATAATTAGAATCTCTGTTTTTTTCAGAATTAAGTTGTAGATTATTGTAAATTGTAAATTACTAGTCATCCAGTGTTTATATCAGCTGTGCATTCTGTTAATTTTGTGAATTGGTAAGTTTCGTCAGGGCGTGAAGAAATATAGATTTGGAAGTAAAATAATGCCAAATGTTTTTGAAACAAAAAGCCTGTTGAATTGTCCTACTTGAAAAAAAATATGCATTGCATTAACCCTTCTTGTATTTTAACGCATTGTATTTTTAGGGCTTGCATTTTTATGGGCTGAAATTTAGCATGGTTGAATATTTAAGATGTGAATTTTTAAATTCAAAACATTTCAAACAGATTTTCATTAGTACAATTTCAATAATCCATATTCACTGTTCATATTTCACTTTCAAAATATTTAAACGGCTGTCTTTTGAAAACTTTTCTCTTTGTTTGAATGAAGCTTTCAGAGATTGTTGATTCTGGGACGGCTCATTCTTCTCTGCCCTTGCCTTTGTGTAATCATGTTCTCCGGGGTGACGCGTCTTCAAATGCTTTAAGTTACTCGTGTTGAAGTTGCTAATACTTGTTCCACCCCTCGAAATTGCAGTATGGCATACGAGACATGTCGCCGTTTTCCTGGCTGGTTGGTCCTGACATACTGCTGCGCGCGCGCGCGTTTTCTTCTTCGCTGCTCTAAACAGTGGTTGCTTGTGGCAACAGCACAACTTCCTGTGTCGCCTCAAGCAACCGCTGTTTAGAACAGCAAAGAAGAATTGATCTCCGATATGCAGTGTTATGCAAAGCTAGCGTGCATAACTAGATATTGTTTAAGAAAATGGTATCGGATCGGTACATGGGTAGAAGTAGGCCTACTCGGCGATACCGATGCCAGCATTTTTATTGGTATCGGCGGCATTTCCGATACTAGTATCGGAATCGGAACAACTCTATATATAGAGCTGCGTATCATCAGCATAACAGTGAAAACTAATGCCATGCTTCCTAATGATATCTCCCAAGGGTAGCAATGACAGTGTGTGTGTGTGTGTAGCATGTACAGAATGAACAGCAACGGTCCTAGTACTGAGCCATGTGGTACACCATACTGAACTTGTGATGGATAAGACATCTCTATTTAAAAGAATGTTGTGGTCGATGGTATCAAATGCAGCACTAAGATCGAGTAACACTAATAGAAAGATACAACCACGATCGGATGATAAGAGCAAATCATTTGCTAATCAAGCTAATGATTAATTATAGATACATTCTCTATCATTTAACAGATTAATAACTCTCTCTCTCACACACACACATTGATTTTGTCCTAATGAACACCACCTTTTCCACGTCCACTCTCAGGCTGTCATGTAAGGGAAGTGCTCTCTGTCTCTCTCTGCTAAGTGTGATAAAAATTGATGGAAATTAAGATTTTGGTTGCTGGAAGAGAGCTTCATGCATTTTGCATTAATGAGTCTAATGGTCTCTGTCAGTTCAGGAGAATTTAATTTCTGTCAGAACTCTGCAATTGACAGATACGTGCTCCGCTGACACACTCACAAGAAGAAAACGTCAGCTTTTCAGAGCATATAAAGGCCCAATTATACAAAGGTTGAGAGAGAGAGTGAGAGAGTGAGTGAGTGTGTGTGTGTTTGCGCGTGCATGTGTGTGTGAATTAGAACCATCAACATGGAGGGATATATCCCTTCTCCCTACCATCTATAAGGTGTTCATGAAATGCATACTGGGTAGAGTTTTTTCCTTGGTTGGTGGAAGCCGACATCTATCTTATCCTCTAAACAAAAGGCGTACATCAATAGACAAGGTATGAATGAGTATGTATTTTGCCTGAAAACAGGGATAGATGATTTTAAGCACGAGTCTTGTAAACTGTACTCAGTCTTCTTAGACTTTAGAGATGCATCGGAACTTTATCTCACAATGTCATGTTCAGATCACTGGAGGAAATACAGCTTTCTCAACTGTTCATTGACATAGTGAAAGATGTTTATAAAGGCTCCTTTATTGAAGTAATCTGTGGAGAACAGCTCACCCAGCCAATACCACTCCAGATAGGCATTAAAACTGGCTGCCCTTGGAGTGCAATTCATTTTATAATTGCCATCAACCAATGGATAAAGTGGATGTGTCAATGTGCCCCCCCTGGTGTGGTATCGCCTATTCCAGTTCAGGGCTATGCAGATGATGTCCAGATTGCCTCCAGAGAAGAAATGGTGGCCAGGACAGACTCTTTTCTGAAGTGGTCAGGCATGGAGATCAACGACACTAAATGTGCTGTTCTGTACGAGAGGAGAAGTGGAGGGAACAGGTGGTACCGTTCAAAAACTGATAAATGCCCAGTGTTTACAGTAGCAACAAAACCTGACAGTGCATATTCTCTTCATGAGACATACACTTATCTTGGACATAAAACTAACATAGCAGGAGAATGGAAGGAGCAAGTAAGCATAATTTTGTCAGAATTTACATCTAGGCTGGATTTGATTGACAAATGCCCATTACCACTGACTATGAAGTTAGAGGCTATTAGACGGGTGGTGCTGTCTAAAGTACAACATCTATTCTCCAACGTTCATATCCAACAGAAAGTGCTGAGTGAAATGAATAACAAGACAGTGAGTCTAGTGTGAAAATGGTTTGAACTGAACACGCATAGTACCCGTGATATTATTTTTCACCCCCAATGGGAAGGAGGGTTGGGGGTACCAAACATGATATGGATTTATACCAGCATGCGTATTTTACATCTTCTGAACATGCTGAATAATGATGACAAGGAAGTGAGAGAGCTGGCCCGATCCTCCCTGTTCTTGGACCTCCGGAGACGCAAGGTGCCGCTGGCCAGAGAGTCAGAGACACACTTCCTTGGCTTTAAGAGAAAATCCAGCAGGAAACTTGACACCCATTCTGCCGGCTTTGGTGTCTGGTCAGATTGGCCGGACCTGAACGACCTCTGTGTTCGAACTGGAGTATCACTGGAGTGGGTGCGGTCTGACTCTGGGATTGTGAGGGTCTCCGAGGACATCATTACTGACCCCCTGACCTCTGTCAGGGCCACAGCCACATACACAGCTACACCCTAACATCCACAGGGGCCTGGCCAACTCTCCTGGACCTACACCAACATCAGCAGAAACAACACTGGACTTCAGGGGAAACTTGCGTGTCTCTCCTCCGCTGATCACTCTGTTTCTCACTCATTTTTTAAGAATACTGCACTCAGTGAGGACATTATCATTTTTACAGTAAAAGCCAGACAACAAGTTCTTCCAACCAGACTCAATCTTTCTATCTGGTTTCCTACAACTCAGGTTCCTCATTGTCTGCATCACACTTCAGAACAGATCACTGAAACACTGCCACACATCTTGAATGGCTGCCATGCCTATAAAGGAATGTACATCGCACGCCACGACAGAATAGTGGATCTTATAGTGAAGGACATATCAAGCCATTTCTCATCTGCTGTAAAAATGTACAAACATTCTTGTGTAAAATCATCTATGTTTCAGAATTGTAATAGCTCTGAAACCTTTTACATTTACATTTACATTTATTCATTTAGCTGACGCTTTTATCCAAAGCGACTTACAATTGCTATACATGTCAGAGGTCGCACGCCTCTGGAGCAACTAGGGGTTAAGTGTCTTGCTCAGGGACACATTGGTGTCTTACAGTGGATTCAAACCCGGGTCTCTCACACCAAAGGCATGTGTCTTATCCACTGCGCCATCACCACCCCTTTTCTCATGTGCTTGCAAATACACCAAATATTGTTGTGATTAATGAAGAGATCAGCAATGTGTTCGTTGTGGAGGTTGCATGTACCTTTGACTCTAGTATGGAAGAAGCCTTTATGACTAAGATGATTAAATATCAACCACTTCTAAACATCTCAGAACTAGGTTATCAGAGCCGACTTCTTGTGCTCATATTTGGCAGCTTAGGACACACACACAGACTGGTTGTAAGGAGGCTTCAACAATTAGGGATGCCAAAAAAGAGGGCTAAACGGCTAGCAAAGCACTGCGCTCTGCCTGCTGTTATAGGCAGCCGTCATATCTGGCGGAGACGCTGCTACTGTATCCATAACAACTGAGTGACGCTAAATATTGTGAAGATCTGCTGTATGCCACTGGTCCTTGAGTATGTGCATGCATTTGACTGCATCTATAGTATTTATGTCCCTGTAAATCATTTCTTTTAAGTGGACTGAAATAAATAGATAAAATGTGTGAATTAGCACTTTGTGGTGCTTGGCGCTGTTACGAACTACTCTGAGAAGAGGGTTGAGATCCAAACGCAGCTTTATTTGAGGGCAATCCAGAGGCGTAATCCAATGTACAGGCAAGGGTCACACACAGACAGGCAGTCCAAAACAGATAAACAAAGAAACAAACAAAACAGGCAGGGACCAGAGGCAAGAGAGTAATCCAGGGAACAGGGCAAGATATCCAAATCCAAGAGACAAGAAAACCATAAGAATGCTCAGAAATGCAGTGTAACACTTAAACAAGACTTCGCGGTGAGTGAATGAATGAACATGGTATATATAGACAGACTAAGGCCCTGTCCCAATATCCGCACTTGCGCCCTTGTGCCCCTCAATGCGCGTTCTCGCTAAGGGGTGCAAGACCGTAGGGTGTCCCGATCCTCTAACAGTGTTCTCCAGGGGTGATCATAAGGGCACTTAATGCACCCCTTTCGCAAGTGCGCATCACACCTCACTTTGCTGTGGGATATTACCCAGAATCCTTGTAGTGTTGTGACGTTCCGAACAGCTAACCAATGGGGGAGAAACTCCGAAGATAAAGGAAGCAGGTATGGTGAAGTGTTTTTCAAGGCCGCGAAATTTAAAAATATTAGTGTTATTGTGTAACGAAATGTAGTTTTAAGAGTTTTTCAGTCGAGAATATAGTTGTTTAAAGATAGCGCCTATTTAAAACTTTGATCGGACTTTTTCGGAGTTCCATGGATCAGCGGGCGCACAGCGCTCATATACCCCGCCTGGAACAGCCTTACCTCGGCTAGTCATTCTGACGTTTCCCGCGGGCTCTGTGTCTAGTGGTTAAACATGAGCTATAAATCGGCTTGTGTATATCTAACGGGCGATCTTTGGTCTCATTAATGTATGATTTGTTCCCTGGCAAATCGTTTTGACTGAGGGCAAAGTGAAGTTTCATAACTTTATATATTTATGCTATTTAACTGTAACGTTGTAACGTTAGCCTGGTGACTTATGTTTGACTGAATCTTTTAACTTGCTTTATTTCTTGACTTATATAGATTCTTATACTTTTTAGGCTACTTATAATTTAATAATGGCCATTATTGATTAATAAAACTGAAATTTAACAAAAAGAGACAGGGCTGTGTCATTTTATTTCATATAGCCTATGTAAGACTTTTAATATATAGCCTTAGCCTATATGTAATATATCACCAACACGTCATGTATTTTTTCATGTATGGGATGGGAAGATTTTCATATATCAATTTCCATAATAACATAATTAAAATTGCATTTCGAATCGCTGTGAATACGTTAAGGCAGTATAAGCTCAGGTAAACCCCAATCACAATTTATCTTAGCCAAAAACTGTTTTAATATTAATAACATTAACAGAAAGGTTGGTAGCTAAGAGTAAAAAAATATATTATTTTTTTCATTCAAAGGATTGTGTCATGTTACAGCTATTATAAGCAGCACACACGTTAGCCAAATGAATGGTGTTTGCTCTCCTGATCACAACAGAAGTGACGTGTGCAAAACTGTCCCAATTCTGCTCTTCACAGCTTCGGGCCCTTGCGCACTTACTCCGCTAAGTGCACTTTCAACAAGTGTGCACTTCCAGGAAGGCCTTAGGGCTCAAGTGAGAATTGGGACTGGGCCAAACAGGATGATGAGACACAGGTGAATGCAATCAGTGAATGAGGTACAGGTGAATGTGATCAGTGATAAGTGATGGTGAGTCCAGGCAGTGAGTTATGGGAAATGTAGTTTGTGAGTGATAATAGTCTTATCTGGAGTGCCCTCTGGTGGCTCTCAAGGGCATTCCAGCTGGTGACCGTTACAGGTGCCCTTTACCATTTGCATCTTTGTAATTTGCCATTAAATCAGTGTTAATGGGAAAAGGAAGCTTTGTCGTTCACTGTGTCTGTTTCATGTGACACTTCTTCCTGTATAAATTCTAACTATTTTTAATTTGCTAATTGAACTAAAGCTGCTGACAAACTTGTACCTTAAGCTTGTAGTTAAACTAGCTTTTTGTGTTAAACTATATCTGTCGTCACTGAACATTTTAGCATATACCAGGCTGTTTACTGAATGACACTCATCAGAAAACATTTATTCTGCGGCTAATTTTTTATAATTTTCTACATCACATGTAAAGAACTGAATTACTATTCAAGCTGTTAAAAAAAATCTTTGTTGACTGTCCACAGTTTAGTTATTTTGCTTTGCACTGTATGTGTCCAGATGCTATTGTATGCTTTGTCTTTGTTTTCATCAAACATTGTGCATCATGCCTCTATGAACAGAAACAAAAGTGGAACTTTTTGATAGAACTGTGAATTCTGCTCCGTATAAGATAATTCTTATGAACAATGTAGCACCGTCTGTCCATTATCTGAAGCGCAGTTGGTACGTTATATTTAAAATCATTTTCTTGCTATAATTCTACCTCAGAATGTTTGAAAAACAAGAAAGGTTTTGAAATGGCACAGTCAAAGTCCAGACTTAAACTCCATTCACTGAAAGCACAACTAAACACTGGTCAGACAGGGCAAACACTTGATTTCTTACAGAATTATGTGGTGATTCATTTATTTACCTCTCCATTTTCAATCACTTCAGGTGGAGGGTTACTGTTCACACGTTCTATTTTGACAGTTATTTTACAGATGTTTAGAAAGCTAATATTTAAGAATTTATTGTGTAATACTGTCCAGTTACTCAAACCGTACAGAGAATACAAAATTAGGGATCCACCGAAATTTTGTGCACCAAAAATATTCTGCCAAAAATGCAATTAAACATTATTCACAGGTTTCAGATGAAAGAGTTAAAAAAATTCTGTTGAAAATACAAATAGAAAATGAAAAATGAAACTTCATTATACTCGTCTTAAGACCGGCGTGCATACTTGGACTTCCAAAAAATACTCTAAATGTTCCGATCCAATCTGACTTGTAATGCTGCCCGAATCATGCACTGTTCCTTCGTTGGCCAGAGGAGAACTGGCCCTCCGACTGAGCCTGGTTTCTCCCAAGGTTTTTTCTCCATTCTGTCCCTGATGGAGTTTTGGTTCCTTGCCACTGTTGCCTTGGCTTTTGGCTTGCTTAGTTGGGGACATTTAATATTCAATAATATTATTGATCTGCCTTATTTAAGGTGGACGTTGACGCAATATCTTTTAGAAACAAACTTTGTTATATTGTTTTCATGTTATCACTGTGAAGCGCTTTGATACAATCTGTATTGTAAAAAGCGCTATATAAATAAAGGTGACTTGACTTGACTTGACTATATTAAATAATAGAATGCTGATGGTTATATGTAGCTGTAAAATAAATGTTTACAGTCTATTAAACGTGATGACAAGGAAATTCAACAACATTGCGACAACAAGTGTGATGTGACATAAATCTCATTCTAGAATATTACAGTCAAATTTCAGATGCAATTGCGAAATTACGTGGTCATGTATTCTGCCTATCATGTATCATGTCCCCGATTTACAGTCTGGGCAAGTCAATGCTAGTTGCCTAAAGTCAGAGGCAGTCGGCAGGTTTTGAGCAGTCAGAGTTGATTGATTTCACAGAAATGTGTATAGGGAATGATGGACATAGACTCTGATTTATTTTCACATTTTCACTCTGCCTGAGTTTGTTTGGGCCAACTTAAAAATCTGGTAGTGTTGTTTATTGTGTGAAGCCCAGTTTTTCTCAGTTTTTGCCAAGTGTATGATGCCTAGGTCCGGTTTCACAGACAGGGTTTAAATTAACCCTCTGAGGTCGGCTATCGCGCCGGCGCGAAGTGCAAAAGAGACTCAAAATACTCTGTTGATTTTGATCTTAAATATAAGTGTTATACATAATTCAATCATGTTAAGTGTCTATTATTTTTCTGTATACTCACAATAAAAACAAAGTGTTGTGCTTTTCGGCAAATAAAGAAAAATAAACATGATGCAAGTTCTGCCTTCTCTCTGTCGGTGAAGTCCATTCTGAAACGCGTCCTAAGATTAACTATAACTCCGCAAATACTTGTCATACAGGCACGAGAGATTTTTCTTTATGAAGCTTGAATTCTCTTCTTTTCAATGAAGTAATTTATATAAAAAACAAATATTCTCTATGGAGCGAATTGTGTGCCAAAACCTCACACACACACAAAACGTGTTTTACTCACACCCAATGATTCACAAACAAACTCAATGTGGTTTGTAAATACAAAACATCACTCACAAACTAATGCATATTGTTCTGCAAATAAAAAACGTAACTATCAAACAAATACAGTATGTTTTACATATACATAGTACGTATTTCTTCAATGACAAAAATATCCTCCAAGTACAAACTAAAATCTTTCAAGTACAAACTAAAATCTTTCAAGTACAAACTAAAATCTTTCAAGTACAAACTAAAATCTTTCAAGTACAAACTAAAATCTTTCAAGTACAAAACAAAATTCTACAAGTACAAAGCAAAATTCTACAAGTACAAAACAAAATTCTACAAGTACAAAACATAATTCTACAAGTGCGAAAAACTGTCACGTGACTTTTGGCACTATTTTTCCGCGTCCAGGCAGATTTTCTCACAAATGCAGTTGAGCAACTTCCTCTTCTAGAACAGTAGATGGCGCTAAGATAGGGGATCAATTTTGCGCTAGTCTCTCGGGAGAAACACTGATGTGAAACACGTGCTTGCCTTTGCCCATGGGAAAATGAGTGGTGAACTACATTAGCACTTAGAAGCACTCCACTCTGATAAGGGAATCTATAAACTGAAAGCTCTGCCATCATGTTGCTTTTTACATTTTTGTAAAAACGTTTCATTTACTCAATGAGTCTATTTCTTTCATTCTCCATAAATTAATGAGAACATTTCATTTAATTGAAAGGGTCCCACTTATTCGTTAATTTAGTTGGAATTCAGTCAGCGTAACTGTTAATGTAATTTAAATAATGAATGAACAAAACAAACAATAATTGTTTCTTAACTTCCTGTGAAGTATTGCCCAAATTATTATTTTGGACAGACAAATGAAACCCTCCTTTCAATTAAATTAAATGTTCTCATTAATTTATGGAGAACGAAAGAAATATACTCGTTCAGTGTAAATAATCACTAATTTAGTAATTTCACACGCGTCTTATGTAGATTTTTTTTTTTTTAAAGCAACATATGATAGAGCTTTCAGTTTAGATTCCCCTATCCTAGAGAGAGTGAAGTGCTACTAGCGGTAATATGGATTTTTGTCTAGATGTAATAAACATTTTGCAAAAGAAAACCTCAATAAGGTTAATTAGATAAAGTAAGACAGAAACACACCTGTTCACCGCTCATTTTCCTCAGCTGTAGGCAGTGTTGGGAAACATATTTCGTTACAGAATACATGCCCAAAAATGTAATTTGTAATGTATTCCGTTAGCCTCTCTCACAGACATAAACAGAACAATTCAAAACGAAAGAAAAAAGACTACAGACTGCTCTCTGCTTATGCAATCCTGGCGTGTTCACTGCGAAGATCTTCATGTTTTCAGCCGACACACTGACAAAAAATACACTTGTTTATTAATAAACAATTAAAATATCTCCTTGATATATTTTACATATTCATAATCTTTTGCCAGTTCTTTGTGACATCTTTAAGGTGCTTTATTAGCAGTGTCACCCTACATGTTACACGCGTCACCACCGCACCGCACCCACCAGAATAGGCCTGTTTAGTAAGCAGGATAAGATTGCCGCATTCTTACATTTATAAAAGGCAATTCAATGCGGACGTAATCCCTCAGATTGAGTAATGTAACGAAATACTTTACAAATTACATTTTTGGCCATGTATTCTGTAACAAAATATGTTTCCCAACACTGCCTACAGCTGAGGAAAATGAGCGGTGAACAGGTGTGTTTCTGTCTTACTTTATCTAATTAACCTTATTGAGGTTTTCTTTTGCAAAATGTTTATTACATCTAGACAAAAATCCATATTACCGCTAGTAGCACTTCACTCTCTCTAGGATAGGGGAATCTAAACTGAAAGCTCTATCATATGTTGCTTTAAAAAAAAAAAATCTACATAAGACGCGTGTGAAATTACTAAATTAGTGATTATTTACACTGAACGAGTATATTCCTATCGTTCTCCATAAATTAATGAGAACATTTAATTTAATTGAAAGGAGGGTTTCATTTGTCTGTCCAAAATAATAATTTGGGCAATACTTCACAGGGAAGTTAAGAAACAATTATTGTTTGTTTTGTTCATTCATTATTTAAATTACATTAACAGTTACGCTGACTGAATTCCAACTAAATTAATGAATAAGTGGGACCCTTTCAATTAAATGAAATGTTCTCATTAATTTATGGAGAACGAAAGAAATAGACTCATTCAGTAAATGAAACGTTTTTACAAAAATGTAAAAAGCAACATGATGGCAGAGCTTTCAGTTTATAGATTCCCTGATCAGAGTGGAGTGCTTCTAAGTGCTAATGTAGATTTCTGTCTAAATAATAAACATTTACCAAAACCTCAATAAGGTTAATTATAGATAAAGTAAGACAGAAACACACCTGTTCACCACTCATTTTCCCATGGGCAAAGGCAAGCACGTGTTTCACATCAGTGTTTCTCCCGAGAGACTAGCGCAAAATTGATCCCCTATCTTAGCGCCATCTACTGTTCTAGAAGAGGAAGTTGCTCAACTGCATTTGTGAGAAAATCTGCCTGGACGCGGAAAAATAGTGCCAAAAGTCACGTGACAGTTTTTCGCACTTGTAGAATTATGTTTTGTACTTGTAGAATTTTGTTTTGTACTTGTAGAATTTTGTTTTGTACTTGTAGAATTTTGTTTTGTACTTGAAAGATTTTAGTTTTGTACTTGTAAAATTTTGTTTTGTACTTGAAAGATTTTAGTTTGTACTTGAAAGATTTTAGTTTGTACTTGGAGGATATTTTTGTCATTGAAGAAATACGTTTCTACGTATATGTAAAACATACTGTATTTGTTTGATAGGTACGTTTTTTATTTGCAGAACAATATGCATTAGTTTGTGAGTGATGTTTTGTATTTACAAACCACATTGAGTTTGTTTGTGAATCATTGGGTGTGAGTAAAACACGTTTTGTGTGTGTGTGAGGTTTTGGCACATAATTCGCTCCATAATTCTCAGTTTATGTAATCTGTATGAAAAGAGAGTGATTTCAGTATTTTTTTCCCCAGCTCATTACACTTCATTACGCGTTAATCTAACACGCCCACGGAAGACTCGCGCTATTCAAACGCAAATGTTGAGGCAAGCCATGACGACGCCCACATCAGCCGTTCCACCGCGGCGGTAAAATGTGTGGTGTATTTGCTGCCTTTTACCGCTAAGAGGCGCTACAATCATAGACTCTGAAAAGTGTTCATTTATTCTCTCTATTGCGTAATCTGGTGCCGCGCATTCAGAGCGATTGAAAGCTGGTAGCATATGAATTCAAGTGAAACGTAGTTAAAATAATTAATAATCCCAATGCTGAAGTTAGGCTACTAAAATTAAATTGAATAAATAATGAAAACAATTCAACATAAAACATTGCAATAAAAAACGTTTAGGCTACATCAATGAGGCTTTCGAACATCATACAGACGGTAGCTCAGTGGTTAACGCAACAACTCGAGATTCAAGGAGCTTCAATCGACCCGAGATCAAATCAGTGTAGCATACATGTTTTTAACCGATGTTGGCTGACAGCGTTTATATTTTACCACCTTGATGCTTAAATAGGTAACTGTTTATAACTGTTTACTTATTTAAAGTCAAGAGTTTTGTTTAATTATCATTACAACATACATTTGCTACATTCCCGTAGAACCGCAGCCGCTGCACAAACGACAAAAACTGATGAAGGAAGATTGTCAGCCGATTGCGTCAGAAAATGAAAATGAAGAAGCTCTTCTTTAGTCTGCTAAATTATTGTGTAATGTAAAAGAACACTTAAATTACTTAAGTTTGAAACCAAGTTCGAACATTTCAAGGTTTAAATAAAGTGTTGGGACAGTTTTTTTTTTTTTAAATTTAAAACAGGATTGCATCGAGTTTAAAGTTTATTTCTTTTGCGATGCAAAATAAGAAACACTAGGCTAATCTTATTCTTGCGACATTTTAAATTTGTATTGCCAAAGAAATTACAGCTAAATTAAACAATTAAAACAGTACAAAACGAAAATTGTCCAAAGCAACATAGCCTAATTAAATTAAAAACATGCGTTTTTCTTTGCCTCTCTCGCGCTGGATCTCTTTTTAGCAAGTTTATTTAGTCTCCCTCGCTGCGGCCGCCGGGTCTCTCTCGAAATTAAACATTTAAAAACATGTAAAAACACATCATACAGCTGATAATACTGTATATGTCGCTGCGTGTCAGCCATACAAATCACGAAAAAAATATTTAGCCTTTAATTGTTGCTTCAAAGACACAGCATGCCTTGTTGAATTCACCTTACAATAACTTCAATTGAAATTTTGTGTGAAAAAAAACAACTTTAAATAGGCTACAATAAATAAACTACAATATTTATAATTTAATAAGATATGGGGCCTACATTTGGACACAGATTTATCCTTACAATAATTTTGCCTGCTCATCAGGCTGGCTATCTGACACTCTCCATATGAAAGAGGAACATTAACACCTTTGTCCAGCAACTGTCCCTCCAACCCCCCACAGGCTATCGGAGTCTGAGGCTGACTTAACACAAAGAGAAGTCGCAATTCACACTTAAATCGCTATTCTAGACAGTGTTGATAATGAAGGAATTAAATGATTTAAGTTACATGTAGACTAGTGATATTTCTGTCATAAAAGTTTATTACTAAATATTTCATTATTTCAATAATTGATGAAATAAAACTGGTTTGGGCCAGCCTTTTCCAAGCAAAACTAAATATAATCTGAAAAAACGCATGTTAATGTGTTGTCATGAACAAAAAACTCAATATTATATTCTACAGGGATCTTTGGATCCTTAACCAGGCATGCAATTAATTAAGTTTTTTTTTTGTAGCTATTATTCAAATAAATATCGAACCACGGTGCTTCGTGGTAATGCTGAGAAAATCTTAAGACAAAACAATGGCACTGACATATTTTAAGATATGTCAGTGTATGCACTTTTATTTTAGTGAACATTTTATTGTCCATGATATGAAGCCCTTACTTCTGACATTATTATGAAGACATTACTTCAGAATACTGCAGCGATGGTCTCCCTCAGGCAAGTTCTCTTATGCTAAGTGTTCTCAGCTCTATTCACAGAGTAGAATAGAGACAAGCCATCAACACTGATGTGCAGATTCTCCAAATGCATTTTCTCTCAGTATATAATAACTTTTATAGCAAGGAATAGAGGATTTGTATATGTTTGATATTTTGTTTAATTACTACTTTGTGACATTAGAATTGGACTGTATGAGAAATTTCAGCCTACATTAGATATATCTCTGTACAAAATTGCATATCATGTAATGGGTAAGGAAATGTTATCATTGAGAGACATACAGACCACTTTTATTGTCGTTGTTGTTTGTAATGCTTTTTATTGGGTGCTTTTAATGCCATAAATAAAGTGCACCTTATATGTGGGCCTTAGGCTCTATATACAATTAATAAAGTTTTACAGTTTCAAGTATTGCTATTCAATTGAAACTTTTAAATCCACAATACTTGCACATAATTGTTTGTAGATACATGTCATCTACCTCTTTTTTCTTTTTCTTTTTCTTTTCTTTTGTTGGCGACTGAGTCTTTGCTGCCATCCAAATCCCCAGTCCTGCAATGACTCGTGTGCTATAATTTCTTCAGCATTATCTCAATCAGTGACAAGTTGGCTGAATCATGCATCCTCTTTGTGAAGTTAATTACAGTATTGATTCTTGTCTTAGACATAAAGATTTAGATCCTCTTAAAAAGATTCTCCTTCTGAGATCAGCCTCAAATTTCCTGCCAAATAACCACTTTGAGTTTGAACGATAAATGATGTCACAAAACCTAAATACCTGAAACTGTCCTGCCTCAACAAGCAATATGGGTCATAAGATATATTAAATAGCACTTTCCACAAAAATTAGATATTCAGCTCTTAAAATTTTAAACTCTTTTTTTTAAAGAAAATGGTTAGTGAAAACAGATGCAGACATCTTGGATTCCAGGTCAGAATTGGTTGAGTCCAAGAATCAATTCAAAGACAAGCTGTTTTAAAAACTGGATGGATGCATGGTTAATTTTCATGAAGGCATATTTCACACAAGATTTAGTACAAAAATCTGAAGAAAATTTTAATTGATAGTGTCAGATATAATAATAAATAATATCAGTCAGATAAAGAATATCATTTTTTTAGACTTTGCAAAGCTATTCAATTTAGTCCAGTTACTACAGTTGACACCATACAGTGTGTGTATCAGGCAGACAGAAGATGAATATCATTTCAACACGAAGTTTAACCCTCTGAGGTCGGCTATCGCTCCGGCACGATAGTCTCGCTTTTTTCTTATCAGTGCAAAAGAAACTCAAAATACTCTGTTGATTTTGATCTTACATATTAAGTGTTGTACATCATTAGATCCTGATAAGTGTCTATTTTTTGTGGATACTCACAATAAAAACAAAGTGTTCTGCTTTTCGCCAAATAAAGAAAAACAAACATGATGCGCGTTCTGCCTTCTCTCTGTCAGTGAAGTCCATTCTGAAACGCGTCCTAAGATTAAATTTAATTCCGCGAATACTTGTCATACAGGCACGAGTGTTTTTCCATAATGAAGCTTGAACTCTCTTCTTTTAAATGAATGAATTTATATAAAAAAACTAATATTCTCAGCTTATGTAATCTGTATGAAAAGAGAGAGATGTCAGTATTTTTCTTTCCAGCTCATTATACCTAATTACGCGTTAATGTGCCACGCCCACGGAGAGCGCGCGCTATTCAAACGCAAATGATCTTAGACAAGCCGTTCAAACATGCCAACGCCCACCAGCTGGATTATAAAACACATCGTGTTTAGTAAGTATCTTGTACAGCTGTGTACACAGCGTATCCTTTCGCTGTGAGGAATAATACTATCTAACCCTGGAAAATGTACCAGAAGTGCTGGTAGTTTCATTTCGAGGAGCAACGGATCCAGCTGATGTAGTAAGTCATTTATTCTTAAGTGCTTTGTTCTAATCGTGATATTGAATTTGTCGGACTGTAAACCACAAAAAGACTGTTTAAATATGAATTGCGTGTCTGTGTGTAGGCTAAATGATGAGTGAACTGCATAGGCGCGCACGCTTTGTTTACTACAGTTATACAGCTCATGTCTGTACCGTTCATTCACTCTCGCACCTACATTAGTAAACGTTATGTTTACATGAACAACACATACAAACTATATTGCTATAGCCTACTAAGATGAGTAAAAATAGACTGAAATATGTTGAAATAAAATGTCTGTATAAGCAACAAGCTGCAAATTCACATGTATATACTAATATATCATACACAATATATTACAGACTAAATATGAATGTTTAGACACGATTTTGTGATTAGTTTTGGATAGATTATAAAGTTTTGACTGTAAAAAAGACTACTGTCACATTAAATAGGTACGCTTTTGTTCACCAATTTCTGCTCATATTTAAATATACTATAGTATGATGTTTTGTCAAAAATAAAGTAGGTATATTGAATTATCAACTAAGATGTTATTATAGTGTTTGTTCCAATATTCAAACTAATGAATCTTTACCTTTTTTAATACGTATGATAAAATGTATACTTTTTACAAAGAAATACACTTGAAATATTGTTAAAATTGTAATTGTTGTTGTAATTGTAACCTATTTGTAATTGGTTACAATTTCTAATGGTAAACTATGTATAGGCTATATAGATAATTTCTTTTGTCCTTGCATTCTTTGGGATCCTGTGACACACCTGTGTGAAAGGGCTAATTAATATGCAGCTCATTATGCGGCACATTATCCGGCCTTTGTCTTCTCAGGTGTGAACACGCCTCCACGCAGATTGCCTTTCCAAACCAAAGGTCTCTAATAAAATTTAAATCAGTGTATGTGTTTGTGTAAATGATTAGGTAGGATGATTTTCAGATCATTTTGAAGCAAAAATTCTAGGCAACAACACTCATTAGTCAAAAGTCTTGTGGACACATATTTAGTATGTGTTTTGTGGCCTTATTTCAGACACTTTAAGTTTTAGTTTTTTTCAATAACCATGCATAAGCAATATTCTCTCAAAAATACAAACATGTTTCATAATTGTTGCTCAGAAATCACGGTAGCCCAGTTTGTGCTATATTGAGTGAATTTACACCTTTGACATTAACATGTTTATAAATAACTGAAAAAAGCACAAATGTCAGAGCATGTCAGAACACCTCAAGGACCCCAAAAACCCTTAGACCTCAGAGGGTTAATAAATCCAAACAGGCAAGATAGTCAAATTAGTGCAGAGAAACACAACTTATATAGCATTCCACTTATATAGCATAACACTGGGGAGAGGCGGAAGGCGAGAACCTACAGGTGCAGACCGAGGGTTGATGGAGCTGGTGCTGGAGAACCCACAGGCGCAGACCGAGGGTTTATGGAGCCGGTGCTGGAGAACCCACAGGTGCAGACCGAGGGTTGATGGGTTGTCTTCCGTGTACCCATTGTTTCCTTCTGTGTGCCGTCTACCTTGTGCGCCGCGCATGCACATGACCGCGGATAATCCAGCGCGCGCTCTACACGCCAACCCGCACGTGACTCTGCGCGCTCTGGTGCATGCTCGACAGGTGATTGAAATTGAGGTAATTAGAAGCTCGCGCCCAGTTCAATCAGTTAACTCTAAATACGCGCATCAGTCATTTTCCTGGTATGTGACGAACTACGAGGACGGCAGAAACACAAGAATTCACTGTAAGGGAACTGGGACTTTTGATCATGACGGGCTATCGGTAAGCTCACATGGACTAGTTTTACAAATACTCTTGTTTCACATGAACTCTCTCGTGTTGAATCCTTTTGTCATTTTGATATTCAATGTGCTAAATGTGTGTTAATGTTGCAGATAAAAGTGTTAATGTTGTAGGTAAAAGTTTTAAAGTAATTTGTTTCATGACTGAAAGAGATATTAAACTAAGTCTAAATGCTGAAGTTGATGATTAAAAAGAAATAGAAATTAATCTAGAGAGAAAGTAATATAGTGGAAAAGTCATTTGTGTATAGATGGTAGATTAACATCTAATTAGGTGACAGTAATTAAATAGAAAATGCTTTATATATGGTTCCTTTAGAATGCATTTAATCTTTCCTGTATTGAGAATTACCAAGTATTCAAAATACTTTTTGTATTGTATTTAAAGGTTTTTCACCTACTGTTACTACTGCTACTACATCTGATTCTGTACCTGTTCAACTGAGGAAAATAAATCTTGTTTGAGTGAAGTCCGAAGTCTGGTGTCACGATCCACACACGGGAAACAGGGGGTTAGATCCAGAAGCAGTATTTAATAGGGTAATCCATAAATCATAATCCAGTCCAAGCAAAGGTCAAAATCCAAAAGGCAATACAAAACAAGAAACAGGCAAGAAACAGGCAAGAAACAGGCAAGAAACAGGCAAGAAACAGGCAAGAAACAGGCAAGAAACAGGCAAGAAACAGGCAAGAAACAGGCAAGAAACAGGCAAGAAACAGGCATCAGCAGTGCAGTGACATTAAACAAGGACTCCGTAATAAACACTAAGACAGGCAGGGTATATATGCACAAACACTAACTATCTAAACAGAGAACAGCTGGGATTAATGATGACGGGTAACAGCTGTGCGCAATGAACCAAAGACAGAACAGGATGATGGGAAACGTAGTTAAAAGTGCATGACACAGTGCGGGAAGAGGACCTCTAATGGTTACCCAGGGAACACAAACCAGACACTGTGACATCTGGTCCTTTTCAAGTGTGGACACCTCACAGTTAGACGACACTTGACAGTACATATTAGTCATCAAACGCTAAATATGCTAATAAAAACGGCTACATAGAATTATTGTGATTAAATTGATGTACATGAAGATTGCATTATAATTCGATTTTCAGAAACCTGAAAACAACATGAAATTTCTTAGTTGTTTCTTTAACATTATATAGGCTACACATGGGAATGTGGCGGTACAAAGCAATCCAAGCGTAAAGAAGACAACCTCTCGGATACCCTAAAATTATGATCCTGGTTCTAGTAAATGAGGAAGGGGGTTTAATGGGGTTTTATGATTTAGGACCAGGGTACGGAAGCAGCTGGGAGACTGGGGCAGCAGGAGGAGGGAGAAGGTTCCAGCACAAGGTAGGTACCAGAAAGGGATGGGATAACACATGAGGATGGAGAGGTATGGAACGAGGGGCACAAACTAAGGCAATCCATTAGGTTCTGGGTGCCTAAAACCTTAGATTTATGAGTGGGACAAGGGATAAGTGGATAAAATCAGGGATGGTATGTGTCCATTTTTTTAGGGAGAAGAGGATGATGATAATATATGGATTACCACGGATGAGGTAGTGGGGAGTGGTGAGACTCAAGGAGGAGGAGTGGGAGAACAACAACAAGAAGTAAAGGCGAGTGGAGGTAAAAGGAAGAGAGGATAACCGGAGGATGGAGGACTACAGGAGGAAGACGACAGAGGAACGAGCCATTGGATGTTTTAGAGGCAGGATCATGGAGGAGATAAATTGAAGAACTGGTTCTTGGAACCAATTAGAAAGATCCTGGTACTGGGGGACTCTAATATGGGGAAATTGCCCAAGGTGTGGGATGGGAAGGTGCAGGTGGTGTGTTATCCGGGGGCACATTGGTCAAATGCATATGAGATATTGAGGAATAAAACCCCTAAGAGTGACGGAGTCACCAAGGTGATATTGTCCTTTAGCATCAACGATAAGAATCACGCATCCACGGAGGTCCTGGGGAGGTTGATCCATAAAACCTTGGGGGCAGCAGAGGCCACATTCCCGAATGCGCAAGTGTATGTTCCCCAGATCAATTTTAATAGATGCCTTCCTAAGAAAAAAACAACGTTCTTGTCACAGGTCAACCGAGTCATCCAGTGCACTGGGAGAGGTATTGAGGCTCTACCGGGGGAGCAGTTCCGGATGGAGTTTGAAACGCAGTGTTTTTTGAGGGAGAAGAGGGAGGGGGGGACAAGGGGAATCCCCTTTATGGGTGAACAACCCTGAACAACCACCATCCATCCATCCGGATGAAATATGAATGGGGACAGGAGAGAATTGACTTCCTGGATACTACGATTTTTAAAGGACCAGACTTCCAAAACACAGGGAGGCTGGATTCAAAAGTATGTTTTAAATCTACTGACACACATGCTTTGCTCCACCGGGGTAGCCATCATGATGCACATGAGTTCAGTGGAATTTTGAAGGCACAGCTCCTGAGATTCAGAAGAATCTGCACTCGGGAAGAGGACAGGGTGGAGGCCGTTCGAATACTTTTTGGCGCCCTAAAACAAAGGGGGTATTCGCGTCAATTCTGAAGAGGAGTGGCCAAGGAGGAAGGGAAGAGACGTGGGGGACCTCAGACGGAGGGGAAACGGGCACTCCCCTTGATTATCCCCTTTTCTCGCATGGCTCAAGGTCTGGCATGGGGGTTGAGAAAAAGCTTTGAAAGGTTTTCCCAGGATAAGGCACTGGGGACACATTACAAAATGGTAGCCGCATACAAAAGGGGGAAGAATCTGAAGGACCTCCTGGTCCACAGCAGGTTGGCCCCAGAAAACAGAGGACTGCCTAGGAAGAAAAAGGACACGTATGTGAGGAGCAGACAGCGGGGGGTGTTTAGGGTGAAACAGATGATTCCCCTAAAGCAAGACAATTGTGTGTACTTAATTCGATGCTCCCACTGCGTGATAAGATACGTGGGTGAGACGGGAAACTCAATCCTTAAGTCAAGTCAAGTCACCTTTATTTATATAGCGCTTTTTACAATACAGATTGTATCAAAGCGCTTCACAGTGATAACATGAAAACAATATAACAAAGTTTGTTTCTAAAAGAAAATTGCGTCAACGTCCACCTTAAGTAAGGCATATCAATAATATTATTGAATATTAAATATCCCCAACTAAGCAAGCCAAAAGCCAAGGCAACAGTGGCAAGGAACCAAAACTCCATCAGGTGACAGAATGGAGAAAAAAACCTTGGGAGAAACCAGACTCAGTCGGGGGGCCAGTTCTCCTGTGGCCAACGAAGGAACAGTGCATGATTCGGGCAGCATTACAAGTCAGATTGGAATCGGAACATTTAGAGTATTTATCCATTTCCATCTTTTGGAAGTCCAAGTAATCACGCCGGTATTAAGACGAGTTGTTGAGGATCAGTGCCGTCCACCATAGAGAGTCCATATCGCCCGTGTTGAGTCGTCACTTCATAGGCTTTGTGATTGGAGCATCTGAAGTCTCCGTGAGAGGCTGGATACAAACTGGAGCTGACGAACGCCATTTTCTCGGGACTCGCGTCCCGAGATAACAGCAGAAAAGCAAAAAGGGAAAATAATTAGCGTAGCTACTGTTCATAATGATGATTTCCATAACACAGGCGTAAATGATAAAACATGAAGACAGTGACTCTTGCGTCCCAAAATCACCCCCCTCCGTCCCCCACTCAACTCAGCCCAGCTTACTGACCTCTACGTCCCTCCTGCTACTGAGACCTAACCACAATCTCTCCGCAACCCAACCATACGCGCCAACCCGTTGACTAAGGCTGTCGAGCCCCACTGGTGCGTGAATAGGCAGTTTCAGTGGACAACGGTTCCGTATGGCATACTACCTACCGCAACACAATATCTGCCCAACCACCCGTCATTCACGCAATACACAGGAACGTAAATGACTGTAAATACTATGCAACCTATACAAATAACCTACAGTCTCTTCAAGTTTTATAGTATTAAATGCATTTGATCTGATTCAGCAGTGGTATAAAAGGTAAGCATTATGTAAATGCTTAGCTAAAGAGATGCGTCTTTAATCTAGTTTTAAACTGGGACAGCGAGTCAGAGCCTCGAACAATATCAGGAAGGCTATTCCAGAGTTTAGGAGCTAAATGTGAGAACGCCCTCCCTCCTTTAGTGGACTTAGATATCCTAGGAATGACCAGAAGCTTCGAATTTACTGATCTTAAAGAACGCGATGGATTGTAGGGCGATAGAAGGTCCATTAAATACACAGGAGCTAAACCATTTAGGGCTTTATAGGTCAGTAATAGTACTTTGTAATTGATACGGAACTTGATAGGTAACCAGTGTAGAGATGATAAAATTGGTGTTATATGATCATATTTTCTTGACCTAGTAAGAACTCTAGCGGCTGCATTTTGCACTAACTGTAGCTTGTTTATTGAGGATGCAGGACAACCAGCTAATAAGGCATTACAATAATCTAGTCTCGAGGTCGTGAATGCATGGACTAACTTTTCTGCATCAGAGACAGATAGGATGTTACGTAGCTTTGCAATGTTTCTAAGGTGGAAAAAGGCTGTTCTTGTAACATATGAAATATGATTTTCAAAAGACAGGTTGCGGTCTAGTATAACTCCCAGGTCTTTTACCGTAGAGGATAAAGTAACAGGACATCCTTCTATATTAAGGATGTATTGTAAGTGGTTTTGTGGGTAGTTTTTTGGACCAACAAGTAATACCTCCGTTTTATCTGGATTTAGTAGCAGGAAATTACGCGTCATCCAGCATTTTATATCTTTAAGACACTCTGTCAATTTTGATGAGTTAGTGTTTTCATCTGGCCGTGATGAAATATATAATTGAGTGTCATCAGCATAACAGTGGAAATTAATTCCATGTTTTCTTATAATATTACCAAGTGGCAGCATATATATTGAGAATAGCAGAGGGCCTAACACCGATCCTTGCGGCACTCCATAGTCTACTGATGTTATCTTCGATTTTTCCCCATTGAAACAAACAAAATGGTAACGGTCCGATAAGTATGATCTGAACCAGCTTAATGCCTGTCCCTGAACACCAGTGTAGTTTTGTAGTCGATCCAAGAGTATTTTATGATCGATAGTGTCAAACGCAGCACTAAGATCGAGTAGAACTAGTATTGAGATACAGCCTTGGTCAGAAGCTAAAAGTAAATCATTTGTAATTTTAACTTGCGCAGTTTCTGTGCTATGATGCGGCCTGAATCCTGACTGAAATTTTTCATATATCTAATTTTCTTGCAAGAAGGAGCAC
Source organism: Tiaroga cobitis (assembly GCA_030578255.1). Classification (NCBI taxonomy): domain Eukaryota; kingdom Metazoa; phylum Chordata; class Actinopteri; order Cypriniformes; family Leuciscidae; genus Tiaroga; species Tiaroga cobitis. The sequence continues at coordinate 33,651,517 of CM060614.1, forward strand.
AATTGAGCGGACACAGTTTTTTCTAGTATTTTAGACATAAATGGAAGATTTGAAATGGGTCTGTAATTTGCTAAGTTATTTGGATCTAATTGCGGTTTCTTAATGAGAGGTTTTATTACTGCCAGCTTGAATATTTTTGGAACATGACCTAAAGATAAAGACGAGTTAATAATATTAAGAAGAGGCTCTTCCACTACAGGTAACACTTCTTTCAGAAATTTAGTTGGTATTGGATCTAATAAACATGTTGTTGGTTTAGATACAATGATAAGTTTATTTAGCTCTTCCTGTCCTATAGTTGTAAAGCGGTGTAGTTGTTCCAGAGGGGCCATAGTTGAGGCTAAATAATTAGACACCATAGAGGATTGTACATTTACAATTGTGTTTCTGATGCTTTCTATTTTCTCATTGAAGTAGTTCATAAAATCATTACAGCTATACTGTAACGGAATATTTTGCTCTGGTGATGTCTGTTTATTTGTTAGTCTAGCCACGGTGTTAAATAAAAACCTTGGATTATTTTGGTTATTTTCTATTAGTTTGCGGAGATGCTCTGCCCTTGCTGCTTTTAGAGCCTTTTTATAACGTGACATACTGTCTTTCCACGCGATTCTAAAGACCTCTAAATTAGTTTGTTTCCATTTACGCTCTAAGTTATGAGTTTCTCTCTTGATAGCATGCGTAGCACTGTTGTACCATGGTGCTTTAGTTTTCTCTCTAACCTTTTTTGATCTAATTGGTGCAACAATATCTAATGTACTAGAGAAAATGGTGCTCAAACTGCTAGTCATTTCCTCTAGCTCATCTGTTTGTTTGGGTTCACTGAGCAGCTGAGATAGATCAGGTAAGCTATTTGAGAATCTATCTATAGTGGTCGGAAGGATTGTTCTGCCTGGTCTATAACGTGGCGCAACATGACAAATTTCAGCAGTACGTATTATACAAGTTACCATGTGATGATCAGTAAGATCGTCACTTTGCGGTATAATATCTGTATCGGTTGGATTGGTTCCGTATGATATAATTAAGTCTAGTGTATGATTTAGACGATGAGTGGGACCACTGACGTTTTGCTTGACCCCAAAGGAGTTTAATAAATCTGTAAACGCAGTCCCTAACGCATCATTTGTGTTATCTACGTGTATGTTAAAATCTCCAACAATTATTGCTTTATCGGTATTGACCAATAGATCTGAGAGAAAGTCTGCAAACTCTTTAAGGAAATCAGCGTAAGGTCCTGCAGGTCTATATACAGTAGCCAAGGCTAGAGATAATAGGGATTTCTTTCTTACATCTAAGAGCGTAACGTTTAGCACAAGTACTTCAAACGAATTAAACCTGTGACCTGTTTCCTGAGTAACATTAAGACTATCTCTATAGATTGTTGCAACACCGCCGCCAAGACCGATCAGACGGGGCTCATGATTATAACAGTATCCTGGCGGAGTGGACTCATTTAGACCGAAATACTCGTTTGGTTTAAGCCAGGTTTCAGTAAGGCAAAGTACATCGAAGCTATTATCTGTGACCATTTCATTTACAATAACCGCCTTAGGTGTGAGCGATCTAATGTTTAAAAGACCTAGTTTTAGAAATTGTTTTTGTTCACTGATATTTAGATTTTCAGGTTTAATTACAATAAGATTTGTCCTAGATCCTACAGTAGATTTATTATTTGGCCTCACTAAACGAGGAATAGACACAGTTTCTATATAATGTTCTACACTACTTATATCAATTAAATTGGCACAGCAAAGACTGTGATTTGAAATTTGATTTTCTAGTCATATGGTGTGTAACGTCTTGGAGATGTTGTCCGACAGAACAGCCGCCCTGATTCTGCTGGGGTGCAGGCCATCAGCACGGTAGAGCCTAGGTCGCTCCCAGAACAGATTCCAATTATTTACAAAGAGCAGTTTTTCTTCATTACACAATGACATTAACCATTCATTTAGTGCAAATAATCTACTGAACCTTTCCTGTCCTTGTCGGTACGTGGGAAGCGGTTCAGACACGATGATCGTTGCCTCAGGCGCTGTGCTGCGTACCGTCTCGATCAGGCTCCTGTAGTCCTTCTTCAGAACCTCCGTCTGCCGCAGCCTGATATCGTTCGTTCCCGCGTCTAGCACCACAGCTCCGACGCGCTCTTCACCGTTCAGGATCTCGGGAACCTGTGTGGCGACATCAAGAACACGAGCACCAGGAAAGCAGTGAGTGCGCACCTTACCCTTACCTGAGGTAGCACGGACATGACGGACCATGGAAGTGCCGATGATCATGGCGTCGTTGCGTTCCGACTCGCGAAGGGGGGAGAAGCGATTCCGGGTGGAGATCTCGAAGACCGGGAGGGGCGGAGAGGTTCTTCCTCTGGTCCTGGCTCGTGTCTTCCGCTGTGGGATCACCCAGGGTCCATGGTGTTGGGTCGGTGCTGGAGTGAATGATGCCAGAGATGATCGCGTCCTCCTGGGCAGAGAAACGCACGGAGTAGACGAAGTCGGAGTGAAAAAGTTACTAACCACTGACTTATGTGCATCGGCGCGTGACGTTTCAAGCGCTGATCGCCGATCCCGCAGCTCGGCTTGTTTCTCCAGCAGACCACGGATCTGTTTCTCCACCGATTCCAGCTCCAATCGTACTGAAATCAGCTCGAATGTGTCCTCATCTGCACTCAGAGGTAACGTTAGACACACATCTGATATGTTCGCCATAACAGATGAACAGTAAATTAGCAGTGATACTACCAATATCACTACTAATTTAGGACTGAAATGCCGGATATAACCTGTATCCTTTCAGTGAAACGGGTGTAAAATGAGATGGTCGGTAGGCGCGAGGCCACGCGTGAAAGGCTAGCGGACTAAAGGCTAGTAGCCGAGATTCGCAAAGTTGGATCTAAGTAGCGATATCAAAGCAATCCGATTGTTTTTTATAAGGAATAGTATCGAGGATAAGTTCCCATGATATAAAAATAGAAAGTGCTTGTTTATAAATGAGTGGTAAAGAAGAAAATCAAGGATTAATGAATCGATTCGACGGAGCTTCCAAACACATAAACCTCACAGTTGTCCAAATCCTTACCAGGATGTGGGGGCATAGGTCCATGATTAAGAGTCAAGTCAAGTCAAGTCATCTTCATTTATATAGCGCTTTTAACAATGGATTGTTTCAAAGCAGCTTTACAGAGATAAACATATAATTTACGGTAACAGATTGTTTTGGCGTTATAGCGGTTCTTGAATAATGTTATTTCCAGCTAAAGTTAGCTTTGATTGATTTACCTCCGTCGAAATGATCAGACTTTTAAACGCGAACCTGTGATTAACGCTGACGGCGTTCACATGCTCATTCAGAATTGATTCTATAGTTATGTGCTTTTTAAAATATGTGCGCAGGTTTGTAATTCATACAACCCAGCCTAAACAAACTACTTTTCTTGCCTTTAAATTTTGATACAGAATTTTGTTTTATTTTATCACTTCGGGGTACGCGAGCCGGAATTCACAACGCTTTATCTGTAGAGTGGGAAAGGGATCCTCCATAGGGAGAGGATAGTGGATACTTCAGCACTGCATTGTCATCGGGTCCAGGCGGATCTCCTTCGTCAGATCTGGAAACGGCCTGAATCCGGCAGGCTGCGGGAAAACCTCGGGATAAACAAAGACACTAATATTAGCGTAGATGCCATTCTTCTTATGATGTAGCGAGTACATCAAGATTTAAGGGAAGTGTTCCCAGTTCCGGCTGACCTAATCTATGCAGCCTAACATTGAATTTATAGAAGTCTATAATGTATTATGTGCATGCTAGGTCAAAGAGATGTGTTTTTAGTCTAGCTTTGAACTGACAGAGTGTGTCTGCTTCCCGGACAATGGTAGGAAGACTGTTCCAAAGTTTTGGTGCTAAATAGGAAAAGGATCTACCGCCTGCAGTCGATTTAGATATTCTAGGTATTATCAACTGGCCGGAATTTTGAGACCGCAATAGACGTGAAGGACTATAGTGTGTTAAGAGCTCGCTCAAGTACTGCGGAGCAGCCATCAAGTGTTAGACAGTATTCTGGGTTATTACGTGTGGAAGTTTTTTGTCCAATAATTAAAATCTCTGTCTTTTCAGAATTTAGTAGTAGGAAATTACTAGTCATCCAATTTTTTATATCAGCTATGCATTCCGTTAATTTTGTGAATTGGTAAGTTTCGTTGGGTTTTGAAGAAATATACAGCTAAGTATCATCGGCATAACACTGAAAGCTAACTCCATGTTTCCTAATGATATCTCCTAATGGTAGCATGTACAGAGTGAACAGCAGCGGTCCTAGTACTGAGCCTTGTGGTACGCCATACTGAACTTGTGATCGATAAGACATCTCTTCATTTACTGCTACAAACTGATAACGGTCAGTTAAGTATGATTTAAACCATGCTAGTGCAATTCCACTAATGCCCACATAGTTTTCTAGTCTATTTAAAAGAATGTTGTGGTCAATTGTGTCAAATGCAGCACTAAGATCGAGTAACACTAATAGCGAGATACAACCACGATCGGATGATAAGAGCAAATCATTTGTGACTCTAATGAGAGCAGTCTCAGTGCTATGGTACGGTCTAAATCCGCACTGAAAATCCTCACAGATATCATTTATTTCTAGAAAGGAACACAGTTGTGAAGATACTGCTTTTTCTAATATCTTTGACAGACAAGGCAGATTCGAGATCGGCCTGTAATTGACTAATTCTGTAGGATCAAGTTGTGGTTTTTTAACTAGTGGTTTTATCATAGCCAGTTTAAAGGTTTTTGGTACGTATCCTAGAGACAAAGATGAATTAATGATATTAAGAAGAGGATATATGACCTCTGGAAACATCTCTTTCAGTAGCTTAGTCGGTATAGGATCTAACATACAAGTTGTCGATTTAGATGAATTAACGAGTTTGCAGAATTCTTCCTCTCCTATAGCAACAAATGAATCAAATTTTTCCTCAGGGAGACTACAATGCACTCGCTGATGCGATACTGTAGTAGACGGTTGCAAAGTTATAATTTTGTCCCTGATATTATCAATCTTATAAGTGAAGAAGTTCATAAAGTCCTCACTGCTGTGTTGCTTGGACACTTCTGAGCTTGAAGCTTTCTTTTTCGTTAGTTTAGCCACTGTTTCAAATAAATACCTTGGATTATGTTTATTTTCTTCTAATAGGTTTGAAAAATAAGCAGATCTAGCAGCTTTTAAAGCCTCTCTGTAAGCAATCGAGCTCTCTTTCTACGAAATCCGAAATACCTCTAGTTTAGTTTTCTTCCAGTTGCGCTCCATTTTTCTGGCTGCTCTCTTAAGGGCCCGGGTGTGCTCGCTGTACCACGGCGTAGGGCTATTTTCTTTAATCTTCTTTAAGCGCAACGGAGCAACTGCGTCTAAAGTGCTGGAAAAGAGAGAGTTAAACGTTTCTGTTGCAATATCAAGTTCTTCTAAGCTATCCGGGATGCTGAGATGATGAAACTGATTAGGAAGATTATTGATAAAGCAATCTTTAGTGGCAGAAGTTATAGGTCTAACGTATTTATAACACGGAGTCGGCTTTGCAGCCTTGGCTAAATGTAATTTACATGAGACTAGATAATGATCTGAGATGTCATCGCTCTGCTGCAGAATTTCAACGGCATCAACATCTATTCCATGTGATAATATTAGATCTAGAGTATGATTACGAGAATGAGTAGGTCCTGACACGTGTTGTCTAACTCCAATTGAGTTTACAATGTCTTTACATGCCAATCCCAATGCATCTTTGTAATGTATATTAAAATCACCAACAATTAGTACTTTATCTGCAGCCAATACTAATTCTGATAGAAAGTCCGCAAATTCTTTGATAAAATCTTTATGGTGCCCTGGTGGCCTGTATACAGTAGCCAGCATAATTCTCAAATGTGATTTATCGTTTACACTATATATTTTTACATTAAGCACCAATACTTCAAAAGAAGTATATTTAAAGCTAGATTTCTTAGTGGTTTTGAAAATATTACTATAAATTACAACAACACCTCCCCCTTTGCCTTTCAGACGAGGTTCATGTTTATAACTGTAATCTTGTGGGGTTGACTCATTTAAAATAATGTAATCGTTTGGTTTTAGCCAGGTTTCTGTCAAACACAGCATATCAAAATTATAATCTGAAATCATATCATTAACTATGAGAGATTTTGAAGTAAGGGATCGAATATTCAGCAACCCAAGCTTTATCATTTGCTCATCTGTATTATATCTGTTTTTTATTTGTTGAACATCAATTAAATTTTTAACCCAACGTTTTTTTGGATTTCCAAATTCGGGGAACAGACACAGTCTCCATATGATGACATCTAGGTGAAAGAGCCAGTTTAGCCAGTCTGTCTGCTTCCTGACCTGAGCCCCAGATTGTCATGTTTTATCTCTAAGACTATGAGCCAAATTACTAGAGAGAAAGAGCAGCACCAGCCCAGGAGGGATGGATACCATCTCTTTTCAACAGATCAGGCTTGCCTCAAAAACTTTTCCAATTGTCTATGAATTTTATATTATTCTGCGGACACCACTTCGACAGCCAACCGTTCAGTGAGGCCAATCGGCTAACTATCTCATCACTCCTGCGTACAGGAAGGGGGCCAGAGCAAATTACAGTGCCTGACATCGTACTTGCGAGTTCACACACCTCTTTAATATTAATTTTGGTGATCTCCGACTGGCGGAGTCGAACATCATTAGTGCCGACATGAATAATGATCTTAGAGAATTTATGATTAGCATTAGCCAGCACTTTTAAATTGGCTTTGATGTCAGGCGCTCTGGCTCCCGGCAAACATGTGACTATGGTGGCTGGTGTCTCTATTTTCACGTTCCGTGTGATCGAATCACCAATTACCAGGGCACAATCAACAGAATTCTCAGTGGGTGTTTCACTGAGTGGGGCAAATCGGTTTGTTATGGGAATCGAAACGGAAGAGTGGTTCTTTGATCCGCGACTAGAACGATCTCTCACGGTCACCCATCTGCCCTGCTGCACGGGCTCTACTTCAGCCGGAACCAAATCATGTAAAGAGTTCACTATGCTCGCATTTATCACATATAAATCCTATATTGCCATCGGAGAAGGCTATACTAAACATATGACATGTGACACAGGTGACAATAACAGGACAAGAAGACATTACTCACCGTGTTTGTTGACTGATTTCTTACTTACCTGGACTTTATGAACTCAAAGGCGCGGGCGCGCGAGAGAAAATAAATATATAAATGAGCGCACGGGTGGCGCGTTAGCAGGCTAACGTTAGCGAGTTACTAGCGTGCTGTGTTAACAATAACGGAAGCTAGAGATGTAAGGTTAATCTGAGATGTTGGGTAAGCTGTAACGTTATGTAGTAGTATTTATTAGTATAAACAACTAGATAGTAAATGATGGCTCAAAACATAAAGAAATACGAGGCTCAGGCGGAGCTTACAGCCTCGAAGCAAACAAACACACAGCAGGCAGCGAGGCAGACAGGAGCAATCAATCAGCGATCAGACAGGAGCCAAAGCGATCAGACCTGATAAGAGGGGGATGGGGCGTAAGGGACACTTGGTACCTCACTTTAGAGCTTAGATTCTCTACCCGAGCCCGACCCGACCCACGGGCCGGGCCGATATTTCCCGCCACTATGCTCGGGTCGGGGCGGGGCGGGCCCTTGATCAAGCACGTCATGCGCAGCGTCTCCTCCACTCGCACGCACACTTTGCTGTATTGTGTAGCTTAAGTGCAACATGGAGCTTGAAGAAGTAAAGAAAAAAATTAAGCAAGTATACTTTGTGCAAGTATGAAGGAAAGTCGGATATGGAAATATTTTAAATTAGTCGTGGGCAGTGACAACATGTTGGCTTTGTTGAGTGCAAGTGTGGCGTGATGCTCGCCTATGACAGCAAAAAAAAAGGGACTTCGACGATGAGCAGACACATGACGCAGGCTTGCCATGACAGAAAGGATGATAGTCAGCATTCAAAGTCCTCTTTTGTTACTTCTCCAAGCATACCGCTGAGGGCGAGGTTTTCTTTTTTTCTTCTTTTTTTCTTTTTTTACTTTTCTTCTTCGGATCCATTTTCGATCCATTCGATTCTGAATAAATAAACAACGCAGTTTACATGCTTCGTCCTTGTTACATTAATTATAAAGATAATAATTAATAAATGCACGCAATAAAGGCAACATGCCTTTCAACTTATGTGTGCAAAATTCAGAATTAAATGAATGTGCAGCAATTTGTACAAATAGAGAGTCTGTAGTAGGCCTACGTGTAGCCATTAAATAAGTGCATTTAGTTTCATATTTATTCAAATATTATGTTATTTTTTTCAATCTATGTTGATTATGAAAGTGAACAGAGTAGATAGGAGGATGCGCAATATCGGGAGACATGGCGTGGTTCAGGCATGATTTTGACCACTTAATTATGTTTTGTTTTGTAGAAAGCCTTTCTTTAAAGTGAATTTCGTTTTGTATAAATTGTATCTTAATTATAATACATTTTTCATCAACCAATTGCCTGGATTTAATAAATAAGAAGCAAATATAGCAGACAATATAATCATGACATGGAGGCGCCAGCGAGCCGCGGTCACATAGCACGTGAACTGGAGCCATCTCATCATAAATTAAATCAATTCTCGGCACGCTGGTCAACGAATTTAGCCTACAAATCCACATCTTGCTTGTTACACACGTCGCACACATGTCGAAATAACATTATTAATAATAATGAATTTTAAAGAATATTTGATCGAATGCTGAATGTTTTGCTTGTTCAATTTAATAAAATTAAAACTTTCATTGTGATAATTAAAATAATTGAATGTTAAATATTAAGTGGCCAATTTTTGCACATTTCTTAATACTATTTATATAATATAGCCTAGGCTATATATAGGCTAAAATTGCGCCGCTCCCCCCGTCAATGGTCTAGCACCCATTCAGCACCTGCGTTAAAAAAAACGATCTGGCGTCGCCCCTGGTTATAACGGCCAGCGTAAAAATGGTCGGATTTAAATCGGGCTCGGGCTCATAATTACAGTTAATGTGTCGGGCCGGGCCGGGCTCGGACACAACGTGCACAGGCTCGGGTCGGGTCGGGCTTGATTTTTTGGGCCCGATCTAAGCTCTACCTCACTTTCAGGGGCATGGGTTACAAAGTTTAAGGGTATGTGGACTGGAGCATAATCCCGGATAGGACAAGAAGAAGAGGCAGGAAAGGGAGATTCACGATTTGGGGGAACACTGCCTCACTTGGTTCTGAACCGCCCTTCCTCACTTCGTTTTTCTCATGAAATTCAACACTAGCCCAGGCCAGAGAGCTGACTGGCAGTAGAGGAGGGTTTTTAGTCATATTAGAAGGGTTGCGGGAGTGGGAGGAATAAAGGGTCAGATAATAGAAGGAATTAAGAAAAGAGTAATAATTTTTTTATTATTAGTATTATGAATGGGATTAAGAGAATATGATTCGGGTTAAATTAGAGGATTGGTTAGATGTTTTAAATTCGTTAAATTAGGGGGTGTGAACTGTGAGGGGACAGGAAATTGGAAAGGGATAGGGTAGTGATCAGAGAGTGTGAGGGTAGTGATCAGAGAGTGTGAGGAAGGAACAGAGAGACCCGAGTTCAAGACCAGTACCAAACAAGTTTTGGCCTTAAGGTTCGTTGGGCAAATTTGGATGGTTGGGTAAAGGTTAAGGGATGGGATTGAGTTACAGGAAGACGGTGAGAAATAAAATCGAGAATTGAACTTCTGAATAACGAGTAACATTGTGGAATGGTGAGAGGAAGCTCGATGATAGAGTATTGAGAGAAAGTTGGCGAGATCGAATAATTGTGAGGGGACTAAGGATAATTGAACCACAAAAGATTGTGGGTATGAGAAATTGGGTATACCAGGAGTGTGGCAGTGGGTGTGGAAGGAGAAGGTGGGGAATAGGATAGAGGTTAGTTAGGGACAGTAGCTGGCGGTATGCACTTTCAAAAATCATGATTGCAATCTGCCATAAAACGAAAAGAAGAAGAAGGGCGAGTTAGGGCATAGGTTCCTTACGATTATACTTACTATGGTAAGTGTGATGTCTGTTGAGAGTTTCAGATACCTTAGGAAGGATAATTGGTAGAAGCATGACACAGGCCCTTCTTGGGTGACCTTGGATATCTTGTGATGTGAACAACGGGGTCACTTGTGAAGGGAGATAAGTATCCAACCTCTCTGGGTCCACTTGGACAGCACGCAGAGAAAGTGGCCTGGGGTTGGCGGGCCGTAACTGGAACCCAAGCTTCTATCGATGACTAGCATTAGTGGGTAGATTAATTGGTTGAGGTTGTTGGGGACAGGTGGGAGTCCTTGGGTTTGAGTTATGCATAATAGTTATGATATTAATAATTGTAGTTATATAGGAAGGGTGGCAGCTCTGGTAGGGAAGGGTTAGGCCAATTTCTTCCGAATGGCGTCTCCCTCCTATGAGGGGTAGGTTTAGGTATATTAAGGAATTCGGTCCTAATCTTCTGTGAGGGTAGTTTTTAGTGCTTGTGAAGGTACCGGGATAGACCAGTAACGTCTCCGTCCTGTGAGGGGTAAGTTTAGGTATGCAAAAGGAACCCATCCTAATCCCATCTGGGGGTAGGTTGTAGTACTTGTGCAGGTACAGGGATAGCCCAACTACTTCCTGATTACGTCTCCCTCCCATGAGGAGTAGATCTGGGAATTTTAAACCTAATGGTACCATAATATTCCAACTCAAGCCTAATCCCTAATGACGATAAATGTATCATTGACAAAAACCAGAAGCCAATCATAAAACCAACTATCTAAACCCATTCCTCCAAAGACACATCTTCAGTGGTGTACCTCAGGATCCTCGTGTTTCGGCACTTTAAACACCAGACACCCTCCCCTGAGGCGGCGGTTCTGGGGGGGGGGGGCCCAGAGGGGCCCGTGCCCCTGTGACAACAAGCTTGGCCCCCCTTGTGGCCCCCCTAAATGTGAAGTGTGGAATAATTTTTACGAAACTGTTTTTTGCTATCGTTGTTTATCGTTGTTATCGTATTTTTTTTCAAATTATTCTATCTTTGTGGATTTGCTTGTTCACGTGACAATTCGCATCACATTCGCGGGAAGCACGGCAGAATAACGTCTGTCTCCTGCACACGAGAGAGGAGCGAAGAAGAAAGTTGGTAAATGTCAGTTCTGTTGTAAGTTCATTCTTTATGTGCGTAGGGGTGTGCGATGTTTATTGTCTATTATGATATTGTAATCATTGTTTTAACTATGTACGAGGCACTGTGACCTAACATTGCATTTGTCTATCGTCCTTTCACTGCTGTATGCAGTTCATACTGTAGGTAGGTATGTCCCCAAATAATTTTTTGTCTTATTTATATCATATTATGTTTTAGAATTATGTTTTAGAATTACACGGTACTTATTTTAGAATATTACATCAGCAAAAGTGCCGTTTTCACGTGCACAATTGCAACTGAGATATTTATGTTATACAACAGTTAAATTAACAATAAGTTAACATTGGGAGTTACTTTTAATATTGTTTGTTTTCCCTTTATTTCGCCGACTAGAATTTCAAAATGAAACCGTAGCAGAGTCTCAATGTAACAGACAGTGATGATTTCTTGACTGAAATCCGCGTTTTGAACGAATCACTTGCTTCTTTCCCGAATGAATCAGCCGTTTGAACAAATCGGTTGAATGAATGAATCCCTCAACTCACTTGTTAAGACAGTGACTTGCCGCCGCCTACTGGCGGTTTTAGTTTCATATTTAAAGTACCCTTTAATTCAAATGTTAAAATTAGAAATCATTTCATATTTAAATATGATTCATATTTAAAATTGATTCAAAAAAATCTCATAGCTTTATTTATGCAATTGTAAATGGAGTGTAAATATATTAATGCCGCTTCTGTGTCACCTCTGCACTGCAAAGATGGATTTTGATTGAATGAATTAATTTGACTGGTAACAGTGGTACTGTATAATTATTGTATAATTAAGTATTATTGTTCAAATAAGTATAATGACTGTATAATTTGAATGTTAGTATTTGACATAAAAGGTGATGCATAACTCTAAATAAGTTTAGAAAGAATGTCCATATGTGAAAATGCACCTGGAAATCAATTTAAGGTTGCAAATATTGCCCCTTAATTAAAAAAATTATTTCTGTCACTGCTGTGAACTGACCACTGCATAGAATATGAAAAATATGAATATCTTTGTGAGTCAGCTCATCTGTTAACAACAGGCCTAAACCAGCCATGGCACCAGCACAAAAACACAATCAGTAAAATATCATCTAATTATTATCAACAAAACATTGAAAATATTGAGATATATTTTTGTCAATATTGCACAACCCTAATGTGCGGTGTTAATTTTGATCTCTTCAGGTCTTAAAAAGCCTTAAATTTGACTATAAAAGTGTGCAGGAACCCTGTAAACGGTTAGACATAGTTAGCAAGTCAGTTATTTTCAGTAAATGAATTAATAAGCTTCTTGGTCCCCATTGCTTTTGCTCTATAGTTCTCACCAAAATGAAGAGAAGGAAGGACATCATGTCAATTAGTTACTGTGACTAATACTAAATATGTAATGCAAATGTAAAAAGATAATGGAAATGCAAATAACATTGTTGAATGATTATAAACATGGTATTTTGCCTGTTAATGCCTGCAGTGCAGTGCAGAAAATGATATGACAACAATAAGGTCTAAATGTAACTGGCCAATCTAACAGTACAACTGGCCCCAGCTTCGCCCCCCCCCCCCCAGTTGAAATGGTCTAGAACCGCCACTGCCCGCCATAAGGGGATCAATTCTTGGCGTGTGTCTTCTCCAGTCAAAAATTTTAATAATAATAAATTTTGTCATTTAAAAACTCAACCTTGCAGTAGGTTTTAACTAGCTCTTTTTGTCTTCTTGTGGCTGATGATAGGTTATTCAGACGATCAGTGCTGTGGATAAAGACGAGCCTCCCAGTGGCCATCGTTTCTATTTCTCTTTCGCTTTCTCTGCCGTCAATAATAACAACTTCACCCTCAGAGATAATAAAGGTAAACTCTGCAAACCATGAGAGAGAATTACAGGTACTGTTTGTATGATGCAGCACTGTAGCATTTATAACCATAAAATTAGATATTTCAAATGTTGACATTTTCATGACTGTTACAGGTGAATTGAACTGTGACACCAAACAGAATTGCAGGGTGTTTTTTTGTGTGTTTTTTTGAGAGGGCAGACTGTTTGTTTGACGAAAGGGAACCATTTGCAATTCTGTTTGCTGGCAAAGAAAATAATAAAAAGTTTTCAGTCCCTCCAGTTTTTCGCGATTCTGCGATCGCTGAATACAACGCAAAATCAACAAAATGTCGCAATTTTTTGCGATCCTGCATAATTTCTAATTTAACCACAAAATAATCACAAAAATTCAAAAAAAGACCTCACAAAACATTAAATTATAATCACCCAATTGAAATATCTCTTGTTAATTAAAGTTTCAATGCATTTTTATGTGGATACAGATGTTGCGCACGCGTGATGTCTGTGAGCGGTCTGTCAGAAACATGGCGAAAGAAAAAGCGTCTCTCCTGCCCTCTCAGCGCCCAGGTTTTCATTGGGCAGGACGGCAAACTTATTAATGCGTTTAACATGATTGAATGACATAACAAAAAGTATGATATGCTCGATGGTACTAAAAAGAATTATTAAAAGCGCAGTATACCGTGAAAGAGAACTCATTTCAGGCAGTCGAGTGACAGTCTGTCTCTGACTGCAAGTGTGTGTGTGTGTGTGTGTGTGTGTGTGTGTGTGTGTGTGTGTGTGTGTGAGTGTGACTGACTGACTCACTGCGTGTCACCGCCTGTCAGCCTAGTTAGAATATTGAATTCTCTTTATAGTGCTTGAACAAATACACATAGCAACAATTACTTCAAAATATTCATCTTGGCAAGTATTTATGTAAAACAATAACTGATTGGGACATTTGTCATTACTGTAGTAGGTCTTAAAGTGACAGTAACCTAATTTACCTGCTGTTGTCAGTGTTGTTAATGTTAATCAAGCAACAACAATAGGCTACAGCACAATTTAAAAAAAAAAAGAATTTGATTAGACTAAATAAACAAGCTTTATTCATTTTGTTTGTGATTTGTGTCATGTATGACTATTGTGCATCTGACATAATACTATTATGGTAAATGTGATGTCCTAATTATAAAATATAAAAATCGCAAATTTTTTCACAAATTTCTGGAAATTATCACCTCAAAATCAGTCATTTTGATTGCAAAAATCACACAAAAAAATCGTGAAATCCTGGAGGGACTGAGTTTTATATGAACTATATTTAAGTTCATACCTTAAATATAAACCCAATTTTAATGTATACAGAGGCCAATTTTCATGTTAAGCCGAATCTCTAATTGCAGCCCTGCAAACACATACCTGCTAATAAAGATGTGCACAGGCAGATTAGATTTTGAATAATGTATTTAACCACTCTTTTCTGTGTAATTACAATCACTTTGTCAGAAGAAACAGAGGATCCAAGTGCAAAGGCAAGTTCTTGGAATAGTCTTTAATGAAAGAATTATAGGCAGTCTGTCGTGCAAGGACACAGAACTGAAATAAACTCAAAGTCAGTGTACTTTACAGTAGGTCAGCAGAAATGGAAGACTCCTGTCTTGGTGATAGTTTGCAGAGCTGGTAATTCACATTGGGCAGTAACACAGTCCTTGTAAGAGGCCACAAAGCCACAGAGAGTAGACTGGTAGAAGGTCGCAAGCAGCAGGATGACAGGCCAGAGACGAGCACAACTAGACAAGATAACACAAGGTAAATCTTCATGTAGAAAACATATAGCACAGGCATGATTCACATACACGTGTAATAATCCGACAAAGAACAAGGGGAACAAACGCTGGAAGTAGAGAGAAAGTAATGAGACTAGAGTGAGAACAGGTGTTACAGAGAGCGAACACTAATTGCAACGATGAACAGGTGGGAAAATAGACAGGCAGAGGCAGAGCCAGAGCGAGAGAGAGAACAAACCCAGCTCATGACACACTCCCATATACTGTAATGGTAAATGGAAGCTTTAAAGTTTCCAAAGAACTATAAATGTATTCTAAAAGTATCATAAAAGTAATCCATACAACTTGTGTGTAATATTTCCCGTCTTCTGCAGCTAAGTAATAGCTTTGTGTCACAGACAAAAGTTGATAATCAGCTGTTAAACGCTGTGTCATCGTTCAAGGTAATGATGAACAGATGAAGGGATTCACTGCAATCTTTTCATCCAAATAAAAGAAACAATCCAGGAAGCACATGAGTAACAAAGGATAGCGTAACAGCTCATACTTAAACAAGACAAGACAATTCCGGACAAAGAAGAGAACCAAACAAATGACTTAAATACACAGGGGATAATGAGCAGTGCAGGAGAACATAGAAACAAACGAGGAACTAATCATAAACCATGGAAACTAAATAGATCAGGGAAACAGGAACCAAACGAAACTGAACAGAATATCAAAATAAGAGTCCACAAAGCTGAACATAACCGTGACACAATTCTCATCCTCTCGCCACAGATAGTTGTTCAACTGAGACGGGAGAGGGTTGTAGTGGAGGACGTAAGTAGGTGGAGTGGAGTCTTATGTTTGCTTATATTTTCTATATACATATTTTCCTCTTTTTCATGAAGCAAAGACAGTTTTCATGAAGTGATCGTGTTTTCCCATCTTCCAACTCTTCATCCATCCATCCCTTCATTCAGAGATTCAATCATCTCTCAATCCTCGGTTTGGTGTCAGGTGACCAGTCTTGATCCAGTCTAACACTTCTGACATGTTAACGAGTCTAACAGTTAATTTCACATTCTTACCCCTTGACCTTTTTCCGTCCCTCTCAGATAACACCGCATCAGTGCTGACCAAGCGAGCTGGTTTCCGGAGGCAAGAGCAGTCTCTGTACTGGTTACCAGTGCTGATCGTGGACAGTGGTAGCCCAGCCTTGAGCAGCACCAATACACTCTCAGTACGCGTGTGTCAGTGTGATGTGGACGGGGTTCCTGAGGCGTGTGGATCCATGGCCTTCTCTCTCCCAGCGGGTCTGAGCACTGGAGCTCTGCTCGCTGTACTGGCCTGCATCATCACACTGCTGGGTAAGACTGCCAGAGCACAACAGTGTAGAAACTGATCTCCAAAATTATTATACATCTTTTTACCCTCATGCTGGTAGAAAAAGATTGCTCACACTTCATCTAGTGATGTGTGTGTGCTGTTACTCTCACCTCTGTTGTCTTCTCCTGTACTGTAGATTTGTCTTTTAAATTAAGTAATTGATATAGACTGTAACCACCGATGAACATATTCAGTTTTGATGAGAAAAAAAAACTATACGAGTGCGGATTAGAACCCGTAACCTCTGAAACGCTTGGCAAAAGATCTACCACCAGATCTACGGGTTGGGCAGAGAGGCTGCACAGTTTGACAAGTTTGTACCCAGCACTTCTGAAAATGCACTTCCGAATACGTCTCTGTCCCCAGCACATTTCAAGTCTCAAGTCTCAAGTCTCGTTTAGCCCTTTCAACTAAAACATAGAACAAAGGACTGTACATCTAAAAGCAAGAAAAAACATACAAAAAAAGTAAAACACGATATGCAGTGACAGAGGCAAGAATTAAAACAGACAGAATACAAATACGTTTTCACACGAATTTTAAAAACATCAACTGACGGTGCAGTTCTAATATCAGGGGGAAGAGCATTCCACAGTCAACCAACATTTCAAACCAAATTGACGCCCATGGCAACGCACCGCATTTAACGTCCAGTAACGTTAACGGTGTTGTAACGACGGGAAAAGTAATTAGTTAGATTACTCCATTACTGAAAAAACAACGTCGTTACCTAACACCGTTCTTTTAAACGGCGTTATTCCAAACACTGTAGGCAACAACATCCATCAGTCAAAAGTCTTGTGGACACATATTTAGTATGTGTTTTGTGGCCTTATTTCAGAAACTTTAAATTTTAGTTTTTTCAATAACCATGCATAAACATTATTCTCTCAAAAATACAAACATGTACATACATGTTGCGCACATATTATGGTAGCCCTGTTTGTGCTAAATAGAGTGTAATTAAACCTTTGCCATTAATATGTTTATAAGCAACTGAAAAAAGCACAAATGTCAGGGCATGTCAAAACATCTCAAGGACCCCAAAAACACCTTAGACCCCAGAGGGTTAAAGTACACTACCAGTCAAAAGTTTCCAAAGTCCTACTACTAGTAGTAGTAGTAAAATCTTTATTTGTCCCTTTACAGGGCAATTTAAGTAGCTTCAACCTCACAAACATACACATTTTTATAAAACAGAAAACAGCAAAGCATCACAAAACCTTATGAAAAAACATCACAAACCCCGGGCATTTAGAATAATTCTTCATATAGCTACTATTTAAAATTCACGGTACCTTCTATCTTTGTTTCAAATAAGTATTTACACTCATAACTGCGTTTTAAACAAAAGACCAAGAAGCTTTAACGGTCCTCCACTTGGGCACTCTATATCGCTTTCCTGAGGGAAGCAATTCAAATTCTAAAAACAAAATGTGGGATGTATCCTCTAGGATAGTCAAAGACTTCCTAAAAACATTTCTCTCACACAAAGCAGACAAACCCAACTGTACAGATCATGTAATCTTTGACCCTAAATTAATAATGTGCTGAAGCTGGGATCTACTTTTAACATTTAATCCATAAAACCAACAGATCATAGCAAAGGTTAAAACACTTTCAATGAAAGATCTATAAAACATTATCAATATGGATTTATCCACTTCAAAGGACTTAAGCTTCCTCAGAATATATATAACTGTTTTTGTGCTTTCGATATAATAAGATTTGTGTTTTCCACCCACCTAAGTTTATCATCAATTAATGTACCCAAATACTAATGTGAACTGACCGTCTCAACCTCTTTACCCGCAATAACTACTTTAGATGGAGTTCCGACATAATTATAAAATTCTATAGTCATATCCTTAGTTTTGGATATGTTAATTTGTAAATGAGAACTCTCACACCAATCCAAAAAATATTTCAAAATGGGCCCATGCTCTGTGTCACCTTGCTTTAACAGACTCAGCACCACTGTATTCTCATAAAGGTGAAAGAATACAACCCTGGAGACAGCCCACTGAAGAATGCAGTTCCCTGGAATGTTCTCCATTCACCCGTACCATTTGAGATCTTCTGGTCAGAAAATCTAAAATCGAGGCCACCAAACACTTAGGGACATTAAATTCAGAAAGCAAACGTTCAGCTAAAAGAATTGGTTGAATAGTATTAAACGCTGAAGAAAAATCTATAAATAATAAACGAGCATGATGCTTACCAATATCCACATTTTTATATATGTAATTTACGAGTGTCAGAGTGGCATCCTCCACTCCTATAGGCAAATTGTAGCGGGTCAATCAGCTGCAGTGGCGGCTCCTGCAAAATCTCTCAGGGGGGGCAAATGTTTGGATGATTGTTAAGGATAAGGTCCACCCATGCAATGGATAAATTAACAGCTTAAGCATGTAAAGGCAACTTCACTACTTTAAGATTGTGTCGCAGACCTGACAAAATAAATACATTTATTTTAGTTATAAAATAATTTATTTATTATAATATAAATATAGAGATACAAGGTTTCCATCCCGACAGCAACAATGTATCAGGCAGAATCCTGAATATTATCTTCCTATTTTTTTTTTTCAAAAATTAATGTTATTGGTCACCCTTTACATCTGTCAATGTGTTTTACAAATATTTTACCAATGGAAAGCATTAAAAGAGCTTGTAAATGATTTTGGGGAAAAAAGAGGTTTTCTTTCGTTTCCTGAAAAGTTACAGTTTTGGACATACAAGATTGTGTTGGTGTTCGAATGGAAATGTACAAATTTCAAAGTAAAATGCTAGGAGTAAAAAAGACTGGTACCATCCTTTCCTAAACTGATTGTTAAAACAAAGTGAGATTTTCCAACACTCGAGTATTAAAATGTTCAGCAATACCTCTTTAGACAGCCTCTGCTTGTCTTCTTCTCCCACGGCCCTCCTAGATCTTGTTGTTCCTGTTGCTACTTGCTCCTGCTCAATGTATGCTGATTACTACGATGGCCTGGTATTAGGGTTAGGGTTATTACTGGTATTTATTTTAATGACACGATAAATGACTGCGTTATGACTGCGTTTGCCATGACGTTGTTCAAGTTCAGCTGGCCTCAACGCGCGAGGTGCCTATGGTCCCAACAGTTTCTCAATCTCTCGCTCTCATTCTTTTTTTTATTCTTTTTTTTTATCACATTTGATAAAGATATTATAGTAGTGTTTCATTTTTTCTTGTTATTCAAATTTAAAATTGTTTTTAAATATTATTTGTCACTTAATCTTAAAGATATTTAATAGTGTATGTTTGTTCCCACCAATCGCTGCACAAGTTAAGGATACGTATGATGATGTAAGCACGTTAGTGCGAGCCCTCCCGGAACCCATAGAGAATGCATTGCAGTGCCTCCAGTTCGAAAAAAAACATCTTTGAATGGAAGTCTATGGGAACACTCGGGGCGATTCTCAGCCAGAGTGAAATCGCCCAAAAAGAGGCGGTACTCCACAAAACAAGACTTGACGCTGATTGGACTATAGTGACGGCTAGCGTAACTCTGTGGTTGAATGAGATTGTGAATGTGATTGAAAAAGTCACTTTCACACTTTGGTGGTGCGTCGTCCAATCGCCCTAATGAAGAAACCGCCCCTGATCAGCTGACTAGTATGCTCTAAGAGCCAAAATTTAACAATTCTCTCAAAACACTTCATTAATAATGATGTTAAAGAATTTGGTCTAAAATCATTCATTTGTTTGAAATTGGTCTTTTTTAGGAATCGGTACAATAATTGATTTTTTCCACACTGAGGGTACTCTCTGTAATTTCAATGAGGTCTGAAAAATGAAATGACTAATATCACAGAGCTGATAAGCAAAGCTTTTCAAAACTCTCCCACTGACTTTATCAGGCCCAGGGCTTTTATTTTGTTGGGTGGTCTGTAAAACCCTCAAAACAGAAGCTTTATCAATTTGCAGATATTCCTCTGTTTTCATACCAGAATAAAAATCCCTACTCATTTTATTAAAATCGTGTGTATCGAATCGCCTAAAAAATCATTAAATTCATCTGCTATCTCTCTCTTTTCTATCCTAGACTCAAAGTAATTCCAGTTGATTCTTTATTTTTTGCACCAGCCATTACTTTTATTTATTTCCATGCTGACTGAATATTTCCCTTAATAAACTTCTCCTCCATTGATTCCTTATATTTCATTTTTGCCCTCCTAGTTTCTCGTTTTACTTCCTTATTAACCTGCCTCTTTTCCAAATCTGTTACTTGGTAAAAAACCCGTTTCTTCTCATTTAAAACATATTTCAATGATTTTGTCACCCAAGGCTTATTATTTGAGTAGATTCTTACATTTTTCCTAGGTCTCACAGACTCTTCACAAAAGTGAATATAAGAACTCACAACATCAGCTAGGTCATCATTGTCTACTCAAGAAGTTTTAAAAATATCCCATCCAGTCTTGTAACTGTAAGATATCATCATCAGTCCATCTTTGAAAAGACGCAATGATTGGCCTTGTTCTTTGCAACACTGGTTTATAACATGGTGGCAAAGAAACTGCATTATGGTCTGCACCACCAATTGGGGGTCTGGAAAAGGATCTATATGCGTTCGGTATTGACCCATAACATAAATCAAGTGTTTTTTGATGACGTGTAGGACAGTCAATATAGTGCTGGAAATTTAAAACTCCCTCCAAGGAACATTTGTTAAAAATTCCCCATAATAAAATGGGTAGCATCCGGTGAACGCAACTGATACCGCTGCACCACCTGACTGATGATATCCGTTGCCTTCTGAACATCAGATTTCAGGTGAATATATACCACTGAAACAAAAAGTTGCTGAAATTCTCTTGGCAAATAAAAAGGCCGGATAGATACAGTCAGTAGTTCTATATCAGCAGTACACATATCCTCACGTACAATCACTGTCTTTGCCCATCGATTGTTCACGTACAAACAGACACCTCCTCCTTGAGACTTCCTTGTGACTGAAGGGTCACGGTCCAGCCGTAGAGGTGCCCCAAACCCGTCCAAAGACAGTTCGGTGTCACAATCCTTCCCGTTTAACCCTCTGAGGTCGGCTATCGCGCCGGCGCGATAGTCTCGCTTTTTTCTTATCAGTGCAAAAGAAACTCAAAACACTCTGTTGATTTTGATCTAACATATTAAGTGTTGTACATCATTAGATCCTGATAAGTGTCTATTTTTTTTGTGGATACTCACAATAAAAACAAAGTGTTGTGCTTTTCGCCAAATAAAGAAAAACAAACATGATGCGCGTTCTGCCTTCTCTCTGTCAGTGAAGTCCATTCTGAAATGCGTCCTAAGATTATTTTTAATTCCGCGAATACTTGTCATACAGGCACGAGTGTTTTTCCATAATGAAGCTTGAACTCTCTTCTTTTAAATGAATGAATTTATATTAAAAAAAACAAATATTCTCAGCTTATGTAATCTGTATGAAAAGAGAGAGATGTCAGTATTTTTCTTTCCAGCTCATTACACCTAATTACGCGTTAATGTGCCACGCCCACGGAGAGCGCGCGCTATTCAAACGCAAATGATCTAAGACGAGCCGTTCAAACATGCCAACGCCCACCAGCTGGATTATAAAACACATCGTGTTTAGTATGTATCTTGTACAGCTGTGGACACAGCGTATCCTTTCGCTGTGAGGAATAATACTATCTAATCTTGGAAAATGTACCAGAAGTGCTGGTAGTTTCATTTCGAGGAGCAACGGATCCAGCTGATGTAGTAAGTCATTTATTCTTAAGTGCTTTGTTCTAATCGTGATATTGAATTTGTCGGACTGTAAACCGCAAAAAGACTGTTTAAATATGAATTGCGTGTCTGTGTGTAGGCTAAATTATGAGTGAACGGCAAAGGCGCGCGCGCTTTGTTTACTACAGTTATACAGCTCATGTCTGTGCCGTTCATTCACTCTCGCACCTACATTAGTAAACGTTATGTTTACATGAACAACACATACAAACTATATTGCTATAGTCTACTAAGATGAGTAAAAATAGACTGAAATATGTTGAAATAAAATGTCTGAATAAGCAACAAGCTGCAAATTCACATGTATATACTAATATATCATACACAATATATTACAGACTAAATATGAATATTTAGACACGGTTTTGTGATTAGTTTTGGATAGATTATAAAGTTTTGACTGTAAAAAAAAAGACTACTGTCACATTAAATAGGTACGCTTTTGTTCACCAATTTCTGCTCATAGTTAAATATACTATAGTATGATGTTTTGTCAAAAATAAAGTAGGTATATTGAATTATCAACTAAGATGTTATTATAGTGTTTGTTCCAATATTCAAACTAATGAATCCTTACCCTTTTTTAATACGTATGATAAAATGTATAGTTTTTACAAAGAAATACACTTGAAATATTGTTAATATTGTAATTATTGTTGTAATTGTAACCTATTTGTAATTGGTTACAATTTCTAATTGTAAAATATGTATAGGCTATATAGATCATTTCTTTTGTCCTTGCATTCTTTGGGATCCTGTGACACACCTGTGTGAAAGGGCTAATTAATATGCAGCTCATTATGCGGCACATTATCCGGCCTTTGTCTTCTCAGGTGTGAACACGCCTCCACGCATATTGCCTTTCCAAACCAAAGGTCTCTAATAAAATTTAAATAAGTGTATGTGTTTGTGTAAATGATTAGGCAGGATGATTTTCAGATCATTTTGAAGCAAAAATTCTAGGCAACAACACTGATTAGTCAAAAGTCTTGTGGACACATATTTAGTATGTGTTTTGTGGCCTTATTTCAGACACTTTAAGTTTTAGTTTTTTCAATAACCATGCATAAGCAATATTCTCTCAAAAATACAAACATGTTTCATAATTGTTGCTGAGAAATTCCGGTAGCCCCGTTTGTGCTATATTGAGTGAATTTACACCTTTGCCATTAACATGTTTATAAATAACTGAAAAAAGCACAAATGTCAGAGCATGTCAGAACACCTCAAGGACCCCAAAAATCCTTAGACCTCAGAGGGTTAACCAGGTCTCTGTCAATGCAATCGTACAAGCATCTCTGTACTCCCGCAAACAGTGCACATTTGCCTGCAGCTCATTCATTTTTCTTCGTAAGGATTGCACATTCGCGAGAATTATACTGGGCAGTGGGATGCGCTTAAACCCAAACTTTTTTAGCTTCAGTCGAATTCCTCCGCGCTTCCCCCTCTTCCTCGTCTTGATATTAAAATCCCAATTTTCATACCTTGTATTTCCTTGCAAGTCCATACTCCAGCTCGCCACAGTCCTTGGATAATTTCCACACAATTAGAGCAACAATTCCCGGCTGTATTGTAGCGTTGGATATCGTGAGGATTCCTGAGCACTCCAAACAACCCAGAAAAATGTCCAAAACGTCCAAAACCAAAACCAATCCATTCCGTCTGATGAATCTTCTATATATTAAAGAAAACAGTGCTCCGGGTAACTGAGTTTCAACATAAACAAAACAAGGAACGAGAGACAACTATGTGTACTAGACACACCAAACACACGAGGCACACGCTACCGGTCGCTACAAGAGCAGCGCCCCCTGACTACATTAGAGTTCACACGCTAAGCACTTGTTGGCTGCAGTTCCTTTTTCATTTACTAAATAAATAAATAAATAAATAAATAAAAGTTCAGTTTAGTAAAGAAAGCTATACTTAAAAACACACAAAAAAAGCCTATAGATCATATATCTATCACTTACAGATCAAAAGGTTTTTAACCCTCTGGGGTCTAAGGTGTTTTTGGGGTCCTTGAGATGTTTTGACATGCACTGACATTTGGGCTTTTTTTCAGTTGCTTATAATCATATTAACTGCAAAGGTGTAATTACATGGGGGGATGATCATGAATAATGGTCTGATTCACACCTGAGAAAGCAATGACCTGCATAATGACCCGCATAATGAGCTGCATAATGAGCCTTTCACACAGGTGTGTCACTGAGCCACAAGAAAGAATGCAAGGACAAATATATATATATATATATATATATACTCCCCTAAAGCATTATTAGGAACATTTG
Organism: Tiaroga cobitis; assembly: GCA_030578255.1. Lineage (NCBI taxonomy): Eukaryota > Metazoa > Chordata > Actinopteri > Cypriniformes > Leuciscidae > Tiaroga > Tiaroga cobitis. The sequence goes on from CM060614.1 coordinate 33,675,822, forward strand.
TTCAATTTCTCATTAATGCAATTATCTAATCAACCAATCACATGGCAGTTGCTTCAATGCATTTAGGGGTGTGGTCCTGGTCAAGACAATCTCCTGAACTCCAAACTGAATTTCAGAATGGGAAAGAAAGGTGATTTAAGCAATTTTGAGCGTGGCATGGTTGTTGGTGCCAGACGGGCCGGTCTGAGTATTTCACAATCTGCTCAGTTACTGGGATTTTCACGCACAACCATTTCTAAGGTTTACAAAGAATGGTTTGAAAAGGGAAAACCATCCAGTATGGGGCAGTCCTGTGGCCGAAAATGCCTTGTTGATGCTAGAGGTCAGAGGAGAATGGGCCGACTGATTCAAGCTGATAGAAGAGCAACTTTGACTGAAATAACCACTCGTTACAACCAAGGTATGCAGCAAAGCATTTGTGAAGCCACAACACGCACAACCTTGAGGCGGATGGGCTACAACAGCAGAAGACCCCACCGGGTACCACTCATCTCCACTACAAATAGGAAAAAGAGGCTACAATTTGCGAGAGCTCACCAAAATTGGACAGTTGAAGACTGGGAAAATGTTGCCTGGTCTGATGAGTCTCGATTTCTGTTGAGACATTCAGATGGTAGAGTCAGAATTTGGCATAAACAGAATGAGAACATGGATCCATCATGCCTTGTTACCACTGTGCAGGCTGGTGGTGGTGGTGTAATGGTGTGGGGGATGTTTTTTTGGCACACTTTAGGCCCTTTAGTGCCAATTGGGCATCGTTTAAATGCCACGGCCTACCTGAGCATTGTTTCTGACCTTGTCCATCCCTTTATGGCCACCATGTACCCATCCTCTGATGGCTACTTCCAGCAGGATAATGCACCATGTCACAAAGCTATGAGTTCACTGTACTAAAATGGCGCCCACAGTCACCAGATCTCAACCCAATAGAGCATCTTTGGGATGTGGTGGAACGGGAGCTTCGTGCCCTGGATGTGCATCCCACAAATCTCCATCAACTGCAAGATGCTATCCTATCAATATGGGCCAACATTTCTAAAGAATGCTTTCAGCACCTTGTTGAATCAATGCCACGTAGAATTTTACACAGATTTCAAATCAGTCTTGACTTGAAACAAAGCATCTAATTCTTGCAATATTTCTCAGGTGATAGTATGCTGATTTAGTTATTGCTTTGACATGACTACTGAAACTAAGGTCTGACTCTAGAGACACACCAAGATTCCTGACTTGATTTTTAGTTGTTAGACCCCAAGCGTCAAGGTATGCATTCACCTTGAGAACTTCCTCTTTGTTTCCAAACGCAATGACTTCAGTTTTGTCTTTGTTTAACTGAAGAAAGTTTTGGCACATCCAACTGTTTACTTCATCAATGCATTGGCACAGGGAGTCAATGGGGCTGTAGTCGTTAGACAATAGGGCTAAGTAGAGCTGTGTGTCGTCTGCATAGCTGTGGTAAGAGATTCGATTCTTTCTCATTATTTGGCTCATTGGGAGCATATACAGGTTGAACAGGAGTGGCGCAAGAATTGAGCCTTGAGGGACTCCGCATGTCATGGATGTCCACTCAGACTTATGGTCTCCTATACTCACATTATAACCTCTCCCTTCTAAGTATGACCTGAACCATTTTAGGACTATCCCAGAAAGCCCCACCCAGTTTTCCAGCCTGTCAAGAAGTATGTCGTGATTGACAGTGTCAAATGCAGCACTGAGGTCGAGTAGTACCAGTACTGATAATTTGCCTGAATCAGTATTTAAGCGAATATCGTTTATTATCTTTATGAGCGCTGTCTCTGTGCTGTGATGCGATCGGAATCCAGATTGAAAATTGTCAAAGTATCCATTCAAGCTTAAGAATTTGTTCAGCTGATTGAAGACAACTTTTTCAATGATCTTGCCTATGAAAGGAAGATTTGAGATCGGTCTATAGTTGCTTAATATAGTCTTATCCAGATTGCTCTTTTTCAAGAGGGGCTTGACAACTGCAGTTTTCAGGGAGTTTGGAAAACTACCAGAAAGAAGTGAGGCATTAACCACTTTTAGGAGATCTGCTTCTAAACTGTTTAACACACTTTTGAAGAAAGATGTGGGAAGTGCGTCAAGGGCGCAGGTTGATGTTTTAAGGTGCTGTATGGTTTCTTCCAAAATTTTGCCATCAATTTCTTTGAAATCAGACATAGTAACTACATTCTCAGGTTGGGGTCTGATCTGTCTGACCCCAGTGCGGCTCAATGATGTGCTGATCACCTTTCTGATATTATTAATTTTCTCAGAGAAGAAAGAAGCAAACTCACTGCACTTGCCGTCTGAGAGCATTTCACTGGGAATCTGGCTTGGGGGGCTTGTCATTCTCTCTACAGTAGCAAAAAGAGTGCGTGTGTTGTTTAAGTTGCTGTTTATAATATTTGAGAAGAAAGTCTGTCTAGCTTTGCCTAGTTCCATATTGAAAGCATGGATGCTGTCTTTGTAGATGTTATAATGGACTACAAGTTTTGTCTTCCGCCACATGCGCTCTGTTTTTCTGCATGTTCTTTTCATATTTTGCACAGCTGTTGTGTTTCTCCAAGGTGCTTTTTGTCTACCACTCTTCCTGACTTTCACAGGAGCAATATAATCTATTACAACTTTAACCTTTGAGTTAAAAGAATCAAGGAGAAAATCAACAGAGTCAGCAGATATGCTTGGTTTTAAAAGATATGGCCTTCATAAATAGCACACTTGTGTTCTCATTTAAGCATCTCTTCCTGACAGACACAGATCTAGCTGCAATGGCAGGAGAGATCAATATATCAAAGAAAATACAGAAATGATCAGACAGTGCTACATCCTTAATAACAATCGATGAGATGTTTAAACCCTTACTGATAAGTAAATCTAGAGTGTGTCCACGATTGTGTGTGGGTCCATGTACATGCTGAGTCAGATCAAAAGTTTTTTAAACAGTTTTGATTCCTTTTGCCATATTGTTTTCTGCATTATCTATGTGAATGTTAAAATCTCCAGTAATAGCAAAACAGTCAAACTCTGAGGAAATTGTTGATAACAGTTCTGTAAAGTCCTCAGCAAAGGCTGGAGAGTATTTTGGAGGCCTGTAAATAATGATAAGTAAAATACGTGGGGCACCTTTTAACACAATACCCAGATATTCAAAAGAGGGGTAGTTACCAAATGATGTTTGCTTACATTGATAGACATCTTTAAAAAGAGCAGCTACTCCCCCTCCTCTCCTAGCAGCTCTGCAGACACTCATAAAAGTAAAGTTAGGAGGGGGTGTTTCATTGAGGACTGTTCCACTGCAGCTGTCTTCTAGCCAAGTTTCATTTAGAAGCATAAAATCCAGGTTGTATGTGGTTATTAAGTCATTGACTAGAAGTGATTTATTTTTAAGTGAGCGGATGTTTAAAAGTGCTAACTTAACAGTCTTACTTTTTGTTACTTTTTTCTTAGTTTGGCGTGCAATAGGCACCAGATTAGATGGGTTTGCTGTACGGCTTTTGAAGGCCTCATGTAATCGAACAGCAATAGAGAAAGATACAGGCACACTGGGTTCCCGCTTGTTCTGTAAACATTTGAGAAAGTTACTCTTGTCATAGCGGGGACCCGGCACATATCACTGAGAGCTGGTATCAGTTGTTTTTGGTTCACCTGGAGCCGATGGAGGAGGGTGTGGGCCCTGGCGTTTTTGCAGAGGCCGAAGAGCTCTCACAAGCGGAGAACGAGCTGGGCCCGCAGGCTTTCGTGGTTTTGGGGCCTGACTTTTTTTGGTTGATGTCTGGGGGCTTGCAGATAGTTTGGTTCCAGCAAACACCAGTTTTTCCATTTTCTCTGAGAAACACAGAAGATGCTGTGGAGATGCTGGAGATAGGGATAACGTGTCTGGTGATAGGGTAGAGGCTGGAGGGGGCTGTTTCTCTGGTGTTATTGGAGGCTGTAAAATGCTGTCCTGGTTTTCCAGCAAGTCGTCCTTGGGTGCTGAATGTTGGAGCAGTTCTAGTATGTCACAGTCTGTCTGTGGTGAGCTCTGTGGGCAGGGCTCAGCTGAGATTGTGTCCGTGAGGAGAGGCTGTTTTGGCTGAGTGGTGTTATCATTGTCCTTGTTTGACGTGTCAACCGCATATCCATCCAGGTGCTGAAGTGAAGTTCTGTGGTCATTCATACTGTGTCCAGGTGTGTGTGTGTGCCATTCAGGTTGAGTGTATTGGCACACACTGCAGAAGGATGATTGAGGGAGAAGTAGATATTGTCCTTTAGCACTCTTGAACCAAGTTTGTTTGGGTGGTGGCCATCCTGTTGAAACAGTTGCCTCTGACTCCAGAAAAGATTGAAGTTGTCAATGAAGTTTACTCCTTTTATATTGCAGGTTTTTTGGAGCCATGTATTAAGCCCAAGCAACCGTGAAAATCTGTTTGTTCCTCTTGGTGGGAGTGGTCCACTGATGAATGTTTGTACTTTCAGTCTTTTCTTAAGGAATTCTGACTCCTCTTTATGAATATAATTTTTCCCCACATGAATGATGAGTCGATTTGCAGTCTTATGTTTCATCAAAATGTTCTCAAGTTCCCTGTTTACATCAGAAGTCGTTGCTTGTGGAAGGCAGCACGTAGTTGTATCCCTGCTAATAATCTTTCTGTGCTTGGTTTCGCTCTGAGGTGAGTGACGCTGTCTGCTTGACCTTGAGCGCCAGTTAGCATCAGTGTTAGCTACTGGCTGATTCAGTCTTTGTTCAAACACATTCATCACGTTTGGGGATTCCTCATTTACATTCACTAATACTTCAAATCGGTTCTCAAGATGTATAGGCGGTGGTAGGAGACCAGTATTTGCAATCCTTGTCAGAGCCGTATCTGGGGTAGAGGAGGCTACTGCGGCAATATGTGATGCTCGTGACAATCTGATGTCTCGAGTGCCTTTGGGTCTCGCTCCCTGTTTGTGCCACCGATTTGTAAGTTGATCGGCTTGTTTCCCTACATTCAGTATGACCTGTCGAGGAGGACTAGATTCATGGGACTCACCGGCTGTAGGCTGAGGGCATCCATGACGAAGCTCTGTTGTGTGTTCCGTCTGGTTTGGTGGTCCCACAAGTAACTTTGTTTCAAGAGCTACAATCCTTTGTAAAAGTCTGTGGCAGTTAGTGCAGCAAGTAGATTCCAGAAGAGGCATTTTCTCTTATACTTTAGAATGTAGGCAGTTGTGTTTTCCTCCCCGGAATGTAAGCAGTGGGAGGCTGGTTGAATAAAAGTATTCTGCTTTTTTTTTGTAGTAATCCAAGCGTTTGAGCACTGTGTTGATTAGCTGAAGTTAAAATTAGGTGATAAAAGGAGATAAAATATAAAAATATAAAAGCGATAGAGCAAAGCGCGGAGCGGTAAGCAAGAGCGTCCGAACAGTAGCAGAGCAGGAAGCAGAGTTTCTGAAGCAGAGCTAATAAATAACGACTGTAAAAAGAGAACTGATGAATACAGTTAAAGTTAGACCATAGTTTTTATCTCCTTAGTCTCCAGACTCATCTCATATGTGACATTCTGAATCTCAAACCCTTGATCTGCTCGAGCCTGTATGAATGCACCACATTCCTTACTATCTAGAAGCTTCACAGGTTCCACTAAAAGTTCCACAGTCAAATATTGCTTTCACTAAACAATATTTCACTCTCCCTGCTGGATGACATTTTGTTGTAGATTATTTTAGTTTTGTAATCAATGAGAGGGGATGTGGGAAAAGGAGTGAGATGGCAATGGCGCCTGAGGAGGAATGTTTCTATAAAAAATCCACAAGTATTTTTTAGCACTGTTTGAATTTCCTGTACATGTCAATCAAACAGTCTCTTCCTGTCTACATGGGTGGTTCTTGATCAGAATAAGCTGTGGAACACACTGAAAATCACTGCACTTGTTTCTGATGCTGGGGTCCTTCTGAAGTCTGTACAGAGACACAAATGAACTTTTTAAATGGAATTCATCAAAGTGAACATTCTTCCATTTGTTCTGTTGTCAGAAGACTCAAATAAGTAGAGTACATCAGAAACTGAATGGAGAGCCATATACTGTATCCAGTGTAGAGAGCGTCATTGATTACAATGGCTTCTATTTGCTTTTGATGATTATGTCTGGTGTTGACAGGTATCAGCAGTTATACAACTGATCGCCAATGGGTGATTATTCATTTTTAGATAAAGGTACACTGCTTTGTTTGGATTTTCAGTTCAACTGGCAAACTTTACAGAGTTGACTATTTTTCAGAGAAACCTAAAAAAAAATGGTTCAAACAAAAGCAGGTTTGTGAACATCTCAATCTTGTTGTTTTTGCAAATTTACCATTAATCTAAGTTGTAAAAATATACAATCTACTCCACTTTTGTTTCAACACTGCAAACCTGCAGTTTTAAAGTTTGTGCTCTATTAATTCAGCTAAGAAATGATCACTTGAAATGTCAATTGACTTTTTTTTTCAGTAAATTATAAGGTGATTATTTTAATGTAATTTTGCATAGATCAGTTATTTTTTCACTGTAACTGTATGGTATCTTAAAGTTAAATTAATAAGTTGTTGCTGCAACATATTACATTATTTTGCCATTAAAATGTAAAACATGCTATAGTGTTTTTTTATGATCAGTTTTATGTTGCTTATACATTCTGATTTATATTAACTCTTTCCACGCCAGCGTTTTTGAAAAAAAACGTTTGTTCATTGGCCAGGGGAGAACTGCCCCCCTGACTGAGCCTGGTTTCACCCAAGGTTTTTTCTCCATTCTGCCACCTGATGGAGTTTTGGTTCCTTGCCACTGTCGCCTTTTTCGCCTTTTTTTCACCTTTGTTGCCATTGGCTTGCTTAGTTGGGGATATTCAATTTAACATTTAATTTAATATTCAACAATAATATTGATCTGCCTGCATTGACACCATTATAGGAGAACTGAACTGAGCTGGACGATGACATCCCGGTTTTCTCCACACGGCTATATATATATATATATATATATATATATATATATATATATATATATAAATTAACTAAATTAATAACTTTTTTACAACAAAATGAAACATCACTGAACTTACTTAAGCTGGACTGTGACGCTATTTTCTTCTGGAAACAAACTTTGTTGCATTTTCCTGTTATCTCTGTAAAGCTGCTTTGAAACAATCTGTATTGTAAAAAGCGCTATATAAAATGTGATGTGACTTGACTAAGTTTCTTAAAAAAAGCTAAATTTTGAGCAAAAAGTTGAGAAAATCACATTTTTGTCAAAGACTACATTCAGATCGGATTCAGAACAATGATAAAAACACAGATGGAGTAAATCAAGTCCATCAACACCCCCTAAAGCTTCACCGTCCTATAATTCATCCTAGGTCGACAGTTCATTCAGTAAAAAAGAAATCCAGTAAAGATAAGTGTATCAGAATTTTGTTACATTGTATTGGTGCAACCACTGATTCTTTATGTCTGTCTCTCTTCTAGTTCTGATGCTTCTGATCGTGGCGATGCAACGCAGACGAAAAGTGCCTCTTTTCCTAGAGGATGAGCGTGATGTGCGGGAGAACATCGTTCAGTATGATGATGAAGGAGGAGGTGAAGAAGATACAGAAGCTTTCGATATGGCTGCACTGCGTAATCTTAATGTCATACGTGATTCGAAGGTACAAAATGTAACTCCAGTTAACTCTGTTAACCCATACTCAGCTTCAGCTATGACATCTTACAAAACACTTCCTGACAACACTGTCTTTCAAGAGTTTATCTGGGACAGACTGAGAGTGACTGATGTGGATCTGTCAGCTCCACCGTATGATTCTCTTCAGACCTATGCGTTTGAGGGAAACGGCTCGGTGGCGGGGTCTCTGAGCTCGCTCGATTCTCCCAGTTCAGATTCAGAGCAGAGTTACGACTACCTCAGCAACTGTGGACCACGCTTCAAGAAGCTGGCAGACCTGTACGGCAATCTTGACGGAAGCAGGGTTTTCTCCCAGCCTTAACGATCATGGCCTACAAACAATCGCCAACACAACAATTGTTATTGTTCTGCAGCTGTAAAGACAATGTGAAAGGACTAAATTTCTTTAGTTGGCTTTAACAGGTTTGTCGACTCACTCAAATGAAATGAAAGTGTGGTGCCAGGGTTTGATTTGGTAGGTGTACTGTAGTGTCCCTTCAATCTGACCACTGCCTTGCATAGTTTAGTTTCAACCTTCATCAAAGAAACCTGAGCAAGCTAATCAAGAGTGCGTTCGACTCAATGCAGTTCTGCTCAGACCCATCGCTGTCTGGCTTGAAGCAGTGCAATCTTTTTCTGATGTAAACACTGCGCAAGTGTCACTACGGGAAGCAGAAAGTCTCAGACTTCACGGGACTGTAGTCTACATCAGGATAAATGCTATGAAAGTGCTCATAAATTGCTGTTGAAATGGTATTCTCAATTGAAACAGAGTGGAGGCTTGGATCAGTAAACTGTATTCGATTTGTAACAACTTAAGCTGGTTTCTGGAAAACGTCTAGGTTACGACTGTAACCTCTGCTCCCTGAGAACAGGGAACGAGACACTGCGTCGATGACGCTTTGGGGAACACCTCAGGCGTGACAGGTGTCTGAAATCACTATCAAATCACGGCAATCATATTGACCGGCGAGAGCCGCTGACTTCATTAACGTGCAACCCGGAAGTATATAAGGGCGCCTTCCAAACATGACAATCACCTTTCGTCTGAAGGGACTGTTTGTCCGGCAGGCCCCGAGGCATGGCGAAAAGACACAGTGTCTCGTTCCCTGTTCTCAGGGAACGGAGGTTACAGTCGTAACCTAGACGTTCCCTTTCGAAAGGGAACTCGCACTGCGTTGTTGACGCTTTGGGGAACGATATACCAACGCCACCATGCTAAGGGGAGTGCATGCCCATTGGCAGTGACAACAGTCAGAACCAGCAAAATTCAAATGAAATGCCAGAACCACTCACCCTCAGGTCACACTGGGCTGTCAGTGACAGCATTCACCATGGTCATAGCCCATGCTATATGCTTCACAGGAAAACCTCCATACATTTTATTTAATGAAAGGCCTACCTGGGCCTGCTCAAGGGCCTAGGACCAGAGCTTCAAATTAGAAGGGGTCCCTTCTAGGGAATGTGGCTAGTGAACCCGAAGGAGCACCAGCCAATCACTATTCAGAGGAACATACTCACCCAAAATGCCCCCAGGAAGGCCTGACCTGGTGTCACTTACATTGGACATTTCAGTCTAGCCAATTTCCTGTCTGTCCGAAGACAGAGCCTCTGGACACTTGCCTATAAATAAGGCATCCAACCCAAAGGGACTGTGAAGAGGCCTACAACCGTCTGATCAGAATCAGGAGGCCGAGTACTCATAGTGACCCTTAGTGATGGGAGCACATGGCCTGCCTGGTAGGTAAACCAGGCTGTAGGCTAAAAAAGAGATTCCAAAAGGGGACCAGTAGCAGAAAGTGAACACTTTAATCATGCCAGGGCACAAGCTCGCCTTCAGAAGCTGCCTGCTAAGGACAGCTGAACGGATAGCAAGCGGCCACTAGCTGCCAGAACCCAGTATCGCTGAGAAACCACTTACAGGGAGGTCTGGTGAGGCCTACTACCTCATAGCAAGCTAGAAAACTGGTTGCTATGAACCCCGACTCCGGGTGTCAGTCCTAGGGTGGCCTGCTAAGGTCAGCTGCCCAGTCCTGGGGCTCAGTCTCAGAGCGGCCTGTAAAGGCCGGCCGCCTGAAAGTTTTCTTAGGTAAGAAACTGATTGCCATAGACCAATAAGGTTGAGGACTGAGCTTCATGGTGGCCTGATAAGGCCAACCGCCCAACAGTGGTCTTACTAGCTTGCAAAAATTACCCACGCTGTTGGGGGTTTGCCTTCTGGGAGGCCTAAACGGCCAACCATACAGTGGCAAATCTTATTTGGCTGATCATAATCGGGGCTCGCCTCCAGAGAGGCACACTGAAGCCAATTGTCTGATTGGCCAGTGAATTTTAACAGACAAGCACCCCATGTTGGGGCTCAGGGTCAGGGAGACCTGCTAAGGCCAGTGCCTGACCGTCAACACTGCTGGCTGTATACCCCGTCACTCGAAAACTCATTTGAGGATTTGAGAGGCCTCCTCGGCCTGAAGCACGCAAGGGCTGTCAGACATCTACCCATACTGCTGGGGACTCGCTTTCAGGGAGGCCTGGCAGGGCCTACTAGCTGATAGCTAGTCTATTCTACGACGAATACAACACCGTTGGGAACCATACTACACCAACTCAAATATTGGGGCCACCCACAGGAGGCCTCTTGAGGCTGGCTACCTGGTTGCAGCTTTAATGTATGTCCCACAACGTTGGGACTGTCTTCCGAGGAGGCCTGTTAAGGCCTACTACCCGACAGTGAGTCTACTGCCCGAACTGCTAAGGCCAACCACCTGAGGTAAGCTGGCCTAAAGAGCCCTTTTTGGGGCTGCCCATCAAGGAGGCCTGCTAAGGCCTACTACTTGACAGCGCAGTCTTCGTTGGCAGATAAGCTGTTTATACAGTCCCTACAGTATCCTGGTACCTAACTATATTGCCCATGGCAGTGTACTCAGCAAAAATGCAACACCCTTTAAGCAAGGGGAGTACAACATATGCCACCCTGCCTCAGTGGAGGCCCCAGATTGAGGGGCCTACCATCTATAAACATGGGCGTCAGCTAATGGCAATGCTCTGGCTTCAAGGGAGCGTACTTCGAAAACCAAAATTAAGTGAAGGTTAGAACTTTCCGCTCGACCCGAGCCATAGTGGTGTGAAGTAGAGTGATACAGAGCTGAAAGTGGAGTTCTCAGAACTACCTTGTATCAACAGGGGAGTACCAACCACCTGCCCCTGAGAATTTAACTCGGTGCGGGCATGCCAGTGGCTCTAGAGGTGAGAGAAATATTTCTGCGCCCAGGCTAGGAGAGTGCGGCTTGCTTGCAAGCCAACCACCTTCATCCCAGCGCTTGAGCAGTAGCTTAGCGAGCTTAGTGGAGCCTACTCTGGAGGCCCAAGTCCAAAATGCTAGCTCTGCACGGCGGGGTCCGGCAATCCAAAAACAATTGCAGAGCGAAAGACGGCCTAACCCTGCCCAAAAAGACAGATTGTACTGCGAGGCCTAACCTTATGTTTTTATCAATCATGCCTCTACACCAACCTGCATTACTATTCTCACCCCCGAATGCAGAGAAGGGGGTGGGCCTTGGCCGAACGTCTCCTTTTTGGGAGGAGGCTGTCATCCAGGGATGCTAAACAGCCTAAACGCACATAGTGAAAGGCCAGAGGCAGAAATACTTCAGCAGACTGCCTCCACTATCCCTAGTATAGCCTAGGCCAGCTGGTGAGGGCCAGCCTATAAGCATAGATCTACCTGAGGCTCGGAGGAGCAACAGCCTTAAAATAAATAATTCTCCTATAGAGGCTACAAAAACCGCTAAGCCTGTATGGAAACCCCAAACAGAGCTCAAGGGAGCAATGTACTCAGGAAAATGTTAGACGGCCCAGTGGGCCAGACATAAGATCTATCTGAAGCTCCAGTGTCAGTCTCTAGAAAGAAATCTACATACTTTCTAAAATTTTTATTATTATTATTATTTAAGAGAGGAGACAAACTACTCTACTCTGCTGAGGCTAATAGCCTGAGGGCTAAAACAGATGTATTTATAAAATAAACCAAGTGGCAGCATTCAACGTTTCCATTTTTTTAAATGACGTTCTGCCACTTAGTGCTCCGCTAACATTCCAGTGGAAATGAGTGGCGGCCTCAAACTGCTCTCATAATGAGAGGAAGCCTAGCTGTTCACATAGTTTACATATATAATGAGCGGTGGCACACCCCGTGAATTCACTAAAAAAGAAGGCCATCACATACTCATACATGAAGCCCATATAACTGGCGCTTCTCTCTATTGTTCTAGCCACCTAACAGGGGGACTTCAGGGCCCTAATAATACCATACCTTACATTATACCAGTGACATGACCCCATAACCCTACACAGGGAACGATGGTCTGTAGAGAAATACATTTTAGTGTCAGTTGCACACAAAATTTAATTTAAGACCCACTCAGCTCACCTGTGGCGTTCGAAGTGCAGATTCACCACACAGTTCTCTATGAACCTGGGGTCTACCACCATTACATGCCTGAAAGAAGCACTCTCACTAACCAAGCCGAGGCGGGCCATCAGAATATCGTATTCCACTCATCATGGGCCCAGCCTCAGGCCTGATGTAAGAAGTGCCTGGGGAGTCGTGGAAGAGAGGAGAGGGCTAAGAAATAATTACGCCCTCAGGGGAGGTGATCCATCACCGACACTGTATGAGTTTGTGCTGGATCATCTCCCTCAGATCCCTGTTCTTGCGGGAGTCCCGCCTCTTCTGTGACCTACTCCTCCATGGAGGGGGGCGCACGAGAGGCGACGCTGGCTCTCTGGCCCTGTCTACAGCACCTCCTGCTTGCCTGGGCGTGGAAGCGGATCTCAGCGGTATACAGGTCCTAAATGCAGCTGAGCGCGCCTTCGCCTATCTGAACTTTCCAACCACCGCCTCCACGGAGATGCCGAAAATTTGGGAGGGCGAAACAGGCGAATCGAGGAGAATGCCCTTCTCTTTCTCCCTGATGTCGGCCAGATTCAACCACAGATGTCTCTCTGTGACCACCATCTCCACCATCAACCAGCCGGTCGCGGCAGCAGTTTGTTTGGCGGCCCGGAGTGCTAGATCTCTGGTGCGGCGCAGCTCAGCAACTGCCTCAGGGGACATCCCTGCCTCCTGGTCGAGATCCCCCAGCAGATCGACCTGGTATGCCTGCAACACCGTCATGGTGTGCAGGGCAGGACTGGCCTGACCCGCTGCTGTGTATGCCCTGCCATTCTAACGCGATGTTGCTTTCAAAGGTTTGGATGGCAGGGTTGGAGCTCTCAGTGTCGATGCTCGCCCAGATGCAAGATAGTTCGCAAACGTCTCGTCGATGGGCGGGATTGACACGTACCCATGTTCTCCTATCCCCTCAACATCAGCGAAACTAGCCCGCTGATGTCAGTGGATACAGGCAGAATATGGGTTCTTCCATGCCCTCTCGATCTCAGTATGAAGATCGGGAAGGAATGGAAGGCTCACCTGAGCTGGTGGTTTTTGGCCGGGGAGAAACAGATCATCAAGCCTACCGCAGGTGGACCACGAACATCACCCTCATCAGCCATCTCCTGCTCATCCTGAAGAGCACTCACTGCTGGGCTAAGAGGAGGAGATAAACCCTCCACCTACAGCTCACCGAATCGTCTGAGAGGGTTATTCCCCTTTTAAGACAATCGGTGAGCTCCATCTGGGAACCCTCAAGGGAAAACGCTCACAGTTTGCACAGGCAGCTCCCTCGAGAACTGGCCATGCGTGCTCTTCACCCAGACAAAAAACGCTCAGTTCGTATGTGTCACCCGGCGTCAAGTATCTTGGGCATGGGTCCGCACACTTCGGGAAGCATTACTTAGCTTTTTCAGTGCATTAATTTTTTCTTACCATAATCTCAAGCGCTTACAGACAGAACAGTCCCTGAAGATGAAAGGTGATTGTTATGTTTGCAAGGCGCTCGTATATACTTCCGGGTTGCACGCCTGAGGCGTTCCCCAAAACGCCATTGACGCAGTGCGAGTTCCCTTTGGAAAGGGAACTATATATAGGTGAGTTTGATCAGGGTTTTAGTTCAACTCTGCAGGGCAGTGGTTATCCAGGGACAGATCTGAGGAACCTTGTGCACTGTATATAAAACTATGGATAGAATACATTTTACACTTCAAAGAGTTTGTCCATGTTCAGAGGCTTCCAAAAGAGCAGCTAGAGTAAAAAACTGATAGGAAAAATTAGGATATATTCATAATCAACAAAAACTGTAATTTTCAGAACAGTCCAGAATCATCTACTTTTTATCATTCAACCTGGTTAAAGGACAAATATTTTTCAACTTGCTTTTGATATCATGAACTAGGGTTGCATTCCAAATAATCGTTTTTGAATCAGCTTGAATTTCTCTACGAAAGTCTCAAAAATAATTCTTGAATGCTTTTTTGTTAACCTCAGATTGTTTATGTTGGTGTAGGTTGGTGGTTCAATCCCCGGTTCCACCTGACCAAGTGCCGAGGTGTCCATGAGCAAGACACCTAACCTTAACTTTAGCTGGAAAGTTAACTTTAGCTGGAAATAACATTATTCAAGAACCGCTATAACGCCAAAACAATCTGTTACCTTAAATTATATGTTTATCTCTGTAAAGCTGTTTTGAAACAATCCATTGTTAAAAGCGCTATATAAATGAAGATGACTTGACTTGACCTTACCCCAGCTGCTCCCGACGAGCTGGATGGCCTTGCATGGCTGACACCGCCGTCGGTGTATGAATGAGTGAGTGAATGGGTGAATGTGAGGCAATATGTAAAGCGCTTTGGTGGCCATTGGGTCTGTGAAAGCGCTATATAAATGCAGTCCATTTACCATTTATGTGACCTAAAGTTTTAACTGAAAAGTCTGAAATGTAAAAATCAGTTCAGCAGTCTTTTTTTTTTAACAAATAACATTGCTTTAAACTTGATAATAAAGCGAAAGCTTGCACAAATATGTGTGATTTCACAAGGCTGAGGATTTTATACATTTGTTGAAAAACTGAGCTTTACAAAGCAATGCCGTTAATATGTTTTTCACTGGAGATAAATATCACAGTCAAAGCTGAGCAAACAAACGTGTAAACTCTTTTTAGTTCTACATTTTGAAGATATAAGGAAGGAAAATATTTAATGGATTTAAAAAAAAAAATCCTGTTTAGTGAACAATAAAAAAGGACTTTTTTTGGACATCGATTCTTCAAAACCCTACTGAATGCCTGCTATTCTTTTTTTTTAATGGAAGAGAGCAGAAGTCTTTGGTAATGTTCTGTTATAAAGGTCAGGAAGATCATTCCTGATTAAGAAGGTGAACTCTTTATTTCTTGGTGAATATAAGCCCATTCTAGCTAATGAAATCCAAGAATAGGACACATTTCTAATGCAATGTGTCTGCTAGGAGAGAGAAAGTATGACTTTTCAGTGTTTCTTGTTTCCTTTCAGTTTTTGTTGTTGAAAGGCAGCAGTAAAAGCTGTGCGAGATTGAGCTTGCAGAGAGAATTATGATGGGCCACACAAATTAGTCCAGGCTCATTCCTTCATGATACTGACACTTTTATATTCAATGCAGTGATCTTCTTCTTCTTCTTGTTTCTTGTATAATAGCATTAAACATAATGCAGTTGTAGATTTATAGAAGAAAACTGCATGGCTAGGACACTGAAACCCCTGTTTATTTGAACACTTTTCCTCTTTTGAGATATTTTATGTTTATGTTAAATAAAAGTCTCCCTGAGGCCTGACGCCGCCCCCACTGTGTCTGTCTTTATTCGTCCCGCCACACTTGTTAAATCTCATCTTTCTCCTTGGATAGCTTTGCCCATACAGTCATTCTTCCATGTTTGGATCATCCTCAGAAAAAGTCCAGTGCTGCTGTGCTGTGGCTTCTTTATTGCATCACTGCCCTGTTTGGCAGGGTTAATATTACAGTCAGCTTTCTCCTTAATAATATGCCATATGCACCACTAGCTTATAGTGATGCAATACCAGCTGGAGGATTTGATTGTATGAGCATAATGTCATTGAAATCAGCAAGGTGTTATTTTATTTACCGTGATGCAACCAAATGCAATGAGGATGTAACCCATCTCCGCTTGCTGGTAAACAGAATCTATCCTTGAGGTTATTGACACCACTTTGAAGATAGGCGTACTGTACATAGAGAAAAGAAGAAAGTTTGGAAACATCAGATGAGTCTGGGAGAAAACCCCTTTTCTATAACATTAGGGTTACATAACGATTTATGAAATGCATCTGGATTCTAGAAACCTGGTTTGTGAGTTTTGGGACTGATTCAGGCTTGTGCAAAACTCAGAATTTCAGAATTCCGACTCCGCCCCACAGGAAGTTGAATTGGAATTGGAATGACAGGAAGTGGAATTAAATTCATGGCAATTCAAATAAATTCCACACAGTCACACAACAGAAATAATGTGTTGAATCTCACATACATTCAGTGTTAGGAAGGTTACTTTGGAAATGTAATTGCTCACTGTTATAAGTTACCCATTATAAATGTTGTTTGGATTACTTTATCAATATAAAGCAATTTCCTTTTAATTGGATTGGTAACTAATTGAATTAAACATTTTACCTCATACAACTAAATACAATTACATTCATTTTGTAATTTAATAACATAATTCCATTACACGTAACTAGTCACTCCTCAACCCTGCATACATTTTGTTCTAAATATATATATATATATATAAACAAAGGTCCATCTCAAATTGTTTTTTTTTCTAAAGATTTACTAAAGTAATTCTGGGAAATGGAGTCAATTAAATTTCAATTACAATAAATCAAACCTAATTATTTGTTCTGTGACTAGAGCTGGGGGAAAACATTTAATGTAATCTGTACAAGTAGTTCAAACTAATATCATTTATAGAATATGTAATGCAATCATATCTGACATATACTGTAAAGCTTCATTTTTAAACACTTCACTTAAAATATGTATATGAAGTTCTTTGAATTTTTTATTGAATTGCCATTCTGCTTCCTTTAATTCAAATTCGAATTGTAATTCTAGATCCTGTTTTTGACATCAATTCAAATTCAATTCAATTCAGAATTGTGCACAAGCCTGGTCTGATTTGATCAATACTTTTGTAAGGCTCCAGCTTATAACGATTCTCACAGCCACTAGGTGGCCCCAGATTCTGTAGAATTAATTGAGTTTCTACTCATTAGTATTTGATTTCAACCAACTTTGGTTCATTTTGTAGCGGGAAATTTCTATTCTGAATATCTTGGACGCCTAAGGAAATGACAGGATCTAAGTCCCCACTCTTAGGACAACTAACTCCTGTACTTATTATAAATAAGTATGTTTTAACCTGTCTTGATCAACTGTGTTTTTTAGCAATGACTGGTGAGGAGGCGACTCCAGGACTTAAAGTGTACACGGTAGCTTTCCCAGAGTGTAATAAAAAGAATTAACCCCTTTTCTACTTCCAGCCTACAAGACAGGAGGAATGCCCCTACTCCAAGATGTCAGAGATTGTAGATGTATTTATTCTAAATAAGATAAAATAAAGAAAATGATTGTAAGTGTCAAAAATAAACTTTTGTTTCACATCACCTATGAATGAAAAATAAACAATCACAGAATTAAAGTTTCTCTTAGCTTCAAGCTTATGTTCAGTGTCTTTCCCTTCTGCAGGAATACTCAAGTCAAACAAAAAAATAAATAAAAAAACAACAGCTCCAACAGAATATTCAGGTGAGAACCAGTTCAGTCAGTAGTACATAATGAATATTACATTGCACATCAGATATTTTCTCATGTCAATCAACATGCCGGAGTAATATTCACAACTCAAGGGTTAAATGTTACCTCACCGCGGAACTGGGCTGGTGTTGGACTGTCCAGGTATGGCAGGGAAATCAGAACAGCTATACGGAACTTGTTCAAAGATATCAAGTCTTTTCTTGTGCAAACTAAATTGTCCGTACACAAGTCCATGCAAGTGTTGTAGAATTACAAAGTTCTTAAACAAAAATACTGCAAAGCGTCCAAAAATGTATTATAGAAAAAATATAGAAAGATGAAAAGCAATTCTCAGGGAGGAGGCTATATACTCAAAATAGGGAGGAAAAATAAAATCAAAAGAATTTCAAAGAGTCTGTAATGCCGCTTGTGTCCACAGAGCGGCGGTAATAAGTCAAAATGGCCAGCGAGTATTTTTTTCAAAACAACAGTAGCAAAAACCACTCGTTCTGGAATCGGCTTTATTCTACACCAACAACAACAAAAAAATTATGTCCCGTGTTTTTTCTTTCGGATATCAACTGTGGTGAAACAACAATGAAGAAACTCACAGTGCCTCAGCTCCCTTAAATCGGAGACAAACACGCAGGTCACACAACTGTCAGCACGACGAGCAATGCCACTCTTCGTATCACACAGTTCAGCTGCGATCACACTTGTAACTCGTGACACTGACAGCACAAGCTCGGTACAGCTTCTCGTCCGCTCACCTCGACACTTGTCAACTGCTGTTCATGTAAAAGAAAATATATCAATAGAAAACTGTTTATTTCGTCTTTCACTCAGCTTTACTCGCGCTCCCGATCGTCTTACTCGTGCTCTTGAATTTTTTCCTTCGCGCTCTCCCTCGCGGTTGCCGTATCTTCCGAGAAAACTTTCAAAATAAAAGTCCTTGAATACCTCCACAATTAGCTTGTTTGTGTTGGCCTATTTAAATTCAATAATGCCCTGTTTGATGGAGTGCGCAATGTGGTTTAGGTTCATACATGAAATTGTGGATATAAGATGATGATGGCGCAGTGGATAAGACACATGCCTTTGGTGTGAGAGACCCGGGTTCGAATCCACTGTGAGACACCAATGTGTCCCTGAGCAAGACACTTAACCCCTAGTTGCTCCAGAGGCGTGCGACCTCTGACATACATAGCAATTGTAAGTCGCTGTGGATAAAAGCGTCAGCTAAATGAATAAATGTAAATAAGATAAAGAAGATGAAATCCATGGCTTCAACTCATTGTGGCGATTAACACATTAATTTACTCTGTTAGTTAATACTAGATGTTGATAGTAAATGAATCCATGATGACACATTTAATTAATAGCAATTCATATATTACTTAATCTATTAATCAGACCTCTTTATTGTATTCTTTATTATCATTAATAACTGTCTTAGTTCTTCATTTACTCATGATTATCTGTGCATTAGTTAAACATGAATGAATATTAATGCACCACTATTGTAAACTGTGACCAGATCTCAAGGTGTAATTTGAGATATAATGTAAATTTGACTTGTCTGTAAGTAGGTCAAGTGCAGGTCATTTAAACTATTACTCACTGTTTATCTTCTGCTTCGCTCTCCTGTTGCTGACTGCGCTGAACAAACGCCCCCCTCACCACATACAACATCAATTAAAGCAACACCAAGTAACTTTTCCTCTGAGGTCGCCCTACAGGTTGGAAGCGGAATTGTCCATTACAGCTGTCGTAAATAATTTAGCCTACCGCATCCTACTGTCGCACGCGCGCTCGCTGTTTATCCAGCGCCGGTTTTGGAATCAACGATGTCCACAAGGTAGAGTATGTTGCATGATTTCATGAAAGTATGATGTATTGCGAAATCAGAAACAAAGAAAAACAAAATAATGACAATTGTAACGCTTGACGTAAAGCAAGTCAAATTTGTAGTTTTCTTATGTCTCATTAGAACTACAGAAACGCGATCTGGCAATCTTACATAGCGTGGTTATAGCAGATATAGGACCACAAAGCGACTCCAGAAGTGCCTTTCACCCTGTTACCAGACATGGGCAGTATTTCAATTAAATGTATTTTAAATACGTATTTAATTACTTTAGTGTATTTTGTAATTTGTATTTTGCAGGTGTGGAAAAAATAAAATGTAGTTTGTAACAAAATATTTTGAGGGAGTGTATTTAGAGTATTTCAAATACTTAAATACTTAAGAAAAATCACCATAGTAAAAGATTTTGCCATATTTTCGGTCTGATGTTGGCAATGGCAATGTCCAGGTTAGATGCACGGAAATCACGTGACACCCTGTAGACCGGGCTCCCTTCAAGAAGTGAATAAGTTTAGAACACAGGAGAAGAAGTGGCGCTGCTCCTCTTAAAAACGGCATTAAAGGTGCTATCAGCGATTTCAGGCCCAAAAAAGGCTGAAACATAAATTATCACATTCATCTCATTTTTCCTGGCGATCCGCTAGCTGCCCGCCCCATAAGCATGCTGTCCAAAAAACTCGTCTCTGTAGGCAGCCTATGCTCTGACATCTGCACACAAAAACAATGGGTTTCACCAACCACCAAAACCTAATAAACAATGTTCCAACCAATCACCGACAGTGTTGTGAGGTTTTGCTCCGACTTCGTGTGCAGCCGTGCACGAGTGCAAAACCTTACAACACTGTCGGTGATTGGTTGGAACACCCCCTGTCGGTGATTTCCCCCTAGGAAAAATAAGATGAATGTGATAAATTATGTGTCGGCCTTTTTTGGCTGATATCACCTTTAAGGTAAAGTGTTTTGTGAAAAATATACAGTCTACACACACACATATTGCACACTGAATGGCATTATAGAGAAAATAATTGTACCTTATGAGATCAATGCACTGTGTTGTCATTCATTAAAGGACATCATATGCCCTACCTATAATGAAACAGCGCATCTGTCGTAACTCCACTGAAATCTCCATGCTAAGCAAGCGTTCACAATATAAACGTATTACATATGAGAAATATTGATATTGATTTTGTATAAAACTACCACACCATTGATGTGAACTTAGCTATACATGCCATTTACATCAGAGGGAGCTATTTCAGGCACTGTAGAGATTTAGTGAAATGCCCATACTTTTTTATTTTGCTACTTCGCCATTTTGAATTTACACGTTTATCATATTTGTGTTATTGCTACTATTTGTGTTATTGACCTTTCAGTAATAAAAAAAAGACTTAAGATTATTGTGGGAGTTTTTTTGTATTTTCAAAATACTAATTACTTGTATTTTATTTAAATACATTTTTCACATCAGTATTTTGTATTTTATTTTGTTACATTTCATGAGCCAGTATTTGTATTTTGTAACAAAATAGTTTTTCATGTATTTGTGCCCACCTCTGCCTGTTACGACTTAATCAACCACTGAAACGATTTTGGAAACATTATTTTAAGGTATAAAATCTTACTTAGTGTTGCTATAAAGATACCTTTTTTTACAATTCCTACAATTGCTACCAATCAAAACTCATTTGCAAATATCATAAAATACTTTCTGAAGAATGTCACTGGAAGTATGACAAGTCAAAATAGCATTCTCGATATCTTCAATGCCAATTACGACGAGTCAAAATTACATGATATCTGGAATTGTAAAGGGGAATTATATGTTAAAACAACTTGCTATACATCTGTGGATTGTTGTAAATCATGACATGAGTATTTCTGTTCCTTAATTGCTCTTCATGTTTCAGTGCTTCAGTTCTTTTGGGAGATTCAATTTTCTGAATGATCAATTACCAAAAGAGATATGTTAATGTCAACCAAGACCTGAGGGAGAGTGTGTCTTCTCAGTGGACAGAAATACAGACTGCTAGGGATTCACCGCATAAATAGATTCTGACACATCAGTCCTCATTTCTGTATGTGTGTGTGCTTTTTCTCAGCTGTAGCATTTATATCATGCAAGAGAGAAACAAAAATGAGGCAGAAAATGCAGCTAAACTGAGACTGAAGTATAAAAACCTTTTTTATTCAGCACAGGGTTTCAAAGATCTGGCCCAACATTCAATCTGCAAAATAATTTTTTACCATTATATTACACATAATATTCAAATTTTAGCTCCATTGGGACAGTTTAATCTCTTACCATACTAACAAATAAATGTTTACATTAGTAGTAATTCTATAAGATATTAAGCATAGTTTGATGAGAATCAAATTTATAGTGTACAAGTTGACAACAGTGAAAATAATCCAGAAACTAACTACACATGTGAAGGATTTACGAATCTTCATCCAGATATTTATACTGAACCATAACATTTACATTACATTTATTCATTTAGAAGACGCTTTTATCCAAAGTGACTTACAAATAACCGAATAATGTAATAATTAGAGAATAACATATTCTACACCATCTTTAATTTCACATCACTTTATTCTTACAATGATGAAATAAGGTCCAATAAGTATCAGTAACGCTTCCTTTTACAGTACAATACTTACGTGTACTTACAGTGTAATTACCTAGAAAGTACTGGCTAATATAAGGTAAGTACATGGTTTAGGGGTAGGTTCAGGGTTAGTACCTAGTTATTACCCAGTAATTGTAATTACTATAATAAGTACATAGTATGTACATGGGTAACAGGACTGTAAAAGGAAGCGTTACCGAAGTATCTGTATGTAACAGGTACAGTAATACTTAAGTGAAAGACTGCAGTTACACTCAAAAACAGGAAACCTGCTACTCCAGCCAGTGATGTTAAAATATGGAAGTAAATTAATGACAAATGTCTTTAGAAAAGCATGTTGAACTGCATTAATTAAACAAAATGCATTGCATTAACAGTGCTTGCGTTTCAGTGGGCTGAAATTCAACACGGTTGTATATTTAATTCAATTCAAATTTAATTCAGTTTATTTATAAAGCACATTTAAAATCAACCTTGGTTGCCAAAGTGCTGTACATAAAAACGACAAAGAAAAATAAAAACGCGACGGGTAAAAGTTCAAAATAATTAAAAGCATGAGAGAAAAGATACGTTTTTAACATAGATTTGAATTTGGCTGATGTGGGAGCTGTTCTAACAGACATTGGCAGATTATTCCACAGCTTATGCAGATAATGCTAAAGCTTGATCAAAAGCTTGATCTCCACTCAGCGCAGGAAAGATCCTGGAATAAACAGGAAGTGACAGTTCTGTGATCGTAGGGATCTGGATGGGTTATGAGAAACAAGTAGATCGGTGAGGTATTTAGGGGCTAAATTATTAAGAGCTTTGTAAACTAATAAAATAATTTTGAAATCAATTCGGTAATGGACTGGCAGCTAATGCAAGGAGTGTAAAATACTGTATGTGTGATATGGTCGCGTTTGCAGGTTCCTGTTAGTGCGCATGAGTGCAGCGGACCCTGGATCTCCGACGTGTCGTTGTTCCCTTTCACATTTTGTAACGCATCTGAAGTATGAATGAAACTAATCCAATCCTGATTGGTGCTGCGTCATGACGTAATGTGTGACGGCATACACGGAAGCTACAAAGGGACGCCGGCACACAACAGCTTCTGCGATGAAGCAAGCGCTCTGTGTCAACTGTCTGTCCTATTTGGTGTGGTTTGTCCTGTAGGAACTTGAATTATTACTATAAGCACAGCTAAAAGCATGTGTCTTCCTGCCCACGATTAAACTTGGGGAGGTGACGCACGCGATCGGTGTGTGATACTGTTTGGATGCGAGGCATGCGCGGTCGGCTCTTGAGGGTGCTGGCTGTGTTCACTGAGAAATATCTCGAAGCGTACAGCAAAGGAAAAAGACGTGCGCTTTCGGGTGTTTCAGCCTCACGCCTATTGACGTTCTTCTGGAGGGAAGAAAGCCGATATATTGTGACGTTGCCTTGGCAACGTGTAGATTACGAGACCGGTTAAATACATGTATAAATATTATCTGGCTAACAATACTTTCGCTAATTAACCCTATTACTGTTATTGTTGCATAAACTTTACATTGTAGCTACTAGTTAAACTGGTGCCAGACTAAAATGTATGTTATGAAAAGAGAGGTCGTCTTCATGGCGGAAGTCAGACCAGTTGCTGGTGTGTTTCGGGACACCCAAGAAGGGGATTCCCGCGTCCAAACAGACCATCAGTAACTGGGTCGTTCAGGCTATCTCTATGGCCTATCAGGTGCGCAGCTTGCCTTCACCTTTGACAGTGAGGGCTCATTCAACCAGAGGCATGGGGTCCCCTAGAGCCCTCCTCTCAGGGGCGCCGATCCAAGAAGTGTGCGATGCAGCAGGACGGGCCACCCCTCATACTTTTATCAGATTCTATAGCCTGGACATTTCTTCTACGCCAGGCACTCTAGTGCTCTCGTTCTAAGTGTGCCTGTGCACAGCTTCACACTGGGACAGGCAGTGCTTTATTCGTGGGCACTGCCTGTGCTAGATTAGACGTTTTATTGTAAAAATCGGAGTAAAAAAAAACGATTCAAAAGGAGTATCCTTAGGGAGGAAAGGAACATCTGGAAATGTAGCCCGAGCAAAACTACGAACTTGTAAGTATCTGAAAAAAATGCTGCTTCGGAATTGAAAATTTGTCCCTAAGCTGTTGAAAAGAAGCAAACGTGCCATCAATATATAATTCATGGAATGTATTAAGCTTACAACTAGACCAAAATAAAAAAAAATAATAAAAAAGAACTGTCCAACAGAGAGGGAGAAAAGACATGATTAGTGGCTATCGGAGCATGGATTGATTATGACTGTAATTATGACTGTATTTGAGCCCAAATCTTAAGAGTGGTCTGAACTCAGCTTCTTAGCAAAAGGTGAGGTAGAAGATAGAATGGGAGAAATGACTAAAGCAGGGGTTCCAAAACTTTTCCATTCCAGGACCCACCTAGACTATAATCTATCTCAAGACCCATCAAAATTATTTTAAAGCATGAGGGTTCGGGTTATGTTAGGGTGGGTCGGGAGAGGTTAGTTATTTTTAGAGCAGTTTCATAGTATGAATGAGACATATAAGTTTAATTTTAATACAAATTTATGGTACATTATAAATTTTTTTGACAACGGTTAAAATAGCAGCC
The DNA here is from genome assembly GCA_030578255.1 of Tiaroga cobitis. Taxonomy (NCBI): domain Eukaryota; kingdom Metazoa; phylum Chordata; class Actinopteri; order Cypriniformes; family Leuciscidae; genus Tiaroga; species Tiaroga cobitis. The sequence goes on from CM060614.1 coordinate 33,700,324, forward strand.
TATTGGCTGTTGAAATAATGTGAAGAATACAGAGTAGTTTTAGTCTGCTGCCTCAACTGATTTACACAGACATGGCAGAACAAATTTAAAGAAATTAAAAAGTAGCCTACTATAAGCTTGGTCTTAACCAAATGTTTAATGTGACAAAAAATATGAATATAAAAAAATAGACTCATACTAATACTTTATGCTGCAAGTGTTGTTAAACTCATCGCATTTCAGTGCAGAAAACACACTGCGCGTCCTGAAGAGCATCAACTGCAGGTACAGTCGGTGAGTAATCTTCCCCATCGACCTGCAGTTCACCCTCATCAGCCGTCGAATCATCTGAGAGGTTTACAGCCCTCTCGAGGCGATCGACGAGCTCCATCTGGGAGCCCCATGATGTAAGTCGCCGCTCGGCCTCGGCACGAGCGGGACCCGCACCATGAGGTCCAGACACTGAACCCCCTTCACTCGAGAAGAGGGCCAGACGAGAGCAGAGCGTTTTAAGAGAAAAACACTCGCAGTTCGCACAGAGGGTTCCCTCGAGAACCTCCCGTGCATGCTCTTCACCCAAGCAAAACACGCACAGCTCGTGTGTGTCGGCCGGTGTCAGAAACCTTGGACACGGGTCGGCACACTTACGAAAACAATCTGTTTTAGCTGCACGTTTCATTCTTACCTTCCGTATATTTGAATAGCGTTTCAAACAAACAGTCCCTGAAGACGATGAGATGATTTGTCATGTTTGCAAGGCGCCCTTATATACTTCCAGGTCGCACGCTTTTATCATGCTTTGTGCATGCTTTTATCACCAGCAGGGTGGATTATTGTAATGGACTCCTCACTGGCCTTCCTAAAAAGACCATAAGACAGTTGCAGCTCATACAGAACGCTGCTGCCAGGATTCTGAGCAGAACCAGAAAATTTGAACATATCACACCAGTCCTCAGGTCTTTACACTGGCTCCCAGTTACATTTAGGATTGATTTTAAAGTATTATTACTGGTATATAAATCATTCAATGGGCTAGGACCTCAATATATTGCAGATATGCTCACTGAATATAAACCCAACAGATCACTCAGATCATTAGGATCACATCAGTTAGAAATACCAAGGGTTCACTCTAAGCAAGGAGAGTCTGCTTTTAGCTATTATGCCAGCCGCAGCTGGAACCAGCTTCCAGAGGAGATCAGATGTGCTCCTACAGTAGTCACATTCAAATCCAGACTCAAAACACATCTGTTTAGCTGTGCATTTACTGAATGAGCACTGTGTCAATGTTCGTCCGACTGTTTTTACTGTACTTTATTTTATTTTTTATTCTAAACTGTTTTAATTATTTCCTCCTATGTAAAGCACTTTGAATTACCATTGTGTATGAAATGTGCTATATAAATAAACTTGCCTTGCCTTGCCTTGCCTTGCACGTTAATGATTCACGGGCTGTCGCCGGTCAATGTGATTGACATGATTTGATAGTGATTTCAGACATCTGTCATGCCTGAGGCGTTCCCCATAATGTCTATTACATATTGTTGAGTTCCCTTCGAAAGGGAACCTGTTTGGTCTACTGAAATAATAATCGGAAGAACGTGTTTCAGTCTGAAGCATACAACAAAGATAAGATGATAAAACCCCCAAAGTTGCTTTGTATATCAATGAGTACCAGTGCATTTTCCTTCGTACAGCAAGAGAAGACCAAGAAACTGTATTGTATAATGCACAATGATGTGTAGAAAATGTGCAATTCGTAATAAATCTTAAAGCGTGTTGCAAGGAACTTTTCCACAGCGGTCGCCCTACAGGTTGGAAGCGGAATTGTCCATTATCGCTGTTGTAAATAATTTAGCCTACCGCAGCCTACTGTCACACGCGCACGCTCGCTGTTTATCCAGCACCGGCTTTGGAATCAACAATGGCAGACATCCCAACCTGCAAGAAGTCATTTCAGGGAGGTATATCTTGGTGACTGGATTGTTGACGGGGGGTGGCGGGTTGGTTGACTAGCTTTCGTGAGGCACACTCGGAAGGTCTCTCACGCTCTACCTCTCTGCCGTGCTCGCGCTATGCATGTTATGCGCGCAGTATGTTCTGTCTCGCATGCGCGCTCTAGATTCCGGCAGATTTGAACTAATTTGCGGGCATCTGGGAGACGCTATAGACTTGGGATGTCTGCAATGGCCATAGACAATTTGAGGAAGTGGTGGGGGAAGTGACGTATGCCGTAAAGCAGTCGAATTTTGTAGTTCTTTTTGTGCTCGGGTTACTACCCGAAACCCGAAGTTACATAGTGCGAGTAAAAGCGATACAGACCACGTCAGGCTATGGCAGACGTGTCATTTAACCTATTGTAAGTCAATGTACCATCACAAGGGTCTTGGAAATATATTATGAAGGTTGAAAAGTTCCATAGTGTTGCTTTAAGGCACCATGATACACAGCATCTAGGGAGGCAAGAATATAAGAGGGAGCATGCTGATACACTACATCCCCATAATCAAGAATCGGCAAGAAAGTCGCAGACACAAGCTTCTTCCTTGCATTAAATGAAAAGCAAGACTTATTTCTAAAGTAAAATCCCACTTCTTCTTTAATTTTTGATTCAAGTAATTAATGTGTGAATCAATTTTAATGTGTCATCAATTATGATGCCCAGGTAATTATACTCTGACACTAATGTAATCAGTTTTCCTTGTAAAGTTTGAAGAATAATAGAACTGTCTAAAGAATTTCTAGAATTGGAGAACCACCTGAAATTTTGTTTTCTCAGCATTTAAGACCAACTTTAAAATAAAAAACCTTGACTGGATAGTATCAAATACTGACTGTAAATCTCTCAAAGCTTCTTGTTTTGTAGGAGCAGAGCAATAGATTACAGTGTCATCTGCATAAAAGTGAAATCTTGCTTTTTCAATATTAGCATCAAGACAATAGTAATAGTAATAGATATATAGTAAATAATAATGGTCCCAATACAGATCTTTGGGGAACTCCCTTAACCACTTCTTTTAAGTCGGATTTGATACCTTGCACCTGCACACATTGGGTTCTTCCCTTTAAATGTGCCTAACGACTACAGCCCCATTGACTCCCTGTGCCAATGCATTGATGAAGTAAACAGTTGGATGTGCCAAAACTTTCTTCAGTTAACCCTCTGGGGACCAGAAACGTGCCGGCGCGTTTTGCTCGTTTTTTTTCACATAGCAGAAAAATAGACTTAAAGTACTACCATCATTTCTGTTCATATAGAGTTAAGAAATATGAGAAAATAATCTGTTAAATGTCTACTTTTTTATGTGCCCACATACAATCGAAATAAAATATTGTGCTTTTGTAAAATAAAGAATATAAACAGGGTGTGCGTTCTGCCTCTCAGTCACCGTGAACTTTTTTCCTGGAGCACGTCTCTAATCTTCAACAAAACTCAGGATATACTATTCACCCAGCCATAAGCAATATATCTTTTAAATCGTTTGAGTTTGTACTTTTAAATGATCCGATTAAAAACTAAAATAAATATTCTCCGTTTATGTCATCTATATAAAAAGAGAGACGTGTCAGCCATTCTAATTATCTTTCTCTCAGCTCATTATCTCTGGTAATGTGACACGCCCACGGAGAGCACGCGCTATTCAAACGCAAATACGTGAAGCACCACATTGAGACGCGTTAACGCCCATAAACTCTGAAAACACACTATATTTTTTAGTCAGATTAATCTACTGTCATCTTGAGCGGCTATGAGGAACAATCCTGGGACATTTACCTACCTCAGAACAAGTGCTGGTTTATTTTCACCACGAGGAGGAGCAACAGATTCAGCTGAGAAGTGTGTAAGTGTTTTATGCTTGTGCTTTGTTCTAATCGCGATATAGAATAACGTTAGTGTCTGTAAACGGAAAAATAGCATACTGTTTAAATGTGAATCATGTTTCTGTGTGTGTGTGTGTGTGTGTGTGTGTGTGTGTGTGTGTGTGAATGATTGAATGAATGAACGAACTCACAGATACGCACTGTTATAGACGAAATAAAAGACATTCCCTTTCAAGGGAACTTCGAGCTGCGTCAAACGCTGCGGGAACGCCCCTGCGTTGTGCGTCATGAAGCACGTATGGAATCAGCCCAATGGAGAGATGAAACGTCATAGGCGGGTGACGTCATCGACCAGGAAACTATAAAGCACCCCAAAAACACAAGCGCATTAGCTTCTGTGCTTTCAGTCGCGCTATATGTGAATCTGTCCCTGTGTGATATTGTCTGTCTTACATACCCTGCACCACACAAACAATTTATCCTATATATATATATATATTGAGAGATTATGGCGGACGAACAGCAGTTTAGAAAGTGTGTTCCTCCCTGCTCGCGTTATTTAACGAGCGGGGATACACATGATCTTTGTGTTGTTTGTTTGGGAGTTCAGCATGCCCAGTTTGCTCTCGAGGGAGCAGACTGTGAGCATTGCGAGCGTTTGCCGTTAAGGACGCTCCGCTCCCGCCGATCGCTCTTTGAGGAGAGCGGTTCGGTGCGCGCTCCCCGCGGTTCGGGTCCCGCTTCTGCCGAGGCAGAGCGGCGGCGCTTATCGTGGGGATCGCAGATGGATCTCACAGCGGGGTTTGAGACGGGCTCTGCCTTATCTCTCCCTTCACCTGTGAGATCCAGTGCCTCAGTCCCGGGTTCGGAAGCACGCACTGCGGTTTCTTCCGCTCAGGCTGAGGCACCAATGCTGCAGCTATCCAGTTCTGAGGAACTTGATGTTGTTAGTGTTGAGGGAGATGTGGAGGATTCGCCACCCCACACTCCTGAGAGTGATGAGCTTATGGAGGTGTTAACAAGAGCTGTTGAAAAACTTAATATTGAATGGCCAGTGACTAGACAGGAGTCTGTTTCTAAATCAAAGTTGGATGAGAGATTTTTGCCGTCACGTGTGCAGCCTCCACGCCGGTGCCTGCCGTTTTTCCATGATCTCCACACCGAGGTGTCGAAATCATGGAGAAAACCGGTGTCATATAGAGTGTTTAGTCCCCAGACTTCAACATACGCTAATATTATGGGAGCCAAGGCTCATGGTTATGGTGCTTTGCCTCGTGTGGAAGAGACGCTTGCGAGCCATCTCTCCCCCGAAGCAGCATCATCTTTTAAGGCACCGGCATTACCCACCAAGCCTTTAAGAAACACTTCGGCTTTGGTGGGTAAAGCATATTCGGCAGCAGGTCAGGCTGCGTCATGTCTGCATACTATGTCAATCTTGCAGGCATACCAGGCTGATCTGCTAAGGGACATGAATGAGAGTGAGGAGGTCAGTACTGACGTAGTTCGAGAACTGCGTCAGGCTGCTGATTTATCTCTGCGTGCCACCAGAGAATCGGCCAAATTAATGGGTCGTTCTATGGCAGCTCTGGTGGCCGCAGAAAGACATTTGTGGTTAAATCAGACTAATATTAAAGAGAGAGAAAAAGCTTTTCTTTTAGATGCTCCTCTTTCTCCCATGGGGTTGTTTGGTGATGCTGTGAATTCAGTTATCGATAAATTCCAAGAAGAAAAGAAACAAACTGCAGCTTTTAAAAAGTTTCTTCCCCTTAAAGTTCATGTCCCTGGGGCTGCTGGGCGGGAGCAGCCCCGGCCGTCTATGAGCTCATCACATAGAGCGCAGCAGAGGCAGAGTGTCGCGTCTCGTGCTCCCCCTGCTGGACAGTGGGCTCAGCCGCGACACTCTCAGCCGAAGCCTTCTACCAGTAGAACTGATCTGAGGACAGTTATATTGGCTAAGAAGGCTTCGGCTAAGAAGAAGTCCTGACGCCAAGTCGTTCAGGATACTGAGGGTGGTCCCCACCGAGGCGGAAAGGTGTTCACCTCTTTTTACGGTGCCCATTCCTCCTCGGTGCCCTCAGGGGCTCGTTCTGCCAACCCCGCCTTTATGCCGGGGCACAGACGATCCCAGCGAGCGCTTTCCCGAGGGACGCTCGCTCCCTCTGAGGAGGGTCTCAGAGCGGTCAGACCAGTTGTTCCCTGCCGGTGCGCCGTTACAGGGCGCTGCGTCTGCTGCTCAAGTTACACCAGAGGCCAGTCTCGAGAGGCTGGTACCCTTAGTAGAATTTCTGGCAGAGTGGAAAAGCCTTCCAAAAATATCTCATTGGGTCCTGCAGACAGTAGAAAAGGGTTATGCTATCCAGTTCAGGTGTCGTCCACCAAAATTCAGAGGGGTTCTGCACACAGTGGTGGGCCCCGAGCAGGCTCTGGTATTGGAACAAGAGGTGAAAACGCTCCTTCAAAAGGAGGCTATAGAACGGGTTCCTCCTCCCAGTTTGGAGTCAGGTTATTACAGCCGATATTTCATCGTTCCAAAGAAGGATGGGGGGTTGCGTCCAATTTTAGACCTGCGCATATTGAATCGCTCGGTAGGGAAGCTAAAATTCAAGATGCTCACTATCAAGCAGATCGTGTCTCAAATCAGGTCCGAGGACTGGTTTGTCACGATAGATCTGAAGGACGCATACTTCCATGTGTCCATCCTTCCACAACACAGGAAGTTCCTGAGGTTCGCCTTCGGGGGCGAGGCGTACCAGTACAGGGTTCTTCCGTTTGGCCTAGCTTTATCTCCCCGCACTTTCACGAAATGCATGGATGCAGCACTAGTGCCTCTGAGGCTTCAGGGCATTCGGATTCTCAATTACATCGACGATTGGTTGATTTTAGCTCAGACCGAGCAGATGGCGGTTCGGCATCGAGATGTCGTCCTCGCTCATATCAGAAAGTTGGGGTTGAGGCTGAACGCAAAGAAAAGTGTATTATCTCCTTCCCAGAAGACCACTTTTCTGGGTGTTGTTTGGGATTCGGTCTCGATGTGGGCGCGACTCTCTCCGACCCGCATCGCTTCGATTCTCTCAGCTGTGAAACAAGTGAAGCTAGGCCAGCTACTCACTGTCAAGCAGTTTCAGAGACTGTTGGGTCTGATGGCAGCAGCGTCCAACGTTATACCTTGCGGCCTGTTGTACATGAGACCGCTACAGTGGTGGCTCAGGACCAAGGGATTCTCCTCGAGGGGAAATCCGCTCCGCACGTTCAAAGTCACGCGGCGCTGCCTTCGTGCTCTGGTCATGTGGAGAGAAACTTGGTTCCTATCCAAAGGTCCTGTGCTGGGGGCTCTTTGTCGTCGCATAACGCTAACGACGGATGCTTCCCTCACAGGGTGGGGGGCGGTCATGAGTGGTCGCCCAGCCCAAGGTCTGTGGCAGGATCATCATCTATCGTGGCACATAAATTGTCTAGAGATGTTGGCCGTGTTTCAGGCTCTGAAACACTTCCTAACAGACCTGAGAGGCCATCATGTGTTAGTTCAATCAGACAACACGTCGGTGGTCTCTTATATAAATCATCAGGGGGGCCTGCGGTCTCGCCGGCTTTACAAGTTGGCCCGTCAGATCCTCCTGTGGTCCCAAGGGAAGCTACTATCTCTGAGAGCAATGTATCTCCCTGGGTATTTGAATGTGGTAGCAGACTCCCTGTCGAGGCAGGGGCCGAGGCCAGGGGAATGGAGACTCCACCCCGAGGTGGTGGAGCTCCTTTGGTTGAGTTTCGGTCGCGCCGAGGTGGACCTATTCGCTTCCAGGGAGACCACGCATTGTCATCTGTGGTTCTCCATCAGTCATCCAGCCCCCCTGGGGTTGGACGCTATGGTGCAGCCGTGGCCGAGGTCACGTCTGTACGCCTTTCCCCCGATTGCTCTGTTACCAGGAGTTCTGGAGAGGGTCCGCCGGGACGGGGTCAGTCTACTACTAGTAGCCCCGTTCTGGCCGGCCCGAGTATGGTTTGCGGACCTGATTTCTCTCCTGGACGGTTCTCCTTTGGAGCTCCCGGTCAGGAGGGATCTACTCTCCCAGGCGGGGGGCACGATACTTCACCCCCGCCCAGAATTGTGGAAACTGTGGGCTTGGCCTCTGAGGGGGCCCAGCTCATAGACTCCGGTCTCTCAACCGAGGTTGTTGAGACCATTCTTAACTCCAGAGCTCCATCCACGAGGAAGCTTTATGCCTTGAAGTGGAAACTTTTCACTTCTTGGTGTGGAGAACACCTGCAGGACCCAGTTAACTGCCCAGTGGGTGCAGTGCTGGAATTCCTGCAGGAGCGCTTCTCCACGGGGTTATCCCCCTCCACACTAAAGGTGTATGTGGCGGCACTAGCTGCTTACCACGTCCCTTTCAGTGGAGTTTCTCTTGGGAGACACCCGCTTATAACTCGTTTCCTCCGTGGCACTTTGAGGCTGAGGCCAGCAGTTCGTACGAGGGTGCCGACTTGGGATCTGGCCGTTGTATTAGAAGGTCTTTCCCTAGCTCCTTTTGAACCTATCGAAGAAGTTCCCGAGAAGTTTCTCACTTTTAAGACTATCTTTTTGCTTGCTATCTCTTCACTAAAAAGAATCGGAGATTTGCAGGCTCTGTCGGTTTCACCCTCGTGCCTGGAATTTGCACCTGGCATGGTTAAAGCTTTTCTGCATCCTAGACCAGGTTATGTTCCTAAGGTTCCTACTAATATCGTTAGACCTACGGTTCTGCAGGCTTTCTGTCCTCCTCCATTTATGTCATCGGACCAGGAGAAACTTAATTCACTCTGCCCTGTTAGGGCATTAGACGCTTATGTCCACAGAGCTGCCCTGTGGAGGAAATCAGAACAACTTTTTGTATGTTTCGGGCCACCCAGGAAAGGGTGTCCTGCGTCTAAACAGAGAATGAGCAAGTGGGTGGTCGAGGCTATCTCACTTGCTTATGAGTCGGCTGGCCAGCCTTCACCTTTGGTTGTCCGAGCTCACTCTACCAGGAGTATGGCTGCTTCTAAAGCTCTTTTGTCGGGGGTTTCCCTGAGTGATGTTTGTGATGCGGCTGGATGGTCTTCACCGCATACTTTTATTAAGTTCTATGACCTAGACTTAAGCTCTACCCCTGGGGCACAGGTGCTCTCGTCCTCTGTGCGCTAGTCTCACATGACGGTCATTTGGTCCTATGGCGACGTGGGTATTCGCGTTCCCGCAGCGTTTGACGCAGCTCGAAGTTCCCTTGAAAGGGAACGTCTCGGTTACGTATGTAACCCTAGTTCCCTGATAGGGAACGAGACGCTGCGTCGCTCCGCCATACTCCCGGCACTCCCGTTAGCGCTTCCTTCAAGCCTATCAGAAGCTAATGCGCTTGTGTTTTTGGGGTGCTTTATAGTTTCCTGGTCGATGACGTCACCCGCCTATGACGTTTCATCTCTCCATTGGGCTGATTCCATACGTGCTTCATGACGCACAACGCAGGGGCGTTCCCGCAGCGTTTGACGCAGCGTCTCGTTCCCTATCAGGGAACTAGGGTTACATACGTAACCGAGACGTTTTGTTGACTAGTTTTGGATAGAGTATAAAGTTTTTACTCTAAAATAGACATCAAATAAGCTTTTGTTAGGAGTTTCTGCTCATATGTTAAATATATAGTATGTTTGGTCAATAAACTAATCAACTAAGATGTTATAGTTTTTGTTCCAATGCAAGCTATATCAAAATAATGAATCCTCAACTTTGAAATATGTATGATCAAACTAAGACATTTATGGAAAAGACAATTTTCTTTTCAAGATTTTTCCAACTCTAACTTTGAACTGAAATAAAACCATGTCTATATGGTGAAGGGTGTGTGATAGAAGTGTCCAGACGTATGCACCCTGTATTTTAAAGAAGAACATTTAATTATTTCCGATACATTATTCATTCACAAAGAATTCAAGGACATTATTCATGTCCCTAAAGGTTGGAGTTTTCCTCTTTTTTTTTAAGGCATTACGATTTTTTATTCCTCTTTTTAGTCAACTTTAGCATGGGTGTGTTCACTTATTCTAAGCAGTGTGTGTGTGTGTTGTAAATAAATCCAAACAATCTAAAAGCCATTCTTTTTTAAATCTCCTCATTCTTTGTGCAAGGCTCCTTATAATGATATGGCCTGATAGCACCTAATAGGGCCATTATGGGAGGGTCTTTGTCTTTCTCAGGTGTGAAATGCATACATATAAATGAAAAATCACGCCTCCTTGCATTAAGCTTTCTCAAACAAAACACGTCATACACATTGTAAAAGACTTTATTGACTTATCTGAATGAGTAGTCAGGATGATTCTCACATAGTTTTGGAGCAAATATTCTAGACTATGTGATACAAGTTTCAAAAGTCTTGGGAAGAAATAATCAATATGTGTTTTGTGGCCTTGTTTCAGAAACTTTTAGTTTTAGTTTTTTCAATAACCACGCATAAATAATTTTCTCTCAAAAATACAAACATGTACATGCATGTTGCTAACATATTATGGTAGTTCATTTGTGCTCTATAGAGTGAATTTACACCTTTGCCATTAACATGTTTATAAATAACTGAAAAAAGCACAAATGTCAGTGCATGTCAAAACATCCCAAAGGCCCCAAAAACCCCTTGGTCCCCAGAGGGTTAAACAAAGACAAAACTGAAGTCATTGCGTTTGGAAACAAAGATGAAGTTCTCAAGGTGAATGCATACCTTCACTCCAGGGGTCTAACAACTAAAAATCAAGTCAGGAATCTTGGTGTGTCTCTAGAGTCAGACCTTAGTTTCAGTAGTCATGTCAAAGCAATAACTAAATAAGCATACTATCACCTGAAAAATATTGCAAGAATTAGATGCTTTGTTTCCAGTCAAGACTTAGAGAAACTTGTGCATGCTTTTATCACCGGCAGGGTGGATTATTGTAATGGACTCCTCACTGGCCTTCCTAAAAAGACCATAAGACAGTTGCAGCTCATACAGAACGCAGCTGCCAGGATTCTGACCAGAAAATATGAACATATCACACCAGTCCTCAGGTCTTTACACTGGCTCCCAGTTACATTTAGGATTGATTTTAAAGTATTATTACTGGTATATAAATAATTCAATGGCCTAGGACCTCAATATATTGCAGATATGCTCACTGAATATAAACCTAACAGATCACTCAGATCATTAGGATCACATCAGCTGGAAATACCAAGGGTTCACTCTAGGCATTGAGAGTCTGCTTTAGCTATTATGCTGGAATCAGCTTCCAGAGGAGATCAGATGTGCTCCTACAGAAGTCACATTCAAATCCAGACTCAAAACACTTCTGTTTAGCTATGCATTCACTGAATGAGCACTGTGCCACTGTTCGTCCGACTGTTTTTACTGTACTCTATTTTATTTTTTATTCTAAACTGTTTTAATTATTCTTATTTGTTTTGATTATTTTATTTTCTCCTATGTAAAGCACTTTGAATTACCATTGTGTATGAAATGTGCTATATAAATAAACTTGCCTTGCCTTGCATTGCCTAAATACGTTTTAAACCACGAGACTACATTAACTGACAATCCAACACTTCTAAGTCTATCTATCAATATGTCATGGTCCACAGTGTCAAACGCTTTAGATAAATCAATAAAAAGACATGCACAGGACCCTACAAGGTCGTTTATAACTTTTAGGACAGCGGTAATAGTGCTGTGTTTTTTACGAAATCCTGATTGGTTGGTAGTCAAAAGTATATGAATCAGTAAAAACTGTGTCAGTTGGTCACTGATAATTCTTTCCAAAAGTTCTGACAAAATACAAAGCTTTGAAATCGGTCTGTAGTTATCTAATGAAGTAGAGTCGCCCCCTTACAACAAAGGAACCACAAATGCTTTTGAAAGGGAACTACATTTATCAAACTTATCGGACGGAAGGAAGTACAGTCTAATGGGTCAAAAGAAGAGAGATAGAAGCCTGACTGAGGGTCTGAGGGAGAAGGCCTTTTTCCAATTATTCCTGAAACATATCCAATAATAAAGAGGGATAGGTTTTGCCAAAACACTTTATAGAATTCCACCGGGTATCCGTCGGGTCCTGGACTTTCCCCAGACTGTAAAGAAGAAACGGCTACATAAAGTTCTTTGATAGTAATTGGCTAATCTTATTCATCCGAAGATGATTTTTCAATGGAAGGCATAAATAAATTACTGAAAAAAAAATCATCAAAGCTGGAGGAATTAGAAGAAAGCTCTGATGAATACAAGGACATATAAAGATCTTTGAATACAGAATTAATCTGTAAAGGATTTGTAGTAATACCCGAGTCAGTTCGAATCTGGGGAGTTTGATTTGTAGGTACGTAATTTCAAATATTCGATTAGAAAATTATTCGATTAACTGATGTGATCTGAACATGAAACACATAGAATGATTAAACTACTCAATCCTGAGCACTGAGAAATGCTTCAACAACACTATAATGATAAAGGGGGAACTTAAACTTGTGTGGCTTAAAAATATGTTTCATGATAATGTTGCTTTATGTATGAACCTACACGTGTAGTGCTGTCAGCATCATTAGGGCAGGACTCATTCTGGGAAACAGAGTGAGCAATAGAGCAGAACTGTTGCATGTAAGCACTGTCTGTGTCAACATGATAAACAAATGCACGCATGCCACCCACACACACAGCAGCCCAAGCATGTCTAATGATGACAAACACAGAACAAACTGTAAACTGAACTTAATTATACGCATCAAGACTCATGAACCCCCCCACACTCCTTTAATTAATGGCTGGTCTTAATTTTGGCTTTTCATCTGAATACCAACATCTGTAAGATTTAGTCAGTTGAAATATTGTATTATGTTCAGTATAAAAGTCGTTGTGGCATGTTGTTACTAGTAATATTATTTTTGACTTGAATATTTATTGTAATTCACGGGGATTATTAAATAATTCCATGAGTTAGATGTACATTCAGACATCTTCGCTATTCATTAAAACTTAGAGGCTAATTGAGTGAATCATTCAACTTGAATTCACAATTTGGCAATCATAACAAATATTCAATTTAAAAATGGGCACTTAAATGTGTAAATATGCTTGTATGTGATAGAATTTTTTTTTACCTTTATTTGAACCTTTATGGTTATTTCATTATTCATCGAAATAATAAAAAAAATAGAATATAGTTGATTTTGTTTATATATACAGTATATATAAATATATATAAACTTATACTTATACCAACTTAGTAATAGTCGACAAGGACATTCAAATTATTGTCCATATAAACAATATACTATGGATTGTGAGATGTAGTATAAATACTACAGCAATGCATACACCAGTTCCCAACTATTAAAGTTGTGTAGAGAGAGAAGTGTGGAGTATGAGGCGGGCTGGGTGTAAAGTTGTGTAGATAGAGAAGTGTGGTGTATGAGGCTTGCTGGGTGTAAAGTTGTGTAGATAGAGAAGTGTGGTGTATGAGGCGGGTTGGTCTTTACACAACTTTAATCCCAGACTCTACACAACTTTACACCCAGCCCGCCTGATACACCACACTTCTCTATCTACACAACTTTACACCCAGAAGTATGAGGCGGGCTGGGTGTAAAGTTGTGTAGAGAAAGAAGTGTGGTGTATGAGGCGGGCTGGGTGTAAAGTTGTGTAGAGAGAGAAGTGTGGTGTATGAGGCAGGCTGGGTGTAAAGTTGTGTAGAGAGACAAGTGTGCTGTATGAGGCGGGCTGGGTGTAAAGTTGTGTAGAGAGAGAAGTGTGGTGTATGAGGCAGGCTGGGTGTAAAGTTGTGTAGAGAGACAAGTGTGCTGTATGAGGCGGGCTGGGTGTAAAGTTGTGTAGATAGAGAAGTGTGGTGTATGAGGCGGGCTGGGTGTAAAGTTGTGTAGATAGAGAAGTGTGGTGTATGAGGCGGGTTGGTCTCTACACAACTTTAATCCCAGACTCTACACAACTTTACACCCAGCCCGCCTGATACATCACACTTCTCTATCTACACAACTTTACACCCAGAAGTATGAGGCGGGCTGGGTGTAAAGTTGTGTAGAGAGAGAAGTGTGGTGTATGAGGCGGGCTGGGTGTAAAGTTGTGTGGAGAGAGAAGTGTGGTGTATGAGGCGGGCTGGGTGTAAAGTTGTGTAGAGAGAAGTGTGGTGTATGAGGCGGGCTGGGTGTAAAGTTGTGTAGAGAGAAAAGTGTGGAGTATGAGGCGGGCTGGGTGTAAAGTTGTGTAGAGAAAGAAGCGTGGAGTATGAGGCGGGCTGGGTGTAAAGTTGTGTAGAGAGAGAAGTGTGGAGTATGAGGCGGGCTGGGTGTAAAGTTGTGTAGATAGAGAAGTGTGGTGTATGAGGCTTGCTGGGTGTAAAGTTGTGTAGATAGAGAAGTGTGGTGTATGACGCGGGTTGGTCTCTACACAACTTTAATCCCAGACTCTACACAACTTTACACCCAGCCCGCCTGATACACCACACTTCTCTATCTACACAACTTTACACCCAGAAGTATGAGGCGGGCTGGGTGTAAAGTTGTGTAGAGAGAGAAGCGTGGAGTATGAGGCGGGCTGGGTGTAAAGTTGTGTAGAGAAAGAAGTGTGGTGTATGAGGCGGGCTGGGTGTAAAGTTGTGTAGAGAGAGAAGTGTGGTGTATGAGGCAGGCTGGGTGTAAAGTTGTGTAGAGAGAAAAGTGTGGAGTATGAGGCGGGCTGGGTGTAAAGTTGTGTAGAGAAAGAAGCGTGGAGTATGAGGCGGGTTGGTCTCTACACAACTTTAATCCCAGACTCTACACAACTTTACACCCAGCCCGCCTGATACACCACACTTCTCTATCTACACAACTTTACACCCAGAAGTATGAGGCGGGCTGGGTGTAAAGTTGTGTAGAGAGAGAAGTGTGGTGTATGAGGCGGGCTGGGTGTAAAGTTGTGTGGAGAGAGAAGTGTGGTGTATGAGGCGGGCTGGGTGTAAAGTTGTGTAGAGAGAAGTGTGGTGTATGAGGCGGGCTGGGTGTAAAGTTGTGTAGAGAGAAAAGTGTGGAGTATGAGGCGGGCTGGGTGTAAAGTTGTGTAGAGAAAGAAGCGTGGAGTATGAGGCGGGCTGGGTGTAAAGTTGTGTAGAGAGAGAAGTGTGGAGTATGAGGCGGGCTGGGTGTAAAGTTGTGTAGATAGAGAAGTGTGGTGTATGAGGCTTGCTGGGTGTAAAGTTGTGTAGATAGAGAAGTGTGGTGTATGACGCGGGTTGGTCTCTACACAACTTTAATCCCAGACTCTACACAACTTTACACCCAGCCCGCCTGATACACCACACTTCTCTATCTATACAACTTTACACCCAGAAGTATGAGGCGGGCTGGGTGTAAAGTTGTGTAGAGAGAGAAGCGTGGAGTATGAGGCGGGCTGGGTGTAAAGTTGTGTAGAGAAAGAAGTGTGGTGTATGAGGCGGGCTGGGTGTAAAGTTGTGTAGAGAGAGAAGTGTGGTGTATGAGGCAGGCTGGGTGTAAAGTTGTGTAGAGAGAAAAGTGTGGAGTATGAGGCGGGCTGGGTGTAAAGTTGTGTAGAGAAAGAAGCGTGGAGTATGAGGCGGGCTGGGTGTAAAGTTGTGTAGAGAGAGAAGTGTGGAGTATGAGGCGGGCTGGGTGTAAAGTTGTGTAGATAGAGAAGTGTGGTGTATGAGGCGGGCTGGGTGTAAAGTTGTGTAGATAGAGAAGTGTAGTGTATGAGGCGGGTTGGTCTCTACACAACTTTAATCCCAGACTCTACACAACTTTACACCCAGCCCGCCTGATACACCACACTTCTCTATCTACACAACTTTACACCCAGAAGTATGAGGCGGGCTGGGTGTAAAGTTGTGTAGAGAGAGAAGTGTGGTGTATGAGGCGGGCTGGGTGTAAAGTTGTGTAGAGAGAGAAGTGTGGTGTATGAGGCGGGATGGGTGTAAAGTTGTGTAGAGAGAAGTGTGGTGTATGAGGCAGGCTGGGTGTAAAGTTGTGTAGAGAGAGAAGTGTGGAGTATGAGGCGGGCTGGGTGTAAAGTTGTGTAGAGAGAGAAGTCTGGTGTATGAGGCGGGCTGGGTGTAAAGTTGTGTAGAGAGAGAAGTGTGGTGTATGAGGCGGGCTGGGTGTAAAGTTGTGTAGAAAGAGAAGTGTGGTGTATGAGGCGGGCTGGGTGTAAAGTTGTGTGGAGAGAAGTGTGGTGTATGAGGCGGGCTCGGTGTAAAGTTTTGTGGAGAGAAGTGTGGTGTATGAGGCGGGCTGGGTGTAAAGTTGTGTAGATAGAGAAGTGTGGTGTATGAGGGGGGCTGGGTGTAAAGTTGTGTAGAGAGAGAAGTCTGGTGTATGAGGCGGGCTGGGTGTAAAGTTGTGTAGAGAGAGAAGTGTGGAGTATGAGGCGGGCTGGGTGTAAAGTTGTGTAGATAGAGAAGTGTGGTGTATGAGGCGAGCTGGGTGTAAAGTTGTGTAGATAGAGAAGTGTGGTGTGTGAGGCGGGCTGGGTGTAAAGTTGTGTAGAGAGAGAATTGTGGTGTATGAGGCGGGCTGGGTGTAAAGTTGTGTAGATAGAGAAGTGTGGTGTGTGAGGCGGGCTGGGTGTAAAGTTGTGTAGAGAGAGAATTGTGGTGTATGAGGCGGGCTGGGTGTAAAGTTGTGTAGAGAGAGAATTGTGGTGTATGAGGCAGGCTGGGTGTAAAGTTGTGTAGAGAGAGAATTGTGGTGTATGAGGCGGGCTGGGTGTAAAGTTGTGTAGAGAGAATTGTCGAGTATGAGGCGGGCTGGGTGTAAATTGGAGGAATGCTCGATCAACAGTCTCACTGCACTGGGAAAAAAGCTTGGGCCAATCTAGAAAATGTTAATCAAACAAAGGTCAAAGAAATCACTCACGGCTCTTGACTGAATAACTTTTGGAAACTTTATAAAGATCCATCTATATTTAATTTATAAAGCGAGGAATACGCTGTGTTATTGTCATGTTAGGCAGAAACACAGGAAGCAATCGCGAGTATAATACAATATTTATTAGAAGCACAAAACACACAAGTCCAGGGTGCAGTAAGCCAGGTGGAGATAGGTGACGCAGGGACTTCGATGGTCAATACCGGTGACGTGCAGACAAACGGTGAGACGATCCAAATCCACACGGAGGACGACGAACAGGAAACACCAGGCAGGAACACGAACCAGAAGACAGGGGAACATCAAACAACGATCTGACAAAGGTGAGAGAACAGCGGTGAGTTTATGAAGCGTGGTGAGATGAACTGCAGCTGGTGATTGTAATGATGAACAGCTGGAGTGGATCAGGTAATGACATACAGACACGCCCCTTGCACACGTGCACTCATACAACAACATAAACACAAGACTAGAAGGAACCAGCGAATACATCTACCGTGACAGTACCCCTCCTCCTAAGAACGCCTCCTGGCGTTCTCAGACTCCCTTACCTGCCGATTGTAATCATCGATAAGGGAGTGATCCAGGATGTCCCTAGCAGGAACCCAACTTCTCTCCTCCGGACCGTAACCTTCCCAGTCCACCAAGTACTGAAATCCGCGTCCCCTCCGCCTAGAGTCCAGAATACGGTTGACCGAATATGTGGTCTCCCCATCTACGAGCCGCAGTGGAGGAGGAACCGGGACAGGCGGATTAATGTGAGAATGAAAAACGGGTTTGATTTTAGATACATGGAACACGGAATGAACCCTCCTGTACGCAGGAGGTAGTTTGAGGCGGACTGCCACCGGACTAATAATCTTGGTGACAGGAAACGGGCCAATAAATTTGGGAGCAAGTTTATTAGAAACGGTGCGAAGAGGAATGTTCTTAGTTGAAAGCCACACTTTTTGACCAACGACGTATACAGGAGGCTTTGACCGGTGGCGATCGGCCTTGGCCTTGGTGCGCGCCCCCACCTGGAGTAGAGTCTCCCGGGCTCTAGTCCAGGTGCGGTGACACCTCTGGACAAAGGCGTGAGCGGAGGGAACCGCAACCTCGGATTCCAGACTGGGAAAAATTGGTGGCTGGTAACCTACACTACACTCAAACGGAGATAGGCCCGTCGCTGACACTGGCAACGTGTTGTGTGCGTACTCCACCATAGACAGTTGTTGACTCCAAGACGAAGGATTTCTGGAAACCAAACATCGCAACATTCTCTCCAAATCTTGGTTGGCTCTCTCTGTTTGACCATTGCTCTGGGGATGAAACCCAGATGACAGACTAACCGTCGCCCCCAGTAATCTACAAAATTCTCGCCAAAATTTGGACACAAACTGGGGTCTCCGGTCGGAGACCACGTCTATCGGGAGGCCATGTAACCGAAAGACATGATTTACGACCGTAGCCGCTGTCTCCTTAGCTGAAGGTAATTTGGGTAAGGGAATGAAATGTGCTGCCTTCGAGAATCGGTCCACCACAGTTAAAACTACTGTGTTACCCTGGGAGGGTGGTAATAAAATCTAGAGCGATATGGGACCAGGGTCTCGAAGGCACCGGCAGCGGTTGAAGTAGCCCATCTGGAGGTCGATTGGAAGACTTACCAGTGGCACAAACAGAGCAAGCCAAAACAAAATCGCGAATGTCACAAGCCATAAGTGGCCACCAGAATCGTTGCTTGACTAGAAATCCAGTGCGATTAATTCCTGGATGACAAGCTACGTTGGAGCTGTGACCCCACTTGATAACGTCAGACCGTAAGCCCTCCGGCACAAATAATCGGTTCGGTGGACACCCGGGCGGAGGCGTTACCCCTTCCAAGGCCTCTTTGACCTTCGCTTCGACCTCCCATGTGAGTGTTGAAACAAATACGGTTTCGGGTAAAATACACTCGGGAGTGGACGGGCGACCGGAAAAATCAAATATACGAGAAAGTGAGTCGGGTTTGATGTTCTTAGAACCCGGACGATATTGGAGAGAAAAATCAAAACGACCGAAAAAAAGTGCCCACCGAGCCTGCCTGGAGTTCAATCTTTTAGCAGTTCTGATATATTCGAGGTTCTTATGATCAGTCCAGACGATAAAAGGTACCCCCGACCCTTCTAACCAGTGACGCCACTCCTCCAACGCCAACTTGACTGCCAACAACTCTCTATTACCAATGTTGTAATTACGTTCGGCTGGAGATAAACGATGGGACAAAATCGCGCAAGGATGCATCTTGTCGTCTACAGGTGAACGCTGAGATAACACCGCCCCTACTCCCACCTCTGATGCGTCGACCTCCACCACGAGCTGACGTGATGAATCAGGGGTAATTAGAATGGGGGCTGAAACAAAGCGGCCTTTGAGTTTCTTGAACAAAGTCTCGGCTGTGTCGGACCACCTGAACGCAGTTCTGGGGGAGGTCAAGGCAGTCAGAGGCGCGACCAGCTGGCTGAAGTTGCGAATGAATCGCCCGGTAGAAATTGGCGAACCCCAGAAACCTCTGCAGGGCCTTGCGGGAATCTGGACTTGGCCAATCCACCACAGCCTTAATCTTCTCAGGGTCCATCCGCATCCCCTTAGACGACACGATGTATCCTAAAAAAGGAACAGACTGTGCATGAAAATCGCATTTCTCCGCCTTGACAAAAAGCCCATTCTCTAGCAACCTCTGAAGCACTCGTCGGACGTGCTGCACATGCTCCTGGAGAGATGCAGAAAAAATCAATATGTCATCCAGGTAGACATATATGAATTGATCGATCATATCTCGCAACACGTCATTGACCAGTGCCTGGAAAACTGCTGGGGAGTTGGACAGCCCAAACGGCATGACCAAATATTCAAAGTGCCCCCTAGGGGTGTTAAACGCAGTTTTCCACTCATCACCCTCCCTGATGCGGACCAAATGATAAGCGTTACGTAAGTCCAATTTGGTGAAGATGGATGCTCCCTGCAACCTCTCGAAGGCTGAAGACATCAACGGCAAAGGATAAGTATTCTTTACCGTGATGTTATTCAGCCCTCGGTAATCAATGCAAGGTCGCAGAGAACCATCCTTTTTCCCCACAAAAAAGAACCCCGCCCCCGCTGGAGAAGAGGAAGGGCGAATGAACTTGGTTGCTAGAGAATCAGAAATATATTTCTCCATAGCCTCTCTTTCAGGAATCGAAAGCGAATATAACTTGCCCTTAGGCGGAGACTTACCTGGGAGTAAATCTATTGCACAGTCGTAGGGACGATGCGGAGGGAGAGAAGCAGCACGAGACTTACTGAACACTTCCTTCAGGTCCAGATACTCCGCGGGCACGTTAGACAAATCCCCTGCTTCCTCCTGAAACACAGAAACAGGTACAGACGAACAAGCAGACACGAGACAAGACCTATGACATTCCTGACTCCACTCCAGCACAGATCTATGTATCCAGTCCACTCGGGGGTTGTGTTGAATGAGCCATGGGTGTCCTAGAACAACGGGTGCCGGGGGTGAATCCAGAATAAAAAATGAAATAGTTTCCGAGTGATTGCCAGAGGTGATGAGAGTGATTTCTTCAGTGGATAATGAGATGGTGGGAAGTTCTTGTCCGTTGAGTGCATGAACTGCAATCTGCTGTGGGAGGGGTTTGATGGGAATCTGAAATCTGCGTGCAAAATTATGGTCCATGAAATTACCTTCGGCCCCCGAATCCAACAGTGCTTGACAATCGTGCTGGTGGATTGACCATCTTAGTCTTACCGAGAGGAGGGTGGAGGTAGATCTTGTCGTGGATGAGGTCTTCCTGGCGGAGATCCCACCCGATAGTAGCCTCATGTTTACTATCGGGCTGGGCCTTTTACCGGACAGTTGTAGGCGTAGTGTTCGGCTCCTCCGCAGTACAGGCAAAGGCCCTGGGACCTCCGCCTCTCCCTCTCCTCCCGGGAAAGCCGAGCTCGACCCACCTGCATGGGCTCGTGATCGTAGACGGGGCTGACCACGTCCCTGCCGCTGGATCGTAGCCCGTCGGCTGCCTCAAATGTGCGGGTGGGCAGCCGAGCGTCCACCCGCAGGGCCAGATCAATGAGTCCGTTGAGGGTAGTGGGAAGATCCAGGGCGTAGATCTCCTTCTGGACGTGGTCAGCCAGCCCATGCAGGAACATGTCCCACTGCGCCTCCTCGTTCCATCCACACTACGCCGCCAAGGTCCGGAACTCGATGGAAAACTCGGACACTGATCTTCTTCCCTGCCGTAGCTCGACCAATGTTCTGGCCGCCTCTCTTCCAGTGACCGCACGGTCAAAAACCAGTCTCATCTCGGCGGCGAGGGTCTGGAACGAGGCACAGCATGGACTTTGGTTTTCCCACACCGTGCCGCTCTCCCAGTCAATAGCGTCAGCACAAACGCCACTTTGGCTTGCTCGGTCTGAAAAGTGTGAGGTTGCAGGGCAAAGTGCATAGAACAACGAGTCAAAAAAGCTCTACAAAATGACGGTCCACCTGAGTATGCCTCTGGGGTGGGTAGCCGGGGTTCTGACTGGGAGGGGCTTCCTGATGGTGCGGGAGGAACGGCCGGTGTGGGTGGCGCAGTGGGAGGTCGTAGGCGCTGGATCTGCTGGGTGAGCTCGGACACCTGCGTCACCAGGACTTGAACTGCACGGCCCGTATCTCCAATCTCCTTCTCTTGCGAGTCCATTCTACGGATGCTGTGATGGATGAACTCTTCGAGTGAGGATGACGAGGCGCTCGCTGCTTCCATTCCAAGGTCAGATCGTTCTGTCATGTTAGGCAGAAACACAGGAAGCAATCGCGAGTATAATACAATATTTATTAGAAGCACAAAACACACAAGTCCAGGGTGCAGTAAGCCAGGTGGAGATAGGTGACGCAGGGACTTCGATGGTCAATACCGGTGACGTGCAGACAAACGGTGAGACGATCCAAATCCACACGGAAGACGACAAACAGGAAACACCAGGCAGGAACACGAACCAGAAGACAGGGGAACATCAAACAACGATCTGACAAAGGTGAGAGAACAGAGGTGAGTTTATGAAGCGTGGTGAGATGAACTGCAGCTGGTGATTGTAATGATGAACAGCTGGAGTGGATCAGGTAATGACATACAGACACGCCCCTTGCACACGTGCACTCATACAACAACATAAACACAAGACTAGAAGGAACCAGCGAATACATCTACCGTGACAGTTATTGCACATTTTATTACTTTATTCAAATTTCTGTACCTGAAAACTACTGTTAGACCTAGGCCTACCTGAGAAACCTTTATTTGATTTGTAGCCTTTATTTGTTGAATTGTCTTTAAGCTGCAGAGTCATATGTACTGCGGCAGGAATCAGAGTTCACTGATCACATGATGAGTAAGTGACGATATGACTGACATGACGCCGCTGCTGCGTCTTACTCACAGAGTACGCGCGATCACGAAATTGAAAGTGTAAGTAAAACACAAGTGCGCATTCAAACACGATTTCGATACCCCGCATTTTGATAGCGGCTCCTTGATGCATGCGAAGATCTCCTAATATAAAAGTTATCTTAGGCTGGGCTGTGTAGCTGTAACCTTCTCTTAGCTAAAAGTTTGGTCTCTATTTGCACTTTGAATATTGAGAGATACTTTGATTATGGTTGCACTTATTGTTTGCACTTAATAAGACTTAGAGAAAACTGTGTTATTAGTTTTTATTTATACTGTTTTTATTTCTATGATCAATTTGTGGAAAGGAGTTCAGTTAGGAGGTCAAAAGTTGCAGAAGCTCATAAATCATGTACAGTGAGGTCTGAAGTCAAACAGGAGAGAAGCCAGTCAGTGGAGTTTGTGGCAAAAGCTTTTACAGTGCTTGAGTATTGTTGTCTTTTACTGCATATTATAATTCATACATAAAAAGGAGATGTGAAATGACTTTAATTACAAGATGATTAGTTAAAACATTTCAAATGCACCTGCAGACTATTTTTCAAGTCATGTATTTCATCATTGGGGATTTCTTACAAATACTTTGTAAAAATCTCTTCTCGTCTCGTTCTCGTGAACTCAAACTGTCTCATCACACCCCTAGGAAATATATATTTGCTAAACAAATCAAGCCAACTAATATGATTCATTCATATCAGTATCTGACTCGTTCTGGAAAAAGTGGTATCGGTGCATCCCTAATATATACAGTATATATAGTATGTATATTATTATGTATTATATTATATTATATTATATTATATTATATTATATTATATTCTTGAGATAAGGGACAAACCATGTCCTACACACAAAAGCCCTCTTCATCTAAAAAAATAAAGAAATTCATCAAAATAAAAATATTTAAAAAGATAGATCTAAAGGGAATCTGGATACTCAGGACATTCATTGCTTTTATTTTTAAATAGTTTCGTTAGTATTATTTTAAATACATGCTCTATACTTGGAAAATACATGTAGTTTAACCTGTCCTCAGCATTAGGTCATAATGTAAAACAGCAAAACAAGTGTTTACAAATGCAAGAAATAAAAGTAAAATAAAATAAAAAACATTTAAATTGAAAGGCATAGATCTGTAATATATCAAACAATATAAAAAGTAAATCTTGAATTATATTTTCCATAAAAAAATACCTTGTGTCCTCACTTTGCGTCAACTCCTTCAGGATTTTTTATAATTCTGAATAAATCAGGCAATGTCATGGTCATCTTTAACTCTGCGGACCCCTTTTCTATTTACTGCTCAGACACACAGTCCTAAAAGTTTTATATATTTTTTGTACTTTATGTAAACAGTGTTGAAGTATCTGCAGTCATAGCTTTAACATGTCAACTTCGTCATCCCAGTGTTATAGTTTCTGTAAATAGTTGTGATATATCTATTCATTTTTTATAGATAATATCTAGAAATTTTGTATGTTTATTAAGGCAGCGACAACTAAAAAAAAACAAAATTGCTTCCCTGCACAACACGTGGCGAAGGTGGAAATATTCGGTTTTGTCAACTCTGTCAGGTTTTATGTCTGATGGAGTTGACAAGTGCTCACAAAACTTGTCATATATCATCTTCATTTATATAGCGCTTTTAACAATGGATTGCTTTGGAACAATCCATTGTTAAAAGCGCTATATAAATGAAGATGATATAGTTATATTATTATTATTTATTTTTACTTATAGCAAAAAGACCTTTGGAAACATTATATAAACAAGCCATTAAAATCATGGACAAAAAACCAGGGCACTATCATCACTGTGCAATTTAAAAAAAAACACAGCCTTTTAAACTGGGACAGTATTCATAAGTTTTAGATTTGAGTCTTATGTACAAAGTGACACATGATTTGGCCCCAACTCCTCTGGCTGAGTTCTTCAGCCAAAGAAACAGCTCTGAGCGCGTCACTCGAAGCTCTGACAGAGGGGACTGTGTTGTCCCTCTGCGCAGAAGCGCTTTTGGTCGCTCGGCCTGGTCAGTGAGGGGCGCTGCTGAATGGAATTCTATACCTGAGGAGGTTAGACAGCTCAACACTTACAAGGCTTTTACAAAAAAAGTGAAAATTTGTCTCATTAACAATTATGTCTGCCAACATTAAAAGCCGAACCTATTGAGCTGTATATTATATATTTAATATACTACAGCCTTTTTGAAAATGTGTTTTTGTGTGTCTTAGTATTGTAACAGTTATATTGTAGTCAATTTGTCATAGACTTGTAAATGTATTTTCTTGTTTGTATTGTAATGCTTTTTTTTACATCTTGGCCAGGGGACTACAGATGAAAAATAGCCTTTGGCTAATTCTGGCTTTTTTAACCATGTTTGTTCATGCGTTTTATGAAATTGCACTGTCCCCTTTTAAATAAACCAATAAATCAAATTTATTTATTTATTTTAGCATATGGGGAATTATTCTAATGTTGTTTCGTGATTTTATTTACATTTATATTTGGCCCGATTTACATGCCTTATATACATAGCATCTTTACATCTACTGTCACCATGAAATCAAAATTAAAAATTAAAAAAAAAAATGTATGGAATAATTCAGTTCATATTATAAATAATTAATTTGTACACAACTTTTTTTTAACGACCTGTCACTCACACAAGATCACAGCAATAGCAAACCCTGATGTAATGGACTTCATAGAGAGCAGCCTGTCCGGCTCAAGTCATGCAGGTCGGCACAAATGAAATGTATGTAATTGATGTGGTTTAGGGTTAGGGTTTTGCTAAACACAGGCTACAGATCCTCTGGATTCACATTAGGGAGATTTCTGTTTCTGCTACAGGGCGCCACATAATAATGCTTACCATTACACTCAACCTAACATACGCTTCTCGTATTCTGTGAGCTAGTGGAGACCCAGAATGAGATGCACTGTACCGCTAAAAGGAGAAAAACATACCTCTGGAAGGATTGTTGTTTTAAATTAAATATTAGTATAAAATTAGTTGTCTTAATTTGTTATCTTGTCAATCGTTTGTTGTACCCTCAGTTAGACCTTTGTCAACAGTTTTTAACACCGTCAGATGAAGGTTTCTATTAATTTTGAAAGAAATATTTTATTCTTTTTTTCCATTTATTTTTAAAACATCAACTGAACTAAATTATATTATGTCTGATTTACCTAAGAACATTGGTTATATATGTTTAATATTAAAAAGGAGGGTAGAGATTTAAGGAATTTAGTTATTAACTGATTACCCCAACCCAATTTTTTTTATACCAGTATTACATAATTGAAGACTTTACATTGTTGTTGGATAAATCAAAATAAAAAAGCATGCTTTTTAATGTGTTTTTAAGTTATGTAATTAGGTTATGAAGTGAATAAATTCAGAAAAACCTGTTCCCTCACATGGTTAATTAGCTGAGACCTTTTCTACAAATATATCAGTTTATAATTAATGTACTATTAAATAATAAAAACTAACTTCTAAAACATGTTTTGTCCCTTATCTGAAGAATCAGTGATTATTATTATTATTATATTATTATTATTATTGTAATAACACTGATGTAGAAGAACCTAACCCTGGTTAGGTATCCTAAACTTGACTTGACTTTAACTTTAAACTTGTCCCTCAAATCTTATTGGTTGATTGGAATGTTGTTCCAGGAACATGTTGCACTTGGTGAAATCAGGTTCTCTGGTAGGACAGTACAACTTTTATTTTTAATTTTTTTAGTGGTGGGTCCAACTCGCAACCGCCAATAGCAGGATTCGAACCAGCATGAGAGGTGGGCACGTTAACAAGAGCACTAAAAAAACTACACCGCTTTACCATCAGTCGCTAGTGCTCCTATTGAGATATAAATATAAATTCAATTATTATTAGTATAATGTTACATAAAGATGGATGTGTGTATGTACACATGAGTATTAGTGCCATATAGGACCATCATACCAATTTCAGGGTCTCTGCAATATACATTCTCTGATGCCCAAAGAGTTTCAGAAGTAGTAGTAGAAGAAGAAGAACAGGGTTCAAGATCCATCTTTGTTTTGACCCCTAAAAGTTCAGTTCAGTCACTCCAAGATTTGTAGGTATGACCATAAAAGCCACAGTGAGAATAGTTTTTTGTCGTCAGGTCAGAATAAGGTGTCATCATCTGCTGCTCC
Source organism: Tiaroga cobitis (assembly GCA_030578255.1). Lineage (NCBI taxonomy): Eukaryota > Metazoa > Chordata > Actinopteri > Cypriniformes > Leuciscidae > Tiaroga > Tiaroga cobitis. Next base: position 33,726,646 of record CM060614.1, read on the forward strand.
CAGCCATGGCGAGAGCCTCAAGAGCTGTGGCCCCGAATCACGAGTTTGACTCACGCAAGGGTCAGATGTGTCAGACTCCAGCGAGCTCGAGGACCCCGTGACCTCAGACTCCAGCGAGCTCAGTGACCCAGAGACCGACCCCGTCCCCTCAAACGCATATGTGTGCAGACAGTCAAAGGGTGGGACGTAGGGGTCTTCATCTGCCTCAGCCAGACGATCCATAATAAACTGTTGAAAGACCCCGTCTTCTGGTCCTATGAGGTGAGAGTGACGTAGAGACATGCGGATGCTGGTGGTGACTTGTTCTCGGCAGAGCTTGCGCTCTCGCCGGTGCGGATGCCGAAGAGAAACTATTTGGTTGGACTGTGTCTCTGGGACTGTAAAACTTAAGATTTTCTCAGAGAACTCTTCTGTTTCCAGCTCTTGTGTTGCCATTTTCTCCTGCCGTAATGTCTTGTATTTTCGCACAGCTAGAATTAACGTGGATAGCACTGCAGGGCAAGCCAGAAAGAGAAGTGTTTTACAATACAATACAATATCTATTTATAAAGCACATGTATAAACAACCAAAGCTGACCAAAGTGCTGTACTGAACAGAATAAAACTAAGAAAAAAAATTACTACACTTTTTAAACTGGATACAATTAAGAAAATCTTACCAGGGTCAGGTCCAGGACTTCATAAAAATATCAAATATATTAAAACCGGTATTAAAATATGTTAACATTTTGGATTACAATTAGGAATATCCCAAGATGATCTCAAGGATCAGGATCAGGGCTGATTAAGCATTTTTTTAACTGATCGGTATCGGCTACCCTAAGCCCGAGCCTTTATTTTACATCAGCTGTCACGCCGGTGTTGTGTAATAAGATTGCCAACCAGCGACTGCCATTAAATGGAAAAGAAGAAGCTCAAATGTGTTCGAGAACCAATGCGGTCTGTTCCAGCATGTCTCACACACACGTTTCCATGTTTAACATATTTGATGTACACTCGAATGTCATTTATTTACTATTAAATGTTGACTGCCGTCAGACTATCTTAGACATCTTTCCCATCATGAGTTGCTGTCGGTTGCGTCTTGGTTTTGGACTTGACTGACAGACTGGCATTCTGACACCGTGAGCATCATGCTTTCTAACCTAAAATCCACTTTTTTCCCTTTATGTTACAATTATTCTGCTTATATAAAAACATAATAAAATAAAAAATAGAAGAAGTTTATATCAGTAGTCTCATATTCAAAATTGTGACCACACAGTCATGTTTACGTCTACTAATGTCTTTATACAGTGTGTGTACATAGACACATGTATCAAGGGCGTTTCCTCCTCCGAGGAGGAAAGGGAGGCAGTGTCTCCTCAAAAAAAAATCAATATTACAAAAATAAAATGATTGGATGTGATCAGTTATGATTGGATATGATTGGTTTGTGCGATAAATCCTTGCTCTTGTTTTCGTGCGCATTCTCAAATCGTCCCAAATGAAGACGATGGCGTTAATGGGAAAGCTAATTAAAAAGTAAGTAAGCTACACTTAAGCCCTATTCGCACGGGATAAGTATTACCTGGGGACCACGTGTGATTTATCACCCCCCCCAACCCCCCCATACACACACCTGAGTTTCGTGTGGCGCATTCTCACGGGATAAGTGAAGCCTGTGATTTTACTCTAATTTACTGACTAATCTCCCGGATATGATGTCAATAGGCTATTGCTTGGACAAGTCTTGTAGTTATAGGTCTAGCTGTATGATATATCATAAACAGAATAATGTTCCTTACCGCATGCTGCTATATACGTCATTCATCTCCATCTAATCATTCTTTTTGTTTTTGCTCTTCTGATGGTTTTCAGCTTTCTCTTTCTGCAAATTGTATAGTTGTATGGTGTATAGCGATATGACCCAGCACCCAAAATACTATCAAAACACTCTATTATTCGCGAAAGACTGATAAAAAAGAGCACAGGAAACAAAAACATTGAAAAAAATATATATACGACCTCGCAAAATCACAGAGATGCCGATTCGCGCGGGACTAATATTATCACAGGAGCTCGGTATTGGGCAAAATATGGCAGGTCATTTGCGGGGGAATTTTTACTTTACAAATTACAGACATGGCCGATTCGCACAGGATTAAGATCACAGACAACCTCTGCAATTATTACAAATGACTAGAGGTCACCAGGTAATACTTATCCCGTGCGAATAGGGCTTTAGATATCACTGCTTTTCACGTCAAAATCAAACTGGAGATGGCCTGAAAACATGATGACTGTGGGGAGGTTTAGTGAGCAATCAGCTTGGTAAAATTAAAGGTACATCTTCGTGTCTGTGTCTGTGACCAACATGTACTAGCTTGATGACATGTTGACTATTTAAAAAGAAAAGCTCTTTCTTTTTAAAGCTTAAAGCTCTGATAACAAAACAATGAAAAAACAACGAAAACAATAACTTATTTTGCATTTTGACAGGACAAGTAAAAATCTGAACCGGTCTGACTGGGCCAATAGAAAGCTTTTTCCCATGTGTGTTTTTTCCCGTGTGTTCAGGTTCAGGTTCAGGTTCCTTTATTTATACCCGTAAGTAAATTAAGTTCCAGAGAACAAGTGTTGGCTATTTCTCAAACATATAAACGATACCACCATACAGACAAAACAAGACACTAAAATCACACTAAAACAACCTACTCCATCTTAATAGTATTCATAAAATTAATCAATACTGGATCAAAGCTATTTTTATATCTTTTTGTTGTACACCGCAGTACTCCGTCGATTGGACGGCAGGTACTGGAACTCATAATACAGCGGTCACTCATAATGAAGCTGGTCACTCAAGATTGAAATACCCATGCGTTGTACCTGCCTAGTATACAGCGAGGCCGGGTTCAGTAGTGGTTCCCCAATCAACCTACTGGACCATTTCACAATCTGATTAATAGAGTTCTGACTCTTATAAGTTAGGTTCCTGTACCAAGATACCAAAGAAAAGGAGAGTACAGATTCAATAAAAGCATGATAAAACATACTCAACAGTGTTTTCTCAATTTGAAATTGACACAATTTCCTTAAAAAGAACAGAAGTTGATGCCCCTTTTTACACACCGTTTCACAGTTGGCTTCAAAACTCAACTTTGAATCAATGATTGTCCCAAGGTATTTGTAAGACTGCACACACTCCACTGTTTCACCCTTAATGGATGTGACTTCATGCGTGTAGACATTCTTTCTGAAATCAATAACCATATCCTTGGTCTTCAGTACATTTAAATGAAGGTGAGACTCCTCACACCACTCAACAAAATCATTAATAATAGGTCCATGACTATTCTCATTATTCTTAAGCAGACTGAGAATTACAGTGTCGTCTGCGTACTTCAGCACAACACGATTTTCCAAATGACTATGGCACATATTTGTGTAGAGAATAAACAGTAGTGGAGAAAGTACACATCCTTGTGGTGAACCAGTGGAGGAAGTAACCTGTGCAGAGATTGTGTTATTTATTTTCACTCTGTGTTCTCTCCGTTAAAAAATCTCAAATCCATCCGACTAAATTATTACTCAGTTTGAACTGTTCTAAAAGTCTACTTACTAGGATGTGAGGTTGAATCGTATTAAACGCAGAGGAAAAAATCTACAAATAGAAGCCTTGCATGAGACCCCTTCCCCTCCAAATGTTTAAGCAGATGTATCAGGCTGACTGTTGCATCCTCTACACCTCTTTTTGATCTATACGCGAACTGCATTGGGTTTAATAAACACTCAGTAGTTTAATATTTAAGATCTCACAAATCTTTCAAAAATTTTCATTAAAAAAGATGTAAGAGCCACTGGTTGTTACGGGTGTGGTGCAGGTTGAAGGAGAGGCAGCAGTCAGCAGATCAAATTCAATAATCTTTACTAATATAACTCAAAACAGGAATCCAGGAACATAACCACACCAAATACAAACGTACCATACACAAACGAGAACCGACCAGGAGTGAGGGAGAACACAGGGTTTACATACACAGAGAACAGATTAGGGAAACAAGGCACAGCTGGGACAAATTAACTAGAAACAGGTGAAGGAACTGAACACAAACAAGGAGCGGGAAAACTGAGATACAGGACTGAACCAAAACACAATGCAGGGGGAAACACAGGACACACATGTAACATAACGCCCCCTCCAAAAAGGCGCGTCCTCGCGCCATATAACTTCAATAGGGGTGGGGGGGGCGGGCGCCCTGGAGGCTGACGAGGGCGTGGCCTACCCTGAGCAGGAAGCCTCCAGGGCGGAGCAGGCTGGTCAGGGGGCCATGGCGGAGTAGGAGACCATCCCTCGGGCGGTCCTGGCGGAGAATCCCCTTCGGGCGGCCATGGCGGAGAATCCACTTCGGGCGGCCATGGCGGAGAGTCCCCTTCGGGCGGCCATGGCGGAGAATCCACTTCGGGCGGCCATGGCGGAGAATCCCCTTCGGGCGGCCATGGCGGAGAATCCCCTTCGGGCGGCCATGGCGGAGAATCCCCTTCGGGCGGCCATGGCGGAGAATCCCCTTCGGGAGGCCATGGCGGAGAATCCCCTTCGGGAGGCCATGGCGGAGACGCACCATCGGGCGGCCATGGCGGAGACGCACCTTCGGGCGGCCATGGCGGAGACGCACCTTCGGGCGGCCATGGCGGAGACGCACCTTCAGGTGGCCTATATCCCCCCCCCCCAAAACTTTCTTGGGGGGAATCACAGGCTCTGGGATGTGGACAGTCTCTGGGTGGGCAGAAGGGACATGGAAAGTCTCTGGCTGGGCTAGCGGTGAAGGCCCGGCTATGCTGGATGGAACCAGCGGTGAAGGCTCAGAAGGGCTGGACGGGACCAGCGGAGAAGGCTCTGAAGGGCTGGACGGGACCAGCAGAGAAGGCTCTGAAGGGCTGGACGGGACCAGCGGAGAAGGCTCTGAAGGGCTGGACGGGACCAGTGGAGAAGGCTCTGAAGGGCTGGACGGGACCAGCGGAGAAGGCTCTGAAGGGCTGGACGGGACCAGTGGAGAAGGCTCTGAAGGGCTGGACGGGACCAGCGGAGAAGGCTCTGGCGGGCAGGCGACGGACTCAGGCTCTGGCGGGCAGGCGACGGGCTCAGGCGGGCAGGCGACGGGCTCAGGCTCTGGCGGGCAGGCGACGGGCTCAGGCTCTGGCGGGCAGGCGACGGGCTCAGGCGGGCAGGCGACGGGCTCAGGCTCTGGCGGGCAGGCGACAGGCTCTGCAGGCGTGCAGGTAAGCTCAGGCTCTGCAGGCGTGCAGGTAAGCTCAGGCTCGGCAGGCGTGCAGGTAAGCTCAGGCTCGGCAGGCGTGCAGGTAAGCTCAGGCTCGGCAGGCGTGCAGGTAAGCTCAGGCTCGGCAGGCGTGCAGGTAAGCTCAGGCTCGGCAGGCGTGCAGGTAAGCTCAGGCTCGGCAGGCGTGCAGGTAAGCTCAGGCTCGGCAGGCGTGCAGGTAAGCTCAGGCTCGGCAGGCATGCAGGTAAGCTCAGGCTCGGCAGGCGTGCAGGTAAGCTCAGGCTCGGCAGGCGTGCAGGTAAGCTCAGGCTCGCAAGGCGTGCAGGTAAGCTCAGGCTCGGCAGGCGTGCAGGTTAAGCTCAGGCTCGGCAGGCGTGCAGGGAAGCTCAGGCTCGGCAGGGCTGGACGGAACCAGCTGTGAAGGACGGAACCAGCTGTGAAGGCTTGGCTGGGCTGGCTGGGATCAGTGGCGGAAGCTCTGTGTCCCAGTCAATAAGCTCCTCCTCTTCCCCTGGACCGATGGTGAAGGGAGAGCCACAGCTCGCCAATACCCACTCCACAAAGGCAGCAAAGTTCCCCCGAGGCCCATCTCCAGGCAGGCATGCTTTGGTCTCAGCCTTGAGGCCTGCCCGGAAGAACACACAGAGGCTGGTGTCATCAAAATGAACAAGAGGAACCAAGTCCAAATACCTCTGTGTGTGGGCCTCGAGGGACTGATCCTCCTGAGACAGGAGAAGGATTTGGACTGCTGCATCCATCGATGTTTAGGTCGGTTCTTCTGTTACGGGTGTGGTGCAGGTTGAAGGAGAGGCAGCAGTCAGCAGATCAAATTCAATAATCTTTACTTATATAACTCAAAACAGGAATCCAGGAACATAACCACACCAAATACAAACGTACCATACACAAACGAGAACCGACCAGGAGTGAGGGAGAACACAGGGTTTACATACACAGAGAACAGATTAGGGAAACAAGGCACAGCTGGGACAAATTAACTAGAAACAGGTGAAGGAACTGAACACAAACGAGGAGCGGGAAAACTGAGATACAGGACTGAACCAAAACACAATGCAGGGGGAAACACAGGACACAGGACCTTGTTTTCTCATTAGGTCTTGAGATAGTAAACGTGAGTGTGGAGGATGTCCATGTGAGTGATCATAGTTGTGTTTTCTTTAGCTTAAATCTACCACGGGACCCCCCGCCTCTGAGAATTAAGGCTCAGAGGAGAGTTCTTAACCAGGATGTTGCTGGGAGGTTTTCTACTATGTTTGATCCATGCCAGCTAAGATGTTGTAGTGATGTAAATGTGTATGTGGAATCTTTTAACAGCCAATGTTCCAAAATTCTAGATGAAGTGGCCCCTATGAAATCTAACATTGTGTCTGTTAAAAAGCCCTGCCCATGGATAAATTCATCTATTCAGAGCCTTAGAAGTAAACGTCGGAAAATAGAACGTTTATGGAAAACAACTAAACTTGAAGTTTACAGGCTCTATCTCAGGGAATTAACCCCTTCTCTAAATGAATTTCTGAAGAATGCTAGAACCAACTACTTCTCTCAGCTAATTTCGTCTAACAAGAAAAACCCTAAATTTGTATTTGACACTATAATTTTATTGTTTCTCCATCTGTTTCTCCAATTGCGGTGCTCTCTTTGTCAAATAGCAATGTATTTCTTAACTTTTTTGTTGAGAAAATTAAGGATATCAGAGCTACCATCTTATCCCCACCTGTACACAAGGCCTGTACTTTGGGTCTTTCCTATCCGTGTTTCTCTTTTAAACTTGTGTCATTATTCGATGTCTCTACTCTATTAGATAAGCTGAAGCCATCTTATGGCCAGAGTGATGTTCTTCCAACTATGCTGTTTAAGCAGGTTTTTGATAGTATTGGCCCCTGCGTTGTAGAAATGATTAATACTTCACTTTTAACTGGGGTGGTTCCTGACTTTTTTAAACATGCTATTGTTGAACCTGTTCTTAAGAAGCCCAGTTTGGACCCATTGCAACCTTCGAATTACAGGCCAATATCTAAACTCCCTTTTATGGCTAAGATTTTAGAGAAAGTGGTAGCAGAGCAGCTCACTACCTTCCTAGAGAATAATGATATTTTCGATAAATACCAGTCAGGTTTTCGTAAAAAACATTCTACGGAAACTGCTCTGGTGAAAGTATCAAGCGATATTCTGATGTCTGCTGATTCTGGGAAGCATACAGTGTTGGTTTTGCTGGATCTTACATCTGCCTTTGACACCATTGACCACAATATTATGCTAAATAGACTACAGGCTCTACTGGGGATATCTGGATCAGCTCTGAAATGGTTTTCATCTTACCTTACTGGTAGAAGTTTTAGTGTTTATATAAATCAGAATATGTCAGATACTGCAGGTTTATTGAGTGGTGTTCCGCAGGGTTCTGTCCTGGGACCGATTATTTTCCTTCTATATATGCTTCCTTTAGGTCAGATTATAAGCCAGTTTCAAGATGTCTCTTATCACCTGTATGCAGACGACATTCAGTTATATTGCTCGTTTAAGCCCAATGAGTTATTTAAATTATCATCTTTAATGAACTGTCTGAGTAGGATTAAGCAGTGGCTAAATGACAACTTTTTAATGTTGAATTCAGCTAAGACTGAAACTTTAATCATTGCCCCTGAGCAAAGCATCCCTCAGATAAAGAAACACATTTGTGACTTAGGTTCGTCTGTTCAGCCCAGTCTCAGGAGTTTGGGAGTTGTTTTTGATGCGGCCATGTCTCTGGAGAAACATTCAAAACATCTTATTAAAAACTGTTTCTTTCAGTTAAGGAACATTTCGAAGATAAGAGCCTTGGTGTCAAAGGCCGAGCTTGAGATGATCATTCATGCTTTTATCTCGTCTCGCTTGGACTATTGTAACAGTCTTTTTATCTGCCTTAATAAGAAGGATCTTGGTCGTCTTCAGACTGTCCAAAATTCTGCTGCTAGGCTTTTAACCCACACGAGTAAAAGGGCACATATTACTCCAGTTTTAGCTTCACTTCATTGGTTACCAGTGCTATTCAGAATGCATTTTAAAATTCTGGTCCTAACTTTTAGAGCCCTACAAGGACAGGCACCCTTATATATCTCTGACCTGATACAGCTGCGTACATCCTCACGTAGTCTGAGATCAACAGGTCAGAGACTATTAGTAGCCCCCTTTGCACATTTTAAAACTAGGGGGGATCGTTCATTCCAAGTTGTTGCACCCAGGTTGTGGAACGCTTTGCCTCCTTCCATACGCTGCTTGGATTGTGTGGAAAAATTTAAAAGTCAGTTGAAAACTTTGCTTTTTAAAGAGGCTTTTGATTAGTTTGGAGGATGGTTTGAGGCCGGTCTATTGTGTATGTGTTTGAGTGTTGCTTATTTTACTTATATTTTATTTTACTTTGTTTTGTGATTGAGATGTATTTATGAGAGCTGCTAATGATTTCTTTTGTTGTGAAGCACTTTGTGATCTTCATCTGAGAAAAGTGCTATACAAATAAATTTTACTTACTTACTTACTTACATGTAACACTGGTCTTAAGTCATTTGATATCTTTGGACAATTAACTTTCGGAACTGGGGCAATCATTGCATCCTTCCACACCTTTGGAACATGTTGTACTCTCAAGGACTCATTAAAAATATAGTGAAATCCAGGGCTCAACTCTTTTGCACAAGACTTGAGTACCCGGCCACAAATATTATCAGGCCCATAACTCTTATTTACTCTAACTGAAGAAAAGGCCCTTTCCACCTCCTTTTGGTCTATACAAAAATGCTGGCTATTGTCACAGGTCGGGGGGGCCAAACCAGACTGCACCCACCCCTCAAACCCAGGACCACTCTGAGGAGCGTACCAGAGACCAGACAGACAAGTAGAATTAAAAATGAACAATCTTTATTGAATAATAAAAAGGAAATTAAAAGTCTTGACGTGAGTTTGTGTCTCTGTCCAGGAAGGGGGAAACCGCTTTGGACCCTGGGAGGCGAAGGATTCGTCTGCCGTTCCAGCAGCAGGTAAGTGTCGGGGTAGGTAGAACTTCTTAACCACGATGCAGACGGACAGATACCCGGGCAGGGCAGGACCGGGACTGAGGACTAGGAGACTCTTCCACCGGACAGGTGAGTAGAAGGTACGTATACCTCTCAAGAAGACGAGCAGGCGGAGGGGCCTCACTGGAAGACAGGTGGGTAGGTAGGTCGGTATGTTCCTAAACCGTCGGTCGTTCCGAGTATGCTCAGCACAGAAGAATCATCCAGTTGAACAGACAGAGCAAATTATACAGGTGCAGGCACACTCCGCTGCAGAATCGGGCTTACGGCTGGACTGTGTGGCTCCAAGCGGACAGCGCTGGGACAAGGGTGGATCCTTCCTTCAGACGGGCAGCGCCCAAGAAGACAGCAGCAGACGAATCATCTAGATAAACGGACAGAGCAATTTATACAGGTGCAGGCACGCTCCTCTGCAGAATGGAGAATCGGGCTTACGGCTGGACTGTGTGGCTCCAAACGGACAGTGCTGGGACAAGGGTGGATCCTTCCTTCAGACGGGCAGCGCCCAAGAAGACAGCAGCAGACGAATCATCTAGTTAAACGGACAGAGCAATTTATACAGGTGCAGGCACGCTCCTCTGCAGAATGGAGAATCGGGCTTACGGCTGGACTGTGTGGCTCCAAACGGACAGTGCTGGGACAAGGGTGGATCCTTCCTTCAGACGGGCAGCGCCCAAGAAGACAGCAGCCGACAATTCGTCTAGTTAAACAGGCAGAGCAATTTATACAAGGCAAACACACTCCTCTTCGGTATCAGAACGAGAACTTATAGCCCGAGCGGGACATGCACGTCTAGCACTGAGGCTTTGTTCAGCAAACACTGGGCGGAATTATGCACTGGGGAATACTGGCAGTTAAATATACCTATCCACCCACACACTGCAACCTCACGTCAAGTCCAATACTGTGTGACACTTCACTTCAGGCACTGCATATCCACTCTCACTCTCAGTGCAATAAGGCCAGCACTCACCCAATAGTCAATCCTTCCACTGTTATGTTGAATCAGCACTCAGACGATAACGAGATGCAGATGACTCCTCACAGTATGGAGAACAGCGTCTTCAATACTCTCTCAGACGGAGATACCAGGAATTCAATGATGACTCAGTCCACACTCTTTAAGTGGCAGTTACACTCGTGATCAACGCACTTCACAATTCTTTGTTCCACTCAGAAGATGAAGATATCAGGATTTCAATGGTGACTCAGTTCACACTCCTAGGTGACAGTTACACTCGTGATCAATACACTTCACAATTCTTTGTTCAACTCAGTGCAGGACATGCATTCACACAGATTCGATGTTTTATTACTTAACTTCCTCTCAGGAATGATGGCGTTCTCCAGTCTTGACTGTATCTCCCCACTTCTCCAACTTTCCATCCAATTTACGTTTCCAGCGTGTATTCGCACAAATCACCGTTGCACCCTTCAGCCAGCCAAATCCTCACAGCCCTCTCCAAGATCCCAGCGAATTCAGCCACAGTCAAAGAAACTAATTCTCCCGGGGGAGTACCACACCCAATTCCCTCTTCCCTTTCCTTTTAAATGTTTCCTCCAGCCCCAAAGCCCTATCGCTGATCCTCAGTTCAATCGTCAGCACCTGTTACCACTTGCCTCATCAGCTGCCGCTGTCATGGCAACTGACAACAAGTGAACCAGCCCGGTGTGCCGGCGAAATCGTCCCGGGGGGAAACACACTCCTAGCGGAAATTGGTTCCGCTAGACTTGTCACCTTGTGACATACCCCCCCACCAAACCGTTCTAGTCCCTAGAACGGGGCTCGGCAACCCAATCTCCATACCGCACTGGGGGCTGGCCTCGATTCCCCCGCTGGGACCGTCTCGGCGGTGAGGCAGGGTCCACCTGGTGCGGCTCTGCGCCCAGTCCCCTCGGGACCACCGCCCAACCTAGCAGCAAGGGCATCGGTGGCGCTTCAACCGGGGGATTGCTGTCTGTTGGTTTCGGATAATTTGGACATGGACGGATCAAGTTTCGATGTAGCACTCGCTCTGGGCCAGCTCTCCCTTCTGGGCGGATAGCGTATACCGGTTGATCTGGGTGCGGCTGTCGTTGAACCACGTATGGTTGGGACTCCCATCGATCGCTCAGTTTTCCCTTCCCTTGGCGACGATTGTCCCGTACCAGCACTCTTTCTCCCGGTAGTAACGGTGCCTCCCGAGCTGTTCGATCATACAGCCTCTTATTCTTCACTGCTGCTTGATTTATCCGGTCCGAGACCTGTTCGTAAGCATTGTGAAGGCGCTGGTGATGCCTTGCCACCCACTCGGTCAGGCCCCCCCCCCCCCCTCCGCTGGAGCAGCTCCTAACAGCAGGTCGGTAGGCAGTCTCACGTGTCTCCCGAACATCAGGTAGGTCGGGGCATACCCGGTGGTGCTATGCACGCTGTTATTGTACGCCTGGACCAGCATCGGAAGTTTGTCCGCCCAGTGGCCTTGCTGCTCTCCTTCCAGGGTCCCCAAGAGACTTAGCAGTGTCTGATTCATCCTTTCGCACCCCCCATTCCCTTGAGGGTGATATGGGGTGGTGTGGGTCTTCTTACACCCGTACAAGCGACACAGTTCGTGGATCACCCGAGACTCGAAGTTGGGCCCTTGATCAGCGTGGAGTATTTCGGGACACCCGAATGGCTGAATAACATACCTCCACAAGGCATTGGCGGTGGTAGTGGCAGTCTGATCCAGGGTTGGAATGGCCCAGGCGTATTTCGTGAACAAGTCAGTTACTACAAGGATGTTCTGTATCCGATCCATCGGTCGTCCCAGCGTCAAGTAGTCCATGGCTATGATGTGCAGTGGGGCCTTAGCCCGAATCGGCACCAATGGGGCTCGTACCTCCTTCCTTGCCTTGAATAACATGCAGCGTGGGCACCCCTGAAGGTAAGTCCTCGTGGTCCCCTCCATCCCAGGCCAGTAGAAGTACCGCCGTAGCAGAGACAATGTCCTTTCTTGCCCTTGATGTCCCAGTTTGGAATGATATGCTTGTAACAGGGAATGACAACGCCCTTCGGGGACTACTACCTGGCAGACCTCCTCGCCCCGAGCCGGATCCTGGAGGGACCTACAAATCACCTCTTCCTTCAGGAAGAGCCTCTCTTTCTGTCCCAGCAGCCCCCTCACCACCCGTGTCTGGTTCCGGCGTTCCTCTCCTTCGGGCCAAGCTCCTTCACTCAGCCAAGTTCGTACCAGCCTCAAGTCTTCGTCCTCCTCCTGCCACATCCTCCAACGCTGTGGGTCCCATCCCCAATTTGCAGGGGGTTCGACCGGTGGTTGGCCTGGTGCCTCCACAATGCCCACCATCAGTCCTTCCTCACGTCCCACGTTCAGCGCTGATGTTTGACCCACAGATCGCGCTTCAGGAAGTCTGGACAGTACATCCGCGTTGGTGTGCTCCTTTCCTGGCCGATACTGCAGCTGGTAGTCGTAATTGGCCAACTGTGCCACCCACCTCTGCTCAACCGCCCCCAGCTTGGCGGTCTGTAGATGTACCAGGGGGTTATTGTCAGTCACAACGAGCACCTTCGCTCCCCACAGATAGTCCTTGAACTTCTCGCTCAGCGCCCACTTCATCGCCAGCAACTCAAGCTTAAAGGAACTGTAGTTTGCATCGTTTTTCTCAGCCGGATGTAAGCTTCGACTGGCATACGCGATGACTCTCTCGTTGCCCTGCTGCTTCTGGGCCAGTACAGCTCCCAGACCCAGGTTGCTGGCATCGGTGTATAGGATGAAGGGTTGAGTGAAGTCGGCATAGGCTAGAATTGGGGCTTGCAGTAGTTCTTGCTTGAGCTGCTGGAAGGCAGCTTCGCAGGCTGGATCCCACTGGATTAAAGGAGATCCCCGGCCCCGGGACCGTCCAGTGCCCCCTAACAGCTGGTTTATGGGCTTGGCGATGTGGGAGAAGCCTTTTATGAACCGCCTGTAGTATCCTACAAAGCCCAGGAAGGATCTGACCTGGCGTACGGTCTTGGGCGCGGCCCACTCCTGGACAGCCGATACCTTATCTGGGTCCACCGAAATCCCTGCAGCGCTCACTATGTGGCCCAGGAATTTCACCTCCTTCCTGAAGAGCTGGCACTTATCTGGCTGAAGCTTCAGCCCGTACTTCTCCAGAGAGCGAAAGACCTGTTCCAAGTGCCGAAGGTGGGACTCGAAATCTGGGGAGTAGACAATCACGTCGTCCAGGTATACTAAAGTGGACTCCATCAGCTGGCCGCCCAAGCAACGCTGCATCAACCGTTGGAAGGTGGCCGGGGGTGTTGCACAGGCCGAACGGCATCCGGTCCCACTCATAGAGCCCAAAGGGGGTAGTGAACGCGGTCTTCTCCCTGTCCCGCTCATCCACCTCCACCTGCCAATACCCACTGGCCAGATCAAGAGTGGAATACCAGGCCGCTTGTGTCAAGCTCGTGAGGGAGTCCTCCACTCGGGGCAACGGGAAAGCATCTCTTTTAGTCACCAGATTTAACTTCCGGTAGTCCACACAGAACCGCCAGGAGCCGGTCTTCTTCCGTACTAAGACAATGGGCGCGGCCCAGGGACTATTACTCTCCCGGATGATTCCCTTATCCAGCATCCCCCGCAGGAGGGTGCGGACCTCGGAGTACAAGGTAGGTGGTACAGGCCGGTAGCGCTCTCTACTGGGTGCGGCATCTCCAGTGGGGATCTGATGTTTAACTGCATCCGTGCGACCATAGTCCTCGTCGTGGGTGGAAAACAAGTGCTGCCATCTCAACAGAAAGCCTTGAAGCTGTTTAGTCTGACCTCCTTCTAGACCCTCTCCCCACAGTGACTCTCCCTCAAGATGGGCCGGGACTCCCTCCCCGGTCTCCTCCACGTACTGGTCTGTCTGTGCCAGAGCCACCTCCACTACTGTCGGACTCACCCGGCTGAATTTGACTTCTCCTGGTTCTCGAACTTGCTGTAACTTCACCGAGGTAACTCGGGCTAAACGTTGGTTACGATATAAGTGGACAGGGAAGGAGTTCGTGTTCCTGACTTTTACGAAGACCCGGCTTCTCCGTGCGGACGCCAATCCTCGGGCGACCTCCACCTTGGAACAATCTGAATAGGGTTCCACCAAGACCCATTCCTCTGAGCGATAGAGTCGGGAAGGCAGCCTGGCCCAGACCACGGCCTCACTCCGAGCTGGAATTTCCAGAGCATAGCGACAAGCCACCCTCCCGGTGCTCTCACGATTCCCCTGTGACTCAGCCAGGCAGACCCGACGACAATCGGCCTCCACACGACTCCATTCTCGGCCCTCCGAGGTTGATACTGCTCGACTTGGTCCATTTCGGAATATCTCCTCCCAGCACTCCGAAACGACATTCATGCCCAACAGTGCGCGGTGCGACCCCAGGCATGTATCCCGCACAATCACCACTCCCTTCTGAGGCACAACGATCCCATGTATCTCCAAGTCGGTCACTAGGTATCCCACGTACGGGATGTCGAGGCCGTTGGCTCCCCGCAAGGTGAGCCATGGGGCTTCTGTCATGGGCCGGCCTTGGGCACCAAACAATTCCCAAGACAAACTTTCTGAGAAGAGTGTGACTTGTGACCCGGTGTCCAGGAGGCATTGTACTTTCTGGCCATTTACCTGGACCATCACCACGGGGCAACGCCCCACCAGACTCTCTTGGGAAGTCCCAGACGAACATGGGTCTAACGAGGGGGTCCCGACCACTTGACCCACAGTGGCCGGTGACACTAAAAACCCCCTTGTGAGGCACGGCGAGAGTGGCACTGGCGAAGGTAGTGTCCTGGCTCTCCGCAACCATTGCAGATGGGGCGACCCTGCTCATCCCACTGGAATCGGGACCCGGCAGGTCGGGGTGGACAGTGTGCTGGAGGTCGATTCCCCTCCGAATAGGCTCGCTCCCTCGGCAAAGACAAGGAATGGAGGTGTTCTCGGCGAAGCTCTTCCATAAAGGATTTGGTCAGTGAGGACATTTGATCACGAACATCCCTCTTCAGTTCTTCACGGAAGGCCTGCTTCCAATCAGACATGGCGGAGGACGGAGGTCTACTAGCAGCATCCGTGGCCATGCAGTGGGGAGGAACTACACTCTCGGCATGATCTTGCTCAAGTGCTAAGGCTTCCCTCCGTAGGTCTTCGAAAGTGAGGTCTGGCTCTCGTCGGAACTGTATCCGTAAACTTTGGCGCACGGGACCCTCCAGCAATCCCAGTAAGAACTGATCTCGCAGCAGGACCTCCTCACCTCCCAGGCCATGATCCTGTCTCTTCGTCAACCGGGAGAACTGCTCCCTCAGCTGTAGTGCAAATGCCCGGATATTTTGTCGCGGTCCCTGCTTACAATTAAAAAACTGTGTTCGCAGTACAGCAACCGGGGTGGTGTCTCCATATTGCTCCGTAAGGAAATCAAAGATGGCCCGAACCGTGGTTCTCGTTGCTTCCGGTGCTGCTTGGACTTCTCTTCTCGCTTCCCCCTCCAGTGAATTTAAAACAAACTGCACTCCTTGGGGGGCACTTAAACCTTGGAGTCCCACCAGGTATTCAACCTGGGTCTTCTATGCTGACAAACCCACTTCCGATCCTGGGCCTCCATACTTCTGGGCCCATGGGGCTCCCATGAAGATTGGCATAACTGGCTGCCGCACCACAGGTGCTTCTTCGTCCGCCATCTAGATCTCTGGCCGCTCAACTCAAAGTGGTACCCTGCCGACTACGCCAAATCTGTCACAGGTCGGGGGGGCCAAACCAGACTGCACCCACCCCTCAAACCCAGGACCACTCTGAGGAGCGTACCAGAGACCAGACAGACAAGTAGAATTAAAAATGAACAATCTTTATTGAATAATAAAAAGGAAATTAAAAGTCTTGACGTGAGTTTGTGTCTCTGTCCAGGAAGGGGGAAACCGCTTTGGACCCTGGGAGGCGAAGGATTCGTCTGCCGTTCCAGCAGCAGGTAAGTGTCGGGGTAGGTAGAACTTCTTAACCACGATGCAGACGGACAGATACCCGGGCAGGGCAGGACCGGGACTGAGGACTAGGAGACTCTTCCACCGGACAGGTGAGTAGAAGGTACGTATACCTCTCAAGAAGACGAGCAGGCGGAGGGGCCTCACTGGAAGACAGGTGGGTAGGTAGGTCGGTATGTTCCTAAACCGTCGGTCGTTCCGAGTATGCTCAGCACAGAAGAATCATCCAGTTGAACAGACAGAGCAAATTATACAGGTGCAGGCACACTCCGCTGCAGAATCGGGCTTACGGCTGGACTGTGTGGCTCCAAGCGGACAGCGCTGGGACAAGGGTGGATCCTTCCTTCAGACGGGCAGCGCCCAAGAAGACAGCAGCAGACGAATCATCTAGATAAACGGACAGAGCAATTTATACAGGTGCAGGCACGCTCCTCTGCAGAATGGAGAATCGGGCTTACGGCTGGACTGTGTGGCTCCAAACGGACAGTGCTGGGACAAGGGTGGATCCTTCCTTCAGACGGGCAGCGCCCAAGAAGACAGCAGCAGACGAATCATCTAGTTAAACGGACAGAGCAATTTATACAGGTGCAGGCACGCTCCTCTGCAGAATGGAGAATCGGGCTTACGGCTGGACTGTGTGGCTCCAAACGGACAGTGCTGGGACAAGGGTGGATCCTTCCTTCAGACGGGCAGCGCCCAAGAAGACAGCAGCCGACAATTCGTCTAGTTAAACAGGCAGAGCAATTTATACAAGGCAAACACACTCCTCTTCGGTATCAGAACGAGAACTTATAGCCCGAGCGGGACATGCACGTCTAGCACTGAGGCTTTGTTCAGCAAACACTGGGCGGAATTATGCACTGGGGAATACTGGCAGTTAAATATACCTATCCACCCACACACTGCAACCTCACGTCAAGTCCAATACTGTGTGACACTTCACTTCAGGCACTGCATATCCACTCTCACTCTCAGTGCAATAAGGCCAGCACTCACCCAATAGTCAATCCTTCCACTGTTATGTTGAATCAGCACTCAGACGATAACGAGATGCAGATGACTCCTCACAGTATGGAGAACAGCGTCTTCAATACTCTCTCAGACGGAGATACCAGGAATTCAATGATGACTCAGTCCACACTCTTTAAGTGGCAGTTACACTCGTGATCAACGCACTTCACAATTCTTTGTTCCACTCAGAAGATGAAGATATCAGGATTTCAATGGTGACTCAGTTCACACTCCTAGGTGACAGTTACACTCGTGATCAATACACTTCACAATTCTTTGTTCAACTCAGTGCAGGACATGCATTCACACAGATTCGATGTTTTATTACTTAACTTCCTCTCAGGAATGATGGCGTTCTCCAGTCTTGACTGTATCTCCCCACTTCTCCAACTTTCCATCCAATTTACGTTTCCAGCGTGTATTCGCACAAATCACCGTTGCACCCTTCAGCCAGCCAAATCCTCACAGCCCTCTCCAAGATCCCAGCGAATTCAGCCACAGTCAAAGAAACTAATTCTCCCGGGGGAGTACCACACCCAATTCCCTCTTCCCTTTCCTTTTAAATGTTTCCTCCAGCCCCAAAGCCCTATCGCTGATCCTCAGTTCAATCGTCAGCACCTGTTACCACTTGCCTCATCAGCTGCCGCTGTCATGGCAACTGACAACAAGTGAACCAGCCCGGTGTGCCGGCGAAATCGTCCCGGGGGGAAACACACTCCTAGCGGAAATTGGTTCCGCTAGACTTGTCACCTTGTGACACTATCCTCAAGCTTGTGACGCAAGTCCTGTTGTTCCTCACTAAAAACAGATGCATTATAACGATTATAAAAACTACTCAAGGCATTTGCACATTCAAATTTCGAATTGTATCCATCCAAAATGATATGATTATTGTGCTTTGAACTACCATACCCTAATATAGCTTTCATACTGGACCAGGCCGAACCCAATTTATTATTAGCCATCTGACTCTCTAATCTCACTTTATAATTCTTTTTTGCCTTTAGGATTTCTACTTTCAACCCCCTAGTGGCTGCTTGTCTGTGTAAAGCAGTAAATTCATCTAGTTGAAAGACCCATCTCTTATTCTATACTGGATTCAACAGATTTGGTCATCCATGGTTTATTATTTGAGTAAATTTTGACTGTCTTACTAGGAATGATCATATCTCTACAAAAAGCAACATAGGAACAGGTCATATCAGTGAGTTCATCCAAGTCATTTCCACAGCTTACTCTAAACATATTCCAGTCCGTACAATCATAACACTCTTGTAAACAGAGCACAGACTGTCGTTTCAGTGTCGTAACTTGACATGTCTAAAATGTAAATAAGCTCTTAGAAGCTCTAAACAAGCTCTTTGCCGTTGTACTGTACACTGAATTCAGAAAAATGTTGTTCTCTTTCAAGGGAACTCGTGTTGTGTCAAAACGCTGCAAAGACCGATCGGTTTATGACATCAAAGTACCGCGAGAGCGATTGAAAAGCATAAGGAGCCGTCTCTCATGTCATTCACCGATCGGTCTGTGCAGCGCCGGTTCAAGTCGAACAAGCCTATTGTGTTGTGAAGCAGGAATGAAATCAGTCTTGGCCCCTCCCTTTCACTGCCTCTGGCCAGATCCCTCCCTCATGTTAAAGAATTATATTGATTTGATACCTGGGTTGGATGTGGTGTCTCTGGCTGGGGAGCTAACCAGTGTACACCTTGCTCAAAGCCATGGGAAAAAAAAAAAGGAAAAAAAAAAAAAAAAAAAAAAAGGGGGGTGGGGGGGGGGGGGGGGGCAAGAGGGCCAACCACCCATAACATTTGGTTATGTCAGGTCACAAGGGAGCTTGGTTTGGAGGTGCCTGTTATGATGCCCCGGCACCCTTTTTTAGAGAAAACCTTAATGGAGCCTTAAAACATAACTACGGGGGTTGGGTGTCGCTGGCGGCGGTGAGGGGGAATCGGATTATTGAACAGAGGAGAGGGGTCGGTGTTTGTGTGGGTAGGGGGTTGGGGATGTCTGTTGGTTGTGCTCACTGGCAGCTGTGGATCAGCCCCCTGACCTAGAGTTTAGAGCAGGTACGGTGACATTTTTTTTTGACTGACCTGAATGTATTAGGGACCAGCGTCCCTATTAGTATTAGTACTATTGTTACTATTATTATAGATTTCTAGAGCTAATGCTCCTATTATTGTCATGAATTATCATTATAAATATTATCATTGATACTATCACCACTAATATTAATATATTGCTGTTGTTGTTGTGATTGTTAGGATAATTAATACTTCATTAAAACTATACTGATACTACCGGACTGTCCCTATCCATACTTGCATCACAGAAAGGATCTCATGTCCCTACATACACCACTTTATCGATGACTGTACTGGGCTGTTTTGTATTTCGTTGTTTTTGTTTTGTTTTTGTGCTTTTTCTCTCTTATGTATTGTATATGTGTCTCACTACCTTGTATGTATTACTCCTTTGTTAATTTGCAAAAAAAAAAAAAAAAAAAAATGAAATCAGTCCAACGGCGTGACGAACATCATCGACCAGGAAACTGTAAAGCACACCTGAAACAAACAGTGTTAGCTTCTGCACCTTCAGCTAGCGCTCTGTGTAAAATGTCTCTGTCTTTTTATCTATTTATTGTTTGTTTGTGACAAGCATATCAAGGCACGAGTATAATGGCGAGCAAACAGCTTTTTGAATCGTGTGTCCCTCCCTGCCCTCGCTACATTAGAGAAATCAGCAATTTTAACAAGTGTAACAGGGTCATTGCATCATCATCTGTAAATTACATCATATCCGCTTTACCCTCGATTTCCGGTTTGTTTTACTTGTATAGAAACGATGGAAACAGCAAAGACGCTTAAATAAATTATGTGTTTTATTAGACAGGTGAGCAACTGTTTGGATACCTTTATCGACAGAAAACGAATCATTGTAATACATGCTCAACAAGATTTTGATTGTTTGAATCTCTTGTTTTCTGGATTTACCGTGAGTAATGTTTGTATATTTAGAGACATAAATATATACAAATATACAAAGAGACATATACAAATCAGAGACAAAACGATTCTGTCAAGTGGCTAACATCGCAAAATAAGAAAGAGCTTTATGTGTAAGAACAGTAATACATCATTTTCTCCACCATACAATATATTTAAAATGTAATTGCATGCCATTTAGTTTTTATTAATATGATATTCTAATATCAATCTAGCTACAAGTGTCTCATACCAGCAACAGAGTGAGCGCACATAACATAACTTTTAACCCACTCTAATGTATTTTTAGCATGATTGCTTTGGCCAGTAAAACAGCGCTGCTTTACCCCACAATTTGAATTCATCAGATAAAGTGACCTGTGTGAGTAGTAATTCAGCCCTCGCAACTATTTCATTAGAATTAAATAAAATAATGTGAATTTAAGTGATCAAACATAACTGTAACAAAGTTCAAGTTCAGGGAAGAAGAAGGCGGACGTTAAACGCAACTTTAACCCTCTGGGGACCAGAAACGCGCCGGCGCGTTTTGCTCGTTTTTTTCACATAGCAGAAAAATAGACTTAAAGTACTACCATCATTTCTGTTCATATAGAGTTAAGAAATATGAGAAAATAATCTGTTAAATGTCTACTTTTTTATGTGCCCACATACAATCGAAATAAAATATTGTGCTTTTGTAAAATAAAGAATATAAACAGGGTGTGCGTTCTGCCTCTCAGTCACCGTGAACTTTTTTCCTGGAGCACGTCTCTAATCTTCAACAAAACTCAGCATATACTATTCACCCAGCCATAAGCAATATATCTTTTAAATCGTTTGAGTTTGTACTTTTAAATGATCCGATTAAAAACTAAAATAAATATTCTCCGTTTATGTCATCTATATAAAAAGAGAGACGTGTCAGCCATTGTAATTATCTTTCTCTCAGCTCATTATCTCCGGTAATGTGACACGCCCACGGAGAGCACGCGCTATTCAAACGCAAATACGTGAAGCACCACATTGAGACGCGTTAACGCCCATAAACTCTGAAAACACACTATATTTTTTAGTCAGATTAATCTACTGTCATCTTGAGCGGCTATGAGGAACAATCCTGGGACATTTACCTACCTCAGAACAAGTGCTGGTTTATTTTCACCACGAGGAGGAGCAACAGATTCAGCTGAGAAGTGTGTAAGTGTTTTATGCTTGTGCTTTGTTCTAATCGCGATATAGAATAACGTTAGTGTCTGTAAACGGAAAAATAGCATACTGTTTAAATGTGAATCATGTTTCTGTGTGTGTGTGTGTGAATGAATGAATGAATGAATGAACGCACAGATACGCACTGTTATAGACGAAATAAAAGACATTTTGTTGACTAGTTTTGGATAGAGTATAAAGTTTTTACTCTAAAATAGACATCAAATAAGCTTTGTTAGGAGTTTCTGCTGATATGTTAAATATATAGTATGTTTTGTCAATAAACTAATCAACTAAGATGTTATAGTCTAGTGTTTGTTCCAATCCAAGCTAAATCAAAATAATGAATCCTCAACTTTGAAATATGTATGATCAAACTAAGACTTTTATGGAAAAGACAATTTTCTTTTCAAGATTTTTCCAACTCTAACTTTGAACTGAAATAGAACCTTGTCTATATGGTGAAGGGTGTGTGATAGAAGTGTCCAGACGTATGCACCCTGTATTTTAAAGAAGAACATTTAATTATTTGTGATAAATTTTTCATTCACAAAGAATTCAAGGACATTATTCATGTCCCTAAAGGTTGGAGTTTTCCTCATTTTTTTAATTAAGGCATTACGATTTTTTATTCCTCTTTTTAGTCAACTTTAGCATGGGTGTGTTCACTTATTCTAAGCAGTGTGTGTGTGTGTGTTGTAAATAAATCCAAACAATCTAAAAGCCATTCTTTTTAAAATCTCCTCATTCTTTCTGCAAGGCTCTTCATAATGATATGGCCTGATAGCACCTAATAGGGCCATTATGGGAGGGTCTTTGTCTTTCTCAGGTGTGAAATGGATACATACTAATGAGAGATCAAGCCTCCTCGGATAAAGCTTTCTCAAACAAAACACGTCATACACATTCTAAAAGACTTTATTGACTTATCTGAATGAGTAGTCAGGATGTTTCTCACATAGTTTTGGAGCAAATATTCTAGACTATGTGATACAATTTTCAAAAGTCTTGTGAAGAAATAATCAATGTGTTTTGTGGCCTTATTTCAGAAACTTTTATTTTTAGTTTTTTTCAATAACCACGCATAAATAATATTCTCTCAAAAATACAAACATGTACATGCATGTTGCTAACATATTATGGTAGCCCCGTGTGTGCTATATAGAGTGAATTTACACCTTTGCCATTAACATGTTTATAAATAACTGAAAAAAGCACAAATGTCAGTGCATGTCAAAACATCCCAAGGGCCCCAAAAAACCTTTGGTCCCCAGAGGGTTAATCATAAAATAAACATAAACAACAACAACAAAATTAGCGGCAGCGGCCCACTGCGCGATATAGGCGTATAATAAAAACAGTAAAATAACCCACTCTCGCCCGCGCCCTGCTTCATTACCACAGTAACATGAATAAAACTTTAATACTTTCGCATGAGCCTCATCTGATTGCTTCCATTGACTGTGGAGGTGAAGAAGTGACCTCTAGTGGCGAAACCTACATACTGTGGCTTTAATGTAATTGAAAAAAGTATCCCTAAACATATTTATAATAGGAATGCTAGCTAAAATAATTCTTCAGTTTCTTTTTAGGAAAATTAGGCATGCGCCCTAGCCTGGATGCTAGCCCGAACCCCGCCCTCAACATTTTTTGGTCGGGAAGTTCGGTCTGGACTCGATCCATTGAGGAGTAATTATGATCGGTTCAGATATGGTCGGCCAATCAAATTGCCAGGGCGGGCTTTATACGATGATGGACAGATGATCTGCAGGTCAAAATCAGCACGTTATTAAAGAGCGCTTGGGTTGAACTTGTTTCCCCTTAAAGGTGACTGCAGCTGGAGAATTGAGATGTATAGATTCCGCTATTGCGTCTGTTGTAAAAGAAATCAACAACGCATTCATTTTACAAGACGAACAGAGAACTGCAATAAAGGCATTTGTCGATCGGAAAGATGTGTTTACCGTCCTTTTTACGGGATTCGGCAAAAGTTTAATTTATCAGCTGGCTCCGATGGTCACTAAGAAGATGGGACGCAATGCAAACCCTGTGGTCGTTGTGGTTTCTCCTTTGGTCGCACTCATGGAGGACCAAGTAAAAGAAGCAACACTCATTATTTTACTACTTCTTCCAGCGTGTGTGTAGTTGAGTGCTGTTGACAACTTTGCGTAGCTCATAAAAAAAAAAACACTTACTGCGTTGCTCTGATTGGTTGTAGGTCTATACAATTGAGTGCAGAGGTTTTTTTTTCCTGTTTCGGTTAAGACACGCCTCAGAATCAAAGCCCTATGGAGCAGTATCAGACTCACATTCTGAATAGAATATGAGTATGACGAAGTCAGGCTACATGCACCCTATTTCTTCATCACAAATGCCATTTAAGATTTAAGGTAAACCATTGGTGACAACTGAAAACTGACCAGGTTGTATACCAAAAAAAAAAATGCTACATTGTCACAGAGCATGTCTGTAGAAATGTATCTATGTATGTGATGGTAAATACTTTCAAGATCAGATTGATATATGTTAGCACAACATTAATGGATCAGCCCCTCCTAAATCATTGCCTCTCTTGTCTGTCATTAGTCAAGATCTCACCTTTATTTCACTTTATGCAATACAGATAGTTTCAAAGTAGGACATTTTTTGAAAGTACATTTTGATCTGAGAAAAAAGTTTTAAATGTATTCAATTTTAATGTTAGCAGGTGGCATGATATGACAAGATAGCAAATGAGCTTTAGTGGTACCCTGTCCTGACTCTGATAAACTCTGCAGGACGTTGGCCCTAGAAGTGACAGTGGAAACACAGCTGTTATTGTTGCTCTTAGGACCTGGTGGGCCTCAAACTTTTGGTGATACTATTTATCTAGATTAGGTATGGTGAAGATCACAAGTCTTCATTAGACCTAGATTAGGTCTATTTAACGACTGACTTTGAAGAATGCTCATTATGTTACACCCAATATTGCACATCTGCAAATTATATATTTGGTCTCATTTGCGTACAGTATGTAATTAGCATTATGACACTTGATCAAGCATCAATGTTATTATATTAGTGTGAGGTCACACTGGTATATCAGTATGTTGATTATGAGAGCGTATTAGATTGTTCACTGCTGTCATACTTGCCTGGTTGAAGTTTGAAGAATATTCTCTCACTAACACAAAAGCTCTGCTAGAAAAGAGAGTCTTTTGATTCAGTACTAATGCAACCTCAAATGTATCTCACAATTAAAGAGAAATGGAGAAATCTATCCTGGGCTATGTACCACTTTTAAAAGATTCCCTTAGAATCAGATGGTCATAATTGCATAGTGCCACTTCTCATTTAGCCTCACCTGCAAGTGTGATGAGGCAAACAGACAGGCCCAGTAGAATCTGCATGTTGAGATCCAGAGCGAGCGCCTGGGCTTCAACACCAGCTGATGGACAGTGACCGTTCGGCTGGCACACACACACCCTGATGGTGAGAGTGGTGGTGCTGGACAGAATGGGGGATCCACTGTCTCTGATCACCACTGGAAGATAATAGTGTGTGCGGTCATGTTGGGTGAAGGTGCTCCGCCGTGCCAGAATGCTAGCTGTGTTATCTGCAACAGTTTCAGATTACCATACAATTATATACACACAGTGCATTATACAAAAAAGTATCCAGAAGACTTGATCATTTGATCTGTATGTCAGTGGCATGCAGTGCTTTTCTGAAATGAGGAGGGAAAGTCCTCATTATTTTATAATGCTTTATTTTAATCCATTGTATTATTAATGTTCTAGTTGCACTTAATGTTGACAAATTTTCCAGGTTAAATAAACATTACAGTTTTAAAAAAAAGCAACCAATTAAATTCTAATTTATATTTTTAAATGATCAATTTAATGAATGTTGTTTTCATTAAAACTAAATATCTCTTCAAGTTAGTATTTTTAAGAATTATTACATTTACTAATAAAAAGTGATTTCGAAGTTACTTATGTTTTTCATCGTAAATAACAGCCATAAGTTAAATGGTTATAGGTAATAGAATCCAAACCCCAAACTGTAGCTATATATTGCTAAATGTTCATCTAGATTCTGTCAGACTGACTAAACAGAAAGTGCTGTTTGTTTTCTTGTGCTTGGCAAACATATTTTCTGCTGAGTTCAGCATGAAACTTCTTGAAGCTTGGTGTTTAGCACTGTACTGATCACATATGCTGTGTGAATACTCTAAACCTAATTGATACCTAAATTTGTTCAGCCACATATTTTCAGTGACCTGATACTGCGTTTCCATGTGGACGAACGGCCGAACAGGGCAAAAAAAGTCACGGTTATAAAAACACCCGTGTCCGTGTGGACAAGGCCTAAAGCCGGGTTCAGACTGCACGATTTTCAAAGTAGTTGGGTCACTTTTTTTCACACTGCGTGACTATCTGGGGTAACATTCTGTTGCTGCTGTGTTCACACTGAACGATGGCTCGGCGACAGAAGGTTTCACACTGCATGACTTTACAAAAGAAAGTATCGCCGACAACTGTGCCATGGGACAACACGGTCCGCAAACTACGTTTCACAACAAAACACACGCGAGAAGTGATAAGGAAATAACGCAAGATCACGCGTGCGTGAGACCGGATTGTTATTAAGTTGTTATTAAAAATGATAGGCTGCAAGAAGCTTGTGATCCCAATTGTCTGTCCGCTGATTTGCAGAGAAAAGGAGAACAGATTATGCAGGAGGAAATGGTTGGGGAGACGAGAGTGTCACAGGTCGGGAGGGTCGGGAGGGTCGACTGGGTCTACCCCCTCCCTTTAGAATGTACCACTGAGGAGCAAACCAGAAACCAGGCGGACAAGGAAAGTAAAATGTAACAAGCTTTATTGATTAAAAGAATCTGTAGATCCTAATTAAAACTCCTCCTTCCTCCCCAGCATCCAGTGGCCGCCGGGACGTCGGCCGGACAACAGGCGGGGACTCGGTCCACTCAACCCCTCAGACTTTCCGGATGCCAAGGCTCTCGGCTATGGAGGGGACGCGGATTGACCAGCAGGTAAGTACTCTAAGCACGGCTTATCCTTCTCGGGCTCTAAGTAGACTGTACTCTTCTCGATCTCTCAAGTGCAGAAGTTTACAGCGGTGAAGAGGGGCGTCGACTGGACAGCAAGTAGGTACTCCAGGTACGGTTGGTTCTTCCCTAGACGGTGGGTGCGGAGAGCTTACAGCTGTGGAAAGGCGTCGACTAGACAGCAGGTGAGTACTTCGAGTACGGTTGGTTCTTCCCCATACAGGGGATGCAGAGAGCTTACAGCTGTGGAAAGGCGTCGACTAGACAGCAGGTGGGTACTTCGAGTACAGTTGGTTCTTCCCTATACAGGGGATGCAGAGAGCTTACAGCTGTGGAAAGGCGTCGACTAGACAGCAGGTGAGTACTTCGAGTACGGTTGGTTCTTCCCTGTACAGGGGATGCAGAGAGCTTACAGCTGTGGAAAGGCGTCGACTAGACAGCAGGTGGGGATGCAGAGAGCTTACAGCTGTGGAAAGGCGTCGACTAGACAGCAGGTGGGTACTTCGAGTACGGTTGGTTCTTCCCTATACAGGGGATGCAGAAAGCTTACGGCCGTGAAAGGGGCGTCGACTAGACAGCCAGTAGGTACTCCAAGTACAATTGGTTCCTCCCCGTATAGCGGATACAGAAGCTCACGACGGTGACAGACGTCGACCGGACAGCAAGTGGGCACTCCAAGTACAGTAGATAACTGGATTTCCTCCGTTCTCCAGGACAGCATCAATGATGAATCAGAACACGGCAGGCTTGGAAGGTACAACACTCCGAACGACAGATACCTGGGTTTTCTCCGCTCTCCACAACAGTGATGATGGAACAGTATGCAAGCGGCCTTAGATGGGGGACACTCAGAACAGCAGATAACTGGATTTCCTCCGTTCTCCAGGACAGCATCAATAATGAATCAGAACACGGCAGGCTTGGAATGTACAACACTCAGAACAACAGATACCTGGGTTTTCTCCGCTCTCCACAACAGTGATGATGGAACAGTATGCAAGCGGCCTTAGATGGGGGACACTCAGAACAGCTGATAACTGGATTTCCTCCGTTCTCCAGGACAGCATCAATGATGAATCAGAACACAGCAGGCTTGGAAGGTACAACACTCAGCACAACAGATGCCTGGGTTTTCTCCGCTCTCCACAACAGCGATGATGGAACAGTATGCAAGTGGCTTTAGATGGGGGACACTCAGAACAGCAGATAACTGGATTTCCTCCGTTCTCCAGGACAGCATCAATGATGAATCGAAACACAGCAGGCTTTAAATTACACCGTCACTTAATCTCTTCCTCAGCAACTCCAAACTGCAACACAGGGCAAGGCCGATGGGCACGTGACAGGATTCGGTATAGTAAGCATGCAGTAACTTCACTTCAAACACACCCGGTGGGGCACAGCATCAACACACGTCACTCTCAACCACTCTGTGAAATATAAGGCCACAGCCCACCTCCTTGTTCTGAACAGCGGGGACAGTAAGACGGAAGAATATATAGCAACCTCAATCATGCATCACAACAGCTGTCTTCTCATTTACGGTGTCTAGACTCCTTTTCCTAGATCGCTTCTCTTCATATACAGTGTCTTTGTGTAAAAATAACATACCGTACGGCCAGTAAAAGGTTTGCACTTATCTCTACCCAAGAAGGGGACTTGATATTTCCAAGGCGACTTCTCCTCTGCTTCTCTGTTCCACACCAGCCAATCCTTCGTAGCGGATTCCCTTCCGCGGGTCGATCTCACCAGCCGATTTGTCCCACAGAAACTCTCAGCCCTCCTCGACGGAACAAAGTCAGGACACAGTACCCGAACACCGAAACACAGAACACTGCACTGAACTGAACACCCTTGGTCTCCCAAAGCTTGGTTTTTATCTGTGTCAAACGCTGTGTGTCCCAATCATCAAACAGCCCCTTGATGCGCCGCACCTGCTGTCACTCTGTCATCAGCAGCTGCTGTTGCTATGGTAGCGATGCATACAAGGCTGGCTGGGTGTTCCGTTGAAAGCGCTCCGGGTGGAAACATTCCTCCGTAGAGTATATAGTTCCGCTGCTGGTTCGTCACCTTGTGACATACTCCCCCGCCAATCCGTTCTAGTCCCGAGAACGGGCTCCGCTCACCCAGTCTCCGTACCTCGCCGGGGGTTGACCTCGGTTCTCCCTCTGGGACAGCCTCGGCGGAGACTCGGGTCTCACCGGTCCCGGTGCTGGGCCCAAGCCCCTGGGGACCACTCCCCATCCTACCAGTAACGGTCCTGGTGCTGCCATAACCGGGGGTGCTTCCTCTCTGGGATTTGGGTAGTTCGGGCAAGGGCGAATCAGATTCCGGTGGAGCACCCGCTCTGAGCCCGCTCTCCCCTCGGGCCGGATAGCATACACGGGTTGATCTGGACGTGGTTGTCGTAAGACCACATAGGGCCGAGGCTCCCACCGATCGCTCAGCTTACCCTTCCCTTGGCGACGATTATCCCTCACCAAGACTCTCTCTCCTGGGAGCAGTGGGGCTTCCCGAGCCGTTCGGTCGTACAGTCTCTTGCTCTTTGCCCCCGCCTGGTTAATCCGGTCCGAGACCCGGCCATACGCCCAGTGGAGTCGCTGGTGGTGCCTCGCCACCCAGTCTGACAAGCTCCCTTCCTCCACTTGGGTAGCAGCCCCCGCTACTAAGTCGGCTGGTAGCCGCACGTGTCTTCCAAACATTAGATATGTTGGAGCATACCCGGTGGTGCTATGCACGCTGTTGTTATATGCTTGGATCAGCGCCGGAAGCGTATCCGCCCAATGGCCCTGCTGATCCATCTCCAACGTTCCCAACAGGCTCAACAATGTTTGGTTAAACCTCTCGCATCCTCCATTCCCTTGGGGATGGTACGGTGTCGTGTGGGTCTTCCTACCCCCGTACAGCTGGCACAACTCATGGACCACCCTGGACTCGAAGTTCGGCCCCTGCTCTGAGTGGAATATTTCAGGGCATCCGAAGGGCTGAATCACAGCCCTCCACAGGGCATTCGCGGTGGTAATAGCAGTCTGGTCCGAGGTGGGAATGGCCCAGGCATATTTGGTGAATAGGTCTGTCACCACCAAGATGTTCTGAATCCGGTCCACCGGCCTTCCTAGCGTCAGATAGTCCATAGCGACCATGTGCATGGGAGCCTTTGCCTGAATCGGGACCAATGGGGCTCGGGTCTCCTTCCTGGTCTTAAACAGGGTGCACCGGGGGCATCCCTGAAGGTAGGCCTTGGTAATTCTCTCCATCCCAGGCCAATAGAACTGGCGTCGCAATAGCGAGATCGTCTTCTCCAGGCCCTGATGGCCCAACTGGGTGTGATAGGCCTGTAGCAGGGACCGATGTTGCCCCTCCGGAACTACTGTTTGCCAGATCTTCTCGCCCAGGTTAGGGTCCTGGATGGAGCGACAGAGCACCCCCTCCCTCAAAGCCAACCTCTCCCATTGTCCTAGCAACCCTCGGACTGCCTGAGTCTGAGCCCGGCGTTCTCTGGCCTCTGGCCATTTCCCAGTCCGGACCCACTCTCGTACCGTCCGCAACCCTTCATCCTCCGCTTGTCTCGACCTCCAACACTGTGGGTCCCAGCCCCAACCATTGGGGGCCTCTTCCTGCGATGATCCAGGCGCTTCCACAATCCCCACCATTGCTCTTTCCTCCTCCTCTGAGCTAGAGTTGGGCCCCTGACCTACTGGACCTGCCACCGGAAACCTCGACAGTACATCAGCGTTCGTATGCTCTTTCCCTGGTCGATACTTCAGCTGGTAGTCGAAATTCGCCAGTTGTGCCACCCATCTCTGTTCGACAGCCCCCAGCCTTGCCGTCTGAAGATGTACCAGAGGGTTGTTGTCAGTTACTACCAGAACCTTGGTCCCCCATAGGTAGTCCTTGAACTTTTCGCTCATTGCCCACTTCATGGCCAACAACTCTAGTTTGAAGGAGCTATAGTTAGCATCGTTCCTCTCTGTCGGGTGTAAGCTTCGGCTGGCGTATGCAATCACCCTCTCCTTCCCCTGCTGTTTTTGGGCTAGCACGGCACCAAGGCCGAGATGGCTGGCGTCAGTGTACAAGATGAAAGGCTGGGAGAAGTCTGCATAGGCCAGAATCGGGGCCTGCAGTAGTTCCTGTTTGAGCCTCCGGAATGCAGCCTCACATGCCTGGTCCCACTGAACCGCGGGAGATCCCCGGCCCCTCGAACGTCCCGTGCCCCCGAGCAGCTGGTTAATGGGCTTGGCGATTTTAGAGAAGTCCTGAATGAACCGCCGGTAATATCCAACAAAGCCCAGGAAAGATCTAACCTGTCGCACAGTCTTCGGCGCCTCCCACCCTTGTACAGCCGACACCTTCTCTGGGTCCACAGCGATCCCAGCTGCACTCACCACATGGCCCAGAAACTTCACCTCTTTCCGGAAAAGCTGACACTTGTCAGGTTGCAGTTTTAGCCCGTATTTGTCCAGGGCACGGAAAGCTTGCTCCAGGTGTTGGAGGTGAGACTCAAAGTCCGGCGAATAGACGATGACATCATCGAGGTAGACCAGTGTGGTTTCCGTCAACTGCCCTCCCAGGCACCGCTGCATAAGCCGCTGGAACGTGGCTGGGGGCGTTGCAAAGGCCGAACGGCATCCGTTCCCACTCGTATAGTCCAAAAGGGGTCGTGAAGGCTGTCTTCTCCCTGTCCCGCTCGTCCACCTGCACCTGCCAGTACCCACTGGCCAAGTCGAGAGTAGAATACCAAGCAGACTGTGTAAGACTGGTGAGTGAGTCCTCTACTCGGGGCAAGGGGAAAGCATCCCGCTTAGTCACCTGGTTCAGCTTACGGTAATCCACACAGAATCTCCAGGAACCATTCTTCTTGCGCACCAGCACGATAGGGGCTGCCCAAGGGCTACTACTTTCCCGGATAATTCCCTTGTCCAACATTCCTCGCAGGAGGGTGCGGACCTCAGAATACAGGGTCGGTGGCACTGGTCGATAACGTTCTCTACTCGGGGCGGCGTCCCCGGTCGGAATCTGATGTTTTACAATGTCCGTCCGGCCATAGTCCTCGTCATGAGTCGAGAACAAGTGCTGCCATTTGAGCAGGAAATCCTGGAGCCGCCCAGTCTGTTCCTCTCCCAGTCCTTCACCGCGTAGTGATCCTCCCTGGAGGTGGGTGGGCAATTCCTCTCCCTCACTACCCACCGGCGGTCCAGTTCGGGTCAGGGCGACTTCCACTACGGAGGGGCTCACCCGGTTAAACTGCACTTCACCCGGCTCTCTCACTTGTTGCGGGCACACCGCTGTAACTCGGGCCAGACACTGATGACGATGCAACAGGACGGGGAATGCATTCACGTTCCGTACCTTCACAGAAATCCTCCCCCGCCGTGCTGTGGCTAGCCCCCGAGCTACCTCTAGGTTTGGGACGTCCAGATGGGGTTCCACCAATACCCACTCTCCCGGGCCATAGAGTTGCGAGGGGAGCCTGGCCCAAACCACAGCCTCACTCTGAGCGGGAATGGACAACGCGTATCGGCAAGCCGTCCTCCCAGTGCCCTCTCGATCTCCTCGCGTCTCGGCAAGGCGAACCCGCCGACAATCGGCTTTAATCCGGTCCCACTCTTGGCTTTCCGAGGTCGAGGCCGTCTGCTTTAGTCCACTTCGGAACAGTTCCTCCCAACATTCTGCTATAACGTTCATGCCCAACAATGCGCGATGGGTTCCTAGGCAGGCGTCACGAACGATCACCACTCCCTTCTGGGGGACAACAACTCCATGGATCTTCAAGTCAGTCACCAGGTATCCCACGTATGGGATGTCCAGACCGTTGGCTCCCCGTAGCGTCAACCAGGGGGCTTCCGAGGTGGGACAGTCCTGGCCCTTAAATAGCTCTTGTGACAGGCTCTCCGAGAACAGCGTAACTTGTGACCCAGTGTCTAACAGGCACTGTACTTCCAAGCCGTTGACCTGGGCCACCACAATGGGGCAATGCCCCACCAAACATGCTCTGGACTTCGTAACCAATAGGGGGTCTACCATGGGAGTCCCGGCCACTTGACCCACAGTGGCCGGCGGCTCTAAAAATCCTCCTGTGATCCCCGGCGGGAGCGGCACTGGCGGAGGTAGTGACCCGGCTCTCCACAGCCGTGACAGATGGGGCGTCCCTGTTCGTCCCACTTGAACCATGGCCCCATAGCTGGGCGACGTTCTGGAAATCGGCTCCCAGCTGAATAGGTCCGCTCCCGGAGCAATGGACTGGAACGTTCATGCCGGAGCTCTTCTCTAAAGGAATTGGATAGCTCGGTCAGCTGTTCCCGGACGTCCTTTTTCAGCTCCTCTCGCAACGCACGTCTCCATTCAGCTTCAACCGGGCGTGGGAGGTCGATGGGTGCACTCGCCGCCATGCACGTGGAGGGCCCTACACTCTCCGTGTGGTCCCGTTCCAAGGCCAAAGCCTCTTGCCTCAGTTCGTCAAAAGACGAGTCCGGGTTCCGGCGGACTTGTATTCGCAGGCTTTGGCGTACGGGGCCTTCCCGTAGCCCCAGGAGGAATTGGTCTCGCAGCAGACTCTCTTCACCCCCTAGACCATGGTCTTGCCTTCCTCTTAGCCTAGCGAACTGCTCTCTTAGCTGTAGCGTGAATGCCCGGATGGTCTGTCGCGGTCCTTGTTTGCAGTTGAAAAACTGTGTTCGCAGAACGGCGACAGGAGTGGTATCGCCGTATTGCCCCGAAAGGAAGTCAAAGATAGCTTGAGCCGTGGTACGGTTCGCTTCTGGCGCTGCTCGCACTTCCCTCAGTGCTTCTCCTTCCAAGGAATTCAAGATGAACTGCACTCCCTGAGGGGCGTCCAAACCTTGGAGCCCGACTAGATATTCGACCTGGGCCCTCCACGTCGACAGACTCATCTCCGATCTAGGCCCTTGGTACTTCTGGGCCCACGGGGCTCCCATGAATATGGGCATGGCTTGTCTTCGTGCTCCCGGTGCCTCTTCATCTGCCATAACGGCTTCTGGTGGCTCAACTCAGTGGTACGCCAATGATCTGTCACAGGTCGGGAGGGTCGGGAGGGTCGACTGGGTCTACCCCCTCCCTTTAGAATGTACCACTGAGGAGCAAACCAGAAACCAGGCGGACAAGGAAAGTAAAATGTAACAAGCTTTATTGATTAAAAGAATCTGTAGATCCTAATTAAAACTCCTCCTTCCTCCCCAGCATCCAGTGGCCGCCGGGACGTCGGCCGGACAACAGGCGGGGACTCGGTCCACTCAACCCCTCAGACTTTCCGGATGCCAAGGCTCTCGGCTATGGAGGGGACGCGGATTGACCAGCAGGTAAGTACTCTAAGCACGGCTTATCCTTCTCGGGCTCTAAGTAGACTGTACTCTTCTCGATCTCTCAAGTGCAGAAGTTTACAGCGGTGAAGAGGGGCGTCGACTGGACAGCAAGTAGGTACTCCAGGTACGGTTGGTTCTTCCCTAGACGGTGGGTGCGGAGAGCTTACAGCTGTGGAAAGGCGTCGACTAGACAGCAGGTGAGTACTTCGAGTACGGTTGGTTCTTCCCCATACAGGGGATGCAGAGAGCTTACAGCTGTGGAAAGGCGTCGACTAGACAGCAGGTGGGTACTTCGAGTACAGTTGGTTCTTCCCTATACAGGGGATGCAGAGAGCTTACAGCTGTGGAAAGGCGTCGACTAGACAGCAGGTGAGTACGGTTGGTTCTTCCCTGTACAGGGGATGCAGAGAGCTTACAGCTGTGGAAAGGCGTCGACTAGACAGCAGGTGAGTACTTCAGGTACGGTTGGTTCTTCCCTATACAGGGGATGCAGAGAGCTTACAGCTGTGGAAAAGCGTCGACTAGACAGCAGGTGGGGATGCAGAGAGCTTACAGCTGTGGAAAGGCGTCGACTAGACAGCAGGTGAGTACTTCGAGTACGGTTGGTTCTTCCCTATACAGGGGATGCAGAGAGCTTACAGCTGTGGAAAGGCGTCGACTAGACAGCAGGTGGGTACTTCGAGTACGGTTGGTTCTTCCCTATACAGGGGATGCAGAAAGCTTACGGCCGTGAAAGGGGCGTCGACTAGACAGCCAGTAGGTACTCCAAGTACAATTGGTTCCTCCCCGTATAGCGGATACAGAAGCTCACGACGGTGACAGACGTCGTCCGGACAGCAAGTGGGCACTCCAAGTACAGTAGATAACTGGATTTCCTCCGTTCTCCAGGACAGCATCAATGATGAATCAGAACACGGCAGGCTTGGAAGGTACAACACTCCGAACGACAGATACCTGGGTTTTCTCCGCTCTCCACAACAGTGATGATGGAACAGTATGCAAGCGGCCTTAGATGGGGGACACTCAGAACAGCAGGTAACTGGATTTCCTCCGTTCTCCAGGACAGCATCAATGATGAATCAGAACACGGCAGGCTTCGAATGTACAACACTCAGAACAACAGATACCTGGGTTTTCTCCGCTCTCCACAACAGTGATGATGGAACAGTATGCAAGCGGCCTTAGATGGGGGACACTCAGAACAGCAGATAACTGGATTTCCTCCGTTCTCCAGGACAGCATCAATAATGAATCAGAACACGGCAGGCTTGGAATGTACAACACTCAGAACAACAGATACCTGGGTTTTCTCCGCTCTCCACAACAGTGATGATGGAACAGTATGCAAGCGGCCTTAGATGGGGGACACTCAGAACAGCTGATAACTGGATTTCCTCCGTTCTCCAGGACAGCATCAATGATGAATCAGAACACAGCAGGCTTGGAAGGTACAACACTCAGCACAACAGATGCCTGGGTTTTCTCCGCTCTCCACAACAGCGATGATGGAACAGTATGCAAGTGGCTTTAGATGGGGGACACTCAGAACAGCAGATAACTGGATTTCCTCCGTTCTCCAGGACAGCATCAATGATGAATCGAAACACAGCAGGCTTTAAATTACACCGTCACTTAATCTCTTCCTCAGCAACTCCAAACTGCAACACAGGGCAAGGCCGATGGGCACGTGACAGGATTCGGTATAGTAAGCATGCAGTAACTTCACTTCAAACACACCCGGTGGGGCACAGCATCAACACACGTCACTCTCAACCACTCTGTGAAATATAAGGCCACAGCCCACCTCCTTGTTCTGAACAGCGGGGACAGTAAGACGGAAGAATATATAGCAACCTCAATCATGCATCACAACAGCTGTCTTCTCATTTACGGTGTCTAGACTCCTTTTCCTAGATCGCTTCTCTTCATATACAGTGTCTTTGTGTAAAAATAACATACCGTACGGCCAGTAAAAGGTTTGCACTTATCTCTACCCAAGAAGGGGACTTGATATTTCCAAGGCGACTTCTCCTCTGCTTCTCTGTTCCACACCAGCCAATCCTTCGTAGCGGATTCCCTTCCGCGGGTCGATCTCACCAGCCGATTTGTCCCACAGAAACTCTCAGCCCTCCTCGACGGAACAAAGTCAGGACACAGTACCCGAACACCGAA
Organism: Tiaroga cobitis; assembly: GCA_030578255.1. Classification (NCBI taxonomy): domain Eukaryota; kingdom Metazoa; phylum Chordata; class Actinopteri; order Cypriniformes; family Leuciscidae; genus Tiaroga; species Tiaroga cobitis. The sequence goes on from CM060614.1 coordinate 33,762,684, forward strand.
ACACAGAACACTGCACTGAACTGAACACCCTTGGTCTCCCAAAGCTTGGTTTTTATCTGTGTCAAACGCTGTGTGTCCCAATCATCAAACAGCCCCTTGATGCGCCGCACCTGCTGTCACTCTGTCATCAGCAGCTGCTGTTGCTATGGTAGCGATGCATACAAGGCTGGCTGGGTGTTCCGTTGAAAGCGCTCCGGGTGGAAACATTCCTCCGTGGAGTATATAGTTCCGCTGCTGGTTCGTCACCTTGTGACAAGAGCAAGGATTGTGTGTTCTGCAAAGATAGTTGGGGGTAAAAAAAAAATAATTTTGCAATGTGCTGCTGGTCAAGCAAATGTGTAGGCTACTTTGTTTCTGTTTGATATAATTGTAAATATATCTATTAAAATACTGATATTCTGGTCTAACTCCTCCCCTAACAATGATTTAGATCATTGTTTCTGTCTATTTAAGTTCCTCTGTTTGTATCACTCATTGTCTGGTATTATTTGTCCACAGTTTTTTATTGATGGATCGTTGTTTGTTTAACTATAGTTATTTAATAAGTCTGGTTTTATTTTGAAATCAACTTCATCTTCCTTGGAAAAGTGTTACACCAATATATAGGCAGCAAAAGGCACTGTTTGTGCCGCAGGTGTAAGATGTGTGAAACTGGCCATTCTAAACGTAGAAAGCTAATGTTGTAACAAACCTTGGTTGTCTCTGATGGTGAAGTTGGGATTGATGTGTTTGTCTGGGATCATGGAGAAATAGAAATGATGGCCATCTACAGGATCATCTGCATCAGTGGCACTGATCAACTCAATTAGCTTCAAGTGAGACATACAGAGAACATTATGATCTGTGCATGTACATGAATTCATCGACAGTTCAAATGCAACCAGTTAGAACCTTGCCAATAGGACATATACTTTGATTATTGTGTGTGTATATATATCTGGGGATTGTTGAAATGTTGGTTTTATGTAAAAAAAAAAATCATCCAATTAGATACAGAATATGGACTTATTAGTGTAAATATATTTGTTTTGAATGTTTTGAATATATCGGGCCACTGTTAGCTGTTAATCTTTCTGTGATTTCTCTTCTTCATTGATCTAAATAGTTATTGTAACTAAAAGGGGCGAGCAAGTAATTCTCATAGGAGACAGAAAAAGCTCTATAATGTCAGGACCGATTATGAAAAAAGATTTAAACTGGCCATTTGTGTGTGTTACCTCTCCTGCCTGTGTGTCCTCACATACATAGGGCTGATAGTCTTGTGAAAGGGTAGGCACATTGTCATTGACATCCAGGACTGAGATGAGTAAAGACACAGAGGAGGACAGCTGGTCATCTCCTGAAAGGTGCAGCAACACATTCATGTTACTGTCTGTTGCCCATCAATTAATCAATCTTGTTCATTTCCAAAGTGTGTTTATGTAACTATAAAAGATATATCATGAGAAAAAAGACACTATAGTCTGAAATGTGTGAAAATGTAACCTCACTCCTTCCTTGAATTGTATGAGGCAATTCATTAGGAAGAGAATAGGCTCTTGCCATAGATCAGTGGATCCCCACTAGGGGTCGCTAGAAATTTTTGAGGAGGTTGCCAAACTCACTCTCAGCTTGAGGGTTATAAGAGTAAGAAATGTTTTCTTTTATTATTAATTGAAACGGCACAATAAATAGTTATTTGAATATTTTAATTATTAAATATTATTATATTATTAAATCTTTAAATATTATAGTGTATATAAAAAAAGAGAAGTAACTTTCTTAAAGTGTCATGTCAAAAAAGGTATATGTCCAGTACATTAAAGACGCTAAAATAGGATATTCTTTTGTCTACTAATTTGTCAACAACAACATGCAGAGAAGATATTTTCCACGCAATTGACACATACTTCACGAAGAAAATAATTCCCTATAATAATTTAGTCACATGCTGCACATATGGAGCTGCTTCAGTTATGGGGAAAAAATAAGTGTTTGAAAGAAAAGACTCCCTAATGTCTCGTGATTCACTGTGATACATTATCAAGCCCTGGCCAGCAAACACCTCTTTGATGAGCTGAATAAAATGCATTCGCCAACATGAACGTCTACATTACGAAAGCAATCTGGTCGAATGCGTTTTCTACTGCCTCTGAAAGTGGTCGGCGTCATCCACTTGTGATGATAGATGATAGATTGAGATATGTTATTCTCAGCTGGGGTAAACTTGCCGCCATACATACACAGAACTCTCTTGGACAATCAAAGAAAAGTTCTGTGCAGGGAATTATGTAAAAAAAAAAACATCTTTTGCCAGCAGCCATATCACCCTGTAGCCCAAGACTGGTTGCCTACTGAAGCTAACCAGGGTTGAGCCTGGTTAGTACCTGGATGGGAGACCTCCTGGGAAAACTAGTTTGCTGCTGGAAGAGGTCAAGTCAAGTCACCTTTATTTATATAGCGCTTTTTACAATAAAGATTGTATCAAAGCAGCTTCACAGTGATAACATGAAAATAATACAACAAAGTTTGTTTCTAGAATAAAATTGCATCAACGTCCACCTTAAGTAAGGCAGATCAATAATATTGTTGAATTTTAAATGTCCCCAACTAAGCAAGCCAAAAGCCAAGGCAACAGTGGCAAGGAACCAAAACTCCATCAGGTGACAGAATGGAGAAAAAACCTTGGGAGAAACCAGACTCAGTCGGAGGGCCAGTTCTCCTCTGGCCAACGAAGGAACAGTGTATGATTCGGGCAGCATTACAAGTCAGATTGGATCGGAACATTTAGTATTTATCCATTTCCATCTGGTTGGAAGTCGAAGCGTGATTACTTCGAGGTGTTAGTGAGGCCAGTAGGGGGCGCTGTTCACCCTGTGGTCTGTGTGGGTCCTAACGCCCCAGTATAGTGATGGGGACACTATACTGTAACAAGCACCGTCCTTCAGATGAGACGTTAAACCGAGGTCCTGACTCTCTGTGGTCATTAAAAATCCCATGGCACTTCTCGTAAAGAGTAGGGGTGTAACCCCGGTGTCCTGGCCAAATTCCATCCATTGGCCCTTGCCAATCATGGCCTCCTAATAATCCCCATCCATTGAATTGGCTCTATCACTCTCTCTCTCCTCTCCACTGCTGTGTGGTGAGCGCACTAGCGCTGTTGTATGTGATTGGGTCAATGCTCCGGAGAGCTGCCGTTGGATTGTGGAAAGTGTCTGTTGTGAAACTCAGCGTGTCACTGACAAAACATTAACAAAAATAAAATGTGCATATCTTACCGTTGTCTTCAAATTCTATCCTTCAAATACAATAGTATTTTTCATAATATTGGGAAGACCCTGAAAACCTGTCTGTGCATGACACCAACAGCACCTGCTTGCAGCAGAGGTTTTACAGACTACTGTCATCAGACGTATTCAATCCGGCCAATGGACTGTTCGATCACCGAGCGTGTCCTTCAGTGTCTGTCATTATAGGCCTACTGACTATGTTGCTAAGCCATCTGCTTAGATGAAGTGCACATCATTGATCATTACTTGCGCAAATATATTTTCTCAGAACATTAGTTCTGCTATTTAGAACACAATTCAAAGCGAAATTATCATGCGCCAAGGAATCCTAGCTGTAGTTAAAACATTAAAACACAGCATTCCATATGAAAAGTGAGCTCATGATCTCTTTCACCCTCACTACCCTCGACGGTGGGACGACCAGGGGGCTATACAGATGTCCCAGAGGTGGAAAGTGCTGTTGCGGGGCATGTATACCCACAAAATGCCACCACCTGTCAGAATGGACCCAGACTCCTGTCCAAGCCCCGTAAGTTCACTTCGTCTCTAACGGAGGCTTATAGTGCTGTTGGATAGGCCGCCTATGTCCTGCATGCCATGGCCATTCTGCAGGTCCAACTGCGCTTGGGGACAGACTTTGCTCTCCGAGCTACAAAGGTCACAGCACAGGCGCTCTGCCAGGCAATGAACTAGCGCTGATGAAAGCCGACTGTGTTGTCGCCTCGCGTCGGGGTAAAAAGCTGCACTTGAACACACCGAGAGAACTACTGCCGACTGTTAGCTAGAATGTGCGTTCTGCGCCAGCGTGTAAATGAGACAACTGTCTATTTCTGCACATATATTCGTCTATATTCGTCATTCAAAAAGAGAAACCTACACTGCAGGCTGCAGATACACACCATAAACAAAGCAGTGCGTGCTTACCGTTTTGAATATCAATCCTGCTAAACACTCCGCTTCACTCCGCTCATGTTAATATTGAAATATTCGCCAAGGAACACTCATGTAAGATGACGTAACATAAGAACAGCCTTCTATCTGTACAGTTTTGACGGCTTTGCTCGCTGTTTGGCTATTATTCTCGTGCACGGACTCTTTCACTAAGCTGAACAGCCAATCAGAGTTCCCTCTTTCACTGACGGCCCGACGCGGATTCAACTTGTCGAATCGGCCGAAACAAAGCCGAAGAGGACCAATTTCAGCCGACGGTGCGGAACACACTGAGAAAACTTAGTCGGCCGACGCACAAAAACTGCCCGACGGCCGACCGTCGGCTTGGTGTGTTCCAGGCTTTAGAGGTTGATGCATGTTAATGACAAGAATGTGCTCACTGGTCTCTCTGGCGTTGATGGTCAAGTTGTACCAGGCTGCTGTTTCTCGATCCAAATGGTTGGCCACATACACTGTCCCATTACTAGGATCAATTCTGAATATCTGTCGTGTGTCACTGCTCTTTGAAATGCTGTATCTGTTCAAGGAAAACAATTGTTATTTGGGGCAATTTTTCTCATATACTTCTATTGTTTGTTACCACATGCAGATTTCAACTATACACAAAATATGTGGACTATCTGGACAAGCACATAGACTATATGGCAAACATAATGTATTCTGTTCTGTAGATTCAGAATCTTTCGGTCTGTTTCTCCAGATTGCTCCAAATTTACAGGGGGTTCTCTTCTGGTCTAACAATATTAAACACAATGTGATTGATGAATGTAAGCTAAGTAAGTAAGTTAATGTTTGGAAATGTATGGTATTGGAATTTAAAGCAGCTCCTCTCCTAGCATGGGTTGTGATGGACCTAGATAAGATCATTGATCCACCCCTGGGTGCAAGGCCAATATGGATAAGAGAAGAATGCCTACAAAACACCATACATGTCTGCCTCAATTGGACTTGATGACTGCAGCGCGAAACAGCATATTCTCAATAAAGTCTCCTGATCCTCACTTCTGAGTTTCCTACAATTGCCCTGATTCTCACTAGCCTGACAGTAGAAAGGCGGCTATTGTGTCATGTTGCTAGCTGGGCTTTGAGGGGTTGAGTTTTTTTGTTTTTTTTTGGCGTTTGTGTTCATGTTTTTTTGATCTGGCAATTACAGTTCTGCCCTGGACGTATTACATTGATTGAGTTAGCGTCACCTGGCATTTAAGGGTTAGTATGGGTCCAAACGGGAAAGGAGAAAATGAAAAATAAAAATGAAAATTACCTTATGGGGTTGTTGGTGGTGTCTGTGTCTCTAGCATAGATTGTACCGACTTGAGTGCCAATTTGGGCGCTTTCTAGAACTTTCCAGCTATAAGGTGTTTCAGAAAAGATGGGTGGTTCGTCCACATTTGTCACAGTAATTTTGAGTGTTGTCCTGTCTTGAAACTCATATGCACTTAAAAAACGTGTGTCTATGTTTTCATTGATGGCCTCTACAGCAATGACAAACCGCCTCTTGCTCTCAAAATCCAGTGGCTACAGAGAAGAGAGAACACTTGTAAAAGACAGAAAACACATAAAAGATCTCCCAAGGGGGATGTAAGGCTTTGTGTATATCTAAAAGTACTACCTCAATATGATTGAATGTTTCATAATATAATATAATATAATATAATAAATTAAAATTGTATTATGTATATAATAAACACATTTTAATCATTAATTCATATATTATTCAACAAAATTGTATATAAAAATAAAGTGTCTTGAATGTTTGATGCTTGAATCTGAGAACATTATGTCCAACATTTGTAAACAATTATTAGATGATAATACATATACATATAACAGGAATGTACTGTGAGACCTGATCCAGTATGACAATCCCCTCTTGAGTGTCAGGGTCTGTCTGGATTGTGAAGGTGCTGCTCTCCTCGAGATCCTCTAAGCTGTAGTTCATTTTAGCGTTCAGACCAACATCACTGTCATCTGCCATTATTCTTCCCACTGTGGTGCCCACTGGGGCTGACTCTGATATAGCAAATGTGTACAAATCTGGACATAAAGAGGAAAATTATAGAACACTTTCAATGTTCATGTGCTTTGGCAACAGAAACACAAAAACTACATAATGTAATAAATCACTGAATGCTGATAATGATATAAATTGTCACCACTCACACACCTATGTGTTTTTTTTCTGCTACTGTGCAAATGTTCCATGGACATCTAACCCTCTTAGAAATAGTTTCCATCACCACATTATAAGATGTTATATAATGTTATTTATTAAGCTGTTTTCTATGTGAGCAACATTGGCTGCTCTACAAAAAAAAGCATAAATTGAGTCTCTTTTAGTGTTTTTTACTGTGCAACTGCAACGTGTCAGTGTAGAAGGCAGGGAGTATATATGAGGGCGATAATAATTAACTAAATAAGACAGCTGATAATCATAAGTAACCATAGAAACTAACAGGGACATGATCAGAAATCGAAACTAAACGGCAGGAAACAGGAACTTAAGGGAAGCACAACAGAATATCAAAAAGAGAGTCAGAGACCATGACAGTAGTTTCCCCTCCCGGAAGATGAGTCCTCGCGCCATAACTGAACTTCCAACAGTGGAGGGCTGCAGAGGGCTTTGGAGGTGGGCATGGAGCAGGTGATGGACAGGGATGAGGAGTAGTTGGTGGAGACGAATACCACGGAGGAGGGTGCCAGGGTACGTGGAAGAACCGGCAGAGCAGAGCGGCTGACGGACCAGGGCAACACCCACTGCCCAGAAGCCCAAAGTGGAGCTGCTGACTTGCGGGGCTGAGACTCGGCTGACCGGGGTGACGATGGAGCAATCGAGGACGATCAAGAAGCCCAGAGAGAAGGAGAAGCCAGTTGGAGCCGAAGGGGTGGAGGGTCGAGGCACAGCCGGAGACCCATAAGTCCGAGTTGGAAGCTTAGCGCTGACCGACCAAGGCTGATTCAGATGGACGAGGGACCCCAGAGGAGTCCTAGGGCAGACCTTGATATGGACCAGGGTTAGGGTGGCCACTGTAGATATGAGGGAACTCAGAGCCGGGGCAGAGCCGACGGGCTGAGAGGCCGAGGTGCAGCCGGAGACCCTGCCTCATTCCGAGCTGGTGGAGGAGAAGCCCGAGGCAAAGCTGATGAACCGCACAGCGCTAGCGGCGGGGGCAGAGACAAGGAGCTAGATGACACCAGTGGTACAAGGAAGGAAGATCTAAACCAGAGCTTGATTTTGCGCAGAAAGGCAAAGCTTTTTAAAGCATTTCAAGCCCAGTTATTAACCCTCTGAGGTCGGCTATCGCGCCGGCGCGATAGTCTCGGTTTTTTCTTATCAGTGCAAAAGAAACTCAAAATACTCTGTTGATTTTGATCTTACATATTAAGTGTTGTACATCATTAGATCCTGATAAGTGTCTATTTTTTTGTGGATACTCACAATAAAAACAAAGTGTTGTGCTTTTCGCCAAATAAAGAAAAACAAACATTATGCGCGTTCTGCCTTCTCTCTGTCAGTGAAGTCCATTCTGAAACGCGTCCTAATATTACTTTTAATTCCGCGAATACTTGTCATACAGGCACGAGTGCTTTTCCATAATGAAGCTTGAACTCTCTTCTTTTAAATGAGTTAATTTATATAAAAAAAACAAATATTCTTAGCTTATGTAATCTGTATGAAAAGAGAGAGATGTCAGTATTTTTCTTTCCAGCTCATTATACCTAATTACGCGTTAATGTGCCACGCCCACGGAGAGCGCGCGCTATTCAAACGCAAATGATTTTAGACAAGCCGTTCAAACATGCCAACGCCCACCAGCTGGATTATAAAACACATCGTGTTTAGTAAGTAGGCTATCTTGCACAGCTGTGTACACAGCGTATCCTTTCACTGTGAGGAATATCTAACCCTGGAAAATGTACCAGAAGTGCTGGTAGTTTCATTTCGAGGAGCAACGGATCCAGCTGATGTAGTAAGTCATTTATTCTAGTGCTTTGTTCTAATCGTGATATTGAAGTGTCGGACTGTAAACCGCAAAAAGACTGTTTAAATATGAATTGCGTGTATGTGTGTAGGCTAAATGATGAGTGAACGGCAAAGGCGCGCGCGCTTTGTTTACAGTTATACAGCGCGTGTCTGTGCCTTGTTCATTCACTCTCGCACCTACATTAGTAAACGTTATGTTTACATAAACACATCTTAGTAGGCTATAGCAATATAGTTTGTATGAGTAAAAATAGACTGAAATATGTTGAAATAAAATGTCTGTATAAGCAACAAGCTGCAAATTCACATGTATATACTAATATATCATACACAATATATTACAGACTAAATATGAATGTTTAGACACGATTTTGTGATTAGTTTTGGATAGCTTATAAAGTTTTGACTGTAAAAAAAGACTACTGTCACATTAAATAGGTACGCTTTTGTTCACCAATTTCTGCTCATAGTTAAATATACTATAGTATGATGTTTTGTCAAAAATAAAGTAGGTATATTGAATTATCAACTAAGATGTTATTATAGTGTTTGTTCCAATATTCAAACTAATGAATCCTTACCCTTTTTTAATACGTATGATAAAATGTATAGTTTTTACAAAGAAATACACTTGAAATATTGTTAAAATTGTAATTGTTGTTGTAATTGTAACCTATTTGTAATTGGTTACAATTTCTAATTGTAAAATATGTATAGGCTATATAGATCATTTCTTTTGTCCTTGCATTCTTTGGGATCCTGTGACACACCTGTGTGAAAGGGCTAATTAATATGCAGCTCATTATGCGGCACATTATCCGGCCTTTGTCTTCTCAGGTGTGAACACGCCTCCACGCATATTGCCTTTCCAAACCAAAGGTCTCTAATAAAATTTAAATCAGTGTATGTGTTTGTGTAAATGATTAGGCAGGATGATTTTCAGATCATTTTGAAGCAAAAATTCTAGGCAACAACACTGATTAGTCACAAGTCTTGTGGACACATATTTAGTATGTGTTTTGTGGCCTTATTTCAGACACTTTAAGTTTTATTTTTTTCAATAACCATGCATAAGCAATATTCTCTCAAAAATACAAACATGTTTCATAGTTGTTGCTGAGAAATTACGGTAGTCCAGTTTGTGCTTTATTGAGTGAATTTACACCTTTGCCATTAACATGTTTATAAATAACTGAAAAAAGCACAAATGTCAGAGCATGTCAGAACACCTCAAGGACCCCAAAAATCCTTAGACCTCAGAGGGTTAAGCACTACCCCTGGATGACAGCATCAACCAAGAAGCTAAAGCTTACTGCTGGAATTGTTTGCTGTTCGGGTAAGTTATTTAAAATCAAATAGATAAAAGGATTAAGTTTATTCTAGCCGCTGCAGCTGTTTTTTATATGTTAAGCCTTAGTTTAGAAAAGTTATTTTGCAGAATAACTGGTCAGTCTGCAAATTTCCTAACTTAGTGACAGTAATTCTGCATAATTGTTCTATTGTTCCCAAATCATAAGTTTAAAATGTTCTGTTACATACATTTAATCAGCTGCTGTGCCAGTCTAATGATATGATTTATTATCAACATATGCAGAAGTGTTGCTCACTAATGTGCTTTGGTCTGAGCGCTGTCATGATGGCTTGCATTAAATTCTGTTGGTTTTGTGGCCAGTTGTCACCATATTCCACTGAAATAACACACAGATTGTGTGATGATGCAATTATTTGTAATGATTTGCATTTTATTACTTTTTGTATAATTTTGGTGTTAACTCTCATGCTCAGTCTGATGTTTGTTTGTGGCATTTCTTGTCAAAGGTAACATGCAGTATTATAGAAGAGGACACAGTAAGCTAGGCTGAGTTTAGGCTGAGTTAACTTTTTTACCGATGAGAGAAGGGGGTGAGAGGGCCAAGCTTCAAGAGTCATGGTTCGATACTGATATATTCAAATTTGATATTTAAGAAAGCCTAAAACCTTTCACAGAAATGTAATATAATAATATATAATGTGATAAAGCCAAGGTCCTGTCTTTGTTTGATTGACATATGTGTCATGTTTTGGATTCTCACTGTGCTGGAAAGTGGGTCCGTTGTCATTGACATCCATTAGGCTGATGGTCACGGTGGTTGTGGCGCTGTAGCCTCCATTAAGTCCCAGCATATCTTTCACCTGAACCACAACCATATATACCTCCCTGGCTTCTCTGTCCATATTAGACCATGACGTCACAATTATACCTGTGTTGGAGAGAAATAAGAATAAACATTAAGCACAGACTGTCCTTGTTCAAGAGTGCTAAATGTTCAAGAGTGCTTCATGAGCTCAAGGCTAGATTATTGTAATGCTCTCCTGGGTGGTTGCCCTACACACTTAATAAACAAACTCCAGCTGGTCCAAAACGCAGCAGCTCGAGTTCTTACTAGAACCAGGAAGTATGACCATATTAGCCCGGTTCTGTCAAAACTGCATTGGCTGCCTATTAAACATCGTATAAATTTTAAAATCTTGCTGATTACTTACAAAGCATTAAATGGTTTAGCTTCCAAGTACTTGAGCCTCTTAATGCATTATAGTCCTTCATGTCTATTGCTTGGGCTGGGCGATAAAACGGTAACGATAGTTATTGCGATATAATTTTTCTCGATAAAACGATATCAAGAGTTCGATAAATGTTCGATAATTTTTATGTGCCCAAAGCGGAAAGAAACTCATTTGAACTCATATCCGCTCGGCTCAAAGTCCAAACGACAGCGCAGCGCGAACTCACTAGAGCAGATGCGTTTACTCTGATCGCCCTCGGTCACGAGATCCAGTGAGAAGCGCTTGAATTCAGTGAAGAACACAAATGTCTCAGTGATTTAAACCAGTTTAAAGGCAGATGAAACAGTGCTGATGAACAGGAGAAACACTGTGCGCAACGATACAGTCAGAAGGCTTTTCCGTCTACCAATTCCCATCATTTTTCACGGATTTACTGTAACGTTAGCCCTACTAATATTAACTGCACTATGAAATGTGGGATATTCATATTGAATTGTATTATATTATTAATGTAGACAATGTAAGGACTAATGGAAAATAATAACATTATTTAATAATGTATTTAGGCTACAGTTTTTCATACTAATACCATAGAAACCATAAAGTAACCTATTGCCATGATAGTGAGGTGCTATAGGCTATGCCCGGTTTTATCTGTGGTTATCATGATCTAAATGCATGATGCTGGATGACCAATGGTTAATTTTAATAAAACTCAAACTGTAAGAATATTACATTTTACCAAATAAAAATTAGCACATCCAGAAAATAAGAAATATTTTTTTCTATTAAGATATTTATTTTGTTAAGGAAAAATTACACATTTGAATGTTCTAACTCAGATTTGGCAAATGTTCTCGTGTTTGGCAAGTTTTTGTCATGATATGTTCTGACAATAAAGAGTAGTTTAAAACCACAATTAACGCTCTGGTTTCTACAACTTTCACTTAGGAGCAAAAATCTGCCTTTAAACTTGAAAGAAATAAAGATTTGACATTTATCGTGATAATTATCGATATCGACTGATATAAAAAAATTATCGTGATAATTTTTTTTTGGCCATATCGCCCACCCCTATCTATTGCTATTTCAAAATTCTGGCCAGTTTATAAATACCTAGAATATCAAAATCGACTGCTGGCGGTAAATCTTTTTCCTATTTAGCACCAAAAATCTGGAACAGTCTTCCAGCATTGTTCAAGAAGCAGACACACTCTGTCAGTTTAAACTCAGACTAAAAACACATCTCTTTAACCTGGCATACACATAGAACATTATAAATGTCTATTATTCCAATCAGTTAAATGATTGTTAGGCCGTATAAACTAGGTCAATCGGAACCGGGAACACTTTCTAAAACACCAGATGTACTCGTTACATCATAAGAATGTAGCTTTGGAACAATCTACATTGTTAAAAGCACTATATAAATGAAGATGACTTGACTTAAGAAGAATGGCATCAAGACTAAAAATTAGTCTTTCTATTTATACCGAGGTTTACTGTAGTCAGCCGGATCATGCCTAAATCAAAGTCAAACACTGTTCGTTTGTTGGCCAGAGGAGAACTGGCCCCTCGACTGAGCCTGGTTTCTCCCAAGGTTTTTTCTCCATTCTTCCACCTGATGGAGTTTTGGTTTCTTCCCACCGTCACCTTTGCACCTTTGGCTTTTGGCTTGCTTAATTGGGGACACTTAATTTTCAACAATATTACTGTTCTGCCTGCATTGACACTATTATATGAGAACTGAACTGACATCAATGTTTTCTCCAGAGTGGCTGTATAGATAAATTAACTAAATTAATCAATTTTTAACAGCAAAAATGAACCATCACTGAACTATTTTCTTCTAGATCTGCTGTACAGCCGAAACAAACTTTGTTGCATTATTTTCCTGTTATTGATATAAAGCTGCTTTGAAACAATCTGTATTGTAAAAACATTATATAAATAAAGGTGACTTGACTTGACTATTGATATTGCGATATATCGTTACCATGAATTATTTTGTCCACGATAACCATGGTGTGAAAAATCTGATATTGTGACAGCCCTGATGTTTATTTATGTATTTGGTATTGACATGCCTGAGTTTTCCCCTGTTCATTAAAATCTTTGTTATTTCTGCGTCACATATTTAGGAATTACAACTACATTACTTTACAATTTATTTCTTGTTCCTGGGCTAGTAAATAAGACACTGCATCAGCACAATAATTATTTGTTATATTTCATAAATTAACCACAACCCACCCCCTGCCACTTTTAGCAAGCGAACTAGGCCTATAAGATTGCGCCAGGCTCCAGTGTTGTCTTTTCATTCATCAAAGATCTCTCTTTTTCATGAATACAACTCCCAGCAAGGACTAACTGGAGCCTCAACAAATTAAATCAGGACACGATTTCAAATGAAATGTATCAAACTCAGTGTTATAATTATCACCGGCTCAGCCTGACACTGGACAGACCTCCTTTAAAGAAACCCGAACAGCAGAGCCTTTTTTTTTTTTTTTTTTTTTTTTTTTTTTTTAATTGTACAATGGTTTTGTTTGGAGAAAAAGGGGCATTACACCCCAACACCAAAACCTCTTTCCAACTGCGAAGCATTGCAATTGAATTTCATTGAATGAACAATGAATTTAACAGGAGAATGCCAGAACAGCATTTTATGACTTAAAGCTTTAGAGAGGTTGGTTGGTGCAACAAAACAATGATCCAAAGCAAACAAGTAAAGAACACAAGTAAAACTGTGTTAGATAACTATTCACAAACAAATATTCATAAACTGAAACCGATTTGTGGAGAAGAATGGTAATTAGTACATAATTGGTCAGAATTCATATAGGCAGCTAGAAGAAAGATGCTCTGTTGTTAAAGGAGGTTATTAGAAGGTTCACTTACTTTCTCGACCCTGCACTGTGAATGATTGCTCAGTGTATTCAATAAAAATGTGCAAAAGTAAGGGGAGGACCAGAGACACAAGAAACTGACAGAGAAGCAAAAAGGAAAAAACAAACAACATAAACAATTGTGCCATGACCCTGCCAAAAAAAATTAAAAGCCAAACGACCAGCCCGAAGTGTCAGGACTTTGAAACGGTATCCTTGCAGGGTAACAGGTGTAGTTTATAAAATAAACAAGTTTCACAATACTTCATTGTGACACAGTATCTTCGTTTTAATCACTATACTGTACTTACAATTTTGTCTTTATTTTACATAAATGTCATTTAACCCTAACCCTAATGCATTGAGATTCAGATAACTTTAAACATGACTGTTTAAAGCACAAAGGTTTTTGCTGAGCAAGGAATCTGCACCTGTTTTGGGTTCCACTGAGAAGTAGGGCTCCCCCTGCAGGATTGAATAGATGAGTTTAGCATTGTTCCCAAACAAAGGGTCATCTGCATCTGTGGCTGTTACCTGGATAACTGTGGTCCCTGTAGAGAAGAGAGAAGGGTGAATGAGTGAATAGTGGTTAATTCACACATATTCATTGTGCTACTGTCCATTGAATCTGCCATTGTGTGTCTGTCTCTCATTCCCAAGTTTTTTTCTCTCCATTCTGTTACTGATGGGGTTTGGGTTGTTGCCACTGTCGTCTTTGGCTTGCTTAAGGCGGGCATACACTGTACGATTTCAGCTTGGTAACCTACTGACACTGTACGACTAGATCGCACGTGATGTAAAGCCAAAGCTTGGGATTTACGGTGGAGAAAATATGTATTTGATCCCCTGATAATTTTGTAAGTTTGCCCACTTACAAAGAAATGAAGGGTCTTTTATGGTAGGTTGATTTTAATGGATAGAGACAGAATATCAATAAAAAAATCCAGAAAAAAACACATTATATAAAGGTTATGAATTGATTAGAATTTGATTGAGTGAAATAAGTATTTGATCCCTAACCAACCAGCAAAAATCCTGGCTCCCACAGATTGGTAATGTGCCCATGTGAAACACAGATTAGTCCTGTCACTTTAACCCTCTGAGGTCTGAGGATTTTTGGGGTCCTTGAGGTGTTCTGACATGCTCTGACATTGGTGCTTTTTTCAGTTATTTATAAACATGTTAATGGCAAAGGTGTAAATTCACTCAATATAGCACAAACGGGGCTACCAGAATTTCTCAGCAACAATTATGAAACATGTTTGTATTTTTGAGAGAATATTGCTTATGCATGGTTATTGAAAAAAACTAAAACTTAAAGTGTCTGAAATAAGGCCACAAAACACATACTAAATATGTGTCCACAATACTTTTGACTAATCAGTGTTGTTGCCTAGAATTTTTGCTTCAAAATGATCTGAAAATCATCCTGCCAAATCATTTACACAAACACATACACTGATTTAAATTTTATTAGAGACCTTTGGTTTGGAAAGGCAATATGCGTGGAGGCGTGTTCACACCTGAGAAGACAAAGGCCGGATAATGTGCCGCATAATGAGCTGCATATTAATTAGCCCTTTCACACAGGTGTGTCACAGGATCCTAAAGAATGCAAGGACAAAAGAAATGATCTATATAGCCTATACATATTTTACAATTAGAAATTGTAACCAATTACAAATAGGTTACAATTACAACAATAATTACAATTTTAACAATATTTCAAGTGTATTTCTTTGTAAAAACTATACATTTTATCATACGTATTAAAAAAGGGTAAGGATTCATTAGTTTGAATATTGGAACAAACACTATAATAACATCTTAGTTGATAATTCAATATACCTACTTTATTTTTGACAAAACATCATACTATAGTATATTTAACTATGAGCAGAAATTGGTGAACAAAAGCGTACCTATTTAATGTGACAGTAGTCTTTTTTTTTTACAGTCAAAACTTTATAATCTATCCAAAACTAATCACAAAACCGTGTCTAAATATTCATATATTGTGTATGATATATTAGTATATACATGTGAATTTGCAGCTTGTTGCTTATTCAGACATATTATTTCAACATATTTCAGTCTATTTTTACTCATCTTAGTAGGCTATAGCAATATAGTTTGTATGTGTTGTTCATGTAAACATAACGTTTACTAATGTAGGTGCGAGAGTGAATGAACAAGGCACAGACACGCGCTGTATAACTGTAGTAAACAAAGCGCTTGGCCTTTGCCGTTCACTCATCATTTAGCCTACACACAGACGCAATTCATATTTAAACAGTCTTTTTGCGGTTTACAGTCCGACAAATTCAATATCACGATTAGAACAAAGCACTAGAATAAATGACTTACTACATCAGCTGGATCCGTTGCTCCTCGAAATGAAACGAATCGGTTACCTAACGTAACCTCGGTTCTCTCTAGAAGAGGGAACGAGTATTGCGTAAGCTAGCTTACGCTACGGGAAAGATTCATCTTTGCTGAGATATTGAAGCCAAAAATTATTTCATAATTTGTATCCATATACAACGCAGTTCCTCTGCGGCAGACCTAGAGCGGGCTAGCTAGCAGCTCATTGGTTCGCTCAGAGAGAACTGCTTAAGCCTATGGGAGAGCGGAACTGAACCCGCTTCCAATGAGAGGCGCCCGCGCGCTCATTGCGTCATGGCCCGCCAGAGTGGGCGTGGCCAAGGGGTATATAACAGTCTCTCCCAGGCTTATATGTTGATTTATTTCAGCGTGAAGCGAAACGCTAGTAGCGCAAGCACGGCAGGGAACGCAATACTCGTTCCCTCTTCTAGAGAGAACCGAGGTTACGTTAGGTAACCGATTCGTTCTCTTACGAGAGGTTCTCTCGTATTGCGTAAGCTAGCTTACGCTACGGGAACACCTGGTCAACGCCGTGCGCGCTATGAAACCACACATGAAATCCCAGGGATCTACCGGGGGATATTTAACGTGGAGTGAATGTACTATGAGGCCGGCAGAGCGGGCACATGAAAAGTACACATAAGCATGTATAGGGCCAGCAGAGCGG
Organism: Tiaroga cobitis; assembly: GCA_030578255.1. Classification (NCBI taxonomy): domain Eukaryota; kingdom Metazoa; phylum Chordata; class Actinopteri; order Cypriniformes; family Leuciscidae; genus Tiaroga; species Tiaroga cobitis. The sequence goes on from CM060614.1 coordinate 33,779,370, forward strand.
GCACATGAAGTGTAAAAGCATTTAAGGAGAGCACAAGGGGCGAACCGGTTGTGAGGGACTCTCAGAAATGCAGCTTCTTAGAGAGCTGGTCGTTAGACAGCTAGTAATTTTGCCTGCAAGGCGGGGACTTCCAAGTTGTAAAATCTGACAAAAGTGGACGGGGAGGCCCATCCCGCGGCCACACAGATGTCATGAATGGAAATTCCACAGGACCATGCCCACGATGAGGCCATGCCTCTAGTGGAGTGCGCCCTGATGCCCAGAGGGCATGGCAGGCATTTAGATGCGTAAGCAGAGGCAATCGCGTCCACTATCCATCTAGACAGTGTCTGTTTGGAGGCGGCCAGACCTTTGGTGCGCCCCCCAAACGACACGAAAAGCTGCTCAGCGCGTCTGAACGCGGCAGCGCGCGTCGTGTACAACCTCAGAGCCCGCACCGGGCAGAGGAGATTGGCGTCGCGCTCGCTATCGGATGCAGGCAGAGCCGATAGGGAGATAATCTGCGCCCTGAACGGGGTACCAATCGCTTTCGGGACATAGCCATGCCTAGGTTTGAGAATGACAACCGAGTTATTCGGCCCAAACTCAAGACACGCGGCGCTGGATGAGAGCGCGTGAAGGTCCCCTACGCGTTTTACTGAGGACAGAGCCGTCAGAAAAACGGTTTTGAGCGAGAGGTATTTTAGGTCCACAGACTCGAGCGGTTCGAACGGGGGTGCTTTCATAGCTTCGAGGACTATAGAAAGATCCCAAATAGGAACCGACGGGGGCCGCGGAGGGTTCATCCTCTTAGCTCCCCTGAGGAAGCGGATGACTAACTCGTCTTTGCCCAGGGACTGAGCGCGTCGGGGTTCAGCGAACGCTGCGACGGCTGCCACGTAAACCTTGAGAGTGGAGGGGGACCTGCCCTTGTCCAGCATCTCTTGAAGGAACATTAGCAAAGACGGCACCTCGCATGACCGTGGGTCCAGCTGTTTTACGGTGCACCATTTTGAGAACACAGACCATTTAGACGCATAGAGCCTTCTCGTGGAAGGTGCTCTAGCCTGTATGATAGTGTTTCTTACTCCCTCTGGCAAATCGACGAATAGTCGTTGATCACCCATGCATGTAGCGCCCAGCGCTGTGGATGGGGGTGCCAGATCGTGCCGCGAGCTTGAGAGAGGAGATCTGCTCTGACTGGGATGGGCCACGGGGCTGTCTGTGACAGCTGCGTGAGCTCCGGAACCCAATTCTGACTCTCCCAACGCGGGGCTATGAGGAGCACCGAGTGGCGTGCGTCCCTGATCCTCTGAATTACCTGTGGTAACAGAGCGATCGGAGGGAATGCATAGAGCGGGCGGCGAGGCCATTCCTGGGCTAGCGCGTCCTCGCTCCTCGAAAAATATATTGGGCAGTGAGCGTTCTCTTCTGACGCGAAGAGGTCTACTTCTGCTCTGCCGAATAGCTGCCACAGTAGTTGGACCGTTTGTGCGTTCAGGGACCATTCTCCCGTGGAGATGAGGTCCCTGGACAGTATGTCTGGACCGTCGTTGAGATGGCCCGGCACATGCGTCGCTCTGAGCGAGAGCAGGCGGCTCTGAGACCAAACTAGAATGCGGTGTGTCAGTAGACAGAGATTTCTGGATCTGACACCGCCCTGACGGTTGAGATAGGAGACCACCGCCCTGTTGTCCGAACGGATCAGGACATGGTGTCCCCGAATGAGCGAGAGAAAGCGCGAGAGCGCGTTCTCGACCGCAAGCATTTCCAGACAGTTTATGTGTAAAGGGCTTTCCTGAGTCGACCAGTGGCCGAAGGCCGGTGAGCCCTCGCAGACTGCACCCCAACCCGTGTTGGATGCATCTGTCGAGATGACTTTTCGGCAGGAAAAAGTCCCCATCGTGACGCCCTGGCGAAACCATTCTGCTACTGTCCATGGCTGCAGTGCCGTGAGACATGTCTGCGTAACCTTGATCAGCTGGCGGCCCGTGTTCCACGCGCGGTGGGGTACACGGCTGTTTAACCAGAGCTGAAGCGGGCGCATGTGCAGAAGGCCCAGCTGAAGTACAGCGGAGGCTGAGGCCATGTAACCCAGCATCCTCTGAAAAGCTTTCAGAGGAGTGCGGGCGTCCATCTGAAACGAGGAGGCTAGGCGCTGAACACTGCGCGCGCGCTGTGTAGACAGGCGAGCCGTCATCGTGACCGAGTTCAAATCTATTCCTAGGAAGGAAATCGATTGACTGGGGAGAAGGGAGCTCTTTGACCAGTTGACAGAGAGACCCAGCGCTTCCAGATGGTTGAGGAGAACTGCGCGGTGCGACAGAAGCTCCGTTTGTGATTGGGCCAAAATCAGCCAGTCGTCCAGATAATTCAGAATGCGCAGCCCCTGGCTTCGCAGGGGGGCGAGCGCCGCGTCCATGCACTTCGTGAATGTACGGGGCGCCAGAGATAAGCCGAACGGGAGAACGGCATATTGATAAACAAGACCCTCGAAGGCGAAACGTAAGAATGGCCTGTGACGGGGATTTATCTGGATCTGAAAATAGGCGTCTTTCAGGTCTAGAGAGATGAACCAGTCCCCCTGGCGCACCTGCGCGAGGAGTTTCCTGGTAGTGAGCATCCTGAACGGTCTCTTCATGAGCGCTTTGTTCAAAGACCTGAGATCTAAAATCGGTCTGAGGCCGCCGTCTTTCTTGGGAACCAGAAAATAACGGCCGTAAAACCCCGACTCGGTCATAGATGGCGGGACTCTCTCTATAGCGCCCTTTTGCAACAGCGTCGCAATTTCTGAGCGGAGCGTGCCGGCGGCCAGCGGGCTGACAGTAGATTCGAGCTGCGCGCGTGCACGAGGCGGGCGGCGGCGAAACTGCAGCAGATAGCCGTTCTTTATAATGCTTAACACCCACGGGGAGATGCCTGGAATGGCTTCCCACGCTTTGAAGCATGCGGCTAGTGGCCGAATGGCTATATTGCCCTGATTGCTGCACATAGCGGGCTGGACACAGTGTGTGGGCACGCTTTGAATGTGTGTGGCAACGGGACTTGCACTCAGAGAGGAGTCTATGGGCCGTGTAACAGAGCGAGCAGAGAGGGGACACGCGCACGGGCTCGTGGGCGTGTTTATGTTCTCTGAAACTAGAGCGGGCTCTGCCCGTTTCATGTGATGGGGCTCTGATAGAGACACGGGATATGTTATGCTTGTGTGTATCGGTGAGCACATGATTGTGGGCACTTTTTGTACACAACTGGCAAAATTTCTCTTTTTGAGATTTCTCTGGGTAGCCATAAAAACGGCTTTTTGACGCTCGAAGCGGGCTGGGACACCGGCTTGTTTGTGGCGGTCAACACTACTGCAGTCGGCGAAATAACGGGGACTGGCAGAGGGCGAAGCTTTGACGGCGGTCCGGCCGCAGCGGGAGAGCACCGTCGTTTTCTTGATCTTGCTAGGCAGACTTCTGATGATCAGGCTTCAGCGTGATCTTAGAACGCGGGCCTCGTGGGGGCGGCGGTCTGCGGCGGCTGTCAGAGCGAGAGCGAGGGCGGGCGCCCTGTCTGCGCTGGGCTGTTTGAGTCTGCGGAGGAGGTCGCTGTGGCGGAGCTCTGGCGGGAGGCTCGCGAGAGCGGCCCGCGGAAGAGCTAGCGCGGCGTGGCAGAAACAAATTCATCGCCTGGGTGGCTTTCTGTACCTCCGAGAAGCGATCGACGATGCCCGTGACAGCGGATCCAAACAGGCCCGTCGGGGAGAGGGGCGCGTTGAGAAACGCGGCGCGCTCAGAGTCTCCCATGTCGGCGAGCGTGAGCCATAGGTGTCTCTCGGCAACACACAGGCTGGCCATGCATCTCCCCAGAGCTTGTGCGGCGGCTTTAGTGGCGCGAAGGGCGAGGTCCGTAGCACTTCTCAGATCCGTGACAGCGGGGGCGGGGTTCCGACCGCCTTCGGCACATTCACGGAGAATATCGCTCTGAAGCACTTGGAGGACAGACATCGAGTGAAGCGCGGCGGCGGCCTGACCGGCGGCGGCGTATGCGCGAGCGTGAAAACTCGAGGTCGCTCTGCACGCTTTAGAAGGAAGCGTGGGTGAGGAACGCCATCTAGCAGAGGGCGGGCAGAGGTGCGCGGCGACCAAGTCATCGACGGGCGGCATGGCTGAGTAGCCTTTCTCGGCGGCTCCGTCCACCGAGCGCAGCGAGGCGGAAATGTCGGAGCGGTTTCTGGCCGAGAGCGGGGCATTCCAGGACTTCGTTAATTCTGCGTGAAGCTCAGGCAGAAATGGAGCGGCCCGGTTGCACGCGGGGGTCGAACGCCGATGAAAGAAGCTGCCGTCCATCCGGTTCGGGGCCTGCTCGGGTGGGGGAGACCACTCGAGACCGAGGCGTTCGACGGCCTGTGAGAGGAGGCGCATCAGCTCTTCCTCTATCCCGGCGCGGGTCCCCGTCGACTCTCTCGTGGAACCGCGAGACGACCAGTCCTCACTGTCGGAAGCGAGCAGTGAGCAGGAGTCCTTCTCCTCCGCGGCGTCATCGGAGGCAACAGAGCGGCCACTCGGCGGCAACTGTATGTCCGGCAGGGGCGGGGAGGGAGAGCGGGAAGCGGGAGGCGGCGGCGGCGGCCCGCATGTTTCCGCTGGTGGCTCCGGCGGCCTCTGAGAGCGGCGTTTTTTCTTCCGCGGCGAAGAGACAGGCGGCGCGGGAGCGGATTTCACTGCCAGAAGTCGTGCCCGCAGGGACGACAGCGGCAGGCTTTCGCAGAAGTCGCAGCCTCCATCCGCGAGGGCGAGTTCTGCATGCATGAGACCCAAGCAGAGAGCGCAGATGACATGGCGGTCTCCGTCCTCGAGACGAGCGCGGCAGGAGCCGCGGGAAAAACGAGGCATCTTGGGAAAGACGCTCGTGCTCTTTTAGATATAGTGGAGAAAAGGATACAGTCGTCGGATGGCTTAGCTTGCTGGGCGGCTGAAGGTGGCGAAGACGGCCGGCTTCTTCAGGGTCCGGAGCTCGCTAGTGGTGCCTTCTCGACGGCGACGGCTTTCTCCCAGAACACAGCAGAAGCGTGAGCTTGCTGAAGATGAAATGAATCAACATATAAGCCTGGGAGAGACTGTTATATACCCCTTGGCCACGCCCACTCTGGCGGGCCATGACGCAATGAGCGCGCGGGCGCCTCTCATTGGAAGCGGGTTCAGTTCCGCTCTCCCATAGGCTTAAGCAGTTCTCTCTGAGCGAACCAATGAGCTGCTAGCTAGCCCGCTCTAGGTCTGCCGCAGAGGAACTGCGTTGTATATGGATACAAATTATGAAATAATTTTTGGCTTCAATATCTCAGCAAAGATGAATCTTTCCCGTAGCGTAAGCTAGCTTACGCAATACGAGAGAACCTCTCGTAAGAGAACTACCAGCACTTCTGGTACATTTTCCAGGATTAGATAGTATTATTCCTCACAGCGAAAGGATACGCTGTGTACACAGCTGTACAAGATACTTACGAAACACAATGTGTTTTATAATCCAGCTGGTGGGCGTTGGCATGTTTGAACGGCTCGTCTTAGATCATTTGCGTTTGAATAGCGCGCGCTCTCCGTGGGCGTGGCACATTAACGCAAAATTAGGTGTAATGAGCTGGAAAGAAAAATACTGACATCTCTCTCTTTTCATACAGATTACATAAGCTGAGAATATTTGTTTTTTTTATATAAATTCATTCATTTAAAAGAAGAGAGTTCAAGCTTCATTATGGAAAAACACTCGTGCCTGTATGACAAGTATTCGCGGAATTAAAAATAATCTTAGGACGCGTTTCAGAATGGACTTCACTGACAGAGAGAAGGCAGAACGCGCATCATGTTTGTTTTTCTTTATTTGGCGAAAAGCACAACACTTTGTTTTTATTGTGAGTATCCACAAAAAAAATTGAAACTTATCAGGATCTAATGATGTACAACACTTAATATGTTAGATCAAAATCAACAGAGTGTTTTGAGTTTCTTTTGCACTGATAAGAAAAAAGCGAGACTATCGCGCCGGCGCGATAGCCGACCTCAGAGGGTTAAGAAAGTTTTCCTAATGTCAGCTCGTTATGTGTATAAAATACTATATCTTCCATTCCATCCTCTCCACCACCATGGGCAATACCAAAGATCTGCCGAAGGACATCGGGGACAAGATTGTAAACCTGCACAAGGCTGGATTGGGCTACAAGACCATCAGCAAGAAGCTTGGTGAGAAGACAACTGTTGGTGCCATTATTCGAAAAAGGAAGAAATACAAAATAATCATCCATTGCCCTCGGTCTGTAGCTCCATGCAAGATCTGGGCTCATGGGGTACAGATGATCATGAGAATGAGTTAAGGATGATCATGAGAATGAGATAAAGATGATCATGAGAATGAGGTACGGATGATCATGAGAAAGGTGAGGGATCAGCCCAGAACTACTCGGGAGGAGGTTGTTAATGATCTTAAGGCAGTTGGGACCACAGTCACCAGTCAAACAATTGGTAACACACTACGCTGCAATGGATTGAAATCCTGCAGCGCCCGCAAGGTCCTCCTGCTCAAGAAGGCACATGTACAGGCCCTTTTGAAGTTTGGCAAAAAACATCTAAATGATTCAGAGAAGGCTTGGGAGAAAGTGTGGTGGCTAGATGAGACCAAAATTTAGCTCTTTGGCATCAACTCAACTCGTCGTGTTTGGAAGAAGTGAAATGCTGACTATGACCCAGAGAACACCATCCCTACAGTCAAGCACAGAGGTGGAAACATCATGCTTTTGGGCTGTTTCTCTACCGTAAAATCTTGGATGAGATCCTCCTTCCCTCAGCCAGAACACTGAAGATGGGTCGTGGATGGGTCTTCCAGCATGACAATGACCCAAAACATACCGCCAAGGCAACAAAAGAGTGGCTCAAGAAGAAGCACATTGAGATCTTGGAGTGACCTAGCCAGTCTCCAGACCTTAATCCTATATGGAGTCAGTTCTCATCCGATAGCGTCAGTGCATTCAAGTCAATAATACTGCTGAATATTAAGTGTCCCCAACTAAGCAAGCCAGAGGCGACATTGGCAAGAACCCAAACTTAATCGGTGACAGATGAGAATGGAGAATGGAGAAAAACAAAAACAAAAAAACCTGGGAGAAACTCAGTCGAGGGGCCGACTGAGTTTCTCCCAGAAACTCGTAATCTAACCCAAACCCTTACCCTAACCCTGGCCAACGAAAACGAACATGGTGTGATTATGATTTCAGGCTGCATCAAAAAGTCAGATTGTGGATTGATATTCAACACCAGACTCAGTAAACCATTTATGGAACTTCTCTCTCTGAATAGGGGTATTGCCATTTTGGCACAGAACGGACTCTCCCCAAATTGCTGTAACAGCTTTGCAAAAACAAACTTTTCCAGGATGTCATTGTGTGAGGCTTTTCATAGAGCAAATATCAACCAAGCTTTCTGTGAATATTTGGTTTCTCTAAAACATTTAATGTAGTAGCTTAATCATTTTGTTGTCTCTCTTTCACAATCAAACTGTGTAACACTTTAGAAAGTGTTCCTTCATTAATGAATAACTACACAGGAACAAATGAGTAACGCATTATTAACACTCTATTAACTACTATTAACTAACAATAAACTCTGATTAACTGATTAGTAAGAGTGCTCAGTTCAAGGAGGTAGTTCACTGGAAGGAATTACTATATAATAATAATTAGTAGTTCCTTCTGAAGGATTTGATAATACTTGAGTCATTACTATCCAATACTTTACAAAAACCTGAAAGCTTACAGTGATTTCAGTCATTACTAGTGAGTTTTCATGCTTTTCACTTTTTAGAATAATGATGCAAAAAATGAGTAATTCCTTTAAATGGATGAAGTAACACTTGAGTCATTAGTAGTGGCTTACCATGATATTTACTTATTTAATTATACATTAATTATGCATTATTCATGTTAATGATGAACCTGTATATCATAGTTCTTAGTAGTCGTCTGGGAGGTAAGAAAATATATTTCTGGTTGATTAGCTAATAGTGAACTACCTCATTCAACTGAGTGCTATTACTTACTAATTTGTTATCAGAGTTTCTTGTTAGTTAATAGTAGTTACTAGAGTGTTAATATTATGAATAATATGAATAATAATTCATAATAATTTGTTACATTTATATAGGGCTTTTCTGGGTACTCAAAGCACTTCACATAAAAGGGGGTGGAATCTCCTCAACTACCACCAATGTGCAGCACCACCTGGATGATGCGATGGCAGCCATATTGCGCCAGAACGCCCACCCACCACATATCAGTTTATTGGTGGATAGGAGACAGAGTAATGAAGCCAATCAGAATGTATGGGGATGATTAGGAGGCCATGATGGACAGGGGCCAATGGGCAAATTTGGCCAGGATGCCGGGGTTACACCCCTACTCTATTTTCCGAAGGATATCCTGAGATTTTTAATGGTAAATGGTGTAGTTATTCCTTAATGACAGAACAGTATTCTAAAGTGTCACCTCAAACTGTGTATGAACATAAACCTTTTTTTAGCACTGATAAGATCATTTATTGACATAGACTATGCATAATATTTTAAGTTTTCTTTATTTTTCATGAAAATATGACACAGTGGGTCAACGTACCTGTGGGACACATCTCTGGGATGCTGGATATGTAAGGCTCATTGATAAATTCTGGAGCATTGTCATTGATGTCCTGGACTTTAATGATAAACTCAGATTCAGGTTCAACAGGCTGTTTGGATCTGCGGTTGATGGCCTGGGCTTGCAGTAAGTAGAAGGACTTCACCTCGCGATCCAGACACTGTAATGAGTGAAGGTCACCTGTGTACTCATCAATGATGAATATCTCACCAGCTCCTTCACCTGATAGGATGTACTTGATAGTAAAGTCGCCTGTGTCGTAATCTGATTTCAGCTGAAGGAAAATAAACAGGATGTAAAAGAGATTTTGCAAGACATATCAACTATATATCAATATCTAATTATAATTGAGAAGTGCTAGGACTGTCACTTGTGCCCCTTAGAAAAAAGACACCCTTGAGTCCTCACATTGACTACACCATCTGTCACGGTTTGGTGGCTGTAATGAAGCGCATGATGAGGAAGTAAACAAAATAGTATTTAATTGCAAATTCAAAACAAAGAAACACGCCGGAGATCACTTGGAGACCACTTGGAGACATGGAATATAGCAACCACTACAACATAAATTTTAAATAATACAGGACAAGTAACAGACTGAAACTGAGGGCTTAAATACATGAGGGCAAATAAAGGAGCTGGTGAGTTTACACGACACACCAGAACAGAATACTCAAATCAATCAGAAACCATGGAAACCAAAAGGCAGGAGCAAGACAGAACTAACAGCAAACTCTCGAACAGAAAAGGAAAGCTAAATCAAACAATACAAAGCGTGAAAACAGACTCAGACTCTGACACCAGCTGAGCTGAGTAAGTACTATATTGTTATGAAGCTGTGAAGCTGCTTTGATACAATCTGTATTGTAAAAAGCGCTATATAAATAAAGGTGACTTGAGTTGACTATTGGAGACAAAAATGTGAATATGCTTAAATGAGCGTTAATACGGTTTAATGTTGTATTGGTTTACTATTCAAAAGGACATGTAATTGGGTATGTAAGACATTGCTTACAATTTTATTGAAATAATTACCAACATTTTCTGAACTCACACTTTAATAATAATAATATTATACTTTAATAATATTTAATAATGTATTTTTTTTTCAATATTTTATTATTGCAACTTAATACCGTAATGTTAGGTTTTAGGGGTTATTATTATTATATTTGTTGGTAAATAAAATGGCTGTCACTGTAAGACTGTCACAGAATTTATTCATAAGCTCCCCATCCTTGTCTTTAAGCTATGTGACCTTTTCCTACATTTCTTTAGTTTAGAGGTGTCAAAGCCCTTTGTGAACTCCAGTTATACCTGACCAATCTTCCTTGGTGTTGGATCTTCTTCTTCAACAAATATTTGGCTCCAAATCCAGCCACGTCTCACTCTCAGATGTGACCCACGAGAGGCTTTACTTGAACGGATCTCTTGCTGTTTTCTTGAGATAATAGGGTCACCCCCAAGCCAGCCAGGCATGATGAAGATCATGAAGAGCACATGAAGAACAGAACAGTTGTCCATTGTTGAGAAGTTTTTTGAATCAGTGTTTCATTGAGTGTTAGGGCTGGATGTCAGGGTAATAATGCCAACGGGGGAGATGGACTCAAACAGGATATGAGGCAAAACTCCATTAGAAGGAAATGATGTATTTTCTGTTATTGAGAAAGAGAAAAGAGATACTTAGAATGATTTATAGGGTTGAGGTGAAGGTGAACAGAATTCTTCAATAGACTGAAGTGTTGGAGTCTAGCTGGACCACAAAAAAATCCATTAGAGTGAGACTACTGGGTAATGATCAGGCTAGGTTTAATCTCCAAGTTTTTTTTTTTTCTTTTCATTTTATGAAAAAAATAACAACAACAACAACAACAACCATCTCATATATTTAATCATGTTTTAAATGTTTTAAAATATCCAACCAAAATGTTTAATAAACAGAAATGCAAGAGGCAGATTAATTATTTATTATTAATTATTATATATATAATTATTAATTATTAATAAAATTTTACTATTAAGAACTATTTGTAGATAATATTTAGATCATGCTTCTGTTTCTTTTGTACCATTGTATTGTGTGGAGTTTTAGTTTGTCTCTTCTGATCCTGTGTTTCTCCTCGTTAGTCTTGATTGTTCTCAGCTGTGATTAGTTATTATTATCAGCCCTAGTGTTTCCTGTATTCATTGTTCTGTGTTGTTCTTTAATGGCTGTCATGTATGTGAGCACAGTTTTGTCTCCTTGGTTGTGTGATCTATGTATTTTTGTTATTATTTTATTAAAGGTGATATATTATGCCCCTTTTCACAAGTTGTAATATAAAGCTATGGCGTCCCCAAAATGTGTCTGTGAAATTTTAGCTCAAATTACTCCCCAGGTCATTTATTATAGCTTGTCAAATATGCCCCTTTTTGGGTGTGAGCAAAAACCCGCCGTTTTTGTGTGTCCCTTTAAATGCAAATGACCTGCTGCTTTATATAGCGCTGTATTGTAAAAAGCGCTATATAAATAAAGGTGACTTGACTTGGCCTCTGTTCAAAAGAGGGCGGAGCCTTTACACGAGCTTCAGATACTCTGGCAATAACAAAACAGGCCAATCTCACTCAAAATCTCAGAAATAACTAGTAGCGAGTGCAGCCTTACGGAGAGACTCAGGAAGAGGTTAAACTTTTAGACGCACCTGGATGTTTCTGAATGGTTAGTGGATACATTTATGTAGTTGCTGTAGAGTTACATTGATTCATCTCATCGACTTGCATGTACCGTCATGTTTAACTTTTACACAAGTTGACAAAGTTCCCTGAGGTCTTTATAAGACAGCTGTGAAATTTTTTGGTCAAATAGTGTTCAGTGCTCGTCCGTGCTCAACGACAAAACAGTTTTAGGCTTTGCTCGAACTTCTGCCATTGCGTTAGAACTGGTAACACTGTTGTAAACGTGCAGATTAAGGGCTGATAATATTATAATAAGATCCTCTTCCTACGTCAGAAGGAGAGCGAAATCTGATCGGCTTATTTTTTGCTTGCAGAGAAAGACTTATCAATACAAAGTAACTGGGTTGTCATTTTCACGTTTTCTTGGGATGGTAAATGCATCGGGGACCCGATTCCAGCACTTAAACACGAAAAAATCAGATTTTCATTATATGTGCCCTTTAAACATTACATTGCATTTGGATCCCTACTAGTGATGGTTAGTCTGAGGTCCTGAAGCTCTGTGTTCGGTCCACGTAAAGGCGCAAAGCGCAAACGGGACAGAGCAAAGCAAGGGCTGGGTCTTTGTCCTCCGGGGGCAGAGCTTGCATGTTCACCACCTGATCCCTAAAACGAGTAGTGGGAACCTTGGGCATGTATCCGGGTACATTTCATCAACTGAAAACACCTGTAGGTCCCCCACCCTCTTAACAGAACCCAGTGCAGTCAGGAGCGCCATCTTAAGAGACAGGATTTTGAGCTCTAGTGACTGCAGTGGTTCGAAGGGCGCTCTCTGTAAGGCTGCTAAGACCAAAGCGAGGTCCTAAGAAGGAACAAGGTGAGGACGGAGAAGATTCAGCCTCCTTGCGCCCCTCAGGAACCTGATGATCAGGTCTTCCCACAGACTTACCATCTACTGCATCGTGATGTGTGGTGATAGTGGCAACATACACTTGCAGGGTGGGGGAAGAGGGTTAACCCTAACCCTAACAGGTATCACTTCAAGGTGTACGCGTGTTTCGTAGAGGGTGCTCTCACCTAAGTGATAGTGTCTACCACCGCTGACATCTTTAAAAAGTCTGCAGTGTGCAACAATGCTTTTTTAGAACTGCAGGAAGCAGAAGGAAATGCTTTTGAAGCTACCTCCACTGATGCGACATCAAACAAACACTTGCTGAGGAACTCTCCCAACTCGTAGCACACTCGTTGATGAATACAGAGCACAATCAGACTGAAACGCTCGGCTCTGAAGCGAAAGCTTGAAGTGAGATCGCACATGCGCTTCCATATACCCTCTCAGACGAGATCCCAATTCATCAGTTCAATTCTGGCGTAATGTTGAGCGTGACTGACAGGGAAACGGTTCTTTCAGATGGTTCTTTTCAATAAACCGGTTAAAAAAACATGATTCAGCGTTTCTTTTATGTAAATGGTTTATGGCGGTAGTCGAATATGTTTAACATCTTAGTGTCATGGTATAATCAAGCTGAAACATTCGAATAAATGTGTGAACTCATATTGCAGATTACTTTTCATCCACTAAAGTTTATGTTGTTTGTCACAGTTTCCTTTTGTGATCCTGCATGTCGAATAAAGTGACATATTGAGTAACTTAATCTTATTTGGAAGTTTTCTAAATTAAGGTTTTACAACTGAAGTAAACAATGCAGAAATTGCTGCACAAATGCAGATTGAAGAATAAACTATAAAAAAAATAAAATGGTTTTATAAGCTCCATGATTTAGTTATCACTAACCCTAATTTATACAATCTTCATGCACAATTAATCTCTCAACAGAAAGGTTTTTGCATACTTATCCATAATAAGTATATTTCCAGAGAATCAAACCGACAGCCAGATGTCCTATATTATGCACACGAGAGCTTAATGCATGTAACCTCTTGTGTGCATAGTATCGGATATCTGCCTGTCGGTTTGATTCTTTGGTTCAATAACTGGTCTTGTTGCTCTTACTGTAGTCTTTAAAGTCATTAATTTTCAAACTGGGTCTCCAACTTGTGTCAAGGCACACACACTGGCTCGTTGATCTGTACATTTATAAATATTTTATTCGGCTACTGCTAGTAACGTGAGACATATGGCTATTCCTGAGTAATCTTCTGCAAACTTCGACACTAAGTTGAACCGGCTCATTTGGTTCTTGCATGCTACTTTGGCTCAATCCCAATTTACCCCTTGCACCTACCCTTTGGTTTCGAGTGTACCCCTTGGCCATTAAAACAGAGTTACAAGGGCCAAGGGGTTGAAATATTCCCCTATGAAATGGAACAACACTTCATGAACCCGATACGTCATCAGTCGTTGACGATGGCTCTGACGTTACGGAAGTGACGAGTTTTTACAGGATTTCTCCATGACAACGACTGACAATGATACCAATATGCTGTCCTCCACAGTGGCAATCTCTGTCGTATGGGCTGTATGCATCTTTCTGCACTTGTCTGCCGCAACTCCGACATGAAAATGGAGACGTCTTCGAGGCCTACGAATGCTGATGGATACGTTTGTGGTATGTTTCCTGTAGTCCTCCGATCGGAGTGTGCCTCTGAAAAATCTCCGTTTCGATGGCTATGTAGCCCTACCCCTTCACCCTACCCTCTATTGCAACAAGAATCGGGACGCCCTACCCCTAGACGTGAACGCGCAAAATGGAGGGGTTGGGCAAAGGGGTAGGGGCAAGGGGTGAATTGGGATTGAGCCTTCGTCTGTTCGTCTTGCATCATCAACCCAGAACTAACGTTGGATTCAGTTTGATTTTGTGAATCGTTTCGACTGGTTCCTTCCTATGAACCAGCTCAAAAGAACGATTCATTCAAGAATTGGACATCACTAATCCCTGCTCTCCCTCATTTCTGAGTTTGCCTAACTTTACAGTTTACATGTAGAAATATGTATATTTTTGTAAGTTTGTATATATGCTTGACTCTACAATTTGGATGTACTGACAGTATCTGACAGGAAAAATATTTACTTACACACAGCTTTTGAAACTTAAAGCTGCTGTAGGTAACTTTTGTAAAAAAAATTTTTTTTACATATTTGTTAAAACTGTCATTATGCCATCTGTGAAAAAATCAAGGGACGTGAGGCCGAGGGACGTGAGAGCGGCGTGAGGCCGGTGGCGTGAGTGATAATGAACAACACCTGTGAGACGCACCGGTCTCGTATCTCTCACGGAGGAGCGTAAGCGCCAGTTCCCGCCTCCTTTTTCCCATAACAACTGAACCCTGTTACAAATGTACTAGCATTAGGCCTACATATCGCTAGAATAATTACTTGAATTATATTGTATATGTTATGTTAGTTACCGTTATATTATCTTACTAGCTATTTATAACTTATAGAAAGGGTGCAACGTTATAAAGTTACATTACATATATTGCAAAATACGTAATGATTTGAGGACCAAGTTTGTAGTCAAAGTATGGCCAAGCCTTGGTCAATGTAAAACATATTGTTGATGTTTCGTCCCTACTAGTGAATGTGCCATAACTGGTTATCCGCCGTCATCGGTGGCCCTGCTTACTAGCCTACGCATTCACGGCAAGCTCCGCTGTGGGGGAGGAGCTGTGGAAGGAGGAGCTGTGGGGGGAGGAGCTGTGGGGGAGGGGCTGTGGGGGAGGAGCTGTGGAGGGAGGGGCTGTGGAGGGAGGGGCTGTGGAGGGAGGGGCTGTGGAGGGAGGGGCTGTGGAGGGAGGGGCTGTGGAGGGAGGAGCTGTGGGGGAGGAGCTTCTTCATAATTAAAGAACTATGCATAATTAATACTGTTATTTAATCCTGTTAATTACAGTAAAGCTGCTTTAAAACAATGTTTTGTTAAAGCGCTATAAAAAATAATGTGGCGACATAAAAAAAAAGGTATTTTAAAATGGGACAAAAAGAGAAACATACAAGACTGTTTCCTTCCTGTGAGGGAAACAACTTCAATTCAATTAAGTGTTTTGGCAGCTCTCTGATAGGTGAAATTTTCTCTATATGTTGTTTTTCAACACAAATTCAGATGTTACACATTATTATTTTATAAATAATATGAAATAATGCGAAAGGATGGCTTCAACAACATATAAGAGGTATTGTATGAAAGTTTTCACCCCTTCATTGGAGGTCTATGGGAATTTGGGCCTGTTCGTAAGCCCAATATTGGAATTCTGTAAGTCGGATCAATTAGACAACATATAGCATACTTGGTGTTAATAATAAATACACTTTTAGTGTAGTGTTAGGGGTGGGCAAACTACGGACAGCGGGCCACATACTGTTTAGTTAGGCTGTTTAATCCGGCCCGTCGAATATTTAAAAAAATGTCTTAAAAATTGCATGCATTCGGTGGCGAAGGGGGCGTGGTTCAGCGAGGTCTGTAGCGGGAGAGCGAGGGCGGAGCCGAGCGGTAACCGGGACGTGCTGACAGAGTGGGGAGAGAGAGACTGCTGGGAGCTCGTGCACGCTGTCGAGAGAGAAAACGCTGGCCTGCAAGCTGTATTCAGTGGAAAGTGTTGCTGCATTTGTGACCTGAGAAGCTGTATCCAGCGGGAAGAGTACTGTTTTATATGTGATTTATTTTTTAAATATTCTGAATTAATTGTGTGAGCGCGAGTAAGCGCTGTGGGGAGAGAAAGTAACTTACTGTAAAAAAAGTGCACGAGCCCCAGTATTCGCCGACCCTGTGTCTCCTTCCATCACCCATTCACCGAACCAACATCCCTGTCACACATTCATTTTGCCTTTTTCCTGCAATACTTGAATAAAGCAGATCATCATTCATTCAGAGCTGTTGTGGCTGTGCTGCGGTGTGTCGCGTGACAAGCAATGACGCGTCACCATGGAAACCATTCAGTGACTAAATAACGGTTGCATTGCAAAGCTCACGCTGCAGAGTCAGACCGTTTTTTGTAATTTGTTATATGTAATTTATAACTAATATCCCAGGAAACAGAATGTGGCACGATTGAATCATTGACATTTCAGCACTCCTTGAACAGACAGCCACTTAAGCACAACAGGGCTCCTTGTTGAACTTTAATGTTTTTTCCTTTTTTGGAAACTCAGAGAAAAAAAAAATGTTTGTAACCACTTGTACGCCTGATTAGTTTTCATTTGATTTTTTAGTTTTTCATTTGATATTTAGTTTCTTTGCTCCTCTGTATTTGTAGATGTCTCTTGGACTGCTTCCGGTTACCGAACTTTATCGCCCGGCTTTCGACTACGCTCCCGTCTCTGCCATGTACAGAAACCGGTTTTGTTCATTAAATGTTCTGATCTGCTTTAGTTTTTTACGTTTTATTTATCATACTTAAAATAAATTGGTATATTTTGTTTTTTTTCACAAATGTATGACGTTTGTGTAAGTGCAATTTGATTACCATATGGAGTTTTAATAAAGTTGAATTAACGTAACCTTCTCTAATTTTTACTCTTCTAAGTGTACACTTGCTGGTGTTTTGTTTCTAATTTACTGTTAGGCCCATTAAATAATACTAAGGATAAACAATATTTAAAAAGAATATAAATATATATCAAATTAAAATAAATATAAAAAAAAAAACCCAAACTATAACAATGCTAAATGGGGATATCTATAGCATATAAATTAATTTACCACGTAAATTACGTGATCCATGTATCCACGTAAATGTGTTTGCTGGTATAATCTGCCACTGTCAAATTTTAAAACCCAGTGTTGCCCTTGAGCCAAAAAGTTTGCCCACCCCTGTGTTAGTGTGATTTTATTTTCAACCAAACCAATTGCAGTGATATTTTATTTTTTATGTTTTAAATAAATGATTGTGACTAACATTTACCTGCCTGTTACCTGTGTTTTTCTGTTGTTGTTTTGTTTTTTTAATTGTCAAGAAATGGGTTATGTTTAGGGGTGTCGGCCTGTATTTTTGCTGAATGAGATTGAACAAGAGAGTCAGTAAAATGACTTGATTTTCCCATCACTGTTACCCAGAATATTAGGGACAACAAATAGTTCATTGTACATGAATGAAGATGAAACTATTTTGAACACAGTTCATTCAGTATGACAAGAGTTTTCCATCTTGTGAAAGTCTTTTGATTTAGTTATGATATCACAGAGCAGGAATGCATGTGTGTTGCTATTTTAAATTTCTAATTATAGTTTATAATTCACTATAAACCAAACCTAAAATGATATCTTATTTTGCAAAGCCGTGAAACAATTATACCACAATATCAACAAAAATATATAAATAAGTGCCTAACCAGCCAAATATGTCTTGGGTCAAAATCCTAAACTAGTATATTTTACTTTTAATCTATGTGTCAGAACGTGGTTGAGGCAAAGGTGAAAAAACTGGAAGCTGGATCTAGACACAGTAGTATTTCAAACGAAATCAAATGTTACAAACTTAAACCAGATCAGACGTTACACTGCAGCAATGGATGTGTAACTTTAAGCAATTGGAGTCCTTTTTGTTGTCTTTTGAGTGGCATTGTAGGTTGATCCTTATGAACCTAATCAACCTAATGTAGCAGAGAATTTAAAATGTAATGTTTCAAGGTATTTCTGCTCGGATATGGTTTCATAAAGTGTGCTACTTCTGCCATTTCAAGTTAAAATATTTATTTATATATAAACTCACCTAAAGGATTATTAGGAACACCTGTTCAATTTCTCATTAATGCAATTATCTAATCAACCAATCCCATGGCAATTGCTTTAATGCATTTAGGGGTGTGGTCCTGATCAAGACAATCTCCTGAACTCCAAACTGAATGTCAGAATGGGAAAGAAAGGTGATTTAAACAATTTTGAGCGTGGCATGGTTGTTGGTGCCAGACGGGCCGGTTTGAGTATTTCACAATCTGCTCAGTTACTGGGATTTTACGCCCAACCATTTCTAGGGTTTACAAAGAATGGTGTGAAAAGGGAAAAACATCCAGTATGCGGCAGTCCTGTGGGCGAAAATGCCTTGTTGATGCTAGAGGTCAGAGGAGAATGGGCCGGCTGATTCAAGCTGATAGAAGAGCAACTTTGACTGAAATAACCACTCGTTACAACCGAGGTATGCAGCAAAGCATTTGTGAAGCCACAACACGCACAACCTTGAGGCGGATGGGCTACAACAACAGAAGACCCCATCGGGTACCACTCATCTCCACTACAAATAGGAAAAAGAGGCTACAATTTGCAAGAGCTCACCAAATTTGGACAGTTGAAGACTGAAAAAATGTTGCCTGGTCTGATGAGTCTCGATTTCTGTAGAGACATTCAGATGGTAGAGTCAGAATTTGTAAACAGAATGAGAGCATGGATCCATCATGCCTTGTTACCACTGTGCAGGCTGGTGGTGGTGGTGTAATGGTGTGGGGGATGTTTTCTTGGCACACTTTAGGCCCCTTAGGGCCAATTGGGCATTGTTTAAATGCCACGGCCTACCTGAGCATTGTTTCTGACCATGTCCATCCCTTTATGGCCATCATGTACCCATCCTCTGATGGCTACTTCCAGCAGGATAATGCACCATGTCACAAAGCTCGAATCATTTCCAAATTGGTTTCTTGAACATGACAATGAGTTCACTGTACTAAAATGGCGCCCACAGTCACCAGATCTCAACCCAATAGAGCATCTTTGGGATGTGGTGGAACGGGAGCTTCGTGCCCTGGATGTGCATCCCACAAATCTCCATCAACTGCAAGATGCTCTCCTATCAATATGGGCCAACATTTCTAAAGAATGCTTACAGCACCTTGTTGAATCAATGCCACATAGAATTAAGGTAGTTCTGAAGGCGAAAGGTCAAACACAGTATTAGTATGGTGTTCCTAATAATCCTTTAGGTGGGTGTATATATGTATATACACGTATATATATACAGGTGAATCGTGACAATATCAGTGATTTACACCCTTAAATAACCCGTATCATACGAGTGGTTATATAATGGTAAATTAATAAATCTAAATAAAATTAAGATTATTATTTCCATAAGTCATATTTACTATCTCTTTAAAAGTACTTCCCCCCTTAACAGGTTTTTTGATCACTTTATTTTAAGGATCCATAATTATGCATTAGTTAAATGGTAACTCTGAACAATAGCTACAGTGAGTCGTACAAAACTTTTCTTTTCAGTAAACTTTGTGTACACAAACAATGTAGTCAATGCTCAAGTTCATGTCTAGAACCCCTGGTGATACTTCGAGCACAGTTTTATGTTGTGTCGAGCCTTCTTAGTGTTTTAAAAATAGCGATTTTGATGCCCCATGCACTCCCATTTAAAAGGCAATTTGACCTAAAAGGAAAATACGGTCAATCTTAAAAGTGGCGTTTCCATTCTAATTATGCTTTTACACAAAAGTTTGACTCGGGTAGATTAACAAAAAGAGCCTAGGTTCAATTTTGGCAAGAGTTACCCTTTAAGCATAAATGCACTAGTAATTAGTGTTTAACTTGTTCATAATTATGTATTAGTTAAGCACCAACACACCAGTGATTAATAATTAACTTAACATAGCTATTGAAGAATCCACATTAATTGTCTTTATTCGTATTGTATTAGTGACAGTTTAGCCACAATTATTGGCTTATTCTGGTCTAACTTAAATATCACTCAATAAGTGCCATAATTAATAAGGATATAACTTTCACTTTAGAACAGGTGATACAATTAGCTTTGTGATGACCTCTGCTGTTGGTCTTGAGTATTGCAGTTTGGTATCTGACCCCACTAATTGCCTCAATTGGCAGTCAACTGGAAACACATGTGACCGTGCCTTAGACGCTCCTTAAAAGATCACCAACTGAGCCAAAGGGAGAGGGAACTTTGGTGTTGGACTTTTGTTTTTGTTTTGTGCTTGCGTTGTATTTTATTTTGTAACTTTTTGCATTTGCATTTACATTTCACTTTCAACCATGCATCTTGCTTTACACACTGATCTTACTGATGAATACAGAAACACTCTTATTTTCTTTAATTGTTTTTATTCTATTATTTAATCTTGTCTTATTTTTGTATTTAAATAAACATTACTTTTGAGCTTATAATTTGTTTTACGTGTGTCCCTTGTTTTTGTTGCTTCCCTTGAGCCAAGGGTCGTAACAAATTGGGGGCTCGTCCTTGCTTAGGTTATTTGATTGCGTTAAATTTTTGGACAATTAGTTTGATAATTGGCACAAAACATTTTCGTGTGTCCAAAAAATAATCATAGTCAATTTGTTCACCGTGTGAAATCACCAGTTGGTAAGTAAATGTGCAATATTGAGTTTTGAACGTGAGTTTTCTCTGATAGGTATAGCGGCATGTTTCTTTTGAGACGTGTCGGATTTGTTATTTTTGTGTAGTGTTGCGGTGAAAGTGGGTAGTAGTAATTATCTCGGGAGCACATCCGTGGTGTTGAAGGCGTCGCTGGTTTGACCAGTTGCGTTTTTCACCCAGCAGGCTACAGTGCATAAACACCCCCCACCGGTAATCGCATGAAGACTAGGGTTGAGTTAGGTAGAGAAGTACTGGGAAGGTAGGTAGAGGGAAAACTCTCGTTATTTGATTGCACTGTGTTGATTAAACTTGTTCTGGTGATTTTAGCATGGCTGATATTGATGAGTTTGTTAGTTCACCTTCTCATTAATTTTTGAATAGGTGTACTAAAGAGTAATTATTAAGCATTGCTGAACGTTATGAAATTGTGATTTATCTTTAAAGGCTCAAAGAAAATGTTAAAGTAGCTTTGAAAATTGAGTTGATTGAAAAAGGTTTCTTAGACACCGAGATGGAGTATGTACCAGTTGCATCTGAAGTAAAAAGTAATTTGTCTTTTGAACAGCAAAAAGAGCTGCTACTTTTACAGATGGATCACGAGAAGTTGAAGCAGCGTTCTGAACAAGGTAAAATGGAATTAGAGAAGGCAAAATTGGATTTGGAGTTTCTCAAGCTCAACCTGATGAAAGAAGGTAAGCTTTCTAGTTCTGGGGCCGTATTCACAAAGAATTTTAAGGCTAAAAGTAGCTCCTAACTGGTGAATTTAGGAGCAACCCCTAAAAATAATGGGCGTGTCACTCCTAACTTTAGGACTCCTAATTTTTTTGACTAAGAGTAATTCACGAAGCATTTTAGCCCTAAAAGCAGCACCTAAACCTGGGACAGCTTAAAAGAAGTCGAGAGGACTCCTAACTCACTAAGACCTATTCACAAACCGCTTTTTGTGGCATTTCGCTTGCAATGTTTTGAAATGCGAATGCGGCGGCTAGGAGCTTCCAATCGCGAGGGAACAATTTTGCATTGTAGGCATAGGGATGCAACAACGCCACCAACAACAACCAAAACTAGGCTACTCACTGCATGTAAACTAATTGTAACGTTTCATTGTGAATCAAATTAAAATGTTCTTCTCTTTGCAAACGTAGGCAGAGGAATATAGTGACAGATTAATTCAATATTGTTGCAAAGATATTGCATCAATCCATATGTTTCGTTAGGCTGCTAGGCTATTTGTTTTTCCTTACTCTTTATTCATTTAGGCTATTAATTCAGTTATTCATCATCTTCCGTCATTCGCACTACTTGTGTAGCGCACGCATTCTCAGACCTGTCACCTGTCACTCATCATCATAGGGGAGGTGTTTGGAATCATTCCCGCATTACAATCATCAGCCAATCAAGGTGGTCACTTCAGTCAAGCTCGTGCATGAGTAATGACGTCATCCATAGCAACGAAGACTCACTCTTAGTTTAGGAGTTGTCATTTTTCTTTACTAAGAGTAGGTCTGAAAGGCGTTGTGAATAACCTTTAAGAGAAAACTCCTAGCTAAAATCTTTTAGTGCGATTTAGGAGTACTCCTAGTGGTAAGATAAAATGCTTTGTGAATACGGCCCCTGGTCAAGAACAGAGTGTGTTTTCAATCAATTCAAACCTAAAACTTACATTTACATTTACATTTATTTAAAACTTATTCCCAAATTCAACGAAGAAGATCCTGATATTTTCTTTACTCTATTTGAACGCATGGCAGAATTAAGAAATTGGTCAGATGATAATCGTGTTGCACCTGAGAAACGGTAATTGATGGAGAGGGAAATTAAGTATATGCAGGATCACGATATTGCAGTGCCTTTTTCTGATTGGGCTTCCCCGTGTATTTTAGTTGGAAAGTCAGATGGTACTGTAAGATTTTGTACGGATTTCCGTACAGTTAATGCCTTAACAAAACCAGACTGTTTTCCTTTGCCCCGCGTCGAGGATTGTGTGGACCAGGTTGGTTCAGCCAAGTTCGTCAGCAAGTTTGACTTGCTGAAGGGCTATTGGCAAGTGCCTTTAACCAAGAGAGCACAAGAAATTTCATCTTTTGTCACCCCGTCAGGATTACACTCTTACCGGGTCATGAGTTTTTGCCTGCGAAATGCTCCGGTGACTTTTCAACGCCTCATGAACCGTGTAATTTGTGGTCTTGAGGATTGTGCCATCTATTTGGACGATTTAGTCGTTTTTAGTGACCGTTGGGAATCTCATTTAAAACGGTTGCGTTCGGTGTTGAGACGTTGGTCTGATGCTCGACTTACCGTGAATTTGGCCAAATGCGAGTTTGCGAAGGCGACCGTGACGTATCTCGGGAAGGTGGTGGGGAATGGAGAAGTGCGTCTGATACAGGCTAAAGTGCAAGCCATCCAGAATTTTCCTTCCCCAACGACAAAGAAAGAGCTCATGAGGTTTTTAGGGTTGGTAGGATATTATCGATCTTTTTGTCGCAATTTCTCTACTGTGGTAGCACCACTTACAGACTTGTTAAAGGGTAAAGGCCATTGCACACTGAGTCCGAAATTTTCGTATGCGTTTTTTCGTGTTCGTCAGCCTAAAAATTCGTCACGTACAGACACCTTGCACACTGAGTCCGATGCGTATTTATTAAACCTTTGCGGGGAAAAACGCAAAAAAAACCAAAATGGATTCGTCAAGCAGTGAGGATGATTTTGTTGCCCTAAAAAAAGAGAAAGAGAAAATATTGGGTCCATCCAATCCTGAAATTGCGCCGAGAGGAAGGAGCTCCACCTCCTTATCAAGGAGTTGCGAAATTATCCAGAGCGATTCAAAATTTACTTCAGAATGTCAGTGTGGAACAGTTTGATGCTTTGCTAGCAATTCTGGAGCCACATATTAAAAAGAAGACCACCAATTTCCGTGAACCAATCGATCCTGAACAGAGACTGGCAGTATATGTCTATAAGTATGGACACACACGCGCGCGCCCGGCGGAAGCGTCTGGCAGACAGAGCAGCTGTATAGGCTACAGGTTATATATTTTACCCAAATAATACATTAGTTATCGAATTGGCTGCTCAATCACACCTTAATCGATCCGAAATTTCGATCTGATTGAAAGGGGAGGTTTATTAATCCGAGAGAACATGCAAACACTTGATCGAATTGAAAACCGAAACTGAAAGGACTTTGTAATCCGCATTTTGTTTTTCATACAGTAACAGTAGGCTACTTGTGCTGCGAGACGAAGTGTATCAACTTGTCAGAAGCGATTCTGGATTTTGTCGTTCGCACGTAGCTCTGAATTGTCAAAAAAAACCCTCTCAAAATGCTGGCTGTGGATGCGAAAAACGCAGAAAATCGAACCCAATCCGAATTTTTTTATGACGGACGAAAGTTTCGGAGGCGGTGTGCAAGCGTGATTGAAATAACGTGAGGTCGAATTTTTTTTTTAACGTGCGAAAAATTCGGATGCGAATTTCGGACTCAGTGTGCAATGGCCTTAAGACAAAGTTTTTATGGTCTTACAGTTGCGAATTGGCTTTTGAGAATGTAAAATCCTTGCTGTGTTCAGCGCCCGTGCTTATGGCTCCGTGCTTTGACAAACCTTTCACGTTGCACGTTGATGCCAGTAATGTTGGAGCTGGAGCTGTCCTTCAGCAATCTGATGTGGACTGAGTAGACCATCCAGTTAGTTTCTTTTCGAGAAAGTTTAACACATACCAACGTAACTATTCTGTGGTCGAAAAGGAAGCGTTAGCCCTGATTTGGGCCTTGCAACATTTTGCTGTTTACCTCAATTCCTGCGCACCTATTGTGATATATACGGATCATAATCCATTAAGCTTTCTCAATTCTTTGCAGTGTCCTAATCAGAGGTTGGTTCGGTGGTCTTTGTTTTTGCAATCCTTCTGTCTGGATATTCGACACATACGAGGATCGGAAAATGTGGTAGCTGATGCGCTGTCACGCTCCTGATGCGTTTTAATTTATTGGATTCAAATTTATTATTCCCTTTGGCGGTTTTGGGAGCTGTCTTTGGTCCTGAACTTGTGTGTATACTATGCCTGTTTATTGAGATTTGTTTGTTTTGTTACAGGGATCTTTGTGGGAGTCCCTGTCTTATGGGGAGGGGTGTGACGACCTCTGCTGTTGGCCTTGAGTATTGCAGTTTGGTATCTGACCCCACTAATTGCCTCAATTGGCAGTCAACTGGAAACACCTGTGACCATGCCTTAGACGCTCCTTAAGAGATCACCAACTGAGCCAAAGGGAGAGGGAACTTTGGTGTTGGACTTTTGTTTTTGTTTTGTGCTTGCGTTGTATTTTGTTACTTTTTGCATTTACATTTCAACTTCAACATTACATTTCACTTTCAACCATGCATCTTGCTTTACACACTGATCTTACTGATGAATACAGAAACACTTATTTTCTTTAATTGTTTTTATTCTATTATTTAATCTTGTCTTATTTTTGTAGTTAAATAAACATTACTTTTGAGCTTATAATTTGGTTTACGTGTGTCCCTTGTTTTTGTTCCTTCCCTTGAGCCAAGGGTCGTAACAGCTTCATATTGTTCAGTTAACTTAATAGATGGTGAATCACTGAAATATAACCAAGTACATTACTGCACAAAAATACTACATGGTTTGCTATGTTGAAAATAATGGCTAAGAGGCGTTTACTGTTTATTCAGTTAATTATTAATTAGCTTATTTTTGCTTATATCGCATGAATGTGGATCCTTAATGTTTTAAATTGTAAAGAATGACTAATATGCCCTTACTATATGTTAAGTTATTCATTAATTACTAGTGTATTTATGCTTAAATGCATAATTCTGGACCCTTAAAATAAAGTGTTACGATTTTTTTTTTTTACACCACACAACTCAAACACATTTAACCTCTCAGAGTAAAAGCCGTTTTACTGCTTTATACTGAACTAAAGCATTTAGACTTCATGCACATCCATGCATGGCATAAGTGAAAATAATTAGAATTGTTTTGATAGAGACACTAGAGTTTTAGTATCTTATATATATATTAGGGGTGGAACGGTGCATGTAAATTCACATGCACGTGAATTTGACGCTCTATTCGCATTTGGTGTGGCCGCATATTGAACAGGCTGCGATGTCAAAATTGCAATGCTGGAGTGTGTGTGTGTGCGCGATCGAACTGTGTGTGTGAGAGAGAGAGAGGGGCGTGGACGCAATCGAACAGTGGAAACATAAAAAAAAATACTCCGTCATTGTGATCATACAGATCATTAAACCTGCAAAGTGTTTAAGCTACTTATATTTGTGTACACTCGCAATAAAACACACCATTGTGCTTTTGTCACACTGTAAACTCTTGTCAAACTGTAACCTACAACTGTCACCCAAATAAAAAAATATCACACACACACACACTTTTTTAAAAGTAAAAAAAAAAAATCCAACCCCATTTCAAAACAGTCTGTGTTCCATCTTTTGGACATTCATCACATTGCATTGGTTTTCATTTCTTGTCCTCGGAGTAGGAGCATTAATCTGTTTATTTTTAAGTTACACATTCCACATTGATTAAAAAAGAAAATCGAATGTTTTTAATGGTAGTATTATTTTATACAGAAATAAATAATTTATAATTCAGATAAGAGTAATGTTACATTAATTAATAAGGTTAATTAAAATGAATGAAAACAAAAATATTGATCTGAAATTGTTGTGTGGATGCAGGGAGATGAACCCAAAACAGACAGAGTGCAACGAACAGGGGGTTTATTGGAACAAAACAGGAAAACAAAACCCACTAGGGGGCAAAACAGGACTGGAACAGGAATGACTAAACTAGACTAAAACTTGACAAACTAGACTATAAACTAATAACAGGAACAGTAATACACTAGACAAAACTTTCACAAGGAACTCACAGGTAAGTTAGCTAAGACTCACACAACGTATGACAAAGTCAAACAATGAACCGACACAGGACAGAAAACACAAGGGGATTATATAGGGAACACTAATGACGAGGACAGGTGAAACTGACTAGACAATAATGACGAGGATAACAAGGGGGCGGGGTAACGAAACGAGACAACACAAGCACATGGCCCAAACAGCTGGCCATGCGTTTGCACACAAAACATGATTCTGTCATGATCCTGCCTCATGACCAGGGAAAATCAACGAGAAGAGGGCAGAATCATGACAGAAATATAGCAAATTCATTTTAAATTCATTCAGGCACAATTACCAAACATATCGCAAGGTATTTTTGTCTTTTTATTTTCCCTCCATTGTACCGAAATCGTACCGAACCGTGATGTCTGAACCGAGGTATGAACCGTGACTTCTGTGTACTGTTCCACAACCATAAAATATATATATATAAGATATATATATCTTCTTTCGGATTGTTTCAGCGACCATTCTATCATATATTGCATTTGGAAAATTTCAACTCCCCATCTTTCTCTGAAATGTATTAGGATCCGTGACATGAAATTATTTTACAGTGATTTATTTATAAATGATGTGAGAAGAATAAATTGGAATAGACTTAGCCTAATTCCTGATGCGGAAGCTGCTTGGAATTTCTTTTAAACAGAATTTGTGCAAGTTATTGATAAGCATGCCCCATGGACAACTATTAAGGTCAAAGGTCATCATTTACCTTGGGTAAATGGGGATCTTATCAGTCTGTTTAGGCAGAGGGATAGGGCGTGGAATAAACACAAATATACAAAACTTCCAAATGATTGGGAAGAATACAAACGGCTACGAAACACGTGCACTACTCAAAAAAGAAATGCTAAAGCCAATTACTACAGAAATAGTTTGTCAAATGATTTCATTAATCCTAAACAATTTTGGAAAAATATGTTACTTGACAAATCTAACAATACCAGGAGTAATATGCCAATTAATAATGAAACTGTTAATGATCCAGCAGTGATCTCAAATGCATTTAGTTTGCATTTCTCCCAAACACCGCAGGTACAGCCATCGCTCTTTCACCCAGAGTTGACTGGTAATTCTCAGCCCTGCGTTAGTTCTTTCACATTTCGTCAGGCTAGCTCAGCTGATGTCCAGCTGGCCATTAGCAAGCTATCCTCTAGCAGTGGACCTGGGGCCTCATTTATAAACGTTGCGTACGCACAAAAGGCGGCGTACGCCGCTCTCTACGCAATAATTGGTATTTATAAAAAGCAAACTTGACGGGAAAATGTGCGGTCCTTCACGCAAGCTCTGACCCAGGCGTACGAACAAAAACGGGTGAAATGAGAAATGGCGACACCGTCGGCAGAAGGAAGAAACATGTGAAAGTGTGTGAAACTGTAGACCGTTGTGTAAAAGAAATGGCAATACTGGCTCTCATAAATAACATGAAGACTTCACAAAGCAAGTCTTACAATTAACAGCCTACATGAACACGCGTCTGATCGATCTGCAGTGTAAAACGAACAAAATCAAACGAAGATAACAACAGAAATGCAAATTAACACATAGGCCTATTTGCAAAAATAAAAGTGAAATATGTTCTGCAATAATAATTATTGCATGTTATGCAATTCATCCTCATAACACATCTGTAGCTTGTCAGATGCAATCAAATGGATGGTAATAAAATGCCATGCCATCACAATGCGTAATGACGTAATGCGTAATGCAACCTTTTGCCACTCAAGTGCCTTTTTTGGCATTAATGCCCACACTGTGCCCTCCAAACAACATTTTACTCCTCTTTTCCACCTCGCCAATGATAATTTCTACTTCACATTGAGTGAAGTTACGTTTCTTGGTTTTCCTCTCTGTGTTTGCCATGATTTCGCAATCAATGAATATTAACTTGTGGGCGTTTCACGGACTATTTTTGGGCAAATATGGGCGTGACATGAAGCCGCAAAAGCTGCGCTACATTTAGAATTGATTGTGATTTATTAAGGGAAAAGTGCGTAGGATGTGCGTGCTCACGGTTTTATAAATCTGAATATTTCTGTGCGTACGCACGTCCTATGTTTCATCCATACGCCACTTCTGACGCAAATCCTAAGCAAAGTTTTATAAATGAGGCCCCTGGCCCTGACGGCATTGAAGGAAAGTTTATTAAACTTTCTTCACATGTCCTATCCTCTCCATTGACTGAGCTTTTTAATTTGTAATTTCTAACCCATGAAGTGCCTCTGGCATGGAAGTGTACCAAAGTCATTCCATTGTATAAAGGAGAGGGCACCCAAAACATGAACAATTTTAGACCTATCAATAATTTATAGTATTGTGAAAATTTTTGAGAAATGATCTTCGATCAATTATCTAACTATCTTTCTGATAACAATTTACTATCTCAATGCCAGTCAGGTTTCAGGAAACACTTCTGAACTACCACTGCTCTTTTGAAATTTACAAATGATATTTCTTCTGGTTTTGATAACAATATGTGTACTGGTGCCATCTTCTTAGATCTTACAAAAGCATTTGATTTAGTAAATCATTATCTGCTCCTGGAAGATTATATTCAATTGGCCTTTCCCATTCATCTCTTCTGTGGTTTAACTCATATTTCCATCATCGCCGCCAGTGTGTGGCCTTCAGGTGCAGTCAGTCAAATTTTACAGGTGTGGATAAAGGCATACCCCAGGGTTCTTCACTTGGGCCTTTGTTATTTTCCATTTTTATTAATGACTTGCCACTCTACTGTTCAGGATGTAACATTCATCTTTATGCAGATGATACAATTATATATTGCTCTAAATTGAATATTCCTTACAAACTATTCCTTACAACGTGATTTTGATTCTGTACAGCAGTGGCTGTCATCTAATAGACTCCTACTGAATAAATCAAAATCTTATTGTATGCTTTTTCAGAAGAAAGATAGAAATAATCTTAATCTGCATTTTCTGGATTCTTCTCCCCTGAGCAAACCGAAAAATTTAAATATCTCTGTGTTTGGCTAGAAAATGATCTTTCATTCAAAGCTCATATACACGCGCTTAACAACAAACTTAGCTTTCGTCTTAAAACATTATATCAATCGATAGACTGCCTTAACTTTCAGGTTAGGAGAAGAATAGTCTCTCAGTTGTTGCTACCTATACTGGATTATGCAGATATTATATATGCTAACACTACTGCTACTTGTTTACATTCTCTTGATGTGGTATACAACAGCCTGTGCCGATTCGCCCTTCGCTGCCCCTACAGGACACATCATTGTGTGATGTATGAACAGCTGTCCTGGCTTGCACCTTCAGCCAGAAGACAATATCATTGGTTTCAGCTTATTTTTAAACGTATTTACTTTCAATATCCATATTACTTATCGCAATATTTAGTGCCTTACAGTTCACTATATAACGAGAGCTTGGGTGTGTGTGCGGCAGGCGTGGGTGTGTGTGGTGTCCGCGTGGTGCGTGTGACTGATTGTGAGTGTGTGGTTTAGGTTTTTTCTTATATTTTGTATTTTGTATCTACTCTGTTGGTTTGCTGTTTAATGTTGTTTGGTGTAATGTATGATCCTGAGGACCCCCATGAAAACGAGATGTTTCATGTCATGGGGCTGATCCCCTAATAAATATTCATAAATAAATAAATATAATATATATAAATATATACACAAACATGTATTGTATGCAACTTCATGTATTGTATGTCTGATCGCTGATCGATTGCTCCTGTCTGCCTCGCTGCCTGCTGTGTGTTTGTTTGCTTTGAGGCTGTAAGCTCCGCCTGATCCTTGTATTTCTTTATGTTTTGAGCCATCATTTACTATCTAGTTGTTTATACTACTAAATACAGCTTACCCAACATCTCAGATTAACCTTACATCTCTAGCTTCCGTTATTGTTAACACAGCACGCTAGTAACTCGCTAACGTTAGCCTGCTAACGCGCCACCGTGCGCTCATTTATATATTTATTTTCTCTCGTGCGCCTGCGCCTTTGAGTTCATACAGTCTAGGTGAGTAAGAAATCAGTCAACAAACACGGTGAGTAATGTCTTCTTGTCCTGTTATTGTCACCTGTGTCACATTTCATATGTTTAGTATAACCTTCTCCGATGGCAATATAGGATTTATATGTGATAAATGCAAGAAGACAGTCAGGCTGACAGAGAAGATTTCAGAACTAGAGACACGCATCCAAACTTTAATTGAGGATGGTAAGAATGCTAGATCTTTAGATAGTGTTTTGGATGCGCCTATTATAGTGAACTCTTTACATGATTCGGTTACGGCTGAAGAGGAGCCCGTGCAGCAGGGCAGGTGGGTGACTGTCAGAGATCGCTCTAGTCGCGGATCAAAGAACCACTCTTCCGTTCCGATTCCCATAACAAACCGATTTGCCCCACTCAGTGAAACACCCACTGAGAATTCTGTTGATTGTGCCCTGGTAATTGGTGATTCGATCACACGGAACGTGAAAATAGAGACACCAGCCACCATAGTCACATGTTTGCCGGGAGCCAGAGCGCCTGACATCAAAGCCAATTTAAAAGTGCTGGCTAATGCTAATTGTAAATTCTCTAAGATCATTATTCATGTCAGCACTAATAATGTTCGACTCCGCCAGTCGGAGATCACCAAAATTAATAAATTAATTAATTAATCAAAATTAATGTGTGAACTCGCAAGTACGATGTCAGGCACTGTAATTTGCTCTGGCCCCCTTCCTGTATGCAGGAGTGATGAGATAGTTAGCAGATTGGCCTCACTCAATGGTTGGCTGTCGAAGTGGTGTTCGCAGAATAATATAAAATTCATAGACAATTGGAAAAGTTTTTGGGGTAAGCCTGATCTGTTGAAAAGAGCTGGTATCCATCCCTCCTGGGCTGGTGCTGCTCTTCTCTCTAGTAATTTGGCTCATAGTCTTAGAGATAAAACATGACAATCTGGGGCTCAGGTCAGGAAGCAGACAGACTGGCTAAACCGACCATCTGCTAGCGGCCTCACGTCACCAAGGTCAGATAAATCCCATCACATAGAGCCTCTTTCACCTAGATATCATCATATAGAGACTGTGTCTGTTCCCCGAATTTGGAAATCCAAAAAACGTCAGGTTAAAATTGAATTGATGTTCAACAAATAAAAAACAGATATAATACAGATGAGCAAATGATAAAGCTTGGGTTACTGAATATTCGATCCCTTACTTCAAAATATCTCATAGTTAATGATATGATTTCATTTTATAATCTTGATATGCTGTGTTTGACAGAAACCTGGCTAAAACCAAACGATTACATTATTTTAAATGAGTCAACCCCACAAGATTACAGTTATAAACATGAACCTCGTCTGAAAGGCAAAGGGGGAGTTGTTGCTGTAATTTATAGTAATATTTTTAAAACCACTAAGAAATCTAGCTTTAAATATACTTCTTTGGAAGTATTGGTACTTAATGTAAAAATATATAGTGTAAACGATAAATCACATTTGAGAATTATGCTGGCTACTGTATACAGGCCACCAGGGCACCATAAAGATTTTATCAAAGAATTTGCGGACTTTCTATCAGAATTAGTATTGGCTGCAGATAAAGTACTAATTGTTGGTGATTTTAATATACATGTAGATAATGAAAAAGATGCATTGGGATTGGCATTTAAAGACATTGTAAACTCAACTGGAGTTAGACAACACGTGTCAGGACCTACTCATTGTTGTAATCATACTCTAGATCTAATATTATCACATGGAATAGGATGTTGATGCCGTTGAAATTCTGCAGCAGAGCGATGACATCTCAGATCATTATCTAGTCTCATGTAAATTACATTTAGCCAAGGCTGCAAAGCCGACTCCGTGTTATAAATACGTTAGACCTATAACTTCTGCCACTAAAGATTGCTTTATCAATAATCTTCCTAATCAGTTTCATCATCTCAGCATCCCGGATAGCTTAGAAGAACTTGATATTGCAACAGAAATGTTTAACTCTCTCTTTTCCAGCACTTTAGACGCAGTTGCTCCGTTGCGCTTAAAGAAGATTAAAGAAAATAGGCCAACGCCGTGGTACAGCGAGCACACCCGGGCCCTTAAGAGAGCAGCCAGAAAAATGGAGCGCAACTGGAAGAAAACTAAACTGGAGGTATTTCGGATTTCGTGGAAAGAGAGCTCGATTGCTTACAGAGAGGCTTTAAAAGCTGCTAGATCGGCTTATTTTTCAAACCTATTAGAAGAAAATAAACAATCCAAGGTATTTATTTGAAACAGTGGCTAAACTAACGAAAAAGAAAGCTTCAAGCTCAGAAGTGTCCAAGCAACACAGCAGTGATGACTTTATGAACTTCTTCACTTATAAGATTGATAATATCAGGGACAAAATTATAACTATGCAACCGTCTACCACAGTATCGCATCAGGAAGTGCATTGTAGTCTCCCTGAGGAAAAATTTGATTCATTTGTTGCTATAGGAGAGAAAGAATTCTGCAAACTCGTTAATTCATCTAAATCGTCAACTTGTATGTTAGATCCTATACCGACTAAGCTACTGAAAGAGATGTTACCAGAGGTCATATATCCTCTTCTTAATATCATTAATTCATCTTTGTCTCTAGGATACGTACCAAAAACCTTTAAACTGGCTATGATAAAACCACTTGTTAAAAAACCACAACTTGATCCTACAGAATTAGTCAATTACAGGCCGATCTTGAATCTGCCTTTTCTGTCAAAGATATTAGAAAAAGCAGTATCTTCACAACTGTGTTCCTTTCTAGAAAGAAATGATATCTGCGAGGATTTTCAGTCCGGATTTAGACCGTACCATAGTACTGAGACCGCTCTCATTAGAATCACAACTGATTTGCTCTTATCATCCGATCGTGGTTGTATCTCTCTATTAGTGTTACTCGATCTTAGTGCTGCATTTGACACCATTGACCACAACATTCTTTTAAATAGACTAGAAAACTATGTTGGCATTAGTGGAATTGCATTAGCATCGTTTAAATCATACTTAACTGACCGTTATCAGTTTGTAGCAGTAAATGAAGAGATGTCTTATCGATCACAAGTTCAGTATGGCGTACCACAAGGCTCAGTACTAGGACCGTTGCTGTTCACTCTGTACATGCTACCATTAGGAGATATCATTAGGAAACATGGAGTTAGCTTTCACTGTTATGCCGATGATACTCAGCTGTATATTTCTTCAAAACCCAACGAAACTTACCAATTCACAAAATTAACGGAATGCATAGCTGATATAAAAAAATTGGATGACTAGTAATTTCCTACTACTAAATTCTGAAAAGACAGAGATTCTAATTATTGGACAAAAAACTTCCACACGTAATAACCTAGAATACTGTCTAACACTTGATGGCTGCTCTGTCAAGTCTTCGTTGTCAGTTAGGAACCTGGGTGTGCTCTAGACACGTGGCTTTCAAAAGAAAGGTTGGTATCAAAGTGTCTGTAAAACTGCATTTTTTCATCTTAAAAATATATATAAAATACGCCATATGCTCTCATTGGCAAATGCGGAACAATTAGTTCATGCGTTCATGACCTCAAGGCTAGATTATTGTAATGCTCTACTGGGTGGTTGCCCTGCACGCTTAATAAATAAACTACAGCTAGTTCAAAACGCCGCAGCTCGAGTTCTTACCAGAACCAGGAAATATGACCATATTAGCCTGGTTCTGTCAACACTGCATTGGCTCCCTATTAAACATCGTATAAATTATAAAATATTGTTGATTACTTACAAAGCACTAAATGGTTTAGCTCCGCAGTACTTGAGCGAGCTCTTAACGCATTATAGCATTGAGCACTGTGCCACTGTTCGTCCGACTGTTTTTACTGTACTTTATTTTGTTTTTTAATCTAAACTGTTTTAATTATTCTTATTTGTTTTGATTATTTTAATTTCTTTATTCTAAACTGTTTTAATTATGGTTATTTCTTTTTATTTTTTATTTCTTCTATGTAAAGCACTTTGAATTATCATTGTGTATGAAATGTGCTATATAAATAAACTTGCCTTGCCTTGCCTATAGTCCTTCACGTCTATTGCGATCTCAAAATTCCGGCCAGTTGATAATACCTAGAATATCTAAATCGACTGCAGGCGGTAGATCCTTTTCCTATTTAGCACCAAAACTTTGGAACAGTCTTCCTACCATTGTCCGGGAAGCAGACACACTCTGTCAGTTCAAAGCTAGACTAAAAACACATCTCTTTGACCTAGCATACACATAACACACTATAGACTTCTATAATTCAATGTTAGGCTGCATAGATTAGGTCAGCCGGAACTGGGAAAACTTCCCTTAAATCTTGATTAACTTGCTACATCATAATAAGAATGGCATCTACGCTAATATTAGTGTCTTTGTTTATCCCGAGGTTTTCCCGCAGCCTGCCGGATCTAGGCCGTGTCCAGATCTGACGAAGGAAATCCGCCTGGACCCGATGACAATGCAGTGCTGAAGTGTCCACTATCCTCTCCCTATGGACGATCCCTTTCCCACTCTTCAGATAAAGTGTTGTGAATTTTCAGCTCGCGTACCCCGAAGTGATAAAATAAAACAAAATTCTGTATCAATTTATAGGCAAAACAAGTAGTTTGTTTAGGCATGGGTTGTATGGAATTACAAACCTGCTCACATGTTTTCAAAAGCACATAACTATAGAATCAATTCTGAATGAGCATGTGAACGCCGTCAGCGTTAATCACAGGTTCGCGTTTAAAAGTCTGATCATTTCGACGGAGGTGAATCAATCAAAGTTAACTTTAGCTGGAAATAACATTCAAGAACCGCTATAACGCCAAAACGATCTGTTACCTTAAATTATATGTTTATCTCTGTAAAGCTGCTTTGAAACAATCCATTGTTAAAAGCGCTATATAAATTAAGATGACTTGACTTGACTATGTGA
This sequence comes from Tiaroga cobitis, assembly GCA_030578255.1. NCBI lineage: Eukaryota > Metazoa > Chordata > Actinopteri > Cypriniformes > Leuciscidae > Tiaroga > Tiaroga cobitis. The sequence continues at coordinate 33,814,823 of CM060614.1, forward strand.
AAGGGTGTGTTTAATAGAGTATCATTTTGTGTTTAGTATTTTAAATGTGTATTTATTACAGCACACAACTATTGTGGTAAAGCTTTTTTGAAAAGACTGCGAAGATGCAACTGAAGATTGTCAAACTTTGTCCCATGCTACAGTCAAATCTTCAGCACACTTTAATTGGTCATTAGGGGAATCATGTTGTGATGTGTTTACCGTTATGCATGATGGGTAATGACACGCTGGGTTCAAGTGTAACTATGGAAAAACTAAACATCACATAAAAAAGACATTTTACGTATGTGAAAACTTTGTTAAAAAAGCAAAAGTTAAAATGTTGTGTATATGTATATGGAACCTTTTTTTTTAAGTTTAGACTGACATTAAATATTTCGAAAATGTTTATTTACTTAACTATTATTGACAAGCTGACAATATATATATATATATATATATATATATATATATATATATATATATATATATATATTTAAATCTGTTATTGAGGTTAGTGACACTAAGGTTAGTGACACTATGGACAGTCCAAATGTTTGTCAGTATGTAATGGTGATGTTTTGCTGCCAAGTATAGACATATGCAAAATAGTAATTTTCGTTTTGGATACTCTTTTTAAAGTCTCTGCAAATGTTCATGAAAAATGATCAGATTTAGTAAGTTAAAACAGCTCACCTGTGTCTTTGAACAGTATTAGCAATTCCCTCAAAATCACCATCAAGCTTTCCTCAGTAGTTCATTAACACAATTTCAATGTGTTAACTGGTCACAGACGGCAATGCTAATGCTCACATCTCTCAAAACGGTTCGTCCCTTCTATGACCACCTCCTATTTCTCCCCCATTTGTCTTTTTTCCTCATACATTCTGGAGGAGAGCAAACAGTGCTTGTATTGTCCGAGCACAGTGACACACACACATCATTCTTCAAGCAAACAGCCTAGACCAGTGGCTACAAATCTCAAACCTCAGACTCCAACAATACAGCATTTATTAGCTTTATCTCGCTGCAGGCCTGCACTACATTCAACTGAGTGTCAACTGTTCCCTAGACTGATAGGAAGAATGTTTCTGACATTTAAAGGCCCAGTGAGCTCCATCTTCCTTATTTATACACAGGCAGTATGACGCTACCTTCAAAAACATGAACGGTTTGTGAAATGAAGCAGAGTGCTGGCAAACACAACAGTCCACAAAATGGATAAAAAAGGGCTTGGTAAAAAGTGATGTTTGTTCTTTTACAATGTCATGTTAAGTAGAGATATGACCAGTGGCCCAAAAACAGGGTATGCAGTATATGAAGTGCATTGGGGCACCACACGAGAAAATCTCCTTTAATAAAACTAAATAATCAGAAGTTATTTGTAAAATTTTTGAAAGGAAACGTTTTATATAACTTTTATTTAGCATTTTAACTGAGTTAAAAATGTATGTATTATATAAATATCAACTGCTCACCCTCTGACATTAAGTCTATGAATAAAATGTATAGCGGAAGCATTGTGGGGCGCAGAACTGAAAAAGGAAAAGGGGGAATGATAATGTAACATCTGCTCCCTCTAACCAGCAGAGGGAGCCCTGACCTGAATACTGGCCACACTCCATTTCTTCCACAGTTACTTCCTGTTTGTTAGATATAAAGGCTGTGTTCGAAACCGCATACTTCCCTACTATATAGTATGGGGGAAAAAAGGTAGGCGAGCGAAAAGTATGTACGAATCATAAAAGAGTAGGCGAGAATTACCTGGGTGATGTACTAATTCTTGCGAGATTCGGACGTACGCATACTGCGTTCGAAAATGCCTACTTTCCTACTATATAGTAGTGGTGGGCAGATCGAAGCTTCGTGAAGCAATGAAACAGTTGAACCAAATGATCCATATTGTTTCGAGGCTTTGAATCAATACGACACCCGTCACAACGGTGACACCTAGTGGTCACTTGCAGGTGTTGATCTGAAACAACCTTGACGAGCCATGAAAATTTGTTTTGTTTTTTATTGTACTTTTCTAATATGTGAATCTTGTAACCTATAGGCTCCTCACTGTGCATAATGTTATTTTGGTCATGCAAAATGAATATTAATAAAATAAATCAAGCCACAATGTCTCACCTTTTTACATATTTTTATTCAAAAATATTAATTTCTCTGCTGTGGAAGGACTTAGCCTACTTCTTTTTTTACTGATAATTTCTCCAGCCTTTGAAAAAGTCCTCTCACAAGGGACACTTGTTGCTGGCATGCAAAGATATTTTTTAGCTAGGACATACAAATGAGGAAAGATTACTGCTCTATCTTTCCAGTAAGTTAGTGGATCATGAGTTCTGGGCAAATACGCATGGTTGATGTATTTTTTCACTTCCACTGTAGCATCAGCTGTAGCATTGTGTATCATCTGGGTTTGATGGATACGAGTATCAAAAAGTTCCCATAAACTGTCCTGTTTCTACTGGTGTTGATGGTGATGGTGATGATGTTGATGGGGCTGATGTTGACATTTCTGGCTCTGAATAAAAATGAAAACAGCAATTAGTAACAAATGCTAAACTGACGGCATATATGAAGTATATATTACATGAATCAGATTACATAACATAACACAGACTGAAACTGCTCACCAGGATTTGTGTTTGAACGCATCAGTGAAGCACACTCCAGTGTCATGTGCTTTTCAGCGTCCTGGGCTTTGGCAGCATTTCCAAATGCCATATTTTTTAACCTTGGGTCTAAAACCAAAACCAAACGAAAGCCAAAATGATGTCGTCACTGGCAGTATATTGGGTACTCATATGTAGATCTATAAAATGTATATTCACACAATTATATTATACTATATTCACATTGAAGCTATTTTTAACATGATTGGCAGTTGTGATTGGTCCCAAAAGTTTGTAATTATATTTCAATTATAATTATGTTTCAAACAATGCATACCTTGCTTAGATGGCCCAGCAGTGTCAGTAGCAGGCCTAGGTACAGGGGGAATGCCATCCTCTGCACCCTGCAGAATGGCAGAATGAGTGCTCCTCAAATGGCACATCATGGATGATGTATTGTTGCAGTAGGCAACAGTATAATCTGCATGTATTGTTGCAGTATAATCTATATATATAATCTATTTATGTATCTATTATCTATCTATGTATTTATATATGTAGCCTATCTTTAATCTATCTATATATGTATCTATCTATATATGTATCTATCTATATATGTATCTATCTATATATGTATCTATCTATATATGTATCTATCTATATATGTATCTATCTATCTATCTATCTATCTATCTATCTATCTAGCTGTATATATATTTATATCTATGTATCAATTAATGTGTCACTATGTATACTCTGTGTCTCTAGCCTATCAGTCAATGTGTTGTGTAAATTTAAATGAAAGCCTAAATATAACTAAACAAATCGCACTATAAATGTCAGTATATCACCAAAAATCCGCTATCTCAAAATCAAACTCCTCTCACAAAAACCCACGAGGTCAATAAGCGTTGATTTCACTTTTATACAGATGTGCGATTGTGTGGTCTGTTTTCGACCGTGTCAATCAAACGCTGATTCGGCGGATCATACCTGATGAAACACTTATGCTACGTTCACACCGGACGCGAATAGCGCTTCAGGCGCGAGTGATTTCAATGTTAACGGTGCGGATCCACTTGTCTGTGCGATACTTCTGTCGCGCCGCGCTCCGCTTTATTCCTATGGGTGACGTCACGCGACTTTAACGCGCCCGCAAAGCATCCCGGGAAGGCGGCGCTTCATTTGGAAAAATGCTGCGCGTCAAAAAGCTGGCCGATGCCCATCTTTATGCAAATGAATCCATTGAACGCGCCGCATCTATCCAATAGAAGTAGAGCATATGGAGACGGGAGGAAGTCTCTCGCAGGTCCTCTGTTCTAGACTGGCCGCTGGCTCAAAACCACGCCCATAGCGGTAAACTTAAGGAACGCCCAAAGTACAAATGTGTGGAGGCGTCACGACACCACGCGACAGTCATGTCGCAAAAGTGGATCTCTACCGTAAGTCAATGCAAAGACGCGTTACGCGCGTAAAAAATTCCTGCGGCGCGAATGAGGTGTAGAGCGCGGTAGACGCGAATACGCCTCATTCGCGCGTCAAGTTCGCGCGAATTGAGTGTCTGGCGCGTTACGCACGAATGGTGTATTTTGTGCATACACGTGTTTGACGCGAATTCGCGTCTGCCGCCCGAGTTGAAAAATCTGAACTTCTGCGTCAATTCGCACCGCGTTAACCAATCAGGAGCCTAGCTGCTTGCTGCTGTCACATGGTGAAGTATCTGGATGCTTCAATAAATTATTTTGTAATTGGACGGTGGTTCTAATGTAGTTCTAATGCACAACAAAGCAAATATTTTATCACATAAAACTTGATTTCAATATAGGCCTATGAGACATATTCATTTTGTATTGAATGCTATTTATTCCAGGCGGAAGTACCGATGACAGCGGCCGTCATCCAGACGCAGCTCCTGGAGCGAGCAAATGGTGAAACTCGCCACACTGGGTTCGCCTTTGAAGGGTCTGGTGGACACAAATACGGCGACGATGACCCCTACGCCGCCGTTCTGCTCTCGTGTTCAGAATATATGCTATTCAGAGCAAATACAGAGTGGTGACTCTCTCGATGAATGCTCGATCAACATAAAAAAAAGATGGCCGCCAACGGGTTTCGATTCTGACGCGCGTAAATTTCGCTTCAAAGTTTTGTTTTTTACACGCGTCAATTTCGCTCTTGACGCGCGAATGGATTCAAAGTGGTCAAGCGTATAACTAGACGCGGTAGGCGCGAATTTGACGCGCTATTCGCGTCCGGTGTGAATGTAGCATTAGTGAAACACTTCGAGGCTTCGTTTGGCCATAGTCACGTGACATGGGTGTTTTGAATCACGCTTCGAATCAGTGTTTCGAAACATCTGCGCTTTGGGATCTCGCAAAGCTTCGGATCGACTGTTTCGCGTCAGCCATCCCTACTACATAGTAGGAGAAAACAGAACGTCAAAGCAGTACGTTCGGAACGTCAGTATTCATAAAAGAGTAGGCGAGAAGTTCCCGGATAGCTTACTGCTTCCGCCCAGACTTTTGAGTGCTCGTCCGATGGATACTCTTCTATCCCAGGAGGCCACGCGAGAGGATACGTCATTATCAAACATCACGAGATCAGCGACGCGGGGGTTTTCAAATGTGAGTAAACACGGTTCCTTGTGTTTAAATCATGTGTTAAACTACTGTAGAGTAAATGTTTTAACTGTTGAAGGTGTAAAGGAGTTAGACAGTATAGTACAGTTGTGATTTTGCTGTAAAAGGGTTAGGCCAAAGAGCCATGCTTTCCACTAAGGCTTTGCAAAGTATTGCCATTTTTTCTTTAATTTTATTCATATTCTATTTTTGTTAGTAAAACAAAAGTCATCTTTATTGAAAGTATTTAACTTCATTTACACACATTACCTATTGTTAAGTATTGTCCATTCAACAATAAATTGCCATGATGTTTTCACAGAGTCAGCCACACCCTCATCAGATTCCTACACTTGCTCCCAATCACCTGATTACTGATCAGCGCCTCCTGCAGCCAATCATCACTGCACTATATAAGCACACTCACTTCAGTTCACCCTTGTCTGGTCTCATCAATCTAACTTGATCACCAACCTGACTACCTACCTCTGGATACTCACCTGAATGTTCCAGTCCTGATCTACCCCATTTTCAGTCTTCTTCAGTCCTCTGTCTGCTACTAATCTCCAGTCTTCCGGTTCACCTGCCAGCCATCCTCTGCAACCACATCATCATATCGGCAGGTAAGGCTGTCATGTAATTGATGAAGGTGTTGTGTGAATCTACTGTAGCTAGTGATGGGCAGATCGAGGCTTCGTGAAGCAATGAAACAGTCGAAGCAAATGTGCCATTTTGTTTCGAGGCTTCGAATAAATCCGAAACCCGTCTCCACGGTGACACCTAGTGGTCACTTGCAGGTGTTGATCTGAAACAACCTTTACAAAGAGCTAATAAAATTTTTTTTTTTTTTTTATTATTGTATTTTTGTAATATATGTATCTATCTATTAATCAATATATATATATATATATATATATATATATATATAATTTCTATCAATGCATCTATTAATGTGTCACTGTACTCTGTGTGTCTCTAAGTCAATGTGTAAATGTAAATTAAATCCTAAATATAACTAAACAAATCGCACTATAAATGTCATACTATAAAAACCAAAATGTCGCACTATAAAAACCAAACTCCTCTCACAAAAACCCACGATATGAAAATGCGTTGACAAAACTTTTATACTGTGTGATTTGGGTAGGATTAGGAAAAGAACTCTGTGTGAGCTCCCGTCTCCATCAATTTAACCGAAACCGAACTCCACAGGGCTACTATGGGTAGGGTTAGGAATAGAGCGGGTGTAAGCCTCAGTCTCCTACTATGGGTAGGATTAGGAATAGAGCGGGTGTAAGCCTCAGTCTCCTACTATGGGTAGGCTTTTGAAAAGACAACGCCTCCCCCCGGACGACCTCTCCTGGTCATCCAGTTAGATAGGAAGGACGCAGCAATGCACTGGCCGGCGCATGTTTCTGATGAGGCTGATCCACCAATAACCACAATGTTTTTAGTCCAATATCACTTCCCCTATTTTTGTGTTTAATATTAAATAGCTTCTCATTTTCAGAACCCAGCTCCTGGCCATACCCGACTCACTCAGATCCCATCTTGCTCATCGGAAATCCTGACCGAGCCCATCCCCCCAAAAAGAGTTAACTCGTGATTGCCTTCAAACATGGAACGTCCTCCAAAAATTAACCAAACGTGATAATCCCTACTCTAATGAACACATCTTCAGTGGTGTACCTCAGGATCATCAGGTGTTTCGGCTCTTTAAACACCAGACACCCTCCTCTGAGGCGGCCCGCCCAAGGGGATCAGTCCTAGGCGCGTGTTCAGACAACATCTACTACCCTCCAGGAAACTAAGCACCCTTAACATCTTACCTAAGAGCACCAACTCCGATACCAAATTCTATAGTTCAAACTACAAAAGGCCTCCCCACCAACCCCAACACCTCAACCAATTATCTAACCCCTAATGCTAAGCATCGATAGAAGACTGGGAATCCTGTTACGGCCATTTTAACCCAAGGCCACCCTCTCTGCGTGCTGTCCAAGTGGACCCAGAGAGGTCGGATACTTTACCTGCCCAAACCAAAATAGCCCCTTCGTTAACACCGCAAGGTATCCCAGGGTACCCGGCAAGGGCCTGTGTCACGAGCCTCAGATTGGCGGGCACAAGTGCCTGAAATCGGCAATTTACGAGTACCAAGCTTCTACCAATCGTCACCTCTAAGTTAATGCAAAACCTTAACCGACATCACACTTACCAGTGCAATCGCAAGGCAGCATCAACCTTAACACAGTCCTATTCTCCCAATCCACCTATCTTAACACACCAATTACCACATTCCTGGTAACCCCACAATCCCCCACTACCCACAATCCTTGGTAATCCAACCGTCCCGTTATCGTTCAACGTGAATCCCAGCACCATGAATCCTTCCCGATCCAATCGACGATTCCTCCTTGTCTTCTTTTAACGATTTTCCTCCGATTTTTTTAACCACCATCTATGAGTAGCCTGTTCCCTTAACCTAACCATTTAAACCTTTTTAGACAAGAAACCAAGGTCAAAACCAATCCCCACACTCAGCCTCGAACCCCGATCTCCCTGTCCTCAGCCCACCGACACAACCCACTATACCACCCAATTACTTCCATCCCACTTATCCAATCCCAATATATCCAGTCCCTAATGGGCAAAAACCCACATGTACATAAACTGATGACAATTGTGCTATCCCTTCGCAAACCCTCAAGAGCCTTCCATTCCTCCTTGGAAAGATTCCATTCCTCTTCTACCTCTTCAATCCCCTTCATCGTCTCTTGATCCACTCTTATGATCTCCTCCACCACTTTTGTCACCTGACTTCCCACCGGCTCCCATCCTGAACCAGTTGTAAATGGCACCTTCTGCCCCTCTTCACCCCCCTCAAAAAAGCCTGCCAACTTCAGCCTCCTGTGGTACTCTGTGAGTCCCGCCTCTGCCTCCAGTCGTTTCCAACCCGTTCCCTTCATTCCCGCCCCCCCCGGCACAAACGACAACCCTTTCCGCAACACCGATATCTCCGCCCTACTTAAGATCTTCGTACGGGAGAGGTTAACCACGGCATCCGACCCCTGGCCACCCTGGAACCCCTCCCCTACCAGTTTAAATGCTCCGCCCAGTGCCTATACATGGCAATCCCCGTAGCCCCCTTCCAGTGCGTCAAGTCCAGTTCCGTATAGAAGTGTTGCGTAGGAAGAGGATCAATAGTGTTGCTAGTGTCCTTGATGAAGGCATTGATCTGATTCAGCGTGTCGACCTGATCCCTAGGAAGATATTTGTGGAAATTGATGACCGGGATGAAGATCCGCGCATTGGGAAAGGTAACCTCTGCCGCTCGTAAGGTTTTCCTGATCCAAGAGCCCACCCATGCGGCAGAGCCACAAACCCTGTCGTTTATCCCAAAAGACAAAATCACCTTAGTCACCCAGTCTGTCGTGGGGGTTTTGTTCCTAATAATTTCATAGACATGACGCCAACGCGCCCCCGGGTAGCATGTTGTCTGGACCCTCCTATCCGTAATGCTTGGCAATCTGGCCATGTTGGAGTCCCCTAAGATCAAAACCGGCCTCACTGGCTTCAAGGACCAGTTCCAAAGCTTGTGACCCCCATGCTCCTGCCTCTGGAATCCATCCCAGTCCCCTTGGTCGTCTTCCTGTTCATCCCCTTCCTTCCCTTCCTCCTCATCCTCCTCATCCTCATCATCCTCATAATCTTCCTGCTCCGTCCTCTTCCTCTTCTTCTTCTCCTCGTTCCCAGCCTCTTCCCGAACCTCTTGGGTACCACTCACCGTCGCCACCTCATCCACAGTAATCCATCCTCCCTCAGAACTGTCCGTAGCTTGAGTGCCCGGCATCGATTTATCCTCCCGTATCCCCAAGTCCGGATTTTGCCGTACCACTCCTCCCTCCTCCTTATCCAGACGTCTGGAGTGCTCCCCCAAGCTGTGACCCTCCCACAGCTGTTTGACCTGTATCTCCACAATAGACAGCGTGATAGGTCGAATATTTTTAAGGTTCCTACGGGCCCACTTGGAAGCCACCTCGAATGCCTTCTTCCCATCTTGTAGGTCCATCCCTATCAGCTGAGACCAAACCTCCTCACGAATCAAGCTGTAGTGTTGTCTAAGAATACGCAAACTCTCCCTTAACCATCTGTCTGAATTCTCTTTGAGCTGTAGGTTAACCCTGGACGTCGGGCCTGCTGGTGTTATAACCGCCCCCAACCATCTCGCCACTTTCTGCAAAGCTCTTGGTCCTGGATCCTCCTCCAACTCCCTCAAATTCAACAAGTGGTGGGTAATCTTAATGTACTTGTGTAGGCCTCGGACAATGCTCCCAAAACAACCATGAGTATCCATCTACAAGGAGATAGAAACAAACTCTTAATACATCAATACCTAATATCCCCTCCCTTATTCCCACCCAACCAAAAATAATTGCTTCTTAGAATGCGAAATCTTTGGTTAGACTTGTTCCCGACCAGCGAACCTCACTAAACCCAGAAAGGAGAATAATTCAGTAATCCTGGCCGGGCATCGCACTCCCAAGAGTTTGTTCTCTTACCCACATCCTAATCAGAACCCCTAAAAAAGGAAAATACTACCAGCCAGTCTCCTGGCCCGGGCTGACATTGAACCTTATGAGGAAAACGAACTAGGAGAGGGCCACGGGAATTCGCAGGCCTCCCCCGGTGCCAGGATTGGCCTCCAACGTTCGCTCCCCCACTCGACTCCCACCCGGATCACCCGACCAAGAGTCAAGTGAGGCAGCGTTCCTCCAACCCATAATATATTTTTTATAAAAATCCCCAGTCCTTGGTTTTTCCCAGCCCCCCTAGGTCCGAAGGCACACGCTAGGTTAGGCTTTTGAAAAGACAACGCCTCCCCCCGGACGACCTCTCCTGGTCATCCAGTTAGATAGGAAGGACGCAGCAATGCACTGGCCCGCGCATGTTTCTGATGAGGCTGATCCACCAATAACCACAATGTTTTTAGTCCAATATCACTTCCCCTATTTTTGTGTTTAATATTAAATAGCTTCTCATTTTCAGAACCCAGCTCCTGGCCATACCCGACTCACTCAGATCCCATCTTGCTCATCGGAAATCCTGACCGAGCCCATCCCCCCAAAAAGAGTTAACTCGTGATTGCCTTCAAACATGGAACGTCCTCCAAAAATTAACCAAACGTGATAATCCCTACTCTAATGAACACATCTTCAGTGGTGTACCTCAGGATCATCAGGTGTTTCGGCTCTTTAAACACCAGACACCCTCCTCTGAGGCGGCCCGCCCAAGGGGATCAGTCCTAGGCGCGTGTTCAGACAACATCTACTACCCTCCAGGAAACTAAGCACCCTTAACATCTTACCTAAGAGCACCAACTCCGATACCAAATTCTATAGTTCAAACTACAAAAGGCCTCCCCACCAACCCCAACACCTCAACCAATTATCTAACCCCTAATGCTAAGCATCGATAGAAGACTGGGAATCCTGTTACGGCCATTTTAACCCAAGGCCACCCTCTCTGCGTGCTGTCCAAGTGGACCCAGAGAGATCGGATACTTTACCTGCCCAAACCAAAATAGCCCCTTCGTTAACACCGCAAGGTATCCCAGGGTACCCGAAAAGGGCCTGTGTCTGTTATGATTGGCGGGTACAAGTGCCAAAATGGACAATAACGAGTACCAAGCTTCTACCAGCCACAACTCTAAGTAAATGCAAGAACCTTAACAGATATCACACTTACCAGTGCAATCGCAAGGGAGCATAACCTTAATGAACTCCTATCCTCCAAAACTCTGCTCTTTACCTCAAAAGGTCCAAAATAATCTACCCCAACACGGGTAAATGGAGGTTCATTCGGAGTAACTCTTTCTGATGGCAAATCTGCCATCTTTTGGTATCCTGGAAGTGAATTCAGTCTTCGACAGATGATGCATTTGGACAATACTCTTCTTATTGCTGTACTTACACCAGTAATCCAATACTTTTGTCGTAATTTGGACAACATATGATTAAGACCAGCATATCCTACCTCCTGGTGTATGTGTCTCAAGAGGATATCCGAGATGTGAGAATTCTTGGCCAAAATGACTGGATGTTTGGATTCGTCAGGCATTGATGCCCTACTCAATCGTCCACCAACCCTCAAAACATCATCAAGAACAGGGCAAAGTCCATGAATGTAGCTACTTTTCTTTACGCTTTCACCTCTTTTTAGGCTAGCAAGCTCATCAGGAAACATATTTTCTTGTGAGAGTCTAATAATCTCCAATTCAGCAGTCTCAAGTTCTTCTGTTGAGAGGTGAGATTGTTCAAGTTGACCTTTGAAAATCTCCATTTCTCTTTCCACAGAGATTAGTTGTTCATTTGAATCAGAACAAGAAAATCAAGTCTCAGTTGTTTCCTCTTCTCACTAAAAGACAAGAGCAGATTCTTAAATCTCAAAATCCAAGCCAATGCTTTCTTTTAACGGAACCAAGAAGAAAAGTGATGGATGAAACGTAAAAGCACATCATCCTCTTCTTTGAGCTGTACAGAGTTAACCTCAATGCTTTCCTTGACCCCAGGGTCATCCACTTCAAGCTTCTCAAGTTCTTTGAGATTAGCAGGCCACTTACTTTCATGAAGAAGAAGAAAGGCAGGACCTGAGGTCCATGTCTTGTTCTTAGGAAACACGTGGACAGTTGATCCTCTGGAAGCAATATCAGCTGGATTGCTTGCTGTGTCTACATATCTCCACTGTGAAGCTTGAGAGGCCTTGAGAATTTCTGTCACTCGATTGGCTACAAATATTAGAAATTGTGAGGTCTCATTCTTGATGTATTTGATTTCCTATGTTCTAGTAGTGGGTGGTGACTCTGACATTACAATGAACAAAGTTATTAATTATTTAGAAATTATTAAAATATAAAAATATAGGCCTATACTGTAATAAGTGATAAAAACATCTAACATGGTCACTACAAACTTAATTTGTCTGCTACTTTTTGCCAGCCCTCTCTCCTGGCTTTTGCACACTTTGAGGTGTTCCCTGGCGTTTAAATTAAGTTTTCAAATTCAGCATATCCTTCCAGCAATAACTCTTGCTCTGCTGCGGTGAAAAACTGAGCGCGCTCTTTGGCCACGGTGAGCAGCCAATAGCAGCGTTGCTGATCAATGTTTCTACTATCGATACATATCCCCTTTTAACCCAGCGCATGAACGCGCAATTATCTCAGATAACTCAATCCAGCGATACTAATCATAACCGGCAGGAGTGTTCGAAGAACCTAATTAGCCGGATCATGATGAGCACAATGATATTATCTTGGATGTCTCGTTTGATCTCGGATGTTTTAAGCAACGTACGAAGAACGGGCCCCAGGTGCGCTGAGTTGAGTTTGGTTGGAATGTGTCATTGCTGATGGGATCCGTGACATAAACAACGAGACTTACAGTCATTAATAACTTTTACAGTTTTTTTTTACCCAAGCATCACATGCGAAGTGCTTGAATGCTTTGAATAACAAAAACTCCCCACTGTTGTTGTAAGGTTGGAGGACTACAGAACATTGATGAGCTCATAGCAAATGACCAGGATATAGAAAGGGGTTTGAATGATTAATAATCAAATTATCAGCTTCTCAACAAGATATATTTAATGCTTTCTGTGTTATAGTTCATCCAAAACACATTATGGACTTAGACTGATACCTGATCAAACATCCATTTATCAAAACATTTAATTAAAAGAAAGTTCCAACCCACCTTTCATATGAATCCTGGCAGAGAAAGCTCATGGCAGACGAGCAGATCTGGAGACATCGTCACATCAGCCTGACTCAATGGAAAAGATAAAAATAGTAGATAAAAATACTCCTAACATTTTTACATTTATCAGGTTATGGATCTTTCTCAATTTCAACTTGAACACAATAGTATATCTTTGTAGAGTCAGATGAGTTTTGCCACAACGTGTTTTACTTTGCACAATTTAATTAAAACAGAAAACCGGCCAATGCGACAGCTTGCTAGAACCAGTGGAAAAACCAGAACAGCTTCTGGAATGAACTTTTATATCTCTGCTGAGGTGCATGTTGGAAGTTGGGAGAAACCAAGTGTGGAAGATGAAGGGGAATGTTTGTTTTAAAATGTACAAATTTTTCAATGAGGAAACATGTATTCATGGCTGTTTAATAGTAATTTGTGGATTAGGCCATGTACAGAAAGTTTATTATATTGAGATTTGGTTGTTTGTTGAATTTTATTCCTTGTTGTTTGCATTCCGGTCAGTGGTTGTGCCCATAAGTATAAATGCCCACAGGACGATCCTGCAGGATTGTCATTCTGTGATGTAGTTTGGAGAGGGAAGAACCAACTGAAGTAAAGGTAAGATATTTATTTTATTGTTGGTTATTTTTCACTTGTACTTAATTGGTCTTGTAGATCTCTACCCTTTCTGTATATTTGTATTTTCATAAAATTTTTTGAAAGTTTAATGTAGTGGTGGGCAGATCGAGGCTTCGTGAAGCAATGAAACAGTTGAACCAAATGATCCATATTGTTTCGAGGCTTCGAATCAATACGACACCCGTCTCAACGGTGACACCTAGTGGTCACTTGCAGGTGTTGATTTGAAACAACCTTGACAAGCCATGAAAATTTGTTTTGTTTTGTATTATTGTACTTTTCTAATATGTGAATCTTGTAACCTATAGGCTCCTCACTGTGCATAATGTTATTTTGGTCATGCAAAATGAATATTAATCAAATAAATCAAGCCACAATGTCTCACTTTTTTACACCTTTTTATTCAAAAATATTAATTTCTCTGCTGTGGAAGGACTTAGCCTACTTCTTTTTTTACTGATAATTTCTCCAGCCTTTGAAAAAATCCTCTCACAAGGGACACTTGTTGCTGGCATGCAAAGATATTTTTTAGCTAGGACATACAAATGAGGAAAGATTACTGCTCTTTCTTTCCAGTAAGTTAGTGGATCATGAGTTCTGGGCAAATACGCATCGTTGATGTATTTTTTCACTTCCACTGTGGCATCAGCTGTAGCATTGTGTATCATCTGGGTTTGATGGATACGAGTATCAAAAAGTTCCCATCAACTGTCCTGTGTTTCTACTGGTGTTGATGTTGATGGTGATGATGTTGATGGGTCTGATGTTGACATTTCTGGCTCTGAATAAAAATGAAAACAGCAATTAGTAACAAATGCTAAACTGACGGCATATATGAAGTATATATTACATGAATCAGATTACATAACATAAAACAGACTGAAACTGCTCACCAGGATTTGTGTTTGAACGCATCAGTGAAGCACACTCCAGTGTCATGTGCTTTTCAGTGTCCTGGGCTTTGGCAGCATTTCCAAATGCCATATTTTTTTAACCTTGGGTCTAAAACCAAAACCAAACAAAAACCAAAATGATGTCGTCACTGGCAGTATATTGGGATCACAATACACGCATCTCACTTTATTTGGGGTTTCTAAATGGAAAAGCTCCCACACCACAGATGTACGGCATCTCTTCTGGGGAGGCTCCATTTTATCTATCTATCCAAATCTATCTAGATATATATCTCTAATCTATCTATGTAATTAGATATATCTGTATCTACAATCTATCTATGTATTAAGATATGTACCTATTATCTATAATCTATGTATCTATTATCTATCTATGTATTTATATATGTAGCCTATCTATCTGTCTATATATATTTATATCTATGTGTCACTATATGTATACTCTGTGTCTCTAGCCTATCAGTCAATGTGTTGTGTAAATTTAAATGTAAGCCTAAATATAACTAAACAAATCGCACTATAAATGTCACTATATCACCAAAAATCCGCTATCTCAAAATCAAACTCCTCTCACAAAAACCCACGAGGTCAATAAGCGTTGATTTCACTTTTATACAGATGTGCGATTGTGTGGTCTGTTTTCGACCGTGTCAATCAAACGCTGCTTCGGCGGATCACACCTGATGAAACACTTAGTGAAACACTTCGAGGCTTCGTTTGGCCATAGTCACGTCACATGGGTGTTTTGAATCACGCTTCGAATCAGTGTTTCGAAACATCTGCGCTTCGGGATCTCGCAAAGCTTCGGAACGACTGTTTCGCGTCAGCCATCCCTAGTTTAATGTAGTTCAGCTTAAATGTAGTGATCGTAAACCGAGGCTTTCTGAAACATTTTTAGGCTTTCATCAAACTGTGCTAAAAAATTGTTTTAATTGTTTGAAGCTTCTAACACCGTGCACATTGACATCTGGTGGTCAGGCTTGTTTTCTCCACCATATCTAACAAAACACAGCAGAACACAAAAAGCATGTGACTAAACAAAGCTTCGGAAGTCTGTGACATACAAAAGTGGGATAATACAGTTCTATCTAATCTCATCGAAATTAATTTGTGCCAGTGAGTCCACAACTCGTGTCATGTGTAGCCATGGTCAACAGATTCATATAGATCAATATAAAATATACAAGTATGTGATCATAAAGTAAATGAGAAAAATATTTTGGGTGTTCTGTTTAAAAATATATACATTTATTTTATAGGGATGTGTAGTGTTAAATCAGTTATATCATTTTTTTTTCAAACCAGCCGTCCCGACCATCCGATACTGCATGCCATCCGAAGCTTCAAACGTCCTCAATCACGTGGTGTTGTCATGTCGATACAAGCATCGGTACAGTGTGTGATATAATAGTGCTTTAAAAACTGCGTCGGACCAATCAGAGCCCGGTATCAACCGTCCCATCACTACTTAATGTAATGACCCAATCAAGAGTTGTTTCATTAACGAGCTCTGTTGGAGGCACAAGAGTTTGATTGTGACATGGAAGTGAGGAGTTCTTGCGTTTCTATAGTCTTCACTGGTTTATTTGTTTCTTTTTCCTGTCAGTCTAATTGTGGCTTGTTTTATACACCAACGATGTGTGAATCTTAGGAATTAGTTAATAGCTATTTCATTGTCACTGGTAAAGGGTGAGTAACATTCAGCTTCATCCCACTTAAAGCTTGTGTTTATCCCACAGCTCTTCAGAATTAGTGTTGGAATCTGAACCATTTCTAATAAGGACTTTGTCTTTATGTACCTAAATGCTGTAAAGGGACTTATTTTTGAACCATTTAATAGTATGCAGCATTGTTACATGTCTGTTTGTTTTGGGACTTTTCATGTTCATTGGTTTCAGTTTCTCCATCTTCATTACAGTAACACAACACAGCTGAACCACATGAACTAGTCAGTTCTCCGTTCTCTCCCTGTTTGTTACCATGGTTACTGTCGTTGGGTTAATTTACCCCAGCTGTTTCTCGTTTCCCTGATCTGTTATCTGTGTATTTAAGCCCTCTGTTTCTCCCTGGTCGTTGGCTTGTTCTTGTTGATGTGTGTTTCTCCTCGTGGATTCTTCTGTTCACTGTTCTATTAAAAGTCTCCTGACGTTTTCTCCATCGTTGTGCACTTTAATACAGTCACCATTTTGTACCCAGTATTTATGATCATATCTTTTATTTAGTGGTGGGCAGATCGAGGCTTCGTGAAGCAATGAAACAGTTGAAGCATATGTGCCATATCGTTTCGAAGCTTCGAATCAATCCGACACCCGTCTCCACGGTGACACCTAGTGGTCACTTGCAGGTGTTGATCTGAAACAACCTTGACAATGAACCATTAGAAAAATGTTTTTTTTTATTATTTTATTATTTATTTATTTATTTTTATTATTTAACGCCGAAACGATCTGTTACCTTAAATTATATGTTTATCTCTGTAAAGCTGCTTTGAAACAATCCATTGTTAAAAGTGCTATATAAATGAAGATGACTTGACTATTGTATTTTTCTTATATGTGAAGCTTGTAACCTGTAGGCTCTTCACAGTGCATGTTATTTTGGTCATGAAAAATGAATATTAATAAAAGAAATCAAGCCACAATGCATCACTTTCTTATAGATTTTTATTCAAAAATATTAATTTCTCTGCTGTGGAAGGACTTAGCCTACTTCTTTTTTTCCAGATAATTTCCAGAAAAAATCCTCTCACAAGGGACACTTGTTGCTGGCATGCAAATATATTTTTTTAGCAAGGACATACAAATGAGGAAATATTACTGCTCTCTCTTTCCAGTAAGTTAGGGGATCATGAGTTCTGGGCAAAAACGCATCGTTGAGGTATTTTTTCACTTCCACTGTGGCATCAGCTGTAGCATTGTGTATCATCTGGGTTTCACGGATACGATTATCAAAATGTTCCCATCAACTGTCCTGTGTTTCTACTGGTGATGATGGGCCTGATGTTGACATTTGTGGCTCTGAATGAAAATGAAAACAGCAATTAGTTACAAATCCTAAACTGACGGCATATATGAAGTATAAATTCCATGAATCAGATGACATAACATAACATAGACTGAAACTGCTCACCAGGAGTTGTGTTTGAATGCATCAGTGAAGCACACTCCAGTGTGATGTGCTTTTCAGCGTCCTGGGCTTTGGCAGGATTTTCCAAATGCCACATTTTTGAACCTTGGGTCCAGATGTATGGCATCTCTTCTGTGGAGCCTCCGTCCGTCCGTTCGTCCGTCCATCCATCCATAAATGCGTTGACTTTACTTTTATACTGTGTGATCTGTTCCCGAGCCTGTCAATCAAACCCTGATTTGGCGGACCATGCCACCTGTCGAAACACTCAGAAGCTTCATTTAGCTGTAGTCACGTGACGTGGGTGTTTTGAATCACGCTTCGGATCAGTGTTTCGAAACATCTGCGCTTCGGGATCTCGCAAAGCTTCGGAACGTCTGTTTCGCGTCAGCCATCCCTACTTTTATTGACTGTCATAAATTTAATTTCGGTTTAATATTTTAAATGTTTTAATAAAATACATAAAGATAGTTTAGGGTTAGTACAGTGTTGTTAGTACATTGTACCCTAGTTTTGTACAGTGTTGAATCAGAATGGGTTGAATTGTAATATAGACTGAATGCAGTGTTTTAAGGGCATTGCTGTGTGTGGTTAATCAAACTCTGTTAGGCATCCTGGCTAATGCTGTCCTGGAAATGGTGCGAACTGAAATCGGTAAAAACAAAGTTAGTAAATGTTTTGGAAAATCTTTGGAATCTTATCAAAGGAAAAAGAGATGTGTGTGTTTGTTATTTTCCCTCTTTTGATCATAGTAATGTGGTTATGTAATGTGATGCTTGTATTGTGATTTGTTTCTTTTATCCTATTTATATGAAAGTCCTTTTGTGTACTGCTCTTATAAACATCCCAAATAGATTCTGCAGATTAAGATTTGATGTTTAATGGGTATTTTACAGTCTCTTTAGCAGCCGGCCTATGCCAGTGTTTTACCTGTCTTTAAGAGTTTTTGTATATTTCACTTTATCCACTTTCACACAGATTTTTTGGAATTATTATTATTGTTGTTATTTCTTTAATTTGGTGTATCATGTTAACTGTTCCTTTTCCTCTGTAGATCTGAGATGTAAATGGGTCTGATGTGAACTCTATCACTGAGATCTGATCGTACATGTTGTGCTTTTATGTCTAACGATCCATTTACAACATGTTCTGTGAAGTTTAAACACGCGTGTTCCAAACATGACCTATGTTGCTTTAATGAATTTACTTAATTTGATGATTTTGTTCCAGTGAGATCCTCACACAACCTTGATTGGAATGGGCACTGCATGTGTGTGATCTGTCTGATGATTTGTTTTTGCAGGAGCTGTTTAGGGATATAAAGGCCTCTGAGTGAATCAGATTTCAGATACATAGGGTCGCCCCAAATGTAGTGACCGGTGAAGTTCAGGTGAGATCCATTTATCAATGTGCACCCTAAAGAACTCTAACGAGCGGTCATCATCAGTGAACATATTCTTTATGTCAGTTTGTTAACTTGCCTATTTTGCCAAAATAATCAATTTATCCTTTGCAATTTGCTGTTTAAATGCTTGTCTGTTATAAGTGTTTCTCAGGACCAACCTCCACATGCTCTTAAATGGAGTATTAGCAGTGATGCGGGATCCTCTGCATGGCTTCTGAAGCCCTCCTTGTGTGGAGACACGGGACTTATTCTTTTTTTTTTTTATGTCCTGTTCTCTTCACTTAATGTTCTATTAGACCTGTCCTTTTGGACATCATGCTGTTTTTCAGCTGTCTAGTTGTTTCAGAGTTCTAAAGCTGACTTCCAGCAGTATCTGCGCTCTGTTAAACTGGATTTACTAAGACCTGGATTACATATGTTTATATAAATAAACGCATGCATGTATATATATTTATAACAAATTTTCCTTAAATATATACATGCATGGGTTTGTATATATATATATATATATATATATATATATATATATATATACATATATATATATATATATATATATATATATATATATATATATATATATATATATATATATTACACACAAAATAATTATATACACAGTACACACACATATATTATGTAAACAATTTTTTATTTTGGATGCGATTTAATCACGATTTATAATTTCACAGCCTTACTAAATTAATTGACTTGATTTATTTATTACATTGTCTGTTTTATTCCCTAATTTATCTAGGCCTATAGAAGAAAATGATTGACAAATGTGTTTGAAACAAAAATGTTGGCTTAGTTACACTTTGCTTGCATTTTAATGCATTGTATTTTTATGGGCTGAAATTCCACATATCTCTAACTTCTTAAACAAATGTTACTGTTGAGAGAGTGTGTGTACTTGTACAAGAATGCCATGTTCCTTCTCGGCAAGCAGTCACTGCAAATCTTTACTACATTAATGCCTTTTTTATTTGTACTTTATAAAGCTGTGTAAGTAATTTGCTTTGTACAACACCATAGCTGCTTTTGTATTTATGCCTTCACTTCACCTCATGTGTCCAATTTAAGACATGTCTGTCTATTGTC